>OX155957.1:18412510-19020370 GCA_944548615.1 Micropterix aruncella | reverse complement strand
GAAATGACCGCCATTTGCCTTAATACAGCACCGAAGTCTATAAGGCCACTCATCGATTGCAATACGCACGATATCCATGGGAAAATCATCCACAGCTGCTACCAACGCCTGCTTCAATGACTCAAGGTTATGGTGGCGCCTCCTACAGACTATGTACTTTAAAACTGACCACAATTTAGGGTCGAGCGCATTTAGGTCTGGGCTGGCTGACGGCCAATTATCAATATTAATAAACTTACGTTAATGATTTTTTAGCAATGGTTGAGTTGTTTTGGCCTTAGAATCTAGTTGACATATCAATGGTTTGTTTTTGAACCTGGTTTTATTTGACGGCTCCACTGCACTTCTTAAAATGCCTCGTTAATAGATTTTGGCCGCTGTTATGACACCCTTTTCACAAAAATGTAAGGAAGCGACGCAGTCATAGGATACTCTCAGCCAAACTATCGCTGAGGCGGGATAATGACGCATCGTTCAATCCTTGGCACCAGTGTACTGGCTTCCTTAGAGGACCTTGCATACACTCTATCATTCTGTTTATTAAAAGGTTGCTCCACGGTAAAGATGTTCTCGTCAGTAAACAGATTTTTTTATATAATCCTCCTTACCGTACAGGGACACTACAGGAGTCTTGAGTTTTTTTTATATTTTTTTTTTAATTCAATGGTAAGGCACTGTCATGTTTGTCGTTTAAAAACCCTAAGTCTCAAGTCTTGTTTAATGATGCAGCTCATGGTTCTCGGCGCGATATCCATTTCACGAGTCATGATTTTTGTTTACGGACAGGATTTCGATTGATTTGCGACTTCACATAATTGATGACCTGTAGTGTAGGAACCATGCAAGGCCGCCCAGATATTTTACGGTTATTTACACTTCTCGTATCAGCAAACAACTTAATAGTACGACACACAAAAACACGTGTCATTTTCAACGGTTTTTATAAATCAAAATTTCGAGATTTTTCTATTCCACGCTTATGAAGAGCAACAACAGCGATACAGTTCTCTTTGCCTGACCATTCCATCATGTCGGCGTAAGTTATACTAAAATGGTTTTGCGCATTTGTAACGCACATATCAACTGCCAAAACTGCCAACATAACATTTGGCTGCGTACCGGTTATCAGCCGTAAAATCTGAGTTTACGCTTGTATCAATATTTATGGCACGACTAGGTATATATATATATATATATATATATATATATATATATATATATATATATATATATATATATATATATATATATATATATATATATATATATATATATATATATATATATATATATATATATATATATATATATATATATATATATATATATATATATATATATATATATATATATATATATATATATATATATATATATATATATATATATATATATATATATATATATATATATATATATATATATATATATATATATATATATATATATATATATATATATATATATATATATATATATATATATATATATATATATATATATATATATATATATATAAATGACGCGCATAACAATGACGCGGAACATATTTCGTTCCTAGGGGAATACGTACATAGACAGGATACAACCGTTCCCGCTGCACGTTTCACGCTTTCGCCACGAATCAACTACAAAGCTATGAGTCAGCTATGCGACTGCTACGATTTTGCTACGACTCAGCTACGATTCTGCTATGAATGAGGTACGACTCTTACGATTTTACTCCGATACTGCTACGAACTAACTACAAGTCTGCTATGATTTAATAATGTTATTGGATGACATAGGCATTGTTACATTCACTAAACTCCTCAATAAGGTATAAAACTCAGGAAAACGTACCGAAATGCGAACAGAATGCTGGGGTTTGTATTGAGGAATATCGTCAGAGAATACTCTGCCTAGAATATTCGAAAAGTTGCCGTAAAAAACACATACAGCGACATTTGGATGTATCCACTACAACGGGCGATTTCGTCAACCAAGGAAGCTTTAACGATATGGATCATTCTGTCTCCCGTGAGCTGAGCGTAAAAGACTTAGGGACGAAACAGTCCATTCTCTATTTACGCCACTGAGAGGTAAGAAGCAAACGCTTTACCGTGAGATACCGTATGTGCAGCCAGTGGGCTGACCTCGCGCCCTTACTCTAGTTTTGGCCAGATTTCTCCGGCCTCACGACTGGTTACGGGTTTAAGGTCGCTACGCGGTCCTCTCCCTCAGGCAACGGTGATTCTGTGTCCACCAAATCTATTGCGGACCACGGCGTCCTTTGCCCGGCTCTTCACCCGGTATAGGGTAGCCGTTTGGTCGCTTCAAGAGCGGATGCCATAAGGGTAAAAACCATCCCTGCTCTATAGGAAATAAAACCGTTTCCAGACTCCCCCGGTTATCAGTCGGAATGCACAGTCGAGTGGCTGACGCCGCACGGTGCACAAACCGTCCAGGAACGCCCGAAGGATGATTCCCAGTGGAACTGGCCAGCAGGCACAGAGTCCCACCCGGGCTCGTTTTTCTTCTTGGAGGCTACCGGATGGGTGCTGACATGTGAGTTAGGCCGACCTTAACGCATGGGTCATAATGGCCCAACTGCACTGGGCCCGTTAGCTCTTAACATACAGCGACACAATCTCATCTCCTGTGCTTAGCTACATTTTTTGGCCCTAAATTAATTACAATTAATTAAAACGTGAGAGCGCTCTGAGGTTATGCTAAATATGATTAGCCATTACCACCCTTATACCACCACTGCGCTAAGATAGTTATTCTGTGCTAGCGCTGCGATAAAAATTATAGTATGAACCCGGTCGCCGGCGCGAGCGGACGCGGAATCCTGCCTGACGCTTCGTCAACGCTGGATTTTTATTGGTCGAACCCTACAAAATTGACCCCGCCTATTTCTTCGCGTGTCCGCCCATTTCGGATATTTTTCTGAGGTCCCATGTCGCAGTAATATATTTAGCGCTTCTCTTTGACATCTGACATAGAATAGATTAGACAGAATTTGATGTTTTACTTTAATTGCAATAATATATAGCGTATTGGTATTAACACTGATTATAAAGGGCAATTAGGTTTATCAATGCCATACTACGATTTGGCAGCCAGGATTTCAGTACGAAACGCAACTTGTAGATAGTAGACATAGTTGCAAATATTGATTACGCTTCTCTAAAGTTCAATGTGGCGGCGTACGTGCAAAGCAGTATAGCGGCTCACTATAGATGGCGCTCTAAACACGCCTATACACTATCCTATCTGGAAATAAAATAATAATATAATAACTAACGAATTTTTAAATCATAACTCATTTTATCATATTATAATATTATTTACATTAAGATGTAATTTTTTATCGTTGCAATAATTTATTATAACGCACTTTGAAGTTTAGATAGATGGACTAGTAGATGGCATTATTTATTTCAAAATTTCTGTGATGTAAACAAAACAGATAGCCCTAAAAAAATAATGTTCTTATTATTATCAGTAGTTAAATTATTACGTTTTTACAATCAGTCAGTCCTTTGTATAAAAACTATATATCTTTTTATATTTTTTTTTTAAACCAGTTGATAGGAATTCCTACACTTGGTTATGTCAAAAACAAGCAAAAATAACAAATATAATATTTAAATATATACCTATTAATTTATAAGGTATGAACGTCGGTATTGCAAGGTATGAACGTTGAACATCCAAGCGCAGATTTCTAGGTTATATACAAACAAATATTGGATAATCTCACAAATTATCATACGGGAAGTTATTTTAAAGAAAAAATACAAATACAAAGAAATTAGTAATAATAATATTAGTCAATAGCCAATAGTAAATAAACAGCGCAATTGTAAAATAGTCAATAATAGAAAGAATAAGGAATAATAATAGTCAAGTAGGTCAATAGAGCTTCGAAAAATTGATATTGTCGAAATCCTTAATGCTATAAATGGGGTTTTTAATCAAAATAAAATGTACCTTTTTTCCTAAAGTGAACCTCCCCAAGGCCCCTGATGTGTAATGGAAGTTTGTTGTAGAATAAGAAGGATTGGCAGAGAAAGCTATTCCAAACCTTACTCAGTCGCACCTTAAAATGACGCAAGTCCTCTTTATTTCGTGTATTATTTGTTAATTTTATTATAGATATTATAGATATTTATATACTAGATTATTATAGATGTATTCAATGTCAATATTATTATAAATAGCCAAATAAATTGCTATTAGTTTGCGGTCAATGCTATCAGCACCACCTACATGTCGCCGGCGCAAAAGGGTTGCCAAAGCGTACTATGGAGTTGAACAATCTAATACCATATATTATAAATGGTATTATTATTAAGCAACATAGACCATAAAGCTATGCACTAAAAATATTTAAAAAATAAATTTTTAAATAAAAATTGCTAATGGATATAAACGTATAGGTATATCCTTTCTTTCAGCATGAAATTATGGGCACGTCCTCCTGGATTCTAGCATACCTTAATTGTAATTTATAGTATATTCACTATATTGGTGTATATTTCAAAAATGTACTTTCCTTTCCGAGTTATGAAAATATACCGTTAAAATAAACACAGCAATTCGAGCAAGATGTGAGTGGCTGGCGAATTGCGTCATTTGTAAATTGATCCAGAGGCCTTCTTGGCCGCGACAAATTCCTACTCTGCCAATTTGGCAGCGCCGTTATTACAGGCTGTTTATTATTTTATCAACCATCTTTGTGGCGCAATGCGTTGGTCGGAATGGACTCTAATAGTACTTCCTTGGCGCCACGCAAGAAAATAGCATCGTCAATGATAGAAGTAATAGCGAGGGGGCGGTTTGTCCCCTTATGATTATAGTGAAACGAAAAATTGCGCGACAATATGCTGATCAGGATAGATTGTTTTGATTATATGTTTGCTCTTCTTTGGTGAGTTTGCGTGTCGTGGATGTAGGAAATATCATAATCATAGTGTACAGTAGTAGTATACAGGTGGTTTCACAACACAACTCAAGAATGAGCGAAATAAGCTTCAATTTAATCAAATACTGATATCGGAAATCACAGAGTGATGCAGTTAATGATTACAGAAAAAAACAATCGGTTCGTCACCCCAATACTTTCTCGGCAGGTAGACAACCCCCTTCCCCTCCCCTTGTCAACTCCACCCCCTTAATCGCCATTTTTGTACTATATTTGTATTTACTCTGACCCGCCTAGATACGGGACAGTTTAGTCCTAGTTAGGTGGGCACTAAGCATTAGCTGCATTTCGGTGTTCATTTTTTCCGAGTTACTTATACATTGATAACAATGGGGCTAAATGTTCAAAAATAAATGAATAAAGTATTAAACCTTAAAAAAAAGTTATACATAAGATAAAAAACGAATTTAACGCGTGAATTTTGTAACACCCGACGTTTCGGCGACGTTGCAGCCGCGCGCTATTGTCTTGGGTAAAATGAGTATATCCTACACAACGGCGGCTGCAACTTTGCCGAAACGTAGGGTGATACAAAATTCACGCGGTAAATTCGTTTTTTATCGTATTTAAATGTCAAATAGCCGCGATAGTCTCCGATTTTATATTTGTAGAATTTTCCGTGGTATGAAAATGATATATGAAAATGGTTATCCAATAATAATCTGATGTAGTGTATTCCTAAATATGGCGGAGTTTATTAGATATTTGTGTAACTTATATATGAGATATTCCAATAAAAATATCATTTGGTTTCGGTCCAACAAGGCATCTGTGTACCAAATTTCAAGTCATTATATCCAATATTTATTTCGAGATTTAAGTATGACTAGCACGCCCTCCGGTACACCGATTTCAACCACAATCTTGCCATGACCAAAGGATGCCTGCATGCCAAATTTCAGCTCAATCGGATGAAGGGTTTAGCCACTTTCGTGGAGGAATACACACACACAGACAGATACACAGACAGACTTTAGTCTGAAATGGTCTTATTAATTTATTAATGGGTGGGGGGGGGGGGGGATCAAAATGTATATATCTGTCCTTATCTCGAAAAAAATATGTTTAGGTTGTGTGTGTGTTTGTGAGTGTATTGAGTACACACCCATACGGGTGTGGTGTGTGAGCGTGAGGGTTAGTGTGAGGCTTGGATATCTAGAATGTTCGAAATATTATATAAAAGTCTTTATGTATTTTTTTTGTTTAGTATATAAAGTGATATATAAAATGTTAATCATCATAAAAATATAATAATAGTAATAATAATCAGTTAAATATCTAAAACGAATACAAATGTCAATACCAATTATATCATACGATAATATAGTGTTGCTAGTTAGCAACTCTAGTTGGTAAGCTAATCTACTTAGCAAAACCCATAACTGTGAAGAATATATATAACTAGCTGCGCCCAGCGGTTTCACCCGCGTGGCGGTGGAAAATTGTGATAATGATGATAGAAAACCATATATCTTTATAAATTATATATTATTGTAAAGTTTCATCAAAATCCATTCAGTAGTTTTTGCGTGAAAGAGTAACAAACATCCATACATACATATAAACTCTCGCGTTTATAATATTAGTAGGATAGTACGATAGAATTTAAATTTCGAATGTCAATTTCTTAGATTTTTTTCCTACTTACTTGACAGTTATCGTTATATTTTAGATAATTCACACTATATCTTTATAAATTATAGCCTATGTGTTATTCTGATGTGTAAGCTATATTATTGTAAACTTTCATCAAAATCCATTCAGTAGTTTTTTCGTGAAAGAGTAACAAACATCCATACATACATACAAACTTTCTCGTTTATAATATTAGTAGGATATCAACAATTCACTAATCCCTTCCTTTTTTCCTTCACTTTCCTTTCTTTAGGCAACATGCCTATTGTAGAGAGAATTGACTAATCACTGTCTATGATCCATAATTTAAATATACTATAGCTTAAACGTGTCATTGTCCAGAAATACTGTATTTTACATATAACTGTATTATTTTGTTTGCGCCTTATGTTTTCCTTAATAATTAATATCACTGTCAAGCATCAACAAAACGAAGAAATATTCTATGCGAAGCTGCGCAACTCTAAAGGGAGGTCGCACTGAAAGAGGATTAGCAGAATCCGAAATAAGGCTATACCTGAAACAATACCCATATACAAGAGTGAGAGGTATGTTAAAGCATAGCTAATATAATCCTAAATATGTAGTTATCACTTATACTTACCTGAGTAGTCTATTAGAAATTTAAAAACAAGGTATTTTAAAAACGCAGCTGTTTATTTTATTTTAATGGAACTACTTTAAAACACTCACAAAAATACATCTCATGAATGAGATCACATTCATTAAAACACATGGTTAGGTTTTTACAGGACAAGTGTATGATTCTACGATATTTTATTTCTAATTAAAAAAAAAAATATTTTCCGTCACTATAATGTTTTTGTTATATAAATCTACATAATTGAGTCTAAAAAATTTTAGAAGTCTTTTAGATTTATAAACGTTTGTTACTGAGAAATAAAATACTGTGAATCTGAAAGTTGGACATAACATATGCTTTTTTGCGTTAACAAAGAATAAAACGCAAAAATTATAAGAGTATATTAACACAGTTTTTTATAATATTCTGTGGACAAAATTTTATAGTATCAAAAAACAAATATTTAATAAATACGCTTTTATTTGTGATTTTATTGGTTAGTTTTATATATAGAATCATTCACTAGACGTGTGCTGACTATTGCAAAATAATTCTGTGTCTCAAAATCAAGACTTAAATACGTCAATTATATAAAATATTGCTGAGAATAAATCAAGATATCACAATTATAAAAAAAAATTGTAAGACGACTGCCGTTACAAAAAGTGAACTACTGTATGTATAATTATTTTTATTACTGTTTCATTACGAAATATTTGTGATTTATCTAGTTATCCACATTTCGAAATGTACTTAATCAGGCCTTCCATTAGACACTAAATACGATATATTTATGTAAATTTATTGACATTTGGAGATTTAGACATTTAGAATAGATATGTATATTAATACTCTGTGGCATTTGGAATAACATAACGATTATAAAACTACCAAACACTTCTAAATCGGTTCAAGCGATAAGAAGTTATAGTGGAATAAAGAAACGTAAAACATACATAGATGAACCCTGAACACATAAGACTCCTTTTTGTTGGATAGTCGGGTAATAAAGGAGAAATACTGTACGCAGTGGAACTACCGATCGATAGCTAGGTATTAGATATTTTATGGTACTATTTTCAGACGAATACAAAGTTTTTGAGTCACAGTATTTATAACAGATTTTTGAAGTATTCAGCCTTATTCAGAACAAACTCACTAGTCCTCCTTGTAGTTATAATAATGTATAACATTGTGAAATTCAACGGAAAGTACCATCTTTAATGGCGTCGTATCCAACTTGCGCACATTTCCAAATAATTACATCGTAAAGGGAAACGAATTTCACTTTTATGTCTTTCTTATAATGATCGACGGAAATTTCCAATCGCTTGTTTAAAGTTTTGTTTATGGTAAGTTCACATAAGAAGGTAAAGTTCTGGCGGAGTTTGTAATTCAAATCGCTTCGCCTACACAATTCATTACGTAATCGAAGCAGTATAATAAAATGAAAATGATGTATTATTATAATGAGTGAGTACCGGGTCGACCCATACAGCATATTATAATCATTGCTCGTCCTTACTGCCTACGTGATGACGGGACTTCAGATGCCCACCTCCGCTTCCCGCATCGGCTTTACCACCATCAATAACAAGCCACAATTTTCTTTCATTGTTCCGTCGCATTCCACGTTTTTAATTTTAAACGAAAACCTAGGTTATTTCTGCGCTCCGTGTAAAGTGGTGTTTCACATAGCCGAGTTATGTGTACATGATCGGCAGGTATTCGCAACGAACCGTTTTCCTTGTTGTCAAGCAGAATCTTATACCATACGAAGAAACTTGAGGCGTAGTAATATTGTGGAGTAGAGTTCTGTATAATTATTGTGCTTAGTTTGTAATGACTCTTTTGGTGCCATTTGTTTCAGTATTCGAATTTGAATATTTTGCACTTTCCTAACGTATGTGGGAAATGTAAGTCCCAATCCCTGGATGCCATATCCTAGTATAGAATTTACAAGTGAAAAGTATATGATTTTCATAATATTATTGTAGATTATTAAATCTATATAATTTTATATTATATAATATTATATAATATTTTATTTGAATGCCTTTCAGCATACACTTCCAGACCCCAGTAGCCTCGCTCGTTGGAGCTTTGCCGAGGATAGTTCTTGTCCCCTCTGTAGCAATACCCCTTGCACAGCTAGACACATTCTAGCTGGCTGCAAGGTGGCCTTAGATCAAGGACGGTACACTTACCGCCATGACAAAGTTCTCGCTGTTATTCGCGAGGTAATTAGTCTCTCAGTGGCTCGTGCCAACAAGGGTTTGACAGTATCCTCCAAACCCCCAATACAGTTTGTGCGGGATGGCTCTAAAGGCAAAAAACATTTAACTACAAAACCTTTCTCAATAATCGAGAAAGCTACAGATTGGATTCTGGAGGTTGATTCGGTCTCTAAGCAGTATAAATTCCCTGAAAGTCTCGGATGCACAGCCCTCCGTCCAGATATAACTCTTTACTCTCTATCTCGGAAGGTGGCCCTTATTGTAGAATTAACTGTTCCATGAAAAAAATATCCCAAAAGACCACAAGTATAAATTAAATAAATACCATGATCTTGCAAATGCCGTAACCCGGAACGGCTTCACTGTTCACCTTCACGCGGTGGAAGTTGGCGCTCGTGGCCTGCCAGCTAAATCTCTATTTCACCTCTTTAAAGATCTTGGCCTTTCCAGAAAAATAATCAACTCTTTCTTAGAAAAATTATCTAAAACTGCGATTTGCGCATCTCAAATTCTATGGCTTCGAAGGGGGAGTGAATGGGTGGCAAGGTGAACGCTCACATGTGGCAAGACAGCTGTCCTAAACCTACCACAGCCGGTTCGTAAGTCCGTAATCCACTGCTCACCCCCCAGAAGTGTAAAAAATTGTATTATGATGGGCCCGACTCCGGTCGGTGAATTCCATGGCAGCTCCGTTTGTATTTATTTATATATTAAGATAATTTAATTATATAAACTTAATTAATATAATTAAGATAAAATATAGATAATTAATTTACATTTTACAAAACTTAAGTAAATGATAATATCATATTCCTAAAAATATATTATTTTTGATTCGATTTGACTTGAAAATCTGATAAGCTTTTGACTCGATATAACTTATTGGTCCTAGCTTGGAACATTATTAAACAATATGGTCCTAGCTTGGAAGCCTGTGCGACCCCAAATCTAATTAATTTGAACATTGACAAAGCATTATTTACTTCAACATCGATTTTGTCAGGCTATGTGATCGCTTTAACTCTCTAATTTATCGAGAAGAATCTGTGAAATTAAACGATTCTATAAACAATGGCAGTCTGTTTTTTTATTCTTTTTAATATATTTACTTGTCATATATTATTTCAACCGACATCACAAACCGTACGATACGCACCCGAGATCTCGCCGCAGTTTGCTATTTTCTACGCGAATAAATCGCCGGCAATGTACGTTAGTGATTGAAAGAGAAGTCAGTCGGCGACGGGGAGGGGCATTAGATCGTAGTAATGCGGTCAGTAAATCACGCGAGCCACTCGCACGGCGAAAGGGAAGATTTATTCGAGTTGATATTGAAGCGCGAGAGGCTTTCGCTGTCCTCTATCGCTTTCAGGCGCAGATAGCGGGACCTTGACCGTGGGTTGCTTATCGTCGCGCCGGAAAGGGCAGCGTGGAATTGTGGAACTTCGAACCGTGGAATTGTGTTCCGAGATGGACGACTCAATTCCGTCGTCGTTTCGTACACTCAAGGACAAGGGCGCCGTTGCTTTGAAATATATAGTGGGCCCGATCGCGTTTCTTTATGAACTAAAACTAAAATTAGTCCAAGCGAACGAGACAGAGCGATACGTTAGAGCGGAATATGAAACGAACGATCGTCGATAAATACTACCTGTCGAACTTATACTCGTCCGAATAAATTCGAGCATATTTCGTGCGGTGTAAGATTTAACCTTGGCGCGCAGTTTTAATGCGAAAAAGCGACAACCGGTCATCTCACACTCCGCTCTAGCGTATTGCCCTGTCTCGTTCACAGGGACTAATTTCCGATTTTAGTTCACGAAGAAACTCAATCGAGCCCAGTATCAGACTACGAGTCCAGACGTAAATATATTAATCAAAATAAAAAAAATACTGCCGTTACAGAACTGAAGTATCGTATTTATAATTATTTTTTTACGGTTTTTAATAAAATATTTATGGTTTATTTATTATTTATTCCGTAGCCGGCGATTGGGGAGGGGTCGCCCTCGCAGCTAATACGCTGCTGTCGGTGCCGCTGGATATCGTACTCCATTCACCATTCGCTTTCATTCTTGACGATTTTTTGCCACGTCTCGAGCATCCCTAGCCGATAATCGTTGATTTTTAAGGTCATCTTTATGGTTTATGGATATATCCACATAGATACTTGTATATTTACGAAAGTACTTAATCAATCCTCTTTAATTTGAGACTAAACACGATATCTTTATGTTAATCTAATAATATTTCGACATTTAGACAACTACTTACTTGATAGTTGGACAGTTAAGGTACCATATGACACATTAACAAAATTTTACTTTTTTGGAACATTTAGACAACTACCTAATTAATATTTGGACAGATAAGGTACCCTAAGAAACTAAGGATGACCGCCATAACTTCTAAATCGCTTTAAACGTTTAGAAGTTATGGTGGTTTTTTTTACCAAATTTTAAGACAATTTCGTTTTATTAGCATTTTTTAAATCTTTGACATAATTTATTGTAATATAAGAGCCCTTTCCACTCTAGAACGGGCTAGGCCCAGTTGGGTGACAGCATCAAATAAGCATAAGGTTGAGGTTTTGTCATTCACTTCCTGTTATTTTTGTAAGCAAAATCTATGTTTTTATAGTAATTATTTTTAAATGGATAAATAAATAAAATAAAGAAACGGAAAACATAAATAGATGAACCCTGAACACATTACCCACCTTTTTTGTTGGACAGTCAAGTAAAAGCGACGCTATTATTCTCTATAGCGACATAAAGAAACAACCATTGATTATATATGGTTCTTTCTTTATGATTAAAAAAATAACATCACAGACGACCTTAAGAATCAACGATTATGGGTTAGGGATGCTCGAGACGTGGCAAAAAATCGTAAAGAATGTAAAGAGTACGAGATCCAGCGGCACCAACAGCAGCGTATTGGCTGCGAGGGCGACCACCTCCCCAATCGCCGGCTACGGAATAAATAATAAATAAATAATATATGGTTCTAGTATAATATTACCCGGGGCTAGCCGGGTGACATTTATGGCAATCCACATAAGGCCAAATTATCAATTTACGACGACAAAAATATAAAACGTGATTTTATTTTATTTTCTCGCCAGAAATGCTTATAAGGGGACTACCTGATAATTATCTTTCAGAAAAATTACTAGTTATGGTTAGTTGGGGTTAGATGCTCATAGTATTCGTTTTTTTAATCATAATACATTATTTCTGCATTTCAAAATATAATAAATAATTGTGACATTGGTACATATAAAACAGTTTTGATGAAATATTATTATACATACACATCTTCATTATCCTTATCATCATTGTTACGTACCCCGTCTTAAATTGTATAGTAATAACACTATCATTAAGCTAGTATACAGATACTAACCATCGTAATCCGGTACAGTGTGCGTACCGCTTTAGAAATGCACTGAATTGCATACAATATTTGCAATATTTAATACAGTACTAAGAGGGCAGCCAGACAGGCCGCTACAATGACGATAAACGCCTTGCACGTACGCTGTGTGATATTCATTTCTCCGCTCACGGCAATAGGCCCGAAATCGCGATGGACTCCGTGTGAAACGATAGCTGGAGTTCTGGGATAATCACATCCTCACGAGGTGACCCCAACTCCACATCATCATCATCAACAGGCAGAAAAAGGCAGTCTTACCATGTTTAATACAACTTCATTAAATTGTGTTTTATATTCTTTTGTTTCTTTCGCGTATTTGTCATAATATCACAATAGGATCCGTAATACTAGAAACCGGATAAATGTGTTATTATTGATTTCGATTCTTAATTTTTTCCTGAAGTGATATTGTGTAGTATGTATGTGTAGATCTAGCACATGTGTATTTGTATTTGTAGATCCAGCAGTTATACAGCAGTCTCTTTTTCGATATTTTAATATTTGCCGAATAACACTTCCATTTTGCCTTTGCTATCACATAATATGAGGGATATAGATCAGCCCGTTTACCTTTTGCTCCAAATCTCATTGTAATATCGTCTTCTTTTGTCAACCCAAGATTCACTATACGATCTAAAGCTAGGATGACTTATCATGCACCACTATATTATTTTTCAATCTGTTGTGCAAAGTTTGGATGGTTAATTTCACAACTTGGTTTGTAGTTCTCTTGCCTGATTTCACTAAGCTTGATTATGCATCCAAGCAAAGTTCTTCAGAATTGAGACCTGATAGAAACAGTTTAACATGTCTTTGCTTACTGAATTGACAATTAATTATTTTCATCGAACAATCTGCTTGGCCTGCCTCGCATCTTTTACTACGAACGCTTTTGTGCTGATCATGGAAACTGTGGTGGTTCTATCTCCGGGATATTCAGGTCTTAATCGAGCCATTTCATGTACTTGCTATTAAAAGGCTAGTACGTTTCGTCAAAGCTTCGAAACAAACCTTTTGACTATACGTTTTATTTGTTTTGTAAAATGTTTAGTAAATTCACTGACACTGGACTTGTCCAATATATACTGAAATAACTGTTTATTCCACTGCAATGACGATAACTTCTAAAGCTGTTTATTTTTAACGCTGTAAATATATTTTTTCCTCCTAATCTTTATTTCTTTTAGAGCGGGGTCGCCACGACTACCTGCAAAGAACGCGCTCAATTTAACAATAGAGGGACACAGGGGGACGTGTGTTTAACTTTTTCATATTAGCTTTAAGGTATAGTTTCGAACTAGTAAAGAGAAGGCATGGTACTTTGCGGAACTTTTTTTGTAACTCTAGATAAAATAAAACAATATTTTTTTTAAAAACCAAAATAATGTTTGGTAAAAGTTACATTATATATATATATATATATATATATATATATATATATATATATATATATATATATATATATATATATATATATATATATATATATATATATATATATATATATATATATATATATATACTACGAACAACTATTATGTTATCAATAACTGCAGATTAAATTACACACCTGAAACTTTAATTTCCATATTAAAAACTTTCCATATTTTCCATATTTTAAATGTAGTACGATCGCGGTTACCCCTTTAACAATTCAGGAGCATTCAAACGGTAAGAGCAGCGCAGGGTCATATAAAAGATTAATGAATTTACGAGCACGCGCAGGCTATTGTATCGCATTAAGAAAAAAAAATTCTCTGCATTGATAAAAATTTGACGTGTCGCGTACGCTTTGTGAGTTTCGGTTTTTTTTTCATTTTTTTGTAATTGGACGCGATTGGGCGATAATATAGCGAACGTGTCTCGTAGGCACGTTCTTATATGTATGGCAGTTAATCGCCAAGGGCTCGAAATGGATATTTCCGTCGTCATCTCGCAAAAAAAAATGCGCATTCACAAAACTTTCCCTTCTCGACGGTGGGTGGGCCAGGAAAGTAAAAATTTCGACGCCTCGCGTAGAAAGTCTCTCCGGATATCCCTTCGGATTTCGTAAGTACACTTCCGTCTGAGACGCGGGCGGAAGGGAGCTTTGAATTGCGTATTTGAATTTCAATCTAACGTTTCCATTACGCGGATGAAATGAGAGAGCGGTCGCTTTCATTATCTATTATCCAGACGGCTTGGGGCCACACCGACGCGGCCGAGCGAGCGACGGATGGTCCGGCAGTAATATTGATTTGATTTGAATGAGTATCACGAAGTTGACGCCATTGTTCAAAGAATTAGAAGGATAAGCCAAAGAGGATAAGCCAAGTACGCAAGGTCAAAATACTAAGCTCTATTACTACAATGCCTGATACGACGCTGGATGATGCGTTAATTCATAGAAAACATATAGGAAAAGTTTCATTTTCATCAAATTACTAGCTGAAACCCGTCGAATTCGACAGCCACGTTGTTGACCGTAATGTTTCAAAAATAAACGAAGCATACTTATATACAGATAATATTTGTTTGTATTAATTCGATTACGTTGCGGTGCCTTGCTCTTTTGATCTACGATCAGCAATATAACCAAGGCCTTGAATAAAACGGGCAGGAAGAATCGGAGAACGACATGTGGCAGAAAGTTAACAAAAATTCAGCAGGAAAAACACGTCAAAAATATATTTTTCTTTTTTGATGACCTTTTTATTTTTTCCTTTTGATGACACATCTACACATCAAGAGCTCATTTTAAACACTTCAACCAGATTTTTATACCTAGCCGTTCTCACAATATGGCGGTTACACGGAAATCACGTTTCAAATTAATATATAGTTTAATTTAACTAAATTTACATAAATTACTACTCGATCTGTACATTCAAAGTAATACAATTCAATACAGAGCAGTAATTCACAACTTCGACGTGATAAATAATAAAATAATATTTTTAAAAACTGAAAACCCACGCTTTGTAAGTACTGCACTAAAATGCAAAAAAATAATTAACCATACTCTCTAGCATATGTTTCTAGCTTTAGCATTTGTTTCTAGCCCTAGCATTTGTTTATGTACATAATATTTCATAACAATGTTTCTTGAAACGTTTCACTGGAAAGCATTATGATGAATTTGTTTTAAAGAAATCTTAAATGGCCAGAGTACATTTCAAGGCGATTCCAACAAACCCAAACACGGCTCGGATACTTTGATTCGTTATGCAGTTCCTGTGACTATCTACCGCCTCCATCATCAGATCAGCTCGACCATATTATTGTATTGTCATCAAAACTACGCACAATTTCCAAGTTTCACGTTGATACGACAATCAGGAGTGGTTGAAATTAAAAAAGAATGATTCCGTTACATTGATAGATTCATACATAAAGCGTCTTATAAAAGACTTCCACTAAAAATTAAATTCCTTATACGCGCAATGTGCGCGGTACTCGAAAATAAAATATTTTGATTTATTACCTGATAACCCAAACATCGATAAATCTAAAAATAAGTTTATCGAACAATTATGGATTTTTCTGACGTAAAATATTTTCTTACTGTATTAAGAGGCCGTGTACGAAATCGATGTGGGCCGTGATACCTCTATAATAAATAGTATAATATAACTATAGGTAGGTAGGATTTTCGGAGCCAAAGAGATACGTCCACCCTTTGGAAGCGCTCGGCGGGGACTAGCTGACTTGAGGCGTGAATCGTATCATAGGCGAGTATCATAACGCGAGAATTAGATTGTTTTAAAAGACTTTATTGCCAATTTTAATTAATGTTTTGCCTTTTTTTTGAGGAAATGGATTGATATTGAACTAAAGTTTATTTCTGTTGTTTTTATTTTATGAACGAGAATTCTAAACGGCCAAAATCAAAAGCATTTCTTCGCCCATTTTCTACAAAATTTGACAAAGTTAAATATTTTTTTAATCAGCAATTTTATATGAAAATAGTAAAAAGTGTTTCAGTTATTATATAGAGGACTTTCACAACAATACATTGTAATTTTTTTATTCCGTTTAGATGTCAAAACGAGTAGTAAATATGTTATATTCTAAACCTCTTACAGCAAAAATTCACAAACAGTCGCCGGTTTAACGTCAATTTATCAAAATTCTATAATAATTTTCAAAAAAGTAGCTCACTCATTAGACAATAATATAAATGGTCTTTTATGTTGTGCAATAAAACTTATAGAAATACAGTATCTTAATCTTAAATTCACGTCTGCAAAATTTCGTAAATTAACGAAATGCGCAAATTTTCGTGTACGGCCTCTTAAAGAGTTTGAAACGTATTGGTCGTAAAGGCAAGTTTTAAATATACATATGTATATTTTACGTCTATATTATGAATATTTAAAAAGCAAAATAAACTATAATTTTACTTACTTAAAATATCTCTGGTTTAATTCTTTGACTATTTCTGCGAAATGTAACATTTAGCTTATTATTTTCTTTCTCTGACTATCTAATAATGCATTTAATAATATTAATAATAATAATAAAAACTATATTCTTACGAAAAGGCGAGCTTATTGCCTGCAGGCAATATTTTAGAGCTAACCTATACTATTGTAAGAACATTATTTGTGAGTAGACTACATAACTTAACCTATATAAAGAGTACGAGTATGACAAATAAAATAAAGGAGGATAGAAAGAAATATATACTTTACTCTTTGTGGGCACAGATTTGCCACATCAAAATAATCTAACACCTATAAGGACGCTAAAGTTTTAAAAGGAGGGGATGGGAGGGGAAAGGGAAATTATCTGGAGGATTTCAAATGCTCTCTGAGTCTGTTTTTAAAAATAGTTAAGCTTGGCGCGGTTCTCACATTTTTCGGCAAAGCATTCGTATTTAGTGTTTCGATTATGCTTAAGTTGCTGTAATATTATTATTATTTTTTCGACTATTTTATTTCTGTATTCTGCATAAATTTTGTATAATCTAGTTTACAAGTTGCTTTTACTTCAAGTTGCTTAGTGTTTAATTAGGAAAATTTTATCGCAATAGTTTATATGTTGTTGTATATAAAAAGGGTTTTAATTAAATTTTATTTTAGTAGCGCCTTTCTTCAAACTACCGTAGTTAACAATAACAGAATATTCTATTTTTTAAAAAACCACTATGAACAAGCCAACGTGCGGTGACTACTCCGAAAAGACCACCCTACTTTAAAATCCGATCTATGTGGATAGCGAGTGTGGTTCGTCAAGTCTCCAGATCTGATTCTAGATCTGAGGGCTCAATTACGAAACCTCACAATTGACAGCCTTCATAACTTGGCGAAAGCCTTCATAACTTCGGAGAACTCTCAGAGAAATACCGCGCAGCTAGTAAATCAACTATTCAGTCATCGGTCACTATGTTTCAGCCTCATGGCAGCCCAGCAAATGACGTGACGTCAAGGTAAAGCTTTATTTTATCTGCTGTTGATTAGTAATTTTTCAACATTTCGAAACAATTTTTTTGATTTTATGAATACTTTTTTATAGCAACAATAAAAATATGTATAGTCTCGTTATCGGTTCCATCTTAACTTATTCTTCATCAATAGTACGGTGGGCGGTACGGTGGGCTCGCGTGAGATGTTCCAATTTTTCGCAGCTTGGTCGATTATGACCAGCTCGCTACCCCAGCCTATTTAGAATTTCGTCGATAATAATAATATTTAATGGTATTTAAATGTACCTTCTAAGAACCGTTAACTTAACGGCTCTCTATTCTAACCCAATATTGAAACGCTATTGAGATCAACGCCCAGATTATTAAGCCAAGCCAATAACATTTTATTTACAGTGCATTCGGGATGGTCGGTCATTTTTAAAGGTGGGATTCTGTACATAAAACTGAACGAATAAAGAGTTTTTTTTACATGACGAGATTTTTACAGTTAGGAGATTATTCTACAAGTCTGTTGAGAGCTGAGAAACACCAAGTTGAAAATCAATTACAACATTTTTTGATTTAGGCGTTGGTTACTGACTAAAAACATTTTTTATTTAAATTTTAGGATATTCAAAATTTTTATCTCAGTGACGAAGAGATATATGTATATCCTAGAACGAACAAACGACCAAATTGAGCCACCCCAACGAGAAGTGCTTCTCTTTAGTGAACAGAATAAACCATGGGGTAATGTTTTAATGTCCAGGAACACCTGCTTTTAAGGAACAACTTCCTGCCTTTAAGGAAGTGAGGAAGACATACATCAACCGACAAGAATGCCAGCAACCTAGAGCCGTTATAGGAAATTAAGAGAATGATAATCTAGGATTATGAAGACGGTAATCAGTAATTATTTTCTTTGTTTCTGTTTTCCTCTCTTAATAGTCCATATTTAAATTATAGTGGACTTTAAATCTTCCTTATTTTGGTCTGTCTTTTTACCGGTGATCCAATTTATTACTCTACGTCCTGTTCTGCTTAACACATTTTCTCCCTGTCTTGTGCACATTATTTATATTCCTCTTTTGTTTTGTCAACGTTTCCCATGTCCTGTTAAAGGAATCTTTCCATGTGTATATCTATATTCCGACTTACCTTTGACCTGCTGAAGATTTCCATGCGGCTGTAAGTAAATGCGGGGACGTTCTGCGAATGATGTGACATACCATAGTAATTCATCATAGAGATCTTAATCTTCTTGTCGTCGTCTTTTCTTCGAGAAGCTCGATCGGTTGGCCCTTGTCACGACTGTTTCTTACAAGAAAATTCGCACGACTGGAGCTGTTGTCATTATTTGTTTCTACCCCTTATTGTTATTTTTCACGATGGGCGGATTTTATTATCATACGACAATCTCTTACAACCAACCTTAATATGAAGTATTTACATGTATGTGTGTAATATATGTGTGTAGATGTGTGTCTTGGTATTGAATTCGGTCGACAGAATTTAAATGAAATTCCGTTAATTTTATCCCAACGGAAAATGGGGACTCAGCCGGCAATTAAACACGGAACCTTACAATGTAGACACGGCCCGGTGACACAGTGGTTAGGTTGCCTGATCTTACATTGTAAGATTCCGGGATCGATTCCCTGCTGGGTTTCCATTTTAGGTTGAGATAAAATTAACGGAATTGCGTTTGAATTCTGTCGATCGTATGCAATATTAAGATACACACTTACATACATGTTACACGTACTCATTCATATAGACACTTCATAGTAAGGTTGGTTGTAAGAAATTGTCGTATGACAATAAACCCGCCCATTGAGAAATGTCACAATAAAAAAGTAAAAAGGATGTAAGATCAGGCGACCTAGCCACTATGCTACGGGGCCGTGGTCATTGTATATATTAGCCTGATGGTTCTCTAATCCATATTCCTAACTCATAATAAAAGACAGACACTTACGTACAGTCAGCCATAAGTTACGACTCAATAAACATATAAAGGGTTACAAAAAAGAGCGACCAAGTCAAATTTAAAAAATTTGCTAATTCCATTTTTACTAACTTATTAACTTAAAATGGGACCTTTTAAGAAGAGCCTGTTCAAGTGAGAACAAAATATATTTGGTATGTAAAGCAAATATAGTTGAGTTTGTTAAATAAAATACATTTGACTTTAATTTATACTCCATTAAAAATAATTCTAATCTCAAAAAGTAAAATTGAATTTGATTCTTCTTCCCCGTAACCTTTCACATGTGTAAATAGCGTAATATCAATTAACACCTTTTTGTTATACTAGTGACATCAAAGTGATTAAATTATGGCGTAGTTAAGGTCTCGAATAACTCAGAACTTGAAGTTAATATGAATTATAACTACGAGGTAAGTCGCGTCTTATTTCTGCCGCCGCGCACTGGGCTCACTGCCATTGTTTGCCTCAAACAAATTTCAATTCAGATACAAACCAACCCATCAGTACAGTCACATACCTAGTACATAATTATTTATACCCGGCTATCTAAATAATTAATCTAGTTTTAAGCCAAGGGCTTAAAACTGTGCTAATTTAGCGGTCCGAATTCAATTAATGTTTATAATGCGATTCAACCACTTTGCTAAAATGCAATTAAAAATGTATGTTGCTAATGGAATCAGCGTGTTTTAATTTGGGGTCGTTTCTACCCATTATAATTCGTTCGAAATTATACCCGTATTCGTGTTTTTAATGAAATTAAGATTACAAATATATTCATCGAGTCTACGAATAAAGGACAGGTACAATTCTGAATACCCTTCACAAGAAGGGGAGTTCAGAATAATACCTATTGTATGACTAAAAGTGAAATCTCGTTATAAGTAAATTTGGCCATTTGGATCAGTTCTCTTCGAATACGAAATCTCTTTTCGCTTTCAATTATCCATTTAAAAGCGCCTTTTGTATAATAAGAAGAGCTAAATCCAATTAATAAATATTTCCTTTTAACTCGCCTTTACTGAATCATCCACTATGGCGTTGTAGTTAGTATTTTTTAAGTATTACGAATCTCTCACCTAAAAAATAAATATAGAAATAATATCGAAAACTTTCAAATTGAAGGTTACAATAAGGTTGAAAGCCATGTGTATTCTTGAAGACAGGATTCTTAGTCATTTTAATGGTTCATATTGTATATTTATTATTTATTTAATTTAAAGAGATGCTAGAATCTCTTACGAGCTCATTTTTACGTAGCGCGAGATATTGAGGTTCTGGAAGGTCCATTATCTATATAGATAAAACAAAGTCGAGTTTGTTCGAACACTTAAACCTCGATGGACCGATTTTCATGGTTTTTGATTTGTTGTATTTGTTTCCGTCCCGAATACCAGAATAGCCATTAAAAACAAAAATTGGAAAATTGACGAAAAATTAAATAAAAGAAAAAACATTTTCCCATACAAAATGTAAATCCGTATTTTTCTGATGGTCAATTGTACGTGGCATGTTCACGTGTCGACAAATCATCCGCTTTATTTGTTCTTACGCCTAAAAAAAAAACAAAAAAATGTCGTATATCACAAGGTGTTTCAATGAAGAGAATTAAACCAAGTGCATCCCATGCTGCACAATATGTAAATAGTTTAATTCAATCATGTCTTGCTGACACGCGATTGATATACTTAATTTTTGTACTTTTATGTTTCTTTTTGTGTTATTATCTTAATAAAGTAGTGAACCTAATATTTATTTTGTATTCATGTTATTACTTTCATAAAATCATAAATTAAGTTCAGCTAAACTGTAACACGACATTCATTGACTGTTAGGCGGTACGAAGTTCGCCGGGTCAGTTAGTAATTTACAAAACGACAAGGTTTGAGTTTCTGCCATGATTTTTAGTAAGCCTAGGGCTATGAAACTATTTCGGATAATGAGTTTGGTCATGATGGAACGTTAAGACTTAATTTACTGGATATCTCAGGGCTGTGCATATTAGCATACTAAATATCATTTTACCGAGTGCCCCGAGAAAAAGGGTAGTTTTTTTTATAAGACAAATTTGCCATATGTATAGAATTGATACCGTATAAATTAAGAGCATCATATCATAAAGCATCCGACTCTTGAAAGGGATAAGAAAACTACCAAAGAGAAGTAAAGAAGTGGTTCAATTATACGAGGAAACAAAATACCACACAAAAAAGGTCCAGAATATACAAACTTGTAAGTCATTTCTACGTCACTGGCGGTAACTTTTCGATTAAGAATACTTAGGTTTATATATACAAGCCATGATTGTTCAAACGAGAGTTTGTAAATTTAAATAGGACTTTTCAAACAACCGCTGAACATGCAAATTGGCCAAGTAGCCAATTTCTATGAACTATAAGAGTAAAATACACGATCCAAGATCTACTTTTCCATAAAGGTTAGGATACAGCTGATATAAATTGTAAGAATGATAACTTGGAGTTAAATCTTGTTAGGGCCTAGTTTTTATAGTATACAAACTTTAACCTAAATCATTTTAATAATTAATCAGTTAACTTTATCCATCGCGCCATAGACGCGATACACCGAGCGGATACGTCTTACCGTATGTAGACGACAAGTCGCGCACATCCCTAATCAATTTTAATCAGTAAGGTAGAATATTTTTACTTAGAAAAGAGATCTTTCTTTTTTTTTTTTTTTTGGCTGGCAACGACCGAGCAAGACGGTCGAGAAGACACCGGCCGCTCCGCCGTTGGCGGAGCGGGCCGACTACCGCCCATTTAATTATTCATTTGCACACCAGCCAACACAGTCTAGAACTTAAATTCTGTGAATATCTAAAATCTATAATTAAACTCAGTTCAGCGTACCGGGCAAGCCCTCATCGGATTCCGCACCTATCTACAGGCAAGTCTTCTATCTGTAACCACTAGCTTCTCCCCATAAAATCAGATTTCAAAAATAATAGTTTAAATTAATAAGATTGTTTTAAAAGCCAAGTCCCCTGTAAATTACCGTTGCCATATCTTCGTTGGTGAATAATTAGAGTCAAGTAAAATCAAAATTTAGCAATTTGAGTGCGTCAAAATAGAAGTAGGTAGTACGTCGGGTCAGTCATAATTCCCGGTGTCTGAGCATCGCCTTCCGTCTCCTCGCCTCAACTAATTTTTCTACTATCATCTAAAGGTCGATTTCGAAAATATAATTTAAAATTTAAAATCGCATCCGGGGAGCAGGCGCTAAAAAATCTAGAAGCAACCTTCCAATAACTCCCGCGGGTAGCAGTGTCTTCCTTCTCTATTCCAGAACCCAAAGTACCTGTCCAAAATCCCACTTCGCCGAATTAAGCCCTGAAAATTGAAAGGCTGTAACGTTCAATTTTCCACGAATTTAATTTTAGAATTTTGTTAATTCGAACTATGTACTCGGATTCGCCATATGCTATGGCCTAGCTTTCATTTATTATAATTAAAATAAAAGATGTTACTCTGTCAAATAAACCTTTCATTTGGTCAATTAATCATTATTTAGCGAATTAAAGAAATCGAGACGGTACCTAAAAATACCGCCGGGTCAGAGCGAGCTACAGTCTCGTAGGTACCCGACTAACACTGGACAGGGTAATGTTTCAGGGCAAGGAATAAATAAAGAATAATTTTATAAAAGGAACTTTGAAATTATACATTTTAATTTTATCATTTAGCGGAGAAAAGAACCGCAGTACATTATTTAATTATAGCAGCATCTGCTGGTTTAGAGCGGACCTAGATTCAAATAGTATTTTCTCTTTTTTAAATATAATCATCTAGCAATTATTTCCAATAAATTCATTAGACGATTTAGCCATTGATTTATGTAAGAGCGCGGACCGGGACCGGGGCCGAGCGCTCCAAGCGGGCGCGATCGACGCGCGCCGGCGCAGTACCTCGTCGGTACACCGATAGAGGGCGCGGTGAGTAAATCATAATATTCGATCTCGTCACCGCAGCGCACTAAGATTGATATCGCTTCTTCTTCTTCTTTTACCCCTCTCCCTACTTATATCGAAATTCCTTCGCTACATAACAAATCTGGCGTCCACCGCGGGGCAATTTTTTTTAAAAATAAACTACAGTATTTTCCCACCGCGACCCGCCCATATCATCTTTTATATCATTTTTTTTACAAATTCATATGAAAACAATAACAAATTTGGGCCCAACTGGGGCCGTTAAATATTTTTCAAGATTCAATTTTGTTTTAAATTTACCGTTATCATTACATTATATACAATTTTAAGTTTTATTGTTTTTATCTCATATATCGTCCGAGATATAGGATACCATAAGATTTCCCACCCAACCCGCCCAAAAATTTTTTTCTTTTTATTATTTTTATATTTTTCTTTTATTGTTTCTCTACACAACGTACCTACTGCCAATTTATTTTACAGGTTGTTACAAAACTAACACAAATATTTTTTTTCATGCTTTAAAAAGTGCTTTACATTTTAATTTTTTTAAATAATATACTACATGTACAATAGCCTTTCAGCCATAAGCGTAAGTAATAACCAAGGTGTCTTGGGGATTTGACTTCGGAATCAGCAAAGGATTACGTGGGGATTTTGCTTCTTCGACGACACGTTGGACACATATCTAGTTATACTGTTACAACAAACGAACCTTAAGATATTTATGCAGAAAGATATCAGCAATTAGTACTTCTATTCACACTTATAATAAATACTTAGCAAACATTCACAACCCTACAGGGTGTTACAATTTTTTTTTAATTTTATTCTTTTTTTTCATTTTTTATTTTATTATTTTTTTTGTTTTCATTTAATTTCATCAATTTTTTTTTTCATTTCCTTTCCCATTTGCCTTGTTGCATATGGGACTTTAACTTAACAATTCATAATACACTAATACAATATTACATCAAGTACACACTTATCTACTTCAACACACTAGGATCAACACTCTCACCTTTAAATAAACATTTCAACTTTACCGTTCAACTTACACACACACTTCAATTTCAGCCGCTTCACAATTCTTTAAAAATAACAGGAAAACGCAAACACCTTAGAAGGAAACACGTCGAATTTAAAACAGGAGATTGGGTCTGGGCCAAAAACCATACATTGTCAAGAAAGGCAGATTTTTTTTGTAGCAAACTCAGCCCTAGGTACATAAAGTGCAAAGTCATTGCGGAAAAGTCCCCAGTCGCGTACGAGTTAGCCGACGAGAACGGAAAACCGCGGGGTCTTTTCCATATTAAGGACATTGCGAGTAACTAATACCCTATAACAACATATGGTCTAGCGTGGCGTCGCCGAAGTGAAGTCGATCGCGTCGTCACGGTCTCCATCGTGAAACTGCGGATTCCGGATATAAATCGCACAAGGTACACAAAAAAGGTATTAACTATTGCGTCTATAAGGCATAAAATAAGCTATTCAACAGAAAAAACAAAGAGTCAAAATTATAATTCCATTTGATATAAGACAAATAAAATAAACAATTAATTGTAAACAACCTAACGCACTTTATCAAGATACAAAATCCAAAACAAAGCGCAACAAATAAACTAAATTCACACACACAAAACACATTACACAACAGAACACACGGTCTAAAGTACCTACAGAACAAAAAATCGAACACAAGTACAAATAGTTTATACAAAAAAAAATTTTTATAAAATATAAATTTTTTTTTGAAAGGTACTCTCATCCGGCAAGAAGACCGCCGGATTCGGTACCTCACCATGTGGGCAAATTTAGCCCCAAATTCTTAAAAATATAATAAATATCATTAATGTATTTTCATTTCCAAATTTAAAAACAAACAGTATTTCGAGTCAATGCAATCAAACACACTTACACAACACCTGCGTTAAGCCATTATTTATAAATAGATCCGACCGACCGACATACACGGCAGTAGGTATGATAAATCATAATATAGAGATAAAATCGAGCGCATTTTTACACACAATTTAAACACAAATAAATACATTTCCCTTTGCATGGGCCGTTGCGGCAAAAATCAAAGAACAAAGATATTTCTCTACCTTAATTATATTTATACGCAATTATGCGATTTTTAAAACGGTTCGGTGCTTAACCGTTCGCTTGCGAGAGAAACACCGCCGGACAAGTTCTGGATTTTCTTAATTATATATTTACTTGGTTTGGTGTTCATCCTACCTTTAAGGTAAAAAACGCAAGGAACTATTATGTTCCGGGTATTCAATGCATCAACTGTCATCGTCGAATTAAAATCTACATGCTCAGCTCTGTTGTAAAAATACTTCTATATTTTTTCTATCAATTATTTTATATTTTTTGTTTGACATACAATCACGCGGCAAGTAGATCGTTAGTACTAAGTAGCGACTAGGAACCCCTTCAAAAACCGTTGTAGATTAGTCATAAGCTACAGAAAGCTCTTTGTTCGGTCTTGGCTTTTTGCCAAGATATGGAATTTTCCATACCATAATTTCTTCATTGTAAGATAAAAAACCCCCATTGATTTCCCGCAACGTTATTTCTTTAATAAATAATCAGCTCAATTTAGTTTGTCCATAAAATACTCATCAAAAAACCAAAACAATGATCTTAATTGGATATAAATATTTGTAAAATATTATCTTAAATATGTCACGAATGCATTTTCACACAGTCACAAATAGTGAAATAGGTACGAAACAGACAGTTTTGGTATGAAAGAAGTATGATAGGAAGGGTTCGAAAGAGATGCAAGTAAGGAGCGTGCAAGACCCGCGAAAGAGAAAGCTTATGTCAAATACTGAATATTATTATTTAACACTACGACTACAAACTTACATCTGACAAAATTTATATGCAATAGAAACATCACATACTAAGGACCTCAAAAATCCTGGGAGTTAGGGAGTTGCCTGCGGAACAACGCATAGAGGAACTCTAAAATTTAACTTCATACCATCACGAGTGAAAGACCGCGAGGTCTATAAACATCTAGAACTGGTTATTCGTGTAAAGAAAACCACACTGCCGTCCTAATCCCGTCCACAAACAAACAATAAACACACACGCTCAATTTTTTTTTAAAAAACACAAATATACAATATTTTTTATAACTTCCTTTTTTTATAAATTTGAATACCAATACGACCAGAATTCACGCAAATTAAAATTACGTAATTCGCTTCTGTATATTTCAGATAAGTCGTCAAAATGGTCAATACAAAATTAAAGAACCGGCCTACAATCTTTATTTCTCCTTTTCACATTATATTTACAATTATTTGATAAAATCAGCTCGAACGCTTCTACACACTGCACATTGTTGCGAAATATATTATTATTTTTTTTTTTTATAGACGTATTAGCAGACATTTGTTGGTAGTCTTGCTTTCGTTAGTTAAGGCCGGTTTCACTACAA
The DNA here is from genome assembly GCA_944548615.1 of Micropterix aruncella. Classification (NCBI taxonomy): domain Eukaryota; kingdom Metazoa; phylum Arthropoda; class Insecta; order Lepidoptera; family Micropterigidae; genus Micropterix; species Micropterix aruncella. The sequence goes on along the minus strand of OX155957.1, from coordinate 18,992,708 downwards.
AACACACCATAAATACAAAAATAAACAAATATTAAAACACTATATCAAAACAATCAATATTTAACAGGGCACAAAATCAATAGGAAACACCGCTACCCGAAATACCATTCTTGCAATGCATTTCATAATTTCACAACTTAAAATTAAAATTTAATATAATCTTTTTTTAAATCCGGAACCCTTCATATTTTTTTTGTTTTTATAAATTATCCGGAAACATTTGGCACCTGCTCTCCCACACCTACTACACCCCTTTCACCATTTTAATAAACAATTAAATTTTCTGTTCCCCATTGGATTAATTATCTATACCTTCATTTAATAAGCCTGAATATAATCAAAAATATAACCCGCCGGAATGGATGCTTATAGACCGAGATAAAAAAAAGAGTTTAGTTTTTTTTTCCTTTCCCCTTCCTTTCTTCTAATTTTTTTTCAAAGAAAGTAGCTACAAAAAGTAGCAACATTTCTAATTTATTTATTTCTTTTTGTTTGTTTGTCAACCATGGAATTTCATGTGTAAAGCTGCACAATATGAGCACTACCACTGTTATATAATTTTTCTTGTTCTTTGTTTTATTACTATATTATAATATGTAAGTATACGCATTAAGCAGCACAGTTTAGCTGCATACTCCTAATTTAAAAAATAATATCATATGTTGAATAGATTTTAAAATGCCTTGTTGGATTATTAATATACCACATTGTGTACCTACGCGTCTCACAATACTTGATATCTATAATAATTTAAGTTTTTTTTTGTTATGTACCAATCTTTCTTATCCCGCTTAAAATGTAGCATACAGACAGAACATAAGCACCAGTTTTTGACCCCAATCACATAGGAAATTTAAGAAGTCGGAAAATACATTTATTTTCTTAAAGAATAAAAAACAAAGTTTCGAACTGAATTGTAAAGCGAAGATATGATAACACACACATGGTTACATATATTAGAGCCTCTCCTTCTCTCACCACCTATCCTAGTATTCCAGTAAAAAACTGAGCTAGATAATTGAACGAGATGATGCCGCATGACTTTTCACGTTCCAGACAATATTTGGAAAATTGGACTTAACTAACCAGACGTGTCCAGTGACATTCGGCAAGGCGGGAAGCAAACCTCAAACATCGAGCCAAGCTGCAAAATACCATAATGAAGGCAATGCTGACCGAATAAACCAGCCCATAAATCCACGGACCATAATTCTGCCAGCCAACCAGTATGGACATCCGAAGCCAGGATACCTACTCCAGTCTAGAGGTAAAGATACATTTTCCTATCTCTATATGACAACCAGGACGGCATTCACGATAGACGACATCCGATAGGCGAGGACCGCAGGAGCGTTCCCTATCAATAGGAACATTATCACTAAACCAGGTGGACCAGGATGCGAAGCCACACAAACCAGACCGCAAGTAACCTCCACATATACTATTACCATCAACATGCAAATAAGGACGCTTTAAGTGCCATTTTAGCATCAGCGTAGTGTGTACCCAGTGAAGTGAAGTAGTGTTCTCTGGAATGGACAGGGCATTTAGGCACGAAAATCACCTTCCTTATTACACCCGCTAGCCACAACGCACCGGACTTTTCAAACAAGCGACGTGTAAAAATCTGAATTTCTTCCGTGCACACAGACTTGAAACAGCTAGTGTAGCACCACGATTTTGTCCCAAGTAGAAGCTCTGCAAAAATTTTCCACCGGACCTTTTTTTAAACAAGCAAAGTGACGCAATTTGCCAAGCAGCAGCCCACTTATTATGTTCTTCGAGTTGCCTCGATTAAAATCACCACGGCACAACATCAGAAAACTAGGCAACCTACTAATGCTCGCCTATTTTTTTCCGCAATTCCAAGGTACGGCTCATCAATCGACCACCACGAGACACGCTGTGGCCTTACCCAAGGCCCTACGACGCGCATACGTCGATCTCCAAGCAGCGACCCCACCGAGAGAGCGACGCAGCAACCAGACGATACGCCACGCGCTACGCCCCAGGAGAAGATCAACCCGTCAATCATGCTAACCCTGTTACGGACAGGCGACATCTTTCACGGCTGAATTCTTTCCCTATTTTCAGTTCCTGACTTTCTTAACTCCAATCCTGATATGAATAAGCGTCATATACTGCAGTCAAAGAAACTCTTATGCACTTTTTGGGATCAAAAAATACTTTGTCAAAAATCATCTTCTCTCGTTTAGGTGTTATTTATTTTTTTTTTATATTTTTTTAAAATATCTTGATTTGTATCAACCCTTGCAAACAGGGCAAATTTCTTCATTACCGTTACGTACTTATTCTTATTTTTCTTACTGTTACCAATATTTATTGTATTAGCGGCTACGCATCGTAGCAAGTAGGGGTTAGTGTACAACACTCGTAGCATTATATCTTTAACATTGATTGCTTATGTAGGTCACCGGGGACGGTGACTAGGTCTCTATCCGGCAATGTTAGGGCCTAGTTTTTATAGTATACAAACTTTAACCTAAATCATTTTAATAATTAATCAGTTAACTTTATCCATCGCGCCATAGACGCGATACACCGAGCGGATACGTCTTACCGTATGTAGACGACAAGTCGCGCACATCCCTAATCAATTTTAATCAGTAAGGTAGAATATTTTTACTTAGAAAAGAGATCTTTCTTTTTTTTTTTTTTTTGGCTGGCAACGACCGAGCAAGACGGTCGAGAAGACACCGGCCGCTCCGCCGTTGGCGGAGCGGGCCGACTACCGCCCATTTAATTATTCATTTGCACACCAGCCAACACAGTCTAGAACTTAAATTCTGTGAATATCTAAAATCTATAATTAAACTCAGTTCAGCGTACCGGGCAAGCCCTCATCGGATTCCGCACCTATCTACAGGCAAGTCTTCTATCTGTAACCACTAGCTTCTCCCCATAAAATCAGATTTCAAAAATAATAGTTTAAATTAATAAGATTGTTTTAAAAGCCAAGTCCCCTGTAAATTACCGTTGCCATATCTTCGTTGGTGAATAATTAGAGTCAAGTAAAATCAAAATTTAGCAATTTGAGTGCGTCAAAATAGAAGTAGGTAGTACGTCGGGTCAGTCATAATTCCCGGTGTCTGAGCATCGCCTTCCGTCTCCTCGCCTCAACTAATTTTTCTACTATCATCTAAAGGTCGATTTCGAAAATATAATTTAAAATTTAAAATCGCATCCGGGGAGCAGGCGCTAAAAAATCTAGAAGCAACCTTCCAATAACTCCCGCGGGTAGCAGTGTCTTCCTTCTCTATTCCAGAACCCAAAGTACCTGTCCAAAATCCCACTTCGCCGAATTAAGCCCTGAAAATTGAAAGGCTGTAACGTTCAATTTTCCACGAATTTAATTTTAGAATTTTGTTAATTCGAACTATGTACTCGGATTCGCCATATGCTATGGCCTAGCTTTCATTTATTATAATTAAAATAAAAGATGTTACTCTGTCAAATAAACCTTTCATTTGGTCAATTAATCATTATTTAGCGAATTAAAGAAATCGAGACGGTACCTAAAAATACCGCCGGGTCAGAGCGAGCTACAGTCTCGTAGGTACCCGACTAACACTGGACAGGGTAATGTTTCAGGGCAAGGAATAAATAAAGAATAATTTTATAAAAGGAACTTTGAAATTATACATTTTAATTTTATCATTTAGCGGAGAAAAGAACCGCAGTACATTATTTAATTATAGCAGCATCTGCTGGTTTAGAGCGGACCTAGATTCAAATAGTATTTTCTCTTTTTTAAATATAATCATCTAGCAATTATTTCCAATAAATTCATTAGACGATTTAGCCATTGATTTATGTAAGAGCGCGGACCGGGACCGGGGCCGAGCGCTCCAAGCGGGCGCGATCGACGCGCGCCGGCGCAGTACCTCGTCGGTACACCGATAGAGGGCGCGGTGAGTAAATCATAATATTCGATCTCGTCACCGCAGCGCACTAAGATTGATATCGCTTCTTCTTCTTCTTTTAGTCCTCTCACAAGATATATCGAAATTCATTTTATAATAAAACATAACTAGGGTACTTGACCGTCCATTCAATTTGAATGCTCTCGTCTTTAGGACGACGTCAATACAGGATTTTAACCACCCCTGAGCACGACTGAGCTACCGTGGTATCCTTGGCGTCGCTCCACTCCCACGCACAAAGGTAACTTCCCAGACGGAGGGAGGCCCTTTGCATTTGTTTATGTGGTCTATCATCTATTTCCCGCATGTGTAGCTGGCGCCTCTACAAATAAATACACTTTATCGTTACACATAGCAACCTTCAAGATAACTTTATATTTTATTTTATTTAGACACATAACAATCTATAACAAAGAAAGGCTTGAATTCAAATGAAATTAGAAAAAATAGGGATATTTTTAGGATTAAAAAGTGGTTTAAAAATCTTTAGTTCAGTATAAAAACTTTAGTTCAGATTTAAAAATATGTCAAAAATATTGGCGTGTCTGAAGGACATTGAAATGTCAAAATGATAACATCTATCGCCGTTAGTTTTTTAAATTAGGTTAATTTATATCGCTGCTACCTTCAAACCCTATTTGTTTTAAACTGTTTTAGATATATGCTATCACCAGCGCACAGTGGGATTGTGAACATTTTTTAACAACAAAATATATTTTGAACGGTCTCGAGAAATAGCAAAATACTCGAAATTGACTCGACTCGACTGTAATATGTTAATTAGGAGTTTTTTGACGAGTGCTTCGATCCCGCACGCTCATAACGTCTTTGTTTGCGATTGTAGTAGCACAAAAATATGGCCAAAATTTAAAATTTGAATTTGGATTCCTCTCCGCTAATTTTTTTCAAGATTCGGTAATAAAGAATTTCTTAATTAGCTCTGACTCTTAGCTCATATATAAAATATCAAAAAATAAAATAGGCCACTTAGCAAATATGTATCGAACAATGATTGTTTTTAGCTGCCGAGCCGTGTCTGGAACGGACTCTTAAGTATTGAGCCGAAATCATGATGGATCTGAGAGGCGGTTGCCTATTTCGATTATTTTGTTACTGCCAATTAATAGACAACCCGTTAACTTACGCCATATACTATCATTTATTGCATTTAAATAGAAAACTAAAAAATCGGTTGTGTCAGCCCCAGACTTTCTTGGCAAGTAATAAGAGCCGTATTTCATCTAAATATTTATTTCATAAATAAAGTCGATGAGCAGTCGGCGAAAATTGCTGTTAATATGCGACGCAACGCAATGAAAATTTGAATTTGGAACGCGCGTCATCCCATACAATTTAAAAATCAAATTTCAAACGCGGGTCGCCGTGATTATTCGAATTCTAATTTCGAAAGATCCACACCAAAGCGTCGCCGCTTCTAAGGACCTGATTATTTATTATAATTAAAGTAAAGCTGACTTAAAATAATATTTGTGCCGCTTATATATGAGATATTCCAACAAAAATTAACAATGTGGTTTCGGACCAACAAGGCATCTGTGTACAAGTATCTAAGTCTAATATTTCGAGATTATGACTAGTTTGCCCCCCGATGGACTGAGTTTAACCACAATTTGCAACTCTTGTCATGCCCAAATTATGCCTGCATACCAAATTTCAGATGAATCAGATAGGATGATTCATGCTACACCGGGCCGGGGCCGGGCCGGGCCCCGGCCGAGTCGTTTCCAACGTGCTCCGGCCGGGCCAGTCATTCATGCTACACCGGGCGTGACCGGGCCGTTTCCGAGTTTATTTATCCCACGGCCGTGTCCGCGATAACTAGTAGAATAGAATAGAATAGAATAACTTTATTGTGCTATAAAAACATAACTTAATGAATATTACGCTGGTTTTATAAAAAAGACAATTTATGCACAAATGGCGAACTTATCTAACTAGTGTTGCGTTCATCTATTTTGGCGATAATAATATTTTTTAATTTCTATTTTCGCTTGATTGATAAGTGTGTTATTAATGCAATTTTCACAACTTGAGTTGGCAGCTATTGCGATTGCCTTTGAAGACGAAGTATTGGAAACACGAACTGAATCTAATAAAAGAAGATGGAGTGTACATCCAGCCTGGAGAAAGCGACAATCGGAGGGAGAATTCGCCACGCTCTAAAAGGAATTAATAGATGATGAGAGCAAATTTTACGGTTATTTTAGGATGTCTAAAGAATGCTTTAGCATATTTCTTGGAAAAATAAAACGTGATTTAACCAAACAAAATTCAAGATTTCTGAAGCATATCTCTCCCATTGAACGATTAGCAGACCGGAGCCGGGAAAACAATATCCACCGCTATTTCGACGCCGTGCTCCGGACGTGGCACGACCGGTCACGGCCGGAGCACGGCCAAGCATGAATTGCTTCATACAAAAGTATACTATAGATATCTGACCGTGTCCCGGCCGGGGCCCGGCCCGGCCCCGGCCCGGTGTAGCATGAATCATCCTTAAGCGTTTAGATTCTATCATGGAGAAATGTATACACACACACACAAAGGTAGACAGATAGACAAACAGACTTCAACCTGGAAATAGCCTTAATCGTCTCAGGGGGTTCAAAATTGATATTTCTGTTTTCATTTTGAAAACAAATTTTAGCGCGTTCACAATACTTTCCCTCCTGGTCGATTGGTGGGCAATGGAATTAAAAATATTTTCAAAAGGGGCTACTGGGGCTTGATAGTATTTTATGCCATTTTTAAAACCGTGAAAAAATTATAAAAAGAGTGGTTTCATGATCAGTAATAATAATAATAATAATAATAAAACTCTTTATTCTTAAGAAAAGGCGAGCTTATTGCCTGCAGGCAATATTTTAGAGCTAACCTATCCTAACATTTTAGAGCTAACCTAACAGTAATAGTCGTTGTATATTCAGGAAAATAAAAAATAAAAAACTGACTCCAAAAATGTTTATAAGAACAGCATCAATGTGAAATTTAAAACGGGGTGTCGTAATTGAATGCATATACAAAATTTTGTGTCTGTGCTGTTAACAGTTGAGGAGTCCCCTCGTCGGGAGCCAACCCTCGGAGCAGCAGCCATGTCATGCTAAAACTTAAAACGGGCTATCACAACCGAATGTGTTAACAAAATGTCGTGTCTCTGCTGTTGCCCTTTGAGGAGTCTCCTCGTCGAGAGCCAACCCTGGGTGTAGAATTAGGTCATGCTTACCATAAAAATGCGGTGTGATAGTAACTGAACTAACATGTACATTTTCAACTTCATGTGATAATATTTGAGGAGTTGTCTCAATTCCTCATGGATACCATCATAAGAACAGGATTGTGATAAAAATGGGAATAATCTAGAAGCACATCCTTTTGAATAAAAATAGAATTTTCCAAATATGTTCATAAAGACGGAGTTCTGAGGTAACAAACATTAAGAAAATACAACCGAATTGATAACCTCCTCCTTTTTTTGAAGTCAGTTAAAAATATCTGAAATCCCACAGGGCCTCCGAAGTTGCTCCCTTATTTAGTTAATTAATTTTCCGCATCGCCAAATGGTTGACAAGACCTGTCTGAAGGTGCCATCGCGTTGGTATGAATTGCTCTTTTGTCTGCCCTATAAACGTATAAGTCGTGGTAAATCACTGTAAACTTTTAAAGGACCGCCCGTATTTGTGAGAGGTGCCCGCGCAATTTCGCCGCTATTAAACTGTCCGAAACTTCGCCCGCGAACAATATTCTGAAATTCGGTCTTGCTCGATTAAAAGGGTGAACTCTCCTCTGGGAAGTTGATGTAATTAATTTCGGCCGCAGTATAATTGCTACTCATCGCGTCCACGAGAATGGAAACATGCCGCGATGGCGAAGTGACGCCGTTCGGAGAAATGACTATTAGTAAGGTCAAAGGTCACCGATGAGATACGAATCCGAAATTCGAGTAAATTTCTCCCCTGAGGTGTAACAAAAGTTCACTTTTTGCTATATCGAAAGCGTTTCCCTAATCACATGGCCGGTGACATAGTGGTTAAGTAGCCTGATCTTCGATTTTAAGTTTCCGGGTTCCCGGCTGAGTCACAATTTTCCATTGGGATAAAAGTAATCGAGTTGAATTTCAATTCTGTAGAGCGAATGCAATAACATGTCACAAACGTACTTACGTATTACACGCACACATACATATAAACATGTCATATTAGGGTTGGTTATAAGAGATTGTCCTATGATAATAAACCCGTCAGTCTTGAAATTAAACGCAATAAACAGCAGAAACAAATTACTTCAAATAAGTTCAAGCATGTGAACCCTTTCATATTGTATGTACATCCAGATGATATGTGTCTGCAACTTGATGACTTGCTCCTTAACAGCATCATGGGTGTAACTGAATAGGACCACCTGCGCTGTAGACGTCCGCTTGACCCCTCATACATCCGCGTTGGTCGACGCACACTCTCAACCGGGCGGGATCGACGCTGTTGTGACGATAACCCTTTGCACTTCACCTTCACTTCACAAGAGAATCAATTCACTACATCGAAAGTGGCATTTCCATTAGAAATTAAAGCGATAGATCCCATGGCCTGACTTCGTTTAGCTATAGCGATGTGGAGAAACCAAATAACACAGGAAACATGCTCACTCGAGACACAAAGAGGAAAGCGATCCCTAACTTTCTACTGCGCTCTAGCACTGCTAGAGCGCAGAACCACGTCAAATATATGAGGCCGATACTTATCGCATCTCAAGCGACTACGCGATTACTTGCACCAACTATTACTGCAATCCTTAGAATATATTCAATGTTCCTAGGTTGAATAAAAGTCGGACCAAGATATTGGGAAAAAATACAACTTCGAATACTGAAATACATGGCACAGCACCAAAAGGAATGGAATTAGAAATAAATATATTTAAAAGAATAAAAACACAGCTGCTGTTTCAAGTTTTTATAGTTAATTTGTATTTATAGTTAATTTATTGACATTTAGACATTTAGACATTAAGTCAACTACTTACTTGATATGTGGACAAGTTACATAATGTACCCTATGAAACTCGGTATGACATAACGAATCTAACCTTGCCACATATGTACTTCTAAATCAGTTCGAGCGTTAAGAAGTTATAGTGGAATAAAGAAACGGAAAACATACACAGATGAACCCTGAACACGTTACACTCCTGTTTTCTTGTGAAAGTCGTGTAAAATAGGTAAAAAATGGCAAAATTCGACGCCTCTCACCCATTCACCAAATTCAGTGTCGGTTAGGCGTCGAATTCCGTAACTCGAGGTACGCGTACATGATAATTGAATTTAAGACATATTTGGGAAGACGAAATAGTGCTGATTAAGGTTAGCTGTTACATAAAATCCAATGTAGCCGATTTGAAATATCATCCATTCCCTCTCTCTCCCCACATTTTAATCTGTTTTAATTCCGTGCCACTATAAATACCTTATGTTTATTGTATTGCCCTATAATCATTTGTCCTGTCTAAAGTACATTAAATTATATAACTATGGTAATAACGTCCGTTAAAATGAGAATCGCTTTATAGGATCTAACGTAGTTCCCATCGCATGTGCTGGGTTTATGGGACGATAAGTTTCGCTGCTTTGCGCAAATTCTATTGCCTTATTAATAATGCCTAAATAAAAGGACATAATGTATTCGCAAGGCGATCACATTAAATTATATATGTACACTTCGTTTAAAAACATTGATTATATAGCGTGTTAGATTGCTCAATGTCGTACTATGATTTAGCACCTCAGAATCTACTACAAAAAGCAACGGGTAAACCGCACTCATAGTTAGGAGTCCGTGGTAAAGTTCGTATCCATATATATCTAGGAAATTTGCAAATTTGTGATGAAGTACGATCAATATTTCACCATAAACAATGTAGAACACGGCTACAATACGAGAAATAAACATGACCTCTAGGCACCAAAGCTTAATTTAAAAAAGGATCTGTATCTCTCAATAAAAACGACTCAATAAAAAAATATAGCCACCTACCTGCAAATATTAAAGATACGAGGGAATAGGGTATGCCCCAGCACTGATAAAATGGCATATCGGAAAAAACTTTTACACATTACATGACTATTTTTCTTAATACAATATTGGGGGCATGCATACGAATATACATAGAATGTAAATTATAAATATTTCCTATTGTATATGCGGATTTATATGAAATATTATTTGATATAAGTTAAAAATTATAATAAAGCCAGTGAAATAATGTTATAAATTTGGATAAAATATAAACTTAGCGAATAAGTACATTTTTCAATCTGTGGCGATAACAGGGAATTGTGAGAGACGTAATGTTACGCATTATCACCATTAATGTTCCACCACAACTCGGACAATAAATATAGGTATTTCTATTTCTATGTAGAAACATTCTATTATAACAGGCAGTAAAAATATTATAATTAATAATTATTATTATTATAACAGTGTAATAACACTGACAGATAAAATTAGACAAATTTGAATATATAAGCTGTGGTCAAATTTTGATCTATGTTTCACGATAAAATTGCGACTCAAAGTTATTTTTACATTATTTATATTTCTTATTTGTGACATATTTAAAAACTTAACTATGACATATTTAAAACTAATAAAATAAATATACTTCATAATTCCTCATTTTATTTATTATTAAATTGCATCCGTGCGAAGCCGGGGCGGGTCGCTAGTATAATATAATAAGGCTATACATATTGTAATTTACTTTACTTTTGGAATTGGGTATAAATATGCCCAACGCATGTGAAATATGCACGCTTAGCGTAACTTTATTGAAACGAGTAATTAATGGTTAATATAATTTATGGACCAGATATGCACCGTTTAAGGAACTCCAACTTAAGGCCTATGAACGGGAATTCCAAAATGTCACTTGGTTATTTGGCACCATTTTAGTGGATTTTTAGACACCAAATAGTAATGGAATATCGACCACTGTGCGCCGTCCCCTTGACGCTTACCTTCAAGAAAGAAGGATATTTTATTTTCACGCCTTTGGCGACCGCATTTCTGCAGCCGTCTGCGGTGAAGGCGAAAGAAAAAAAACGATGATCCCTTTGTATGCGATATCGGAAATGCTTTCACGTCACTATTTCTTGGCGGCTTGGCGCTGAGTTGCGTGTTGTTTCCCGCTATTTGACGCGCCAAGGCGGGCGGGAAAACCTTACTAAAGTGCGCGCTTTGAGCCTTTTCGACGAATAGCATTAGATTCCAGTGCGGTGTATATGTCCATAGGGGAAAGTAGGGCACATATATAACACCTCGTTGAAATATATCCATTACAGGTCTATCACGAAAACTTTCCTAAGTAATTATAGTGCCTATAGTAATTATAAGCATCTCTCTCTCTCTCTCTCTCTCTCTCTCTCTCTCTCTCTCTCTCTCTCTCTCTCTCTCTCTCTCTATTTTTAAGGTTTTGTACCTACTGCTTTTAATTGTGGAAATGTTGACAGCAGCAACTATTAAACATTGAATTCGTAGCATGTTACTCCTTGTTACCTCCCCGTAGTCTGGTTGTTAGGTTGAAATAGGTTAGGCTCCGCCAGCCGTGTTTTTCGCAAGACCAGCTACATGTAGCATGATCTCGTGTCAGTTTTTATTTAAATTGTATGTTTAGATTTTCCTTTAATTTATTTTATTGTTATGAATTCGGCGAATTCCCGGGGAGAGTTTTCCACTGCGTTAGTCTTGGGGGGGGGGGGGGTCATTCAGATTGTATATTAAATTATATAGAGCATTAAAAAATAGTCGGTTAATAATAATATGACATAAAATAATGTCAAATGTAGGAAAAGTTGGTTTTTCATTACTGAGAAATATATATTGAATACCCTAAAGTTAAATTAAAAACAGTCTTTTCTTAGTAACCAATGACTTAATAAAAAAAAGTTGTAGATGATTTTCCGCTCAATTTTCTATCACAAATAATATAATATCAAAACAATTCAAAAAACACTTTCTTGATTAATTTGAAGGACAGTATGACCGCTTGAAATAAATGTCAGACTGTCCTGGACACAACGGATTTAAATTTCTGGCCCACCAACCGACGAGGAGGTAAAGTATTGTGAAAGCGTAAATGGACTGAAGTCTCTCTGTGTGACTGTGTATGTGTATGTCTGTTTGTTCTGTGTGTGTGTGTGTGTATTTCTCCGCGATAGCGCCCAAACGCTTCGTCAGATTGAGCTGAAATTTGGCATGCAGGCATCATTTGCTTATAGCAAGAGAGGTTAAAATCGATCCACCAGGGGGCGCGCTAGTCATATACAATCTCAAAATATTGGACATAAAGACTCGCTACACTGATGCCTTGTTAGGCCGAAACCACATTGTGATATTTTGGTTGGACTATCTTACTTAGAAGCGAAACAAATAAATTTAAAGAATTTAAGAAACTACCATTTGAATACCACGGAAAGAAACTACAATTTTGATACGAAAATACTACTAAAATACTACGAAAATAGGTAATACTCAATAACTACAAAATTCTTAGAAATACATTCTCCACCATTGAGGTCGTATTTTTGGACGGGCAAGGGAAGGAGGGGGCGGGGGAAGGAGCGTAGTCAGGGGTTCTGGCGGCTGGGCATAATTTGGTCTTGGAAAGAGTTGAAAAGTTTCTGGTTGAAATCGACCCACCAGAGGGCGCGCTAGTGATATTTTATTCTAGAAATATTAGACTTAGAGACTTTAAATTGGTACACAGATGCCTAGTTGGGCCAAATTATCTTTGTGAAATTTTGGTTGGAATATCTCATATACAAGCTGCATTAATATTTAAATTCCGCCATACATTTTAATAAAATATGAATGCCGTCTGTGTGGCGCTTGGCCAAACCCTGCGCTTAGCCGAGAAATAAACCGCGCCGCCCAAGGCGATTGCAACCCAACGGTGTTATCCGCCTGCGAGAGAAGGGGCCCATCATTTTTTTTAATTAAATTAATATTGAAAGTATCTCAGTCCTTTGCTACATGCCGGGAAAGTTTTGGGGTAACACAACCAATTGTTTTGTTCACACTCAGGTTTTAAACAGCACTATAGTAAGAAGTCTTTTGGCAACGTTGCCCGTCCGTCAAGCCGCCAAATTGTCTTTCTTCTCCCTCAAGTTACAATTTAATAATATGGTCGATTGCGTTTCTTCATTAACTAAAATCGGAAATTAATTCGTGTGAACGAGACAGAGCAATACGCTAGAGCAGAATGGGAAATGAACGGTTGTCACTTTTTCGCATTAAAACTACCCAACAAAGATAAAGCATATGAATCTAACACCGCACGAAATATGTTCAAATGTATTCGGACGAGTATAAGTTCGAGAGGTAGTTATTATCGACGATCATTCGTTTCATATTCTGCTCTAACGTATTGCTCTATCTCGTTTACTTGAACTAATTTTAGTATTAGTTCACAAAGAAATGCATTCGGGCCCATTGTATCTCCTCGCACACCGAGCTTCGTATGGATGCTCTCTCGGTGGCCGGTACGTCGATCATTTCACATTTCAGCAACAGTCGCGTTCTAGCGGGAGAAAATGGCAGTAAGTGTCGCCATTGACTCGCAACAATGTTTCTTTGTACTCACAAAGTAACGAGAATGCAACGTGATAGTACCTCATTCGCCGTCGCTGGAGACGTGTGCTAATGAATAGATGTTTCAGATGATATGCTGAGCACCAAGGCACAATAGGGACGCCTCCGCCGCGTCGTCTGCCACTTTGTGTTAGCAGTGTGCGCTAATATAGGTAATGAATATACTCGCATTCGAGCTACATTCAGATATCAGTGTAATATTAGATTAGTATAACCATTAATCGTCATAATAAAATTCTATACATTATTGATTTAATCGGTGTATGTTCCTAATAACGATTTATTGTTAATGTGATTTCAATCGAATATTTAATACTTATTTTAATTTTAGGCACTAACTCTTCCTATGTGAGCTAACCATTTTTGGTTAGACGCTTTCCGCGCTGTGCTAACTGTAATATTTATTCATTATTATCTTAATTGTTTTACGAGATAATGTTGTAACGTTATAATATTTCAAATTTCAATGTGATCATTTTGCAGTTATTCTTTTTACGATCCGTATAGTAGTTTAAAAGTTATGCGCAAAACTATCCCGGGCAGAAATTTTACCCCGCCATAGGAGGGGCTAAAGTGCTAAAAACAGTATAAAAAAGTGAAATAATATTATTAATCTACTTACCACTTAATATATATTTTCGCTTTCTTTGCTATTGCTGAACCTGTGAACAAAAATAAATAAATATCAAAACAACAAAGTCAGAAACCTTTTATATATAATGTCACTGGACGAGATAACCCTAGCCATATCAAAGCAAAACCTTACTTTCGTATTAATATTACTATCTGTATGTATGTATATTTGTATGTATGTATGCATATTTACCAAAGTACAGTTTCCATCAGCGGGGATTGTCATTTCAGGCAATTATTTATTAAATTATAATAACTAACAAAAGGAACAAAACAAAAGAACCGAATTTCATAAAGTTTTTCCGAATTTCATCAACTGAATTTTATAAAGTTAAATGAAATAATCAATGATTAAACCATTGATTGTATAGCGTATTAGATTTTTCAACGTCTCACTGCCATTTGGCAGCCAGGATTTTACTACGAGGCCCCACGTGTAGATGGCACTCATAGATCCAAAAAAAAATATTATTCTTATATTATTATGTTCAATATGGCAACTTTCTAACTTCGTAGTATATATAACATCATAACGGCGCACTGTAGATGGCGCTCTAAATAAGACTATACTGTATACAATAATAATATAATAACAAACAAATTTCGAACTCCTCCTCCTATTATTTTAATATTATTTTCATAAATATGATATTTTTTTATTTGGTACACAGGTTGCAATACGTAATAATTGCGTACTTAAATGTTCAGGGAATAATGGGTGATATTCTATAACCCGATATTATTTCTGTGATGATATAAAAAATGCTATATATAACACTAATAATTGAATGTTATTATTGTTATCATTGGGTACATTATTGGGTTTTTATCGTTTTAGTCGTTTATAAAAATACATTCAGTATCATTATAAATAGGATAAAAAACGAATTTGTAGCACCCGACGTTTCGGTGACGTTGCAGCCGCCGTTGTCGAGGGTAGACTGGACAACGGCGGCTGCAACGTCACCGAAACGTCGGGTGCTACAAATTTCACGCGGTAAATTCGTTTTCCATCCTATTTATAATGTCAAACAACCGCGATAGTCTTTGATTTTATACATTCATTATCAATGCATGGCCAAATAAGTTCTTATTAGTTCCACCGTCAAATCGTATTATAGAGTTGGTAAACGTAATACCATATTTATATTCAACGATTTAATGTATGCCGCCTGCAAAGGCTCCAATTTTCGCAGCTACGGCCGCTTTCGCGCTCCATCCATAAATGACCGGGAAGCCTCCTAGATAGCTTGGAGCAGAGGCAAATTTTTTTGATTGACGCTTTCGTCAAAAGATTTATTTTGCGCCTTTCCGTTCGTCTAAAATGTAGTTTAGAATCAAAGCCGCGTAAATTGATAGGGCGCTAGAACGAATTAATTATACGCAGCATCTTATCGTCGTTTTCCCCACTCCTTCAGCACTCCTTCTGATCCGTACGTAGCAGATCATCTGATCAGATAATAATTAATAGAACAAGTTTCGAGCGTCAGTACACCGTATATTTCTTTTAATACGGTTTATATTTTCAAAGTACCTTATTTACTACTCGCCTTAAAATCTTCTAAAACACTTAAGTTTCATTCATTTCTATCTAGCCATAATTTTTCGCTATCTTTATCACTGTTCAATCAATATTTTTCATAATTACTAAGACACAAATTATATCTATTTTGAATTATTTTTTGTTCGTCGATAAACCACCCTTTAAGCCTGTTTAAAATTCTTCGCCTTAATTAACTCTCATAGTAAATATATCTATCGTAAAAATAGTTATGGAAAACTATAAAAAGAGCGTTGGTTTTTTTAAACATGTAAGATTTATGGGGCGTCGGTAAATGCTGTGGAGCGATAATATAAACCAGCGCCTGCACTTTAATGTGCAGGTCAAACGGCAGCGACTCTGCAAGTCAAATCGAGGCACAGCAGCGTTAGAACTGAGTACCTTCATAGTACAGTCTATAGAGAAATCCAATTATTACCACTCGTAAGAAATGAGAATCAACATAATAGATGAGAACTGACAATACCACTGACCAGTAAGTATACCAGGCGGCGCCTAAATTGGCCTCGTTGAGAGTAAAAGACATCAATTAATCTAATGAAAAACAAGCATTACAAAACACGATCATTGAACTATTCCTATAGTGTGCGAGTCATTTTATTATTATATTTTCCTTTCCCGGCAAACCAACGGTTAGGGAAAAATAGTCAACGCGCATTTTTTTAAGAGATGAAAACGGAAATATCGATGTTGACCACTCCCCCCCCCCCCCCCCCTAAAACACTTGAGACGATTGAGACCATATCCAGATTGAAATATGTATGGACTGTGAGTATGTGTGTTTATGTGTGTGTGTATTCTTCTATAATAGCGCACAAACGCTTCATCCGATTGAGCTGAAATTTGGCATGCAGGCATCATTTGGTCATGGTAAGAGTTGAAAAATTGTGGTTTAAATCGGTCTATCAGAAGGTGCGATAGTCCTATTTCAATCTCGAAAGATTATACTTAGAGACTAAAAATTCGGTACATAGATGTAGGGCCGAAACCACACTGTGAAATTTGGTTAAAATATATCTTATACAAGCGACGCAAACAAAAATTAAATTCGACCGTATTTACGAACATACTACGTCATATTGAAAAATAGCCATTTTCATACCACGGTAATACTACAATATACTACATTTTCTACCATAGTCACTTGACACAATCACTATCGGGTGGGAGGTGGGCTCGGAGGGGGATCGAGGGGAGTTCGCCGAGTGGGGATGGGGGATTAATGGTTTAAACGGGAGGGAGTTGCCTGCTTGCCGGGAAAGTCTTGGGGTGACACAAACGAGCTTTTTTACATATTATTTCTTTGTGGCTAACAATTTCTTAATTTTTATGTTAGTTGCATAAACGGTAAAAAAATCTTTGCCAACTTTGATATAATTTATATGCATTTTGATAATAGGGGATAGTTTTTATGGTTGTGGTTAAATAGCTGGTTATTAATATCCTATGAAGTTGTTGTTCTATTAAAAGAATTTAATGCGAAATATTTTGTATGAAAAATATATATTTAATTAATAGAAATACTGACTTCTATTATCTATTCAGATTTGTCATTTTAATGGGAGTTGCTCAATTCCTCTGCTGTGAAACTCTTGTGAACAGAAACAAATGAAAGCAATGGAGGTGTTTTCCACCAACTCTTTTTAAAATATTGTATTCCCTTGTAAAAATATTCTAAAATACAAAAAAAAATAATTATTGGAGCAAGATTTCGCGAGTACGGTGTGTGACCAACAGTCTCCAGCCACAATTTCTGCAACGTTGGGACTGTTACAGTGAAATCTGTTATTGTACGTTGTCATGGAGAAGCAGTTTCTATGAGCGATTGACCACGCTCGGATATTTAATCACGAGCTCTCTATCATTGTTTTCAGTTTAGTATACATTTACGGTAATAGCCAGACTCCAAGAAACTGTATTAGAAACACTGGCACAGGATCTTATACATGATAATAATGCAAATTTTCAACTTTGCTATGGTTGCACAAACGAAAATATTTAAGCAAAAACGACGCAAAGACAAATAAACAGCTGTTTCTTAAAAAAGAAAAGCATGGCCTTGAATTAAAATTTATTTGATTTTGAAATGTTTACTCAAACCCAAGTTATCTAAGTTCAAAATGGCCAGTGTGTATAAACAGCAAATACATAGGTAATGACACAATACTACAGATTGAGCTTTTCAAGGCGACCTAATTTCTACATTAAAAACACATTCCAGATGATTTACCCCGATCGTTTGAATATTTCCGAAGCTAATTTTATTTAGGCGAATGTACGAGGCGGTTACTCGACTTTGGCACGAAACAATACTAATTGGATCCGTCGCGTTTGGCTGTGGGGGTGGCGGAGAGTGGGAGGGTTGGCAGTTTGGCGCGTTCGTGCGTGCACGCGATTTCCTAAACGGGTTATCGCACTCGCCTGCACCGCCACGAAACACCAGACCGCCTGAAAATGTTAAAGCTGAAATGGCCATCAAAAGCCGCAGCTTCTGCTGGCGGATACAGATGGACCGTCAGATTATTCCGGTGAAGTTTGTATCACCCGGGCGCCAGATTGCCAGATCGCCAGATTATTACCGCGTGAAGTTTGTAGCACCCGATGTTTCGGCAATGTTGCAACTGGCGTTTGCAAGTCTACCCTGGACACCTGATGCCACCGCCGTTGTACAGGGTAGACTTGCAAACGGACTTAAATACGAATTTACTGCTTGACAAATTTCAAGCAGTAAATTCGTATTTATTTTATTGTAGGTTTAGATAATCCACATATCTTTTTCTATATATTATTTTTAATTATTAATTAGATAGTATAACGTTAATATGTATAATATGTATTACAATATAAATATAATATGTATTAAATTGCTCAATTTAATAGTACGATATGACAACCATTCTGCAATGGTTAAACGCAGGTGGCGCTGATATCATTGATGACCGAATAATAGCAATTTATTTGGCCATTTGTTACAATATTGATAGTGAATGGTTTTTACTTTCCTGGCGAGAAAAGTACTGTGGATTCACTTTTATATGTCTGTGAGTGTGTATTCCTCCACGATAGCGCCCAACCGCTTCGCCCGATTGAGCTAAAATTTGATAGGGCATGCAGGCATCATTTGTTCAAGAGTTGACAAGACTGTGGTTGAAATAGGTCTATCAGGGGGCGCGCTAGTCAAACCTTAAATTTCGTAATATTGGACTTAGAGACTTGAAATTCCGTACACCGATTCGCCGTAGGGTCGAAACCACATTATCAAACCTACATATATTTTACCCATATAATAACGGCAAGCCGCCCGAGACTAGCCTATGTAGAAACGAGCCACATTGGCTCGTTTCTAGGTTATACATACATTTTAATATCACGGAAATACTACAAAAATACTAGATTTTCTGTAGGGGAGAGGGGCTACTTGAGGGTGGAGGTTCTTATTCTTCCAATATTCTTCTTCTTCCGATGTACCGCCTTATCTAGAAAGCTTTAATAGATACCCATGTACTCAGGATATATAAATTTCAGACGAAAACCCATTCGCTATCGGAGGTCGGAGGGGGGGGGGGGTATTCAGATGAAACAGTTTATGCTACTTGCCGGGAAAGTCTTGGGATGACAGAATTGTTTTTTCCCGCCATGGCGGCCCTGCACTCTTGACTAGGCAAACTATCTAAGAAGAACCTCGTGCACAAACATTTTTTGCCACATTCGATACCTTATAATTCAAAATAAAATATCAGAAGGACTGCCGTTACAAAAAGTGAACAACTGTATTTAAAACTATTTTTTTAACGTTTTTAATGAAATATTTTTAATTTATGTATTTGTTTATTTACATATATACACATATATTTCCGGAATGTACTCACCCTGGCCTTTTATTTGACACTTAGACGATATATTTATGGTAATTTATTGCCATTGCCATTTAGACAACTATTTACTTAATATTTTGACAATTGCCTGTGACACTAAGGATGACATGACGGCTCTAACAATAAAACATACTTCTCAATCGGTTTCAGCGTTTAGAAGTTAAAATGGAATAAAGAAACGGAAAACAGATGAAGAAAATTAACCCTGAATACATTACACTCCTTTTTTTTGACAGTTCTGTAAAAAGGTAAATAATAACAAATAAGAAAATATATTAAAAATAATAAAAGACACGACTGCCGTTACAGAAGGTGAACTATCGTTTTTAAAAATTTTTTTTTACGGTTTCATATGAAATATTTGTGGTTTATGTATATATCCATATAGAAACACGTCCATAATGTACATAATCAAACCTTTCGTTCGACAATAAACTCGAAATATTTATATTAATTTCTTGATATTTGATCATTTGGATATTTACAATACTACTTTCTTAATATATCGACAATTAAGGTATACGACAATTAAGATTACATAATAATTCTTACAATATCACCCACGTGAAAATTGGTTTAATCGTTTAGTAATTATGGTGGAATAAAAAAAACGGAAAATATACATAGATGAACCTGAACACATTGCACTCCTTTTTTGTTGGGCAGTCGTGTAATAAACCGAAATTAAAGAACAATGCGTGTATTTTTTAAAAGGAATGTTATTAGTGTACCTTAAAATATAACCGCTACCCTTATATATAATTAAAATATGAAAATACCCTTATATATACTATCATTAAATTCTATAATCTACTCCCTCCAAAATTTAAATAGCTGGAGGACATAAAATTAAAATAAAATATCCAGGAGATGCTGATAGGCCACCCTTTCTATAATCTGGCCGAATTTGAGGGCCATGATTTTTCAAGTACAAATACACCCATTTAAATTACTTATTGTACTATATGCTCTACTAAAGTAGAGCCTAATTGTTTGATTATTTTATACTAGCTGCGCCCAGCGGTTTCACCCGCGTGGTGATGGAAAATTGTGATAATGATGATAGAAAACCATATATCTTTATAAATTATAGCCTGTGTGTAAGCTATATTCTTGTAAAGTTTCATCAAAATCCATTCAGTAGTTTTTACGTGAAAGAGTAACAAACATCCATACATACATACAAACTTTCGCGTTTCTAATATTAGTAGGATGGTCTTATATCTGTACTTTTAGTTTAAAATGCATAACGTAGCTTTAATATGATTATTTAACATTTTACTGACAATTTGAATATTACGATGAATAATTTTACGACGTATCTTTTCGAATTACTAACTACTTCAAATATTAGGCTTCTATTTTGATTTTGATTATTTATATTTATAATTTGACAATCTAGTAGTTAATTCTTGACTACCTATGTATGTTCAGTAAAGAGTAGTAACGAGACTCACTACCTAACCCATTTATTTTGACATGTCCAAGAGCGGTTTTTAACCGTCAATTGGACACGACGAAAATGTAATGTAAATGTAATAATGATATCGATTTTCTACCCATGACTATATTATTATGCTGCAGCATAATAATAAAGCTGTGGTATCGTGTAACATTATAACACTTCCCTAAACATCCCAAAACCCTTTACTGAACTTTTAATTAAAGCTGGTATCTACGTTCCCTCCTTTCTAGAATTTAGGCTCAGGTATCAAATATCCAATCATTTTAAATGACATCAATTGGATACCCTTTATGAGGCTCCCAAGGGCCATTAGTCGAAATAAAAATTGGGCGAAGACTGGATCTGTTACCAGGAGACTCGCAAATTTCACGAAAAACACGGAAGGTATAAGGAGCAAGATATAGAACATATTTGTATTTGTTAAATGGTTTTTAGTCATTTGTAATCTGTTTATTTTCATTAAATACATTAAAAATGTACATTACGATATCCTTAAAAAATAATTAAATCTCGTAGGACATAAAGCTTATTATAAATTTAACCTTAGTAATAGTCGCTATAAAGGTATAATATTATAGATTAAAACAGATATTATAACATTGATTATATATGGTATCAGTTAGCTCAACTCCATAGCACCATTTGGCAACCCTTTCGCGCCGGCGAAATGCATGTGGCGCTGGCAGCATTCTAGGCGAAACTAATAGCAAATTATTTTGACTTCTATAATAACGTTGATATTTTTTTTTTTATTAAGTGCTGATTGATTAAAAACCTTAATAACTTAATATCTGTGGCTGTGTTTTATATAGGTTATTACATCACAAAAATAATACGGAGAGATAGAATGCCACCTTATGTTAACTTTAAAGTGCGTACGTATTGCATATTGGAGCCTGTATACCAATTTTAAAAATATATATATTTTTGTAAATAATACTAAGATAATAAGAGGTATTTAAAAATCGATTAATGTTATATTATTATGTTATACCATAAAGGCGTGTTTAGAGCGCCATCTAATGTGATCTGTCATATTGTTATACCACGAACGCCGCCATATTGAAGAGAATGGGTTGGTGGGGGTGCTTGTCTACTTGCAGGGAAAGGGTCACTCAACCTTTGTTTTGCGAAGCAGATAAGATGAATTTGTGTGGATTTTACCACCTAATAGATTTTATATCTGTTCTGGGGTAATAGAATTCGAAAAATTGTGACCTCACTTTATTTTCTTTCATTGACTTAGATCGCTCTATGTTAAATATATAAATAAGTAACTAATATTAACTATATAAATAAGTGAATAAATAAATCTCAGAAATCGTAATAGGAGAAGAATAATAAACTTTTGGAATTATGAGTGTTATCTGCACGTTGTGGTTTGTATTAAAATCCTAGTTGCTAAATCGTTGAGCAATCTATTTCGCTACCTAATCAATGTCTACCTAAACACATGATACATAATTTTAAAGCGAATTTCTTAAATACTAGTTTTAATATACAGTAAAACTGTAAGGGCATTTTAACAAAATATATTTCCCTAGGTCGGTCTTAAATTGAGATTTGTTTTTAATATTCTTTATACAGTTACGTAAGTAGATGACGATTATTGAGTTTGAGGTTGATTTTCAGTAGTTCCGACAAACGCACTTGGCTTTCCATATAAGATTTTGTGGGTGACCCCGCGCATACTTTCATCTTGCGTTCTGCAACCAGCTAATACCAAATGTTAATTGTGGAATCCACGAAGGTCCACGATCCACGAAATCCACGAAGGAAAACCTCGGGCGAAGCTGGGCGGTTGGCGCACCGGGCTGCGTCAGCCAATCGCTTGCGCCAATCTGGCGGATAACCGAGGGATTCTGGAGACGTACTGGACGTCGGCCACCCGATCCGGGCGGTACCGCGGATCCTAGATAAATTTGATCTATGAATTACCGCTAACGTCAGGTAGAGGATGCGTAAGCGAACTCGAATCTGTGACCAGTCTGGAGGATGGAAAAATCCGTCCAAATCTGGGAGTATGGGCGCGAGGAAGCCCGTTGGGTAGCACTTTCTAGTGCCTCGCGGTAAGGTGTCGGACTCTTACAGGCTTGGACTATAGATTATGTTTATCCTCTAAGTCTTTGCGTTCACCTCATGGGAGAGGGAATGGCAATCGGTGGTTATATCTTCCTGGAGTGGCGGGTTCGCCCGTAGCCATTAACACCTCTCAATGTGTCTTTTTACCCATATCAGAACAACTCTATTCATTTGGAAGACGCACTCCAGCACTGTGTGGCACTCCTTGGCCATTTTTGGGGCTAGTTTTTGTTTTTTGAGTGCATACAGCACTGATCGGCTATCTGAGTATATCAATTTGCTTAACTTGCAGTTACCTTCTTTCAAACTCACCTGATCCCAAATGTTTCCGCTTAAAAGTTTGTGGAGTGATATACCGGTGGTTTGGTCAGGCTGATTTTGCGAGAGTAGGACCCAGATACTGTATCTCCGTTCGTTCAGTTACGCAAGTTATTAAAATATTCACGTCCAAGATATTTTGCGCTATTTTGAAAATGTTGAAGTACGTGGTTTGATTTAATGGACATAATTTGGCCTATTACGTGTGAAGTGGGAGTGGTCATGGCTTTGAGTAATAGTTTGTTTTTTATTATCAAAGAAATCTGGATTACGTCCATTTCATAACATTTGCTCGGGAATAGGATAGGATACACAAAATTTTACAAAAAACAACCGACTCCAAAATTTATTATAAATGCATCAGCCATTTCATGGTGATATTTAGAACGGGCTAGCATAATTGAATGTGTAAACAAAATTTTGTGTCTGTGCTGTTAACCGTTGAGAGGTTCCCTCGTTGGAAGCCAACCCTTGGTGCCGCAGTCCTGTCTTGGTAAAACTTAGAACGGGCCTTCGTAATTGAATTCATATACAAAATGTCGTATCTGTCCTGTTCCCTCGTCGGGAGCCAACCCTGGGTGCAGCAGCCATGTCATGGTGAAACTTAGAACGGGCTATCATAACTGAATGAGTATACAAAATTTCGTGTCTGTTGAGGAGTTGACCGTTGAGGAGTCCCCTCGTCGTGAGCCAACCCAGGGTGTAGAATCAGGTCAGGCTTACCATTAAAAAAAGTACATTGTCATCGGAATTGAATCAACATTGTACACATTCAACTTCATATGATAATATTTGAAGATTTCCCTCAATTCCTCATGGATCCCATGATCAGAACAGAATTTTGATGAAATGGAAACAATCTGAAAGTATATATCCTTTGAAAAAAAAACATAATTTTTCAAATCGTATCGTTTCAAATTTTGTTGAACGTTTGTCGCTGCGCACGAAAGGAGGATATTTCGAGGACTAATTAACTTTCTTATTTAGAAAGAGTTCATTTTAATTATTTATATAACATTTCAAGCTATATTTCAATTTAATAGAGTTATTTAAAATAATGTTTGTTAACGTTATTATGGACCTTCCTGTATATACCTAAATTAGGAAAAAACCTCTTTGTGATATTATTATAGCGTATGTAAATATTATTGCGATAAAATATATCAATAATTCATTGGAGACCTTATTTACATGCATAGATGAAAGGGTAATTCGATGATCATTATACTAAATTCAACTAAGGTAAAAGCAAAGCATGACAAAGTCAACAGAAATATTTGGTTCCGGTATAAACGACTTATAATCGTTTACAAAATCGGCTTTAATATCCATCACGTATAGGATGATTTTGTTATTGAAAAGCATTGAAAAAAGGTATAGTAACGAAATATAAGCTTGTCGTTAGGAAAATAGTCAGACAGGAACTTTTCTAATAATGTGTAATAAAGGCGATGTATAATTCTTAGTACAAGAAGCGAAATTACGTTCACACGCTAAACCGACAATTATATTTCCTAGTATAGAAAGAATTTATATTCACACGTTATAAATTCGCATTATTTTATTGACGTATTTTAGCCCCACTATCACCAGTAATTCACACGCTCGACAAGTATAAAAGCGCTCACTGTGACTATATTAAATTAATCCTATCAAAACATCCGTTTCGGTAAATCGCCTCTCTCATTAGCTTATAACCTTTATTAAAACTGTTCAAATATTCATATTGTGCTTCTCATATTCTGGTCGGGGGTCACCAGTTATAGGAGCTCTGGTCGTGGCCGTAGATCATCGCGTAGTTCTATTTTTGCTCGTCCTTTTTGTACCTCGTTGATATGCAGAGAGTAGAGAAACACAATATAAATATTTGAACAGTTTTAATAAAGGTTATAAGCTAATGATAGAAGCGACTTACCGAAGTGGATGTTTTGACAGAATTAATTTAATATAGTCACACTGAGCGCTTTTATACTTGTCGAGGGTGTGAATTACTGGCGATAAAATATTTATACAAAATCTATTGAAGCAATTTTCACAAAACTTGACATACCTATAAATTATTTACCCCGCCCTTGAACAGTTTTATGTACCAAAAATTATGTATCAAAAAGTATATATATATTAAAAGGAATTAAAAACAAGACGGCCGTTATAAAAAGTGAACTACTGCATTTATAAATATTTTTATTACGTTTTTTTAATGAAATATTTGTGGTGTATGTATTTATCAATATTGATATGTACATATATTTTCAGAATATACTCAATCAGGTCTTTCATTTGACACTAAACACGATATATTTATGATAATTTATTGACATTTGGAGATTTGGACATTTAGACAAATATTTACTTAACATTTGGATACTTAAGGTACCATATGATACTCGGGATGACGTAATGATTCTAACAATATCACATACTTCTAAATCAGTTCGAGAGTTTGGAAGTTACGGTGGAATAAAGAAACAGTAGACATACATAGATGAATCCTGAACACATACCACTCATTTTTTGTTAGGCAGTTGTGTAAATAAAGGGCTAAGCCTAATCATTAATTGAAAATATCAAAAACCTATGCTTTTCGCACATTTTCTTTTTAGAATAACTAGAATTATCTGACCTTGAAATAGACTATCGACATGGTAATAGCTATATAATTTTCAAGCCTGTTAAATTGCACAAGGCCGAATGAGGGGTTATTTCCAATCGCCAAATCTATTTCCCATTAAAGTAATTCGATTCATTATAAAATTCGACGACAATACAAATTCCGAATTACAAATTTATGGGACATGCGCAGCAATTTTGTATATACTCACAAGTACTTTAATAAGACTAATAATTTCGTCGGTGAAGAACATTATTACATTTTCATAATTACATTTCCTGGTGAACACCCATAAACTTCAAAAGCAGGCACTCAGGGCCAATTTCCGCTCGCTAATTAGAAGTTTCAAAATCTTTAGTGGATAATTATTGTTGTGTGAAATAAATACACAGCGAATATTGTGAAAATGAGAAAGCATAATTATGTCCTTAGTAGGTACTTATTAAGTCCTTACCTATGAAGTTGCCGTTCTACAAAAGAACCGAATCCGTTCTACCAAGATGAAACGTACAAGCGCTGGGCTCAGATCGGAATGTATATGGCATTTATAATTAGCTCTTCCATCCGTTGAATAAAACTAATTAGATTTTGCAGATTTGCGTTTGCGACTAATTAGCTTTGAGTTACCGATGCTTGGTAACCCACTTTGGAGATGATTAGGATAGCATTTGCCGCGACTGTATAGTCCGTCGTAGAGAATGATTATCCAATGAGCCAAGTAGGCACCGGTCTATAGGCCCCACGCCTTTTAGGGGCCCCGCGACAACTGATCATTACAATCATATATGTTTTAATTGTTTTTAATAGATATGAAAAAAAAACATTAAATTGCAATTTTAAGAAGAGAAGGTTTAGTAAACTTTTTATTCGGACTAATAGTATAATTATTATGAATTATAGACAGTTGGCCGCTGCAAGCCTGTGCGATCATATTTTGTTTATATGCGCGTGCTCGCTACGCGACATAAGCGTTGTCAGAAATGTTTAGTTTATATGCACGTCTTTCTACACTATATCATCCTCAGAATGCTTTATAATGAGATAGTGTTACTAGTATTTAGAGCAGTCGAGGGTCCCCTAGATTTGCAAATTTGGCCCCGAGATTTAGACAGCCTAAGGGCCTCTATTACTTGGAATAATCCGGGACTGCCTTAAGTGCTCGTTCTTTAAAGTGATTTGACAATATATCTGATTATGATTTCGCACGTGGCAATACAACGCGCGGGAAATTCTAATTGTTTTCTAGCGAGGCAGATGAATTATAACATGTGACGAAGTCTCTACAAGCAAAAGAATTTTTCAAATCCGATAATTATTTTATATAGCTATGATATTTATAGGATGTACGATGTTTTCTGTAACTACAATATTTAAAAAAAGCGATATTTTATGCAGTCAGAAATTTTTAAAAGGTGGGATATCTTCTCAAAGTACCTAAACCATTTTTGAAAAGTATAAAATTTTATAAAAATATATTGTTTTCGAACGTACGACATCATTAGGTACGATGTTTTCAAAATGTACGATATTATAAAAGTAGGATAACCGAATCTACAACTACTATATTGTGGTAAAAAAATATCATATTGCTTGAAAAGTTCGATGTTTTATGTAAGTACGAGATCCTACGCACAACCGGCCGCAATTGGGCTCGATTGCGTTTCTTCGTAAACTAAAATCTGAAATTAGTTCATGTGAACGAGACGGGGCAATACACTAGAGTGGTATGTGAAATGAACGCTTGTCACTTTTTCGCATTAAATTACCCACAAAATATTAAGCATCTGAACACCGCACGACATGTGTTAAAATTTATTCGAACGAGTATAAGTTCGACAGGTAGTTTTTATCGACGATCGTTCGTTTCATATTCCGCTCTAACGTATTGCTCTATCCCGTTCGCTTGAACTTATTTCAATTTTAGTTCACAGAGAAACGCAATAGGGCCCATTATCCCGTCTTATTCAGCTTACCCTGCTCTGCTCGATTTGCCCTGATCGTACTGTTCAAATATGTATCAAAATATCGATTTGCCCTGATCGCACTGTTCAAAGAGTTCTGTTTGTATGGAAGTTATCATATATCGTAAGTACAGAACCTTAAATCTAATCAGCTCGTTGTATAAAACAGATTGGCAACCCCATTGCCATAAGTATATATTCGTACAATTATTTAAATCCTATTTGTACGATTATTTTAGCAGGCGATTATATACGATCGAAAGATCTATCAACAGGTCGTACATCGTACAAAATAAGTCATATTTTATATATGTAAAAACATCTGAAGTGTGTTGAAGTATGTAGGTATCTATAAGTCTTTTCAGACTGCTATATAATTTAATCGAAACATTCCTGGCAACGCTGGCGTGTAGCGTACACCTTGCGTCTCTCCGTACCCGATAAAGGTCATATTGCCACCGCGATGTATCAAATATATCAGAATATACTTGCTAAATGTTCCATATAAGATCACGCTGGATGAGCTTTTTTCAAACCTTTTTAGCAATTATGTAAATTTAAAAAAAACAAAATACATTCGCTTCTAAACATCGACTACGGTCTTTGCTGCGAAAAAAGTATAAAATATTATACATTCATGTGTTCGGTAGGCAAAATACATATTTCCTAAAACGTTAACTACAAGGACGTAGGCGCGCTGGGAATAAATTAGGTACCCTGGGCAGCGGCCGGGATGCGTTTAAAAAAGTCTACCCATTAGTCGTGGAATTAAAACGTTTGCGTTGTAAATGTGTGGTTTTTTGCAACAGTTGGCTCAACTCGAAAACTCCTAATTGACAGCATTTACTTTACCGGCAGAGGGAAAGTGTTGTGGACGCACTACTGTGTGTCTGTGTGTAGACGTTATGGGCACCGTTTCTTCTGTCAAATGATCAATCGGATGAACCGTCTGGGCACTATCGTGCCCAAACGGTTCATCCGATTGATCTGAAATTTGGTATTGAAGGATCATTTGGTCATGGTAAAGTTGAAAAGTGGTGGTTGAAATCGGTCGACTAAGGGGGCGCGCTAGTCATACTTCAATCTCGAAAAACTGAACTTAAAGACTTGAAATTCGATATACAGGTGTCTTGTTGGGCTGAAACCACAAATAATTTTTGACACAAATAATTTTTAGACTCCGAAATAAATAAATTAGTAAATCATAACGGAAAATATTACCAATATACATATAGACAGTACAAATATAGTACCTACTGAAATACTACGAAAATACTACTATAAGACTACAAAAATCTTGGAAATACATTCGCGATTTTAATCGAATACCTTCACTTTTGGCTAAGGCGGTGGCACGCGGGGTAAGGGGGTTAAGGGGTTGTCATGGGTAGGGGGAAAGGGGGTTGACGGCCTTGTCTATTTGCCGGGAATGTGTTGGGTGACCCAACCGATTTTTTTTCTATTTATTTAAATCATTAATTGAATGAAAGTATCAATTCAAAATTATATAAAGTCAATATATTAAACAAATGTAATGGTTTCATTATGCCTCTATTATGAAAATCTAAACGTGTACGTTAGTCGATATTTTGTACATATTTTACACTTCACGATTTGTGTACATATTTACGTGTACATATTCCAATCAGTTTTAAATAACGAATGAATTATCTAGTTTGAGGAGGAGTACCATATTTACAAAACGGTCGATATTTCGGTTGTTTCTTGTTTTCATTGTTTGCTATTTTTAGATAAATGTCACATCACAATTTTAATGTATTCTCTTAGTTAGTATAGGAAATTCTACTTTAATCTGTATAGTTAAAATATATTTAAAAAATCTGTATTTGTGCTAACTTTGGAATATATGAAAAACCTGTTTATCAATATAAATATTATTGAATTAATGCTTAATGAGATACGTCATTCAGCCTTCGCAGCATCCTGTTGCTCTTCCTATTCATATCCCTTTTCTCTCCCGGAGCGGTCGTACGCGTACCTCGCTTTTCGGTACCGGAGGCTTCAAAGTCGATTTCCAATTCTGTTAAGTGTGACTTGAGCTCAAGCTGGGCGTGTTTACGACAGAATGACCGTTGGCCGGTCACTAAATCAATAAGGTCGAACCATTCATTGTCAGCGCGTGTCTCCCCGGACTTAAACATCGCTATTTACATGTGCTAGTAGGGGAGCCAGCGACAAAAAAAGTACAACTAGGGTTGTCGACTACAGCGGGCGAGCCCGTCACCCTAGAGTGAGCGCAGAAGACTTGAGGACAAAACAGTCCACCATCTAGCTACGCCACAAGCCCGTAAGAGGCCAACGCCTTAAACGCGAGATAGCCAGGAGTCTTACCCGGCGGGCTTACACTCACGCCCTTACTTCCAATTGTGACCAGATTACTCCAGTCTCTCGATTGGTTACGAGTTCGAGGTCGCTTGCGCGGTCCTCTCCCTTACGAAGCGGTGAAACGGTGTTTACCGAATCTATCGCGGACCACAGCGTCCTTTGCCCGGCTGTTCACCCAGGATCGAGTAGCCGATGGTCATTTCAAGAGCAGTCGGCGTAAGGTCCGCGACCACCCCCGCTCTATAGGAAACAGTACTGCTTCCAGACTCCCCCGACTGTTAGTCAGAGTGCGCAATCGATTGGCTTACGCCGCACCGTGCGCAGACCGTCCAGGAGCGCCATAAGGTTGATTGCCAAGGGAAACTGACCATAAGGCCAGAGTCCTACCCAGGCTCGCACTTCATGCGTGGAGGCCGTCGGATAGGTGTTGACCCGTGAGTGTGACCAACCCTGAACAGAATGGGTTTTCGTAGCCAACTCAGCAAGGGCCCATTAACTCCCACCCAAAAACAGTGCAAGAGTTTTGGAAAAGGTACTTTCAGATCAGACAGTACTTTGGCCATAGAATTCCAGGGTAAACGCAGCTGGCCAAATATCGAGACACCTAGCGCTGACGTACCAGAAAATGTGTAATTTCAATTAGTACCCTCAAAGTGTTTTAGAAAAGCTGAAATTTCATCAGTAGACGGTGAATTTAATAAAGAACTCAAAATAAATGGTCAGACTGCTTAATGATCGAAAGCGTAGCGACAGCATTACTCCATACATGTCACAAAAAGTCCTAAAAATTAACCTAACAATGTTTCATTTAATTTTTGAACAGCATGTACGCCATGAAATAGTGGCCCGTAAATAATCAAATGAGATATAAAAATTAAACTAAAATGTTATTTAAAACTAAAATTTGGCAACACAGAAAATGTCTATGTTCTTCAATTCCAATCCTACTAAGTTTAGTAGTGTATGTCGTTTATACGCCAAAAAATTAACATGTTTCTATTTTGGCACTGCCGAAGTGATTTTTAATGTCTAATTTCTATATCTACTTTAATATTGGAGTCTATTAACACAATATGCTGCATTTGTCAGCGCCAGGTGTCTCTGTATCTGGCCTGCTGACTCTACCCCGGCGTTCTATGTATGGCCAAAGTACTGTCTGATCTGAAAGTAGCAGTTTCTCACTTTTTTGTCGCTTTCCCTTGGACTATAAGTGACGTTATGTAAGATTAGTATATTCGTTCATTTCAAATTTAAATCAAGTAAATATTCGAGGTCGATTTTTTTTTTTTTTTACAAATAAGCCAGTTGGTAGGAATTCCTACTCTTGGTATAGTCAAATTAAATAACTGGTATTATACCTTATGTATTATAATTTGTTTTTTAAATATCGACTATTATTTTTTAATTAAAAAACAATTAATATTTCAATTAAAAATAAAGATTTAAGATCTTTTTAAAATAATTGGAGCTGCTAAAATACTGCAGTCAAAATATAAACACGAAGAGTCGGTTATAAAACAGTAAAATTAAAATGATAAAAAATATTAAATTAAATCAATAACAATGTCGCAATAGAAATAATCTATATATTTTTTTTATATTATAATCCATCTTTGATAATCAATGATTGTTTATAGTAATGTAATAAATCAAAATAAAAAAAAATAAAAAAATTGTAATATAAATAATTAAGGAAGATTAGGAAAATCAATATTCTCAAAGTCATTAACAGAACACATTGGGTTCCCTGGACCTTGCTCTTAAATTGAACGTCTCCAAGAGCCCTGACGCACAATGGAATCTTGTTATAAAAAATATTCGACTGATACTATCACAGTTATTTAACTAATAGTATATATAACTACCATATCATAATAAATAGACAAAAATAATTAACCTTCGTCCACGGCGGAATAGACTAAACAGTCCATCCTGGATAACGTGTTTACAACAATAGCGAAACGTCGGGCTCCAACAACTTCTTCCGGTAAAATCTCTTTTTCATATATCTAATCTCTAAACAGTTATTAAACAAATTTCCCAAATGATCTCTCTATCGTCTGTTTGTCTATTTGACCGCGATAAACTCAAGAACCCCTCGAAGGATTTCAATGCGGTTCGTTTCATTGTTGTGCAAAATTCATGTGTAATATCATCAATATATCTAAAAGGAGGTGAAACAGTGGCATGTTAAGTGGTCCGTGATTGAAAAACGGTCATGCTTGTGGATTTTAAACATTCTGACCGACACTTACTATATATCTCGATAAATTTAAAACTGCTGGACAGTTCTAATTTAGTTCTCACTAAATGGTTGAATGTAGGATATCGCTATAGCGATAAGTCCACCATGTGTGCATACATTTAATTTGTCTTATAAAACCATTGTAGTATTCATTAAGTTATGTTATAGCAAAATAAAGTCATTATATTCTATTCTACTATTGGTTAGTCCATCTTGTTGGGAAGGTTAATATAGATATATAGAATATGTCTTTTACAGTACATACGTACGTCATTGATTGACGGATTATTTACGTTGAAAGCCTATGAAGTGATGCTAAGGACTGGTGGCTTCAAGAGTATTATAAAGCCTCTTCTCCCATTGACAACTTTACGTTGCCGTTTCGTGTCCCGTCAAGGCAAAATCTTTACGTGTTGGCATCAGAAGGTAACATACCCAATCTAGAGGACAGATAAATTTTATAACAGTCGGCGTGTACCTAACATTACGCAAACTCTTGGGTTCGCATGAATAGGACATGTCGCTTCTGATTAAGCAGACGCTTACATCAATGGTCGTACGCGTACGTCGCTATTCTATTGGTGTAGCCACTACGTCGGTAACCACCGCTCCCCCAGCCCAGCGGTAACAATACGAAAATTACAACGGTTGAAATAGCTGACAACATTGAACATCCATGTATTCAATTTACGCCAATCCATATTACACAATTTCGAGCTAAAGTAAGACATTACTATGGGTTGCCGTATTTTTGCCATACGTTCGTCATTATTTGCTTGTACGAATTGGACAACCCTGCCAATAGCGAATAACTGTTTTACCTACAGTTTTACCGAGCCGGGGCAAAAAATTGACATTGACGCATCTCCCTCCAGCACGTGGGATTAATGATTTTAAAAACTCACAGAACAAATATACTGCATGGGTTTTTGTTGATTATGGAATAAGGACCCTTAAGTAAAGTTTCACCCCGTATTACCTATTTGTTATTAACGAAACATAGAAATTGTATATCAATGTAACTTCTAGCGATACTTTTAACCGGTTTCGTATACACGGAAAAATGAACAAAAATAATAAAAACCTGGCTATACAACAGAAAATTTGTTATTTCGTGTGGGATTGCTAACAGCGGATTTTAGAAAGTTGTTAAGGTCCCTTAGCGCTCAATTACCTGACCAGACTATAATATGATTTATCAAGGAAGACTATTTTATTCAGCTGTCGAAAATTGCGTTATGCAAATTGAATGCCTTGCGTTGCGGAATAACCAGAGTGGAAAAGAAAAGGCGGAGAAAGATGCGAAATGAAAAAAGCGATTATGCGCATAAATGGGGTGGACGTTGTCGCATTTTCAGGTTGTCCACTGATATTGAATAGACATTCAACGGTGACACCTTTTGAGGGTAGAGGCCGTTTGAACCTACCTTTGCGGTAAAAAAAATCTTCCCTGCTTAGCGTAAATGTAAAAGAGCCTGCTGTGACCCTTTTCAGGCGGCCATTTTAGAATGGGAAATAAATGCAGAGACACGAATCATTTTCGGTTCGCCTGGAAGGCTCTCACTCATTTAGGGGTCTGAATCGCCCCGACTGCGATATTGATTGACTAAGGCTTACCGTTTATTGAATTTGACGAGGCGAATACAAGGAATCGTGACGATGCAGTAAAGGGCAACATAATTACATTAAAACTTGCAAAATTCGAAATTAACTCGCGCACCGAGGGTTCCGACCTTTCAAAAGTGATTGTTGGTATGAAACATATTCACACAAATTGACTAGAAATGATGTTTAACGTGAATACGTCTTTAAAATTGCAACCTAACAGTGGGAGGCAATTCAATAAACGAATGATAACAAAGTCGGGGGATACAATCCAAAATTTTATTACCCCACTGTATAGGTAAAGGATCAAAGAATTAGTTACACTAAGAAGGATTGTGACACATCGCGCGCGGTGGAGGGGGAAGCGCCGATATTTTGAGGTCATTTTGCTGCGTTTCAAGATTTCCATTTAGTATAACTATTGACTCCGAGAAGCTACGATATTCGTTTAGGTTTTAATTGTTAACATTCATCAAAATATATCGATTGTGTGTATAAAACATTAGTGTAAACTAGTTATAGTGAGTATATATCGTGTTAATTCTTTTTTTTAAATAATCAAAAATATAAAATGTCGGCTTATATGCGTCATAAAGCCAAATCCAAATACAAAGATTGTATACGGTTGAAAAGGGCTTCTCAAAAGCAATCGAATTATACAAATAAAACACCATATGACCAAGTGAAGCAGTGCCGGGAACGTAACAGAATGAAC
Organism: Micropterix aruncella; assembly: GCA_944548615.1. Lineage (NCBI taxonomy): Eukaryota > Metazoa > Arthropoda > Insecta > Lepidoptera > Micropterigidae > Micropterix > Micropterix aruncella. Next base: position 18,957,682 of record OX155957.1, on the reverse strand, counting down.
GTGGCCGAGCGGATCAACGACGGTGCCAGTACATCTGCAGCTGGGGCGGTTGAAATTATGAAAATGGGTGATGACATCGATTCTATATCGACGCCGGACTGTGTAGGCATCGATTGTGTACGATCATCGATTATAAAGACACATTGGGCATATAACGGGATATTTACCATGTGAATTGTATTCGATAAGTCTCCGATATTTCGACACTATTGCAAGCGCAAACATTCATAAAATAGCGTATTTTATATTTTATATAGAAAATATTACCCGCTACGTAAACGTATTTACGTACAACATACGGCCGCGTCCATGACACAGCCACGCCCCATTTATTAGCAGTCCGTTGATAGAAGCAAGTAGTGTAACTTCGGTCGCATGTAGATATCAAAGGACCGTGTTATTTTTTCTTAACTGCCATACTTTAATTTAATTATGTGGACACCTTCTAATATTTTTTGGTATAAACCAACGCTGATTTATACTGCATAGTCTTTTTAGCGGTATTTCTAAAAATACATTTCCACCACTCGTGTGTGCATAAATCACACCGAGGAAACATCCCCTAAAGCGACGCGGAAGACTTATTTGTATGTCTTTTATAAATTAAATGATTCCTTTGATTTTACGGACTCTTTGAAATGGCTTAATATGTTCAAAAAATATACTGGCATCTTAGGTAATAGTATTTTTTTGATAAATTGGTTTAAACCTTGTTATATCTCTGTTTCAAGTCTGTTTATAACTATTTGAAGTATGTTGTACATAGTCCATGTATTGTACGAAACTACAAACCTATTGTCCGAAGTTTTGTTTATATTAGACTTTATAATTAATGTCCGAAAGTACAATAATGCATTTTACCTTCGGAAAATAATTTTCTTTTTAAATATGCAGATTTTTTAAAAATTTACGAGTAATCATAAAAACAAAAAATGTGTTGTATTGGTCATGAAACAAACTATTGAAATCATATATAACTTTCCCCGATATTGACGCTAATATAGCAGAAAAAAAATCTTAAGAATATTTTAATTTATCCGAAGGTACATAACTTGGCCCTAATAATAATTTATTATAATCTAAATATTATAATTTCATATAAGCTTATGCGCTCTTCTATAATTTTGAGAAGAAACTTGTGTTAAAAATATTACACAACATGTTTTGTTTATACTTTTTTTTGTAAAAAATACCTTCATTTATAGACGAATATATCTCATTAGGATGTCTCTAATTGTTTTTTTCCCAATAAATAATCTCTATTGAAGTGGTATGTTTATTTTGGTATATTCTTCTTCTTGGTTAGATGCCATCGGCTACCATATCATATCTGGTGAACGTCGGCTATAATATTGGTAATAACAACTGGCTGCCGCTCGAAACAAAGTTGTGGAGGTTTTTTGAAACAGGTCCGTAGATTACGAGCCCGAGATGTTCTTCTTCGTCCCAAACATCTTTCTTCCTGCTATCTTGCCGCGAATTGATGCATAATGTTATTTTTTTCGCGATGACTCGTGACATGAGGAATGTATTCGTGTTTTCAGTTCTTTATTGTCCTCGATATTTCCATGGCTTTGGTCAAACAGTTCAAGCCATCATCATTCCTTTCTGAGTGGTTGACTGACGACTGACGAGATGTTTTTGTATATCGATTTGTTAATTTTTCAAGAGTAACGATTGTCACTGACCTATTTTATTTATTCTATCGTAATATCTTTAAGTAAATAGATTTTCAGAAGAGAAACTTAGTATACATACGTTTTTAAGGACTTTCCCTAAACAAAGGTAGAAAAAACGTATATTTAAAAAATCTAATTAGTGAAATTAACACTTTCAAATGATATACAATTCGGCTGGTTAAGAAAAAAATCAATCCCTTTAGGCAGCCCTTACAAACCAGAAAAAACACTTTCGACGAGGAAGGTAGGATAGGAAATAAGTCCTATTCTCCACAAGCATCAATTTGTCCTATTGTCTACATTATGCAACCTACTATAATATGACATAGTAAAGTGTACTAATTAATTTGTTTAATACTATAAGTAGACAAATGTTGTCAATCCAGTTCTAGAAAGGCAGCATATGCTTAAGAGGGATATGTTTCTGAGCTCCTACATCTTTGCAGAGTTGTTTATAGGTATGTTTATATAGATAATAACCGAAGAATTAAATATTACTCAGCAACTTTTATCTGTGGGAAAGAAATTCATATATTTAAAGTAAGAATTTAAATTAGTGTAATCTATATTCAACATTATGATTTTAACGAATTCATACTTCCGCATGATAACGTAAATAGTATGTATCTTATTGCATAATCAATTTTAAATTGACTGCTTTTATGAATAAGTAAGTGAAATCGATATCCATGGCAATTGAGCACAATTCTCACGGGGTCACATGATTACATATTCTAAGACATTGATTACTGTGAAAATAAATTATGTAGTAAAAATGGTTGACAAGTTATGTGTTTTAAATATATGAAGTAAAATAAGACAGTCAGTTGTGTAGAACAATATAGAATCTCAGTAGCATTATCTGAATCTTGCAGATTAGAAATGCTGTATGCTCAAATATATTTGGATAAACCAAATAATGCTCAAAATGAATTTAGATATTGGTAAGGTTTTTAAAGTTTACCAAAAACCTTAGTTCGTCTTCCGTAATCAAAATTCTTTTGTAATCAAAAATGTTTTGAACTGACCAATATATGTACCTATACAAACTCCTGCAAATACCTTAAACAATCGTTTGTGTCATCCCAAGACTTTCCCGGCCAGAAGATAGCCCCTCTCGTGAGCCGACCCCCTTCCCCTAATCTCCCATCCCCACCACTCCTCAAACCTTTCCAGCCCATCCTCCCCCATTCTCACCCCCCCCCCCCACTCCCACCCCCCAACCCCCCCTAACCCTACCCCCATCCAACTCCCATCTTGCGCCCCCACTCAACTCTTCTCCCTTCATCCCTTCCCAACTCCCCCCTTTTCGCCCACCCGTCCGCCCCAACCCACCATCTCCCTTTCCTACCATTTAAGTCCCCCCCTCACCCCTTTAACTCCCCCTTTACCCTCTCCTCCCCTCCAACTCTCCCTTACTACCACCCCCCCTTCTCACCCTTGCCCCCCACTTTACCCCCCTCCCTACAACCCACCTTCCCTTTCCACCCTCCTCTTTCAACCCCCCCCCCCCTCTCCTAAACCCGTCCAACTCCCCTACCCCAACCCCCCCCCCTCTCCTAAACCCGTCCAACTCCCCTACCCAAGCCCCCCCCTGCTCAACCCCCCATTACTCTTAACCCCCCCCCCCCCCCCCCCCAAACCCACCACCCACGCTACCCTCCCAACGCTTCCCCCTCCAACACGACCTCCCCAAAACCCTTTTTGCATCCTAAGCACTTGGGTATCTATTAAAGCACTTTAAAGCAGTGTCGCTTTAATACGAGATATGCTGACCAAAATTTCACAATGTGATTTCGGTCGAACAAAACATTTGTGTACCGATTTTTAAGTCTCTAAGTGCAATATTCCGAGTTTGAACTATGACTAGCACGCCCTCTGGTGGACCCATTTCAACTAGAATATTTTTAACTGTTGCCATGACCGAATGATGCATATTAAGGTCCTCCTGTGCGATAAACTTTTCAATTTTGGCGAATTCACTTCTCATATATCACGACTATTAACCTATTCTTTAGTCATCAAGCTGCCAAGAAACTTGTAATTTTAGAAACTTTCTGGTTGTTCTAATAATTTAAATATTAGCGGTGATATTGTGTGCCTCGCTGATGACCATAACTTAAGTTTCTTTATAATGCCATCAATTTATTATTGCCGAAGGCGGTCTTTCTATAAGGCTCGAAATAACTTTCGGTCGGCCGCAGTCGACGTCTTAGCCACCCCTGGCGCTATATACCAATCACCTGATTGCTAAGTCTAGAGGCAATATATCGATTTTCACCCCTCAATAACCGAATAATTCAAAGCCATAAACAGATGGATTTAGCGGCGTTTTCGTGATGCCTGCGATTAACGTATTATCAGCACGCAAGTTGTTGGTTGTTTAAATGAATTCTTTTGGGGTGGAGAATGGAACAGTATTTTAATATTGGTATTTCAAATGGAAGTCCGAGTTTGTGAAAATAACTACAGCTGAATAGTTGATGCGCCGAATTTATGTTCGCTGACAGTTTAAGTAGGTATTTGCCTATACACCGTGTTGCATAATGTTTCAACTACATAACTACGGCTTTCTGACAACTACATAACTATCCCTTTAACGAAACTAAAATTCCAAACTATTTTCGTTCTTTCGAAAAACATTACATATTGATTTTGGAGTTTACTCCTTAACAATCGATTTCATTTAAAGCCCCCGGTATAAGAATTTGATGAATAGTATAATCGAACGTTAAAACATTAACAAAATGCGTTACGATTAATATTAGTAAACTTCGAAAATTCGAAAGAATGCAACAAACACTCGAGCCTACCCATACTGACCATACATTTGTCGAATAATGAAATGAGACAGATATAAAATCAGCAGATTGCAATCTGAGAGAATCACACTCCAGTCGCACGTCGGAGTTGACACGTACATTTTTTATTTTAAATTTACCAAAAATGCCTAATGTTGAAGTTTTATACAAGGGAGTAACGTGACTCCCTGGTATAAAACTGCAAAATTAGGCATTTTTGGTCTAATCTAATTGTCCTTAATTAGATGTAATTGATTAATTGATGATTGATTGATTGATGATTGAATGATGACGATTGATTAATGATGATTGATTGAGGATGATTGATGATGATTGATTTATTATGATTGCTTGATGATGATTGATTGATAATGATTGATTACGATTGATTGAGGATGATTGATTGATGATAATTGATTAATTATGATTGATTGATAATGATTGATTGATTGGTGATTGATGATTGATTGATGATTCATGATTTATTGATTGATTGATGGTTTATGGTTGATTATTGATGAATGATGATTGATTGATTGATTGACTGATTGATTAATAGATCGATCGATCGATCAATCAATTAATCAATCAATCAATAAATTCACCCTCTTTGCCTAATTTTAATCGATGACAAACGCACTTAAAGAATGAACTACCGTCGCGAGTTGGAGGTAAGAGGAATTTTTTTTTTATTGAAGGTTTTTTGTTTACGGACACTCTTATTTTACACGAAAAACTGAGTTATAAACCGTCTATAACTTTTACGGTTCAAGCCTTGCTGAGGAAAGCATACTTTTTTTCAACTCGAAAGCATTTGATTATGGTAATCATGAAAATCTTCTAATGAAACTGAAACATTTCGTAATAAAAGAAACAGTTCTTTGGTTTTAATGGTACCACACTTTAAAAATTATGATAAAAAAAGTGGATTTAATCGAAGTACAATCTTCGGGATCGCTAATAAAAATAGGTGTCCCACAGTCAACGATCATAGGTTCTATTTTAATTCCTGTTTATATTAACTATTTGAAATATAAGAGTGCTAGAATAAGTCAGACATATATGCACATATATGTATTTGTTGATGATATCAGTCCAGTTTGTAAAATTGCTTGGCAAAAGGATAACTTAGGCGACGTAGACGTAGCAAGACATTTTGTCTAAGATTGGTTCATTGTTAACAATATAGTTCTTAAATCTAAGAAAATGAAACGCAGGGAAATTTCGTATCCACTTGCAAAATTTGTTGTAACACTTTACCACAAATACCAAACGAAAGCTTATTACAAGTGTAAAATTTCATTCTATACAGCTAAGCTAATATACGTGGCTGAAAAAAGTTACAGAGTGTTGAAATTGCAAAATATTTTATTCACTAATTATATAGTTGTTTGTATTATTTAAATAGATAAAATATATAGACAATATAACAAACAAACTGAATACCTATATTAATATTAATAATTAATAGTAAAAATAACTGCATAGTATCAAATGAGTACTATTATCTTATCCCGAAAATAAAGCGGTCAATAAGTTTATGGATGACAAAGAAACAGCCAATAAGTAAGATAGATATAGATGATTAGTGTGCGGGCGTTATGTAATATTCGTCGCTTGGGCCGTCAAAACTCCTTTGTTTCACGTTGGGGTTGTCTATACAAGTTTATCGATGAAAGAGACGAAATAAATAATCAAGAGAGAGATATATACTCAGTGTAAGATTTGACGCCTGTGCTGTTTTCATTCCTTCATTTTACGTTGGGGTGTTCTGAGTATTTTCTGTTTTCATTTACCGGTTTGTATCGGTCCTTTTATCGGTTGTGTATATTTTCAAGTAAAGTCTTTTGTTTCTTTGTATGATACTTTAACATGCTTTGTTTATTATTTAAAATGTAAATGCTCTGTAATCGCCTAAACAATAAAATAAATAAACAATTTTGCTAAACTTAAAATTGAAATACTGGCTCATAAATGAGACAGTTCATAAATTCATTGCATTATTACGTAGATTTTCAATTCCTGACACTTATTGGATTACTGAGTGGAATGTCTGCTATAGCATGTAGCGTGTGCACTACTCTTGTTGATATACTTATGAATTTCCAGCATTTAATGTGCCGGAGCTACACATGGGACGAGAGTTGAATCTCATACAGAACCGGGGTTTTTATATTTTCGCAATTGCTTTTCCGGAGATTTTACGTGATTATTCCTAAAGCGGATACTTTCATATTCATCCAATGCATCGAGGCAGAGAAAGTTTTCCCATAAACACCCAATAAAACCGTGGCAATCGCTAGCGTTATTGCCTCATTTACAAGCAAACGGCCATAGAAACGACGCAGATGATGGTGAGGACCTTACGATAGACGCTTGAATAGCATTGCGCGAATACGAAATGAAGACGATGTTAAAGATGATATACCCCCAGGCAAAAAAAGTTATTGAGAAAGGTAAAGGTAAAGGCTAGGCCCGAGGATCGAGTTTATAAGGCCCATGACGCCGGCATTTGCTGTTTGACACAATCTTTACGGCACCTAAAGGTAATCTGTCCGGAGCCTACAAATGCTAACCGTCTGTAACATATACTGAAAACTATCAATATGCCCAAAAACGCTGTCGCCTAAAGAAAGAAAATAAATACTAGAGGTGTGTTAATTGCTACGGGCGAACCCGCTATCCCACGGAGTTATAGCGACTATTGTCGCCCTTTCTTCCGTGGGATAACACAAAGACTTTAGATTATACGATCCAGTCATACGCCGGTAGATAGTAAGAGACCAACGCCTCACCATGAGGCGCTGGGAAGTACCCAGTGAGCTTCCTAGCGCACACACTACCAAATTTGGAAGCATTTCTCATTCCTTAAATCTTTGAAGTCGCTTGCGTTGCGTCTAAATATTGTTAGCGGTAATTCCTAATTCGAATTTATCGCGAATCCGAGGCGCCCTTTGCCCGTCAACCTCTCTCGGGATTGGATGACTAGAGGACAGTTTCTAAGGACAGGTTCAGCCAGGTCAACCGCAACCTCCGATTCTTGGGAAACGCACGTTTCAATACTCCCCAGTTATTCGCCGGTTTGCACAAGCGATTGGCTAACAGCCCATTGCACAAACCGCCCAGTTTGTTTATGTATTTTATTGTTTAGGCGATTAAATAGCACTTACATTTTAAATATCCAATGCGATATTATTATTATAACCACACAATCATATTATTACTATAACCACATACTTCAATAAAAGAATCAAAATATATTTTTTGCTACAATTCAAATTAGAAATATAACATTAAATAAACTAAAATTCATCAATCAGTAATAAAGCGGAGCTGGTCTAAATATATATACAAATTCAAAAACAAACATGTTTTTCCCGCGTTATTCAATATGAAATATCATGTTTTCATTGTCCATTGAAAAAGCACACGTACCGAATAAAACTTGTTTGAAACTGGATATTATTTCGCTAATGAGCTTGTTATTCGTCTTGGCACGTAGCACACGGCTGATTGTTTTCAGAGCGGCTAATGTTTCAGCCAGGTATAGAGGGGAGGAGAAGCACTTGTTTACAAGATAGAAACAACATCGGATAGGATCGAGCTATGAAGGTAAAAAAAGAGATATAAGGAGTCGGAGAGAAAATAAACAGATTTACGTGTGGGTAAGTAATAATAGCGCTAAAATAAGGACTAAATAAAGACGCTCCTCATCTAACAATTATTTTTTTAATAGTCTAATAATAGTAAACAATACTAAAAAATACAAAACAGAAGCAATTTTGCTCATTATAAATTGTTGATATTAGGTACTAATTATTAAAAAGAATAAAAAACTAAACTGCCGTTACAGAAAGTGAACTATTGTATTTAAAAATAATTTTATTATGGTGTTTATTTTTTTATTTATGACATATTTGTGGTTTATGTATCTATCCATATAGATAGATGTATATCTCCGGAATTTACTCAATCAGACCATTCATTTGACACTAAACACGATATATTTATGTTAATTTATTGGCATTAAGAAAAATAACACTCGGGATGGCATAACGACTCTAGCAATACCACACACTTATAAATCGGTTCAAGCGTTTATAAGATATGGTGGAATTAAAAATGTGGATTCCATCATTAATACATACTGGATTTTTATCGAGTACAATTGCGTTGTTTTATAATTTTCCAAAATATTGGATTGGAATAAATTCGTAAGAACCAATACCGTGTATTTAAAAATCGGTTATATTTTGTGGAGTTTAATAATTAAACATTTTGTGTAATTTATTTTGCTAAATTAATATTCTAAATATTTCTCTTCGTTATGAGGCCTACCGAAACTATTCCTGACGGCCGCGAAGAGGAAGAACGAAAAAAACTGTCAAATGATGAATGTCAAAACGCACCGCGTAGTATGGGTATGTATATTAAAGACTCGGCTTTCTCATTATATAAGAGCAAGGGGTCGCGGCACGAACCATATTACACTCGGAAAGACAAAACGATTCTAACAATACCATACACTTCTAAATCGGTTTATGCATTTAAAATTTGTGGTGGAATAAAGGAATGAAAAACATATAGATAAATCCTAAATACATAACAGGAAAACATACATAGATGAATCCTAAACACAAAACACCCCTTTTTATAAATACAAAGGCTGTCATGGAAAACATCCATCTCACTGGTCTGTTCTAATAGTCGATTCAGTAGCATGACGTGTTAAGGTGATTCGTCGCGGTCCGAGGAAACTATTCTGATAATAGATGGCGATGTAAGCAATATTAACAGAAAAATACGATTTTTAGCTCTCTCAGTGCAGTAAAAATTACGAAATAAATTTACCGGGAACTTTACATATACACGGTTCGATGTACTTCGTATCACCGCGATAATCAACCGCATTACGAAATTAATGGGGAAAACAGACCAATTTCGGTTCAGAACCGAAATTGGTCTGTTTTCCCCATTAATTTCGTAATTCGGTTGATTATCGCGGTGATACGAAGTACATCGAACCGTGTATATGTAAAGTTCCCGGTAAATTTATTTCGTAATTTTTACTGCACTGAGAGAGCTAAAAATCGTATTTTTCTGTTAATATTGCTTACAACGCCATCTATTATCAGAATAGTTTCCTCGGACCGCGACGAATCACCTTAAGAGGTGATGTTTTGAAATATGTCGTACCTACGTCCAGGCTTTCTGCTGGTTTTCAGGGTCAAATAACCCAATTTCTTCTACTATTGCACTACTACTACTATTGCACCCAATCTTCTACTATTCTTGAAGTTCCTGTCTATACCTGGAGGTTGGCCGTTAGCTCTGAATACTTTTGTCGGTCTTGCGCCATTTTGACTCCGTTGACCTGCTGTCGGTCTGACCAACTGTCTGTCGGTTTAGAATTTGTTGTTTATCCTATTCTACTACTATATAAACGCGAAAGTTTGTAAGAATGTATGTATGGATGTTTGTTACTCTTTCACGCAAAAACTACTGAATGGATTTTGATGAAACTTTACAATAATATAGCTTTCACATCAGAATAACACATAGGCTATAATTTATAAAGATATATAGTTTTCTATCATCATTATCACAATTTTCCATCACCACGCGGGTGAAACCGCGGGGAGCAGCTAGTTCCTTCATAATAAAGTGCTTACATCGTAACATTTCCATAATTTGCTGCATAGCATAGCAAATGGTTAATAAATATGGGTCGGAAAAAAGATAATTATTATGGAAATTTTACTGATGTAAGCACTTCGTTATGAAGAAATAAACAAAAAATTCGAAATCGACAGACAGACGGACAACCGAGTTAAAATTAATATTAATAAAAAACGTTTATATTATTTTTATAAATACGTGTTTTTTCAGGTATTAAATTGTACCACATATATTCAGTTCATACTTGCGTTTCCCGACTAGCATGTGGCTGGTTCATTCTCTTTTTTCTCTGTTCAACTTCTCCGGAGTTCCCAGCAAATTCATCTGCAAAGTGCTGCAATACGACTGCGAAAGTCGGTAAATTGTAGAGCTCTAGCAGCAGTCGGAGCCGAGTCAGAAGTCACAAATAAATAAGTAGGTAGCACCCCGCTCAACTCGAGCGGGTGGATCCCAAATCGAATGTAAATATTTTACACATCTCGACGATCTTTACAGACGCGACGGCGGGCGGGCGGCGAAAGTTGTAAGATCGCATACTTTGTTAACATCGTCGCAATTGTACAATAAAATAGGCTATGAAGTATCTAACAGAGTAAAATTTACAACCTTAAAAATAACCCGTTGGCCACACAATTCCGGGTAAGATGCGGGATAAGGCATAACAGGCCCACGTCATTTTACCGCTAACAGCAGATACAGGTCAGGACTGCCCGTAATAGTACAGCGGGAGCGTCATTTGTACCATTGATTATAGTTATTACACGACTGCCCACAAAAAAGGATTGGAATGTGTCTAGGGTTCATCTATGTATGTTTTCCGTTTCTTTATTCCAACATAACTTCTAAACGCTTAAACCGATTTAGAAGTGTGTGCTGTTATTAGCATTATTTATTTTTATTTATTTATTTTTTTTTTTTGTTTTGTTTATTCACTTATTACTAATCAACATAACAGTATAACCAAGGCATTGAGAAGTAAAATTAATAAAGATATTACCGTAACTATACAAATAGAATGACATAATACTAGCTATCATATAAGAATAAATAATTAATAGCTTGCAATTTAAACAAGTGAGGGTTGGCGGTAAAAATATCGAAATCTGGTGCCATCGAGTGAATTTCATTTAAGCGCCGCAAAGCACGCGCCAACAAGTTCAAATTAAAGTGGGTAATTATTACGTATTGAAACCTATATACCAATTTAAAAATTGACATCTCTATGTTAGAAGCTTTCGAAATGTGGATTAACAGGAGAATACTAAAAATATCATGGACGGATAAAGTCACAAATGAGACGGTGCTGCAAAGAATGCACAAAGATTGAAATTACTTAAGACCATAAAGAGAAGGAAATTGAAACACATGGGGCACATAATGCTTGGTAACTAATACCACCTTCTCCAATTAATTTTGCAAGGAAAATAAAAGGCCGCCGAAGAACTGGCCGAAGAAGAACCCACTGGCTACAAAACCTAGTTGAATGGTTCAACTCAAGCACCACCGAGTTGTTCCGCGCCGCAACATCACGGGCCCAATTGGCCATAATGACAGCCGATGATAGCAGATGGCACTTTAAGAAGAAGAAGATGTAAACAACATTAAAAATAATAAGACATATGATTTAAAATTAGTCTGTTATTATATTAGTACGTTATACCATATAAGCGTGTTTAGAGCGCCATAATCAATGCGCCGCCATTCTGTTATACTAATGTTAAACATATCGAACATAATAATAAAAGAATAATAATTTTTGGAACCATGAGTGCCATCTACACATTGCGTTTCGTAGTAAAATCCTAGTTGCCGAATCGTAGTGCGACGTTGAGCAATCTAATAGGCGATATAATCATTGCTAGTTCGATCGGACAATCGATTGGGAGGTGATAAGATTTGATATTTAATGACAAGTTGCTATGTTTCCATACTTAAACGAAAAAGATTTGAAAAATGTCGTCTCCGATCTTTAATTATTTTTAAAATGGCACCAATATACACGGCCTATATACACATAGTGTTGGCATAGTGGTAAGGTCGCCTGATCTTATATTGTAAGGTTCTGGGTTCGATTCCCGGCCGGGTCACCATTTTCCGTTGGGTTAAAATTAATAGAATTGCATTTCAATCCTGTCGAGCGAATGCAATACCATGACACACACTTATAAAAATGCTACACGCACACATACATATAAACACTTCATATTAGGGTTGGTTGTAAGAGATTGCTGTATGACAATAAACCGCCAATTGTGAAATTTCACAATTAAGAGTAGAAACAAATAAACAACCATATATATAGACTGGGTGGTAATCTATATCGAGTTGTTAATGGTCCAACTAAATTCAAATGGATGTGAATGAACGAATAAAAATGGCGTAATTTGCAACTCATTATTTTAGCGAAAGTGATAATGATATCTTCCTCTCCAATTTCTTTTACGCTAAAATGGGAGGCTATAGACGTCCCAGGTGAATAGTCCTAGCTATTTCGTTTTAATCTCGACACTTAGCGGGAATATTAGACGCGGCAAATTAACTTAATATTGTAGCAGGCGTCGCGACCCTTCGCCCGTCTTAGTAACCTTTTAAAATATTAACCGTTATTATACCGTTCTCGCACCTCTCTGCCTCACGAGCTCATAGCGACTAACTTTTCACTTCCCCATGGTAGAAATTATTTACTCAAATAGAACATTAAGGGCAATGTGAAAATCAGCCACACTTAAGTACCACCCTAAACATTATGCCGTGTAATCAAAATAAAGGTAAAATTACAAATAATTTAAATAGAAATAGTTTTCGAATAGTTAGATTAAAGTTAGATTTATTTAGTAAACTAATATACATATAAATTGATAAATACACAGAGGTAGATTATTTCTCATTTACTTAAAATTGCTTGTCATTGTCATTGCATATGGATCCCTTTTTTTACATGAACGAGAAATGGAGAGGAAAGAAAATAGAACTGGCTGGAACGAGATTTAGAAACCAATTCAGTAAATTTGCAGGCATTTTAAGCATCGCTACACCGGCCGTTTCAACTAAATGCGATATTTATATATATTTCAATCCGGCGTATCCAATAACAATGTAATACACGGAAATAAACATGTTTCAACGAGGATTACGTAAGTAACTCAGACTGTGGGTCATACGTATGAATTAACATGACCCATAACGGTGTTGGCGTGACGGTAGTTGCAGTTTCGTAATGTTAAAACAATATGGGAGCATCAACCGATTGTCTAGCTAGTAAATGGATATGTATACAGATATACAGATTATAATATGTTATATTTTATTATGTTATACTATTATACTATTATATATAAATATGCTACATTATTTTATATATTATAACATATGATATTATATTATATTGTAATATGTTATATTATATTATTTATATTATATTATGCTAAATTATATTACGTATTGTTTTTTTTTAAGACAGAAGAAGGACAGCAGGCAAGGCTACAGGCTCAGCAAATAATACCACAGAACTATATATCCATCACCCCAACACAGGCGTATACCTAGTGGGGTGATGTAATCCTGACAAGTTAATGCCCTTTCGCGATTTTCTTCATATGTATTCTTTTAAAATGTATTTTAAAAAATGAACACAATCTTTTTTATGTAACTATAAAAAATAGGATAAATAAATAAATAAATCTTAAAATATTCGCACCGTATATTTATTTCCAAGCAAAGCCATTTAATAACAACGCGAAATTCCATTTTTCAACACGCTTCGACAAGAAGCAAACAAATGACCCATATTTAAAAAAAAAGACAAAAGAAAATCCGTTTCTGTTTTTTAGGACATAATAACAGATTTGTTTGCTGAATCTACCAGTATTTATTTTTATATGGATTTAAGAGTTTGTAACTCATTATCACTTTTTTTATGGCCCCTCTTATAGCGATTTAAATGTTTGTCTGCATTGTACAATGGTTTTTTCGACATAACCATATATAGCTTTAGCAGAAACATTTATTTTAAGAATTCTAATATCAACCTCATGAAAAATGCCGTTTTCTTGTAACTGGGACTTGACAAGTAGATCTGGTCAGCTGGAATTATTACTTGAAAGAAAACAAAAAATGGTTCAAATCTTTGGCCACTGGGCAAATACCATTCACGACAGAGCAAATACATAACCTCTAGCTAAATGCCCACACGCCTGAGGCAGGGCAGATTGCAAGATCATAAAGGAATAAAAAAAAAAAAAAAAAACTTACGTATGTAGCGATATTGGATAAAAATATTGATACTCTATTAGAATCTATTGATTGGGTCGTAACAATTAATGTATTACAGTTTGACGCTCGTTGTAGCGCTTCGGCGGCGTATGGAAGAGACATCTGTTGCTTGCGAAGGAGCGTTGTCCCAAATTTAGGCACTCGGGTTTTAGGTATTTACCGCTCGACGCGCGAGGTGAGTGCGCCTGTGTGGGTTTTTCCTCACGTACGGGACACAGTTGCGACGTTACGGCGACTAAACGATCTTGATCTGTAGCTATGGCGTACCTATATTTTTAGTTAATAAGTAAATAACTAAAGTTTACGAAGAAAATAAAAAGACTGTCCAAAATAGATTAATTATGTATTTTAATTAAATTTATACAAATATGGATGATGCAATATTATTATATTCACATAAAACTATATAGGTAATTATAAAAAGAAACTCTTTTTACTTGTTTATTTGTATAAGTGCCGACTTAATTGAAGTGTTATAAAACTATTTTAATTAAATTTATACAAATATGGATGATGCAATATTATTATAATTACATAAAACTACCTATGTAGGTACTAATAAAAAGCAACTCTTTTTAGTTGTTTATTTGTATAAGTACCGACTTAAATGAAGTGTTATACAACTATTATAATTAAATTTATACAAATATGGATGATGCAATATTATTATAATTACATAAAACTACCCATATAGGTACTAATAAAAAGCAACTCTTTTTAGTTGTTACCGACTTTTATAAGTACCGACTTAATTGAAGTGTTATAAAACTATTTTAATTAAATTTGCAACGTACGATATATTAGTAGGAGGCGATGCAGAAGTTCCAGTTGAGGCTGCATTGGGGGTTTTAGTATTTATTAAAGATTCTCTTAATTTTGATCTGAAAAAAAACAAAAGACGATTATTAAGAAAATTAGGGAATCCGCAGAATAAAAAAATAACAATATTTCATTCCGGTGTACCTACCTCTTATATTTCAACAAGTTATTAATAGTAATGCATTCTAAACAAGTAAAACGTTAAAAGAACTAAAACCTACTAACATATTTTCGGGGTTTTCAGTACATATTTTCGAAATGTACTCATTGAGTACATTTCGAAATCAGTACATATTTTCGAAACGTACTCATGTACCAAACACGATACTTGCACGATAATACCAAACACGATGTAAATCTTTTTTTTTGTAGCAGTTTGTCCGGTATATGTTGCCATTATGTATGTTTTTTAAATTATGTGATTCGTTAATAATCTATATATTTCAATTGTTTGTTTAAAAACTTGTATTAGCTAAACCAATTTCAATAGATCTTGTAATGCCTCAGAAGTAAGTGTTATCATTATTACGTAACTATTAATTAATGATTGACAGTAAGTGAATAATTACCTAATTAGGGTACACAAAGAAATTACGAAATGGTCGTTAGTGATGGTATAAATAATAATGATTTGGACATCGCGGTCATTTTATACTATCACTAAAGACCATTTTGTAATTTCTCTGAGTACTCTTATTAAGTAATTATTGACTTACTGCCAAACATTAATTAATAGTTACTGTAAATAGTTACGTAAAAATGGTAACCCCAACTTCTGAGATATTACAAGATCTATTGAAATTGGTTTAGCTAATGCAAGTTTTTAAACTGCAATATATAGATTATTAACGAATCACATATTAAAAAATATGTAATCCAGGGAGCATTAGTATAATGATAAATTAAGGTAATTTAATAACTAGGTGTCTACATTCAAAATCTACTATTGTTAGTTTTTAAGTAATTATTTGTCTTATTACGTAGTTTTACTTATTGATAATATCAAACTTATTGATAATGTTTGAGATCATTTAATGTCTCGAATCTCACATTTCCTCGATTGTCAAAATACGACTAGAAGTTTTGGAGATATGAGGGAACAGATTAAAATACATACTTACATCCTACTAATATTATAAACGCGAAAGTTTGTATGTATGTATGGATGTTTGTTACTCTTTCACGCAAAAACTACTGAATGGATTTTGATGAAACTTTACAATAACATAGCTTACACATCAGAATAACACATAGGCTATATTTTATAAAAATATAGTGTGAATTATCTAAAATATACCGATAACTGTCAAGTAAGTAGGAAAAAAATCTAAGAAATTGACATTCGAAATTTAAATTCTATCCTACTATCCTACTAATATTATAAACGCGAAAGTTTGTATGTATGTATGGATGTTTGTTACTCTTTCACGCAAAAACTACTGAATGGATTTTGATGAAACTTTTCAATAATATAGCTTACACATCAGAATAATACATAGGCTATAATTTATAAAGATATAGCGTGAATTATCTAAAATATAACGATAACTGTCAAGTAAGTAGGAAAAAAATCTAAGAAATTGACATTCGAAATTTAAATTCTATCCTACTAATATTATAAACGCGAAAGTTTGTATGTATGTATGGATGTTTGTTACTCTTTCACGCAAAAACTACTGAATGGATTTTGATGAAACTTTTCAATAATATAGCTTACACATCAGAATAACACATAGTCTATAATTTATAAAGATATATGGTTTTCTATCATCATTATCACAATTTTCCATCACCACGCGGGTGAAACCGCTGGGCGCAGCTAGTACATACATATATACATACCTACATGCTTACATAGGCTGCTAAAATCATAACCCTCCTTTTGACTTTTCCGTAGTCGGGTAAAAATAAACTGTTACGGTTGATGGGTGATCGCTATTGGATTTGTCATTTACTTGACTACGAGTATTATGTTGGTACAAAAACAATAACTTACATTGACACCATGTTAAAAATTAAATAGGTACTTACGTAGCTTCTCTTGCCTTCTGCAAATTATTAATCATGTTACGTTTTCGTGACATCACGGATTTCTTTGATCCATAATAATATTTCCTTTCTTTTCTACCCATGTTCTGTAAGTAGAATAATAACACGTTTGTAGAAAAAAAATATAAGTTAAATACAGCTATTTATAAACTTAGTCCACTATTAATCAAAACATTGCTTATGTAGAGACTACGTCACTACTTTGTAAGTAAAGTTCACGCTGTAAACACTCGCGCGAACGGAGAGCCGTTCGCGCACCAGTTCGTAATAAACCTTCTTCCAAGCAACATCACTGTGTTTCCTTCCGCGCCGCGCCGCCCGCCTCGGTGACTGAACATTAGTAGTAACGTGAGTTTTACCTAAAACGAACCAAAAGACCGCGTTACTGGGATTTCGAGCATCCCCATACCCTCCGGTATATTGGTGACCCGCGTCTTCGAACATTTACCTTCGCAAATCGCAAGTGCAATTTTGTTCACCGGGGCGTGGCCAAACCGCGTTTATAGTTTAGCGCAAAAACCAGTGAAATGGACCAAAAAAGACGGTAACAAACGGTTAAAGTGCATCAAGTAATCAGTGAACGCGAATTGCCACGAAATTCCGTCGCGTTTACGCAGAAATCGCAGTTTTTTGAAACCACGCGATCGCAGTTCCGAGAAATCGAGCGCGGTGGTCTGGCATACCCCTCTGCCCCCCGCGTCCCGCGCACCGTACCGCGTCGCGCGTCATCAAAATCAGTGTTGCAATTGAAAGGAATATCGCCGTCACATCCCCGATAAATTTCCCCCATAGACATTTATAATACTGGCAACACTCCTAGAGCGGCCATGTTGAATCGGCCATCTTGATTTGAGAACTGTCAATTAGCAAAAACAATAACATTGGAACATTTTCATAACAATCGCTTGATGCATATCGATACGAGTGCAAGCAATATATAGGTCAAGTTTTTCCTTATCTCGCGTCCAGCGGGAATTTATCGGTGCATTGTTCGCTATACATTCGCTTTGTATACATCTGTATATACGCTTATAAAGCAAACGCGCATTTGCGTGCAGCGGATAAACATTCTTATCAGTTATGGTGCACAGTTTATAAACAATACAGTTGACAACAAGACCTGGTACGTGGCAAGCTTCAAGTAATAGTGAGTATATACAACTTTTATTTGTATTATCCATCATGACGCAGCCACACCAAATCGCACAACAGCAAGGTTATAGTACACCTGTGCAGGCACCAAACTTTACACCACCGCAGAATCCTGATTCAGGCCTCGCAGCGATGTCACTGGTAAACAGGCTGAGCCCTATGTGGCGTGACGATGTCCAGCTTTGGTTTAGCCAGCTGGAGTGCGTAATCGCCGCTTCGAAGCCAAGCGACGAAGTAAAATACCAAATGGTAGTGGCGAAGCTGGAACATGCCGACCTCCAGCAAGTTAGCGACATCGTAAAAAACCCGCCGGCAACGAATAAGTATGAAACCTTAAAACAACGCCTCATATCCGCGTATATGGATTCCGACCTTAAGTCGTTTCAAAAACTTTTGTCGGAAATGGAGTTAGGGGATCAGAAGCCATCCCTATTGCTACGAAAAATGCGAGACCTGGCAGGGACTCGCATCAATGAGGAAGGCTTGCGGTTCATGTTCGCTGGGCATCTGCCGAGAAACGTTCGAGCAATCCTTGCCGTATCGGACAAGCAGGACCTAAACGAGCTCGCTTCTATGGCTGATACAATCATGGAGAATTCCGGGTTTCGAGGTCAGAGCGAGTCAATTGCTCGTGTCGACCGCCCTGATTCAAGGACAGGCTCATCAGAAAGTGAGTTGATGAGACTCATCAGCGACCTCACAAAGCAGGTAGCAAAACTATCTAGCTATGTAGCATCGCTAAGCATGAAACACCGAGGACGAAATAGGTCACAGTCCCGAAGCACTCAGCAGCAAAACCGGTCAAGGTCAGCATCAGCTGACAATAAAAATAAAACCAACCACAAAGGTCTTTGTTGGTACCACCGCAAGTACGACGAAAAGGCAACATCGTGCCAACAACCTTGCGCGTGGAAAAAGGCGGAAAACTAGATGGAGTTCAACCCAAAGCGGCAGGGGTTGTAACTTCACAGTGCCGCCTCAGCGTTGTCGACAAGAACAGCGGAATACGACTACTCGTTGATACCGGAGCAGCAGTAAGCGTACTACCACCCATGAATAGGAAGAGTGTGCCTACAACCGACTCCAATATCCAACTTTTCGCTGTTAACGGATCAAAAATTCGAACTTATGGACAACGCATATTACGACTTAATTTAGGTCTTAGGAGAGTATTTATATGGACTTTCGTGATAGCAGACGTAACGCAAGGAATACTCGGTGCAGATTTCTTACACCGTCATAATATTATGGTGGATCTAGCTAGACGTAGACTAGTGGACAAATACACAAATGTAGCAACCACTGCGTCGATCTACACGTCAGACGAACCATCTATCCGTACCGTAAGCGAAGACAACCCTGTCGCCGAGATTTTAAAAAAATATCCGAACGTCACCAGACCAACAATACTCCCTAACAACGAAGTCAAGCACCGAGTGACTCACTCAATCGAAACAAAAGGACCACCAGTGTACGCACGAGCCAGGCCGCTTCCACCTGACAAATACGCTCGCGTAAAAAAGGAATTTGAAACCTTAGTGGACTTAGGTATATGTCGACCTAGTTCCAGTCCTTGGGCCAGTCCACTTCACGTCGTCATGAAGAAGAGCGGAGAGTTACGCCTCTGCGGAGACTACAGAAGGCTCAACAGCGTTACGAAACCAGATCGTTTCCCGGTACCTCGCCTGACTGACTTTACGTATATCTTGCACGGAAAACATATCTTCACCAAGATAGACCTGGTCAGAGCTTTTCACCAAGTCCCTATAACCGAGGAAGACATAGAAAAGACTGCAATCATCACACCTTTCGGATTATATGAGTATCTGAAGTGTTGTTTCGGTTTGCGTAATAGTGGACAAACCTTTCAGCGTTTTATGGCCTCCGTACTTCAAGGTTTAGAAAACGTCTTCTGTTACATCGACGACATACTAATAGCATCAGAAAATGAAATAGAACACAGGCAGCACGTAGAAGAGGTGTTGAAACGACTGGACACCAACGGTATCACAATCAACGTGCAGAAATGCGAATTCAGCAAGACCACGATTGAGTACCTGGGATACCAAGTCGACGAGACTGGTATAACACCACTGCCTGAACGCAGTCAAGTCATTGTCGAGATGAAACAACCTGAAACTGTGCAACAGCTGCGCAGATTTTTAGGGATGGTCAACTTCTACCGCCAGTGTGTACCACAAGCCGCCCAGTATCAGGCAGAGCTAAACAAGTACCTCATCGGATCGAAGAAGAACGACAAAACAAAAATTGAATGGACCGACGCAGCATCCGAAGCTTTTGAAAAGTGTAAGAATGCAGTCAAAGATGCCACGACTCTGGCACATCCATCAGCAACAGCGCCACTTTTTCTCATGACAGACGCTTCTGACTCATCTGTCGGTGCTGCTTTGCAACAGAAAACCGAGAAAGGGCTACAACCTCTCGGATTTTTCTCGAAAAACCTAACAGAAACGCAGAAAAAGTACTCTACCTATGACAGGGAATTGCTCGGTATATACCTCGCCGTCAAGTACTTCCGCCGTCTCATCGAGGGAAGAGACATCACTATCTGCACAGATCACAAACCAATAACGTTTGCGTTCGACCGAAATGCCAGTACCAAGAACGAAATACCTAGGAGATCTAGACAACTGGACTACATCTCACAGTTCTGTACGAAGATCCAGCATATTTCAGGAGAACAAAACGTCGTCGCAGACTGTCTATCTCGACTTGAAGCTATTAACTGCCCAGCTGAGATAAACTATGACGACCTAGCGCTCTCGCAAGAACAGGATACCGAAGCGACCGGTTTTTTACGTTATAATGATACAGTAAAAAAGATGCAATTTCCGGGAGCACAGAAGAAAATTATTTGCGACACGGTAAACGACCAGTTACGGCCGTTTCTAACCGAAGAATTCCGTAAAAACGCGTTCAAACTCATTCACGGCGTTTCTCACCCGGACGTTCGGGCATCAAGGAATCTGATCACGGAACGATTCATATGGCCACGAATGCACACCGACATAGAAAAATGGACACAACAATGTAGTCCCTGTCAAAAGACGAAAGTTACGCAAGACGTCCTCCGAGACAGCCTATCTCCAATCGAAGCTATCAACTGCCCATCCGAGATAGACTACGAACAACTTGCAACCGCACAGATGTTGGACGAAGAAGCAAACGCCGCTTTAAAAAATACGGACACCGTAAAACGGATCACGATTCCGCAGGTAGATAAAGCAATAATCTGCGATACTGCAAATGATCGCGTTCGACCTTTCCTGACGCGCAATTTTCGATTAACAGCATTCAACGCTGTACACAGAATCGCGCACCCTGGAATTCGAGGTACGAGAACATTAATAAAACAACGCTTTTATTGGCCATCGATGAACGCAGACATCAAACGATGGACTCAACAGTGTATACCATGTCAACGCTCCAAGGTAACGAGACACAACGTTACGCCACTTGGAACCTTCGACACTGCAGGACGTTTCGAACACATCCATATCGACATCGT
The DNA here is from genome assembly GCA_944548615.1 of Micropterix aruncella. Classification (NCBI taxonomy): domain Eukaryota; kingdom Metazoa; phylum Arthropoda; class Insecta; order Lepidoptera; family Micropterigidae; genus Micropterix; species Micropterix aruncella. Next base: position 18,935,702 of record OX155957.1, on the reverse strand, counting down.
TGGACCGCTCGAGACGTCACAAGACTGCAGATACATCCTCACGATCATAGATCGTACCACTCATTGGATCGAAGCCGTGCCACTCAGAGATCAAACTGCTGAGACGACAGCACGTGCACTATTCGAGACGTGGATCAGTCGGTATGGATGCCCACTTCGCATCACAACCGACCAGGGAAGAAATTTTGAGAGTTCGCTATTCAGGAGCCTCACAAACACCCTGGGCATAAAAAAGATGCGCACAACCAGCTTCCATCCAATCGCAAATGGAATACTAGAGAGAGCTCACAGAACACTTAAAGCAGCACTCAGAGCACGTGAAAATACCAAAAACTGGGTGAGCGAACTACCATCAGTGCTACTTGGCATGCGATCTGCTGTTCGCCAGGACACCAACGTCTCTGCTGCAGAACTAACATTTGGACGGACACTCCGATTGCCTGGAGATTTTTGTCAGCCTTCAAAGGACACCGCTCTCGATGCTACATATGTTGAAGAACTTCGCCAACACCTCTCAAACCTAGCAGCCATTCCCACCAGAAAGTACACCAGGACAAACGTTTTTATACATCCAGAACTAAAGGATTGTACCCACGTTTTCCTGAGGTGTGACCACACACAAAAACCGTTGTCACAACCGTTCGACGGACCTTATTTAGTCACGTCACGAAATGCTAAGCAGTTCGACATAATCGTTAATAATAAAAAACGAACAGTCAGCTGCGATAGAATCAAACCCGCACATTATGTTGCACAACCTGATACCCCGTGTTCGACAACAATCGAAACGCCGACCGAAGCAGTACCAGCGCAGTCGACGCCCGATCGAAGTGCAAACTCAGACAGCAACAACAATGGCCCGAGCAAAGTACAATCGACACGCGCCGAATGTCAGCGAACCCGCAGCGGACGAGTAATCCGAAAGGTGACGCGTTTTGCAGACTTCACGAGTTAAACGACAGAACCTACGACCGACATTCGCCCGTCAACATTCGAGCAGTGCAGTCAACACCATGGGAACCAACCAGTCTAAAGATACAGAGACAGTGGTCAGCAACAATATAGTACCGACCACACTATCTGAGAAGACGACAGCCATCAGCAACCAGGCCGAGATCGTCATCATCATCATACTAGTAATCGTGGTAATCCTGTTACTAGCGAATTGCTCAACCAAGCTTCGTGAATCCGGACAAAAATGGATGAGGAAGCAGCTGACCCGAACCTACCTGATGAACCAGACACCGCCTACAGCAGCAAATTTGCCAGCAGCCCCATCTCAGCTTTATACAGTGAGTGGAGTGTGAGTGTAGTGCGGTACAGTGTTAGAGCTCAACGCTAACACACGTAGGTTAAGGCAATTTCTACGAACTTTTTTTCGTATATTTTACATGTTTTTTTTACCAAACTGTTGTCATTTTTTTTTTACAAACTATTGTCATAATTCTTAACGCCTAGTTTTTTTCAACTTGCGTAATAAGTTTATACACATTGTTTACAAATTGTTTAAATGTACTACCGTTAAATTTTGTTTACAACGGTCAATCATTTTGAGACCGGACAATATGTTTTACACCATTTACATTGATTATAAGTTTTTTTACAAAACGCAATTTAGCATAAGATATTTCTTTTAATGTATGCTTTTGGAAATTTATTGTGTTTACAGTTGTACGTTTAATTTAATTTCTTTACCAGAACAAGGCGAAAACGAGCCGTTTTCTGGGGGTGTGTAGTGTAGAGACTACGTCACTACTTTGTAAGTAAAGTTCACGCTGTAAACACTCGCGCGAACGGAGAGCCGTTCGCGCACCAGTTCGTAATAAACCTTCTTCCAAGCAACATCACTGTGTTTCCTTCCGCGCCGCGCCGCCCGCCTCGGTGACTGAACATTAGTAGTAACGTGAGTTTTACCTAAAACGAACCAAAAGACCGCGTTACTGGGATTTCGAGCATCCCCATACCCTCCGGTATACTTACATGAATAGCCTCGTTCAGATTCACAAATAAAATACAAAATACTTCGGTATCACAATTATTTAGTCACACTATAATTTACGTAAATATCACGCGCGGCACTTGCGCGGCGGCGGAAGATCAACCGACATAGACCCTGCGTCGACGAGCGCCAGAGAGCGAATGATTATAGGCCGTTCGAGGCACACGATTTTATACTTACTTTGAAAAATTATTATCATAAAAGATGAAGACGGATTTTTTTTCTTTTTTACATATTTATAGTACAATCTTTTTTCTTACGTATAAAATTATTTATGTTGTCAAATAACTTCTAGATTATGAGATATAACGTATTTTCTTTTAGTCAATTTCTAGATTTTTGACTTTCTTAGACGTGATAAAAATACAAGTTTATGATGTTAAAATCGAACTTTTCTTAATACGTTTTAAATTTCAGGATATGTTCCTTCAAATTTATATTTCTTACCTTCTTATCTAGTAATAATAATTGGTGTAATTTTACTTCAAAATTGAGTCTTCGCGCGTCATCCAGAAATCGCGCTTTCGAAATCCGCTGTTTACTAAGTCAATTATCTAATTTTATATTAATTATTCAATAGAGGTAAAATAAATATATATGGTGATTAAGATGACTGAAGTCAAAAGAAGCTAAACCGATTAATTATGTGACCAAAATCACTTCAAAAACTACTAAATTCTTGATTTACGCATGAAAAATGCTAACACGCTCTTAAACTGAGTTAAGCGGAGGAGAGGCGGACAGACGATTTCTCCGTGATAAATATTTTCCCACATAGAAAAATTGTCAAAAAAAAATATTTAATTGAATAATATCCTGCAAATCTCGCGTAGTCAACCCGTTTGGAGAAATAAAACATTTATTCGTATTTTTTTAGGATTAGAAATATACAGACACCATTAGATTAGGCAGAAAATTAGGAGAAGATGCAGAAGGTTGTACATACGTGACAACTCCGGCATCGGCGTCGTTTGTAATAGTTGAGATCCCATAATTACAGTGTAATTAATTCGAAAACCTGAGTTAGGTAAGTTTTTATCTTTTAGTTTCGCCTGATTTAGAAGAGAACGCTGTTCGATTGATAACCTTGAGATAAATGTTTGTTCAATACAGTTAGTAACTAGGTACTGTATAAATATTACTAAAAATAAGCCACAATTAATCCTAATTATAAGTATACTTCTTAAAGTCATCTACATACTTCTAGTGTTAATTTCAAAGGCTTCCTATCCCTATCCCTCCTGTCGGCGAGAGTATATTTAAGCCGTGACAATAGGGAGGCGCCGGTGATTCTCGAAATCTTTTGAAGAAATTCGTTTAGAGGAAGATGCTTTAATGTAGAATACATGGAAAACTTCTTGGAGGTGTGCGATGGTCTAACGATAGGCTGTTGTTTGGGACACTTGTCTTGCTGCATGCGGGCGTATACCTTGCCAATAATTTACTCCCCTTTTAAAGACGTGAGAAAATCATGGTTTATTTTTTTTAATGAGTATTTAGTTATCTTCCTAGAGAGATCAAATTTTAAAGAGATAAAGCAGAGATTTGGCTGGCAGGCCTCGTGCGCCAACTTGTGAAGTGAAGCCGTTCCCAGTACGGCATTGGCGAGATAATGGTATTTATTTAATTTGTGGTCGTGGATTTAGGGATATTTGATTCCCGATAAACTGTTTATTCTAAGATAAAGACCATCTTACGAGATAGGGAATAAATAATTGTATCTGGACGTAGAGCTCCGCATCCGACACTTTTAGGGAAAAGACAATGCTTAGAGAACAAATCTACTACCAGAATCCAGACTGAAGCTGTATTGATTAACGAGAAAGTTGTTTATCTGGAATATTTTTTCCCTTCGAGTCATCCGCATTAACAGATTAGGAGATTTAGAGGATTCTGTCAAACACTTGTTGTTGAATAATACCAACGACTTTGTCATGGCAACCGTAGTATCGGCCTTGATCTATCGGCCTAGTAATGCCTTGAAGCCAGATAAAATAGGGGAATACAGAGTCACCGCTACATAAGGGAGAGGACCGCGCAAGCGACCTTAAACCCGTAGCCAAATGGGAGGTCGGAGGTATCCTAAGGATTAATTCTTGACGGAGATATCCTACCAAAAGTGGTAGTCAGTGGGCGAGGCTGCCCGCTGGGTCACCTACCCGGTGCCTCACTGTAAGGCGTTGGCCTCTGACGGGCATGATAGCTTTGCCGGACGATAAATTTGTCCTCGTCCCAAAATCTTCTAAGCTGACCTCAAGGGAGATAGAACGAACAAAAATCCAAACTGTACAGGGTTTAGAAAAGGGACATGAACTATCCTCTGTACAGCTCCACCGAGCGAAGTTACTAGAGTCTGAAAGCGTGTGCTGAAAAGCAAATGAAGTTTTAGCATATCTGGTCTTACCTTACAGTGCATTGGAGGGGAAACGCATAAGTTCTTATCATTTTTCAAGATATTCTAATATTGAAGGTTAACAGTATGCTCTCATATCTGTCTATTTCTGTCATAATATTGTCTTAAGGCTGATTTTTTCATTACCACATCGTTCATGGTTATATATGCCAGGTTATTTCTATTACGATTTTGTCTACGAAATAACCATGTATAAAGCATAACCATGTATAACGACAAAATAACCATGTGTGACGATAAGCCTTCACGAATTTTCACAAAGCTTGATATTATTTTATTTGAAGATATGAGAGATACATAAAATACACAGGAGAAATCGACGTTATAGTGGACAACTGGGAATCGAGATTAAACGGAATACAAGCTTAAAAATTAAATATTCAACAATGTTTCACCGAAACGCCGATATTTGTAAAGGTAACCTAGCTTATTTATGAGTAAATATAGCTACGTCAGTGGATAATGGCAAATACCAAGGTTATATCTTAGTTTTTTACTACGTCTAGGCTCGCAGCAAAACAAAAATATTTTTTTTCCCTTCTCTCTTGTATATCTATGATATTTATTCATTAAAAATCGTTATTGCGTGTCGGTATATATTATTATTATTGTATTATCCTGGTAACGAAAATGATATTTTTCACAGCTCAACGTCGAGTGCTATAAGGACATAAACGAAGGTCGAATAACGCCGAGGAGAAAGGATCATGAGAAGGAAAAACTGACGGAAGCCAAAACCGCTCTATAGCCGCCGCAGTGGTTTAAATACTGTGCTCGTCCACGGGTTCCTATACTGGTTTTTTCAACTTCCAATAATATATAAATGGTGCATGTTTCAATAGTTTTTGAGTCATCAGAAAGGGCACTCGATGACATTGAAGCTGAGAGATATCACAGCACAGGGTTTCCCACTCTTAGTCCTAATGTTAGGGCCACCTATCTATCTACAGAATGAAAATGGTTTCAACATCAGCAGCTCTACCCGATAACAGAATGCCATTAGACATGATTTAATGAAATTAGGTGAAGTAAACTAACCCGGCTATTACCACGCCTTTCAATTGCCGAAATTGTGGACAGAGTTGTATACTGTTTATATAATGTTAAATATCTCATTTGATTAAATGGTTGTAGTCCCCATTGCAACTAGTAATTCTTTTATCCTATTTTAGTTATGTTGTTTCTGCGCTGCGTGTGTGGCAAAGTAGTGAAAGTATTACTTAAAGTAATCTTCATTCATATACATATATATAGAGACAGAGATAATGAACACCATATACTATGACGGTGTTACAAATGATTTCGCCAAAAACAATATAGTAAAAAGGTGTAATTCTTGTTTCGTTACACATTTATTTTATGACCAATTCAATCATTCATTTAGCTTTTCAATACCTGCCTTCTCACTTAAATAAGACCTAGATAGAATAGAATAGAATAACTTTATTGTGCCATAAATACATAACCTAATAAATATTACGCTGGTTTTATAAAAAAGACAATTTATGCACAAATGGCGGACTTATCGCTATAGCGATATCTTACAATCAACCATTTGATAAAATAATTCCTAATTTTCACCGTATAATACACAAAGAAGTAGTAAAGTTAAATTTAAAATAAACGTATACAGATACATGTCAGTAACTTATGCTAAGGTTGCCCAGGGAAGGATAAAGGAGAGGACAAGGTGAGGTATTTGGTTAGTGGCTGTGTAAAATTAAATGTTTCTTCAACAATTTATTGAAAGTATGCAGCGAAGGTGCATGCCTGATAGAGTGAGGGAGCTGATTCCATAAACGAGCAGAATGGACTGTAAAATATTGCGTGTAAACAGAAGAATGATGTATCGGAATGGCGAGTGTGTTATCCCGGCTTGATCAAAGTGGAAGACCGTGGCCTCCCAAAGGGTGGGTTACTAAGTGTTATTGAGTATGTTGTAGAGTAGCGACAACATATGCAAATTTCTTCGATCGCGAATAGGAAGCCAATGAAGTTGCTCACGAAAGCAGCTAACGTGGTCGAACTTTCGCAAATTAAAAACATACCTGAGTAAGATATTTTGCAGACGCTCCAGCTTATTCAAAATAACCTTATCATCTACATATATATGTATATAACAAACATCACCGTAATCAAGTATAGGCGTTAAGAGTGTTGACACAATCATTTTTTATGTGACATGGGGAGAAATCTTTGAAGCCGCCGGAGACTATGAAAACCATGGAAAATGCGACGACTTACTTGGTTTACTTGCATGATCTTTCCAAGAAAGATGTTGATCTATTAGAATTCCAAGGTTTTTAACATTTTTGGTATATTCGACAATTTTTCCATTTCATCTTCCATCCATTCTTCCATTTCTTTCCATTTCTTCATCATTACACAAATCGGCGGTAATGATGAAGTGTCTATTTTTGACCATGTTTTTTGCCGCCTATAACAATTGCTTGCGATTTATTCGGATTTATAATTATACCATGTTTTGTAGCCCAAGCAGATATTTGATCTAAATCGGAGTTCATTATAGACACGGCTGTGCAAAGGTCATCTGGCCTGGCATGATAATAGATTTTAAGGTCGTCAGCGTAAAGATGGTCAAATGATGTTAGGCCCTTAGCAAAAGGGTTGATAAAAATTGAGAAGAGTAACGGCGATAAAACTCCCCCCTCCGGAACGCCGGCAGTAAGCTCAACCTGGTCCGATTTATAAGTAAGTAATTAGGCACGAGGGGGGACCGGCACAGAGTCAAGTGACCTATTTTTTTTTAAAGTGTAATTTCGGCTTTGTTACATTCTACCGTTCATCATCGTTAGAGACAATGTACGAGCAATGACATGGAAGATTCAACACTTTTTCCTTTCCAATATTTTATGTTTTTATTATTTCTCTTGCGAAACGTTAAGAGTGTGAGCACTCCAGTCTCCTGAGAAGTCTCGCCGAATGTTATCTGCCACTTTATTTCGTAGACGCGACTCGCAGCGTGTCATTAAGCTTCGGCAAAAACAACTCGGAGATAAGTGTAAACCGCTTGAGACCAAAGTCACGAGCTTATTTACACGTAACTCTGGGAAAACCGGTTGGTATTTGAACAAGGTGGGAATAAGGAGATGGTAGAAGCGAAGTGGAGCAGAGGGTGGGGAAGGGGGGGTGAACGCAGACGAATTTGGCGGGCGAGACGCCACTCAATTCCCAAGCCACTTTTACCTCTGATTTTTCCGATAGCTTGACATTCAACTGGGAAAATTGGAAATATTTGTGCGGAAAATACCGGAGACAAGTAAAATACAGGAGACGGGACGCGGCGTTTTTTTGCAAAAATACCGTGGATTTTTACCTGCGCACCTAAGCCACCTCATGCACAAAAATAGATATATTGTGAAAGAGCTAAAAATTTTTTTTGAGATGAAGACGGATATATATATTTTAAATCCCCCCCCCCCCCCCCTCCACCCCTCGAGACGATTAAGACCATTTCCAGACTAAAGTCTGTCTATGAGTCTGTATGTCTGTTTGTCTGTGTGTATTCCTCCAAGATAGCGCCTAAACGCTTCATGCGATTGTGCTGAAATTTGGCATGCAGGCATCATTCGGTTATAGCAAGAGTTGAAAAGATTTTAGTTGAAATCGGTCCACCAGAGGGCGCGCTAGTCATAATTCAATCTCGAAATATTGCAGTTAGGTTGAGCCGAAATCGCGTTGTGAAATTTCGGTTGTAATATCTCGTATACGAGCGACGCATTTTTTTTTAATACAGCCTTACTTAGGAAAATACTACATATTTTTGGAATAAATACCATTTTAATACCACGGAAATACTACAAAAACATGGGACCTTTCGAATGATAAGTACCTACATTTGAATGGTAGGTATTTTTGCATAGCTCAATTCCTTTTTCATCTAAGACGAAAATGTTCTTCTTCTGTCGATTCCTATGCCGCCTTATCGAGAGTGCTTTTACTTTGAAGAAGATAGACTAAGTACTCAGGATGTATACAGTTTCGGACGAAAATGTCAATCTTCTTTCGATACTCATCTTCTTGCGTGGGTTTTTATCCTGCCTTATTTCGTGTGCATTAACTCCGAAGAAGATAGACCAAGTACTCGGGATGTATAAAATTCCGGACGAAAATATTCATCTTCTTTAGATATTCTTTTTCTTTCGTTGGTTCCTATGCTGTCTTATCTAGAGTGCTTTAATAAATACCCAAATACTCAGAATGTATGAAGTTTCGGAAGAAAATATTCTTCTTTGTCCGATATTCTACTTCTTTTGTGGGTTCCTATCCCGCTTTATCTACAGTGCTTAAATAGTATCTAAGTACTCGGAATACATAAAGTTTCGGACGAAAACACATTCGTTATCGGGGGGGGGGGAGGGTATTCAGATGAAACAGTCCTTGGCTACTTGCTGGGACCAGTCTTGGGGTGACACAACCGATTTTTATTACATTACATTAATGCATCGACATCGCAGTCATGACATATCGCAATATTAATGTATATTATAAAACAATGTTACTTGATAAAAGGAAATAGACAAAACCAATCGACGTCCACTTCCATTAAAAAGTGTGAAAACATGAGCAAAAATGCATTCCCACAATCCCAAATATTTACTCACGAGAGGCAGTGCCCGAAAATGTTACACCAATTTAGCAGAGAAGTGCGATATATATACATATACATAAATCCAAAACCTTATGAAGGATGTTCGCGACAGGCCGACATTCCTTTCAATCGGTAACTATGTATGTACATAAAACGAGTAACATAAGATAATTTGTACCGAGAGATTTGTTCGTATAGGAGAGAATGTATTTTTACCATGGTTGAGTTTGTGGTCGATTTTATTCATTTAATTAAATTTATTTAATTAAATAATAATGAGAATAAAAGAGCATTCCACAATTTTATATCAAATACGTCATGTCACCTTACAAAATGCCTCGTAGTTTCAATAACATCATTTTCTTTTTACTACACACACATCCACGTGTATCATCAGTTCCTTTGACATTCAAATTATATTATATTAGAGTTTTCCAACGTAAAAGATATTTTGGGTACTTCTCTGCCATTTTCAATCCTGATATTTTAGAGATATTCAGATTTTTTTTAAAAATTGGAAATGTATATTTGCTCAACCCCTAAAACTAAAACATAATAAACATATTGTATTTTATATAAAGCGACCTCTGATGATGCGGGTACCTAGAGGTCTGGTCTCGTTACTCAGAAGAGCACTCTAGGCGGTTTATGATTTTGCGTGAGATCCGTGTGAGTTTGCTAGCTTGAAGGACCACCTGGTGTACCTTAGTACCCAGGAGCGGATATTTAAAGTGGAAAGACAGGATGTCGGTACTTACGGTTTTGTTTGTTCCGTATGTGCTGCTGGACTGCACTGCTTCTCGTTTATCTGTCACTCACTGAGGTTTCACACGAATTGCGATGCGGGCTAATCAACACAAAGGTTTGTGTGATGCGATGCGGCGGTTTGCGACGAGAAAAAACGATAATCTCGTCTGTTGTTGCGGAGCGAATACATTCGACGACGCGCCTCGCCAAGTCAACAAATGTACTGTCCTACCCGTCGTTCCGACGGGGCGATCCGTAGCGCTGGGCGGCTCAGATCGGCGCGAGTCGTGACATGTTTAAATGGGTACCGACAATATTGATTGGAGCGGAAGAATTTATAAAAGGGATTGGATTAGACAAGTGATTAGGAGGCGGAAAATTACGCTAATTCTCACACAAACCTCACTGGCGTGAACATTCCCCCGGCCTTGAAAGGACCCCTTTCAAATGAAAGGTATAAATCTTTATGTCATGTGAGAATTAATACCCAATCTATTAACTTGAATGCACCAATCGACCCTGTGTGTGTTCTCAATGAAGCGATGTGATGAATTTATTATAAAGCGGTTATTATGTCAGCTGATCTAAATGGCTAAAGAATATAACTTAACACTAAAAAATGCGGTTGGTAAAATTATAAGTAATTAAACATTTGCGGTTTTATTGATTTGTGCGGGATGCGGTAATTCTAATTGAAAGTTTATTGAGTTGGTAAAGGGCAGATCTTTACCACCGGTCGCTTGTAAACCCCAGACTTAGTCCGGACAAGAACCACTCGAGTTACGGCATCTGTGCCAGGATAAATTTCTTCTATTACTCCTAAAGGCCAATGAAGAGGCGGAGAGTTATCCTCCCTCACAAGAACGACCATCCCTTTGACAATGGGATGAGACGGGGTATTCCACTTCTGCCGTACTTGCAAGGTATGTAGATATTCCAGACTCCAACGAGACCAATAATTTTGCACCATATGGTCCAGCATAAATTTGCGTTTGATCGTAGAAAGTGGTTGTTCTGATACAGAGGCAGCTGGTAGCGAGGTTAGTGGTGTTAAGGTTAGGAAATGGGCGGGCGTTAGTGCGAGTGGCTCTGATGGATCACCACTTAATAATGAAAGTGGACGTGAATTTAAGAGGGCTTCTATTTGAGCGAGGACGGTGTATAACTCTTCATATGTTAAAATTTGCGTACCAATTACTCGGTGGAGATGAGTTTTTACAGAACGGACATTTGCCTCCCATATACCACCAAAATGTGGGGCACGTGGTGGATTCAATTTCCATTCAATCTTGGAAGACGAGAGGTGTTTATTTATAACACCATTATATTCGTCCGAAGCGAGAAATGAATACAAAGAGTCTAGGTGGGACTTTGCTCCTATGAAGTTAGTCCCACAGTCTGAGTACATGGTACTACATGGACCTCGCCGAGATAAGAAGCGTTTGAATGCATTTAGAAATGTTTCTGTGCTTAAATCAGAGACAAGTTTGAGATGAAGAGCGCGGGTTACTAGACATACGAAGAGGCATAAATATGCCTTTTGTGTGCGACACCCGCGATAACGATTGAGTACTATTGTGAAAGGACCGGCATAATCAACTCCCGTGTGGCAAAATGGTTTTGCTTGACGTACGCGACATGCTGGCAGATCGGCCATTATCGGAAATACCACTTTAGGGTTCGTTTTGAAACATGTGTTGCACATTTGAATGCGTTTTCTTACAATGTTTCGTGCAGACAGAATCCAAAATTGTTGCCGCAGTAACGACATCAATAAATGGGGACCAGTGTGCATGTACCGACTGTGGTAGTAATCTATAATTAGATTGACTACATGATCGCGCTTAGGAAGTAAAACTGGATGCTTACTTTCCTCACTCAGTTCAGCGTTCGCCAGTCTACCGCCTACTCGAAGTAGACCATCCTTTAAGTGAGGGTTGAGCTTGCGTAGAGCGCTTGACGCTGGTTGGTTTCTTTGTATGGTTTTAATATCTTCCGAAAAATGTACCGTTTGAACTGCCATTAAAATGCGAGACTGTGCAGCATCTAAATCAGAAACTGTCATTTTGGCCGATCTTGGTAACTTCTTTGTAAAGCGAAGTACATAGACAACTATATGGAGTAGTCTAGACCACGAAGAAACCCGTTTGGCTAATGTGTACATTAATGGTTCTTCAGCTGATATTGTACTTAACACCACTGTTTTTTCCTCAGGAACTGCTACCTGCTTGTCGTGAGTAAATGGTTGGATAGGCCAAACACTTGAATCTGACTGGAGCCATGGAGGCCCATGTAGCCAGAGCGGGTGATCAATTAGTTGAGAAGGTAATAAGCCCCTGCTCAAACAATCGCTAGGGTTTTCATTACCTGATATATGGTAAAATGTGGATGCGGGGAGGTTATCATGAATTTTTGCGACTCGGTTTGACACGAAGGTGTGCCACCGATGCGGGGATGAATGAATCCAACTTAGAGCGACGGTAGAGTCAGAGAAAGCGAATATATTTTCAAGTCGATAACGCGGAGTGTACGTATCGACAACTACCTTTAACAATTTTGAAAGTAAGAGAGCTGCGCATAACTCCAGGCGTGCAAGAGATACAACCTTTAGTGGAGCGATTTTAGACTTTGCACAGACTATAGTGAGCTTGTTTGGCCTGTGATCTGCGTAGGAAACATGTAAATAAACCACGCCTCCATAGGCCTTTTCACTTGCATCTCCAAATCCAATTAAAGTTAGGGTGACGTTTGATGTGACTCCTAAGTGTCGAGGTATTTCCAGGCGTTCCAACTCTGGTAATTCTGCTTGGAATTGTGACCATGCAGAAATGATGTTTTGAGGAGGCATATCGTCCCAGTCCAATTTTAGAAGCCATAAAGTTTTGATTAGCAGCTTTGCGTATAATATAACTGGTGCAACAAAACCCATGACGTCCCAAAGCTTGGCTACGCAAGATAAAATGTTGCGCTTTGTGCATTTAGTTATTTCAGGATTAACGACGAAAGTAAATACATCAGACGCAGGTAGCCAACGAAGACCCAGAATGTTTATAGAATTTTCTTCCTTAAAATCCACTGCTTGAGAAAGGCAGTGTTCCTCGGGGATTCTCTGTAGAAGTTCATGCGAATTGCTGAAAAATTTTACAAGGTCAAATCCCCCGGCCTTGAATAATTTAATCAGCTGAGTTGACAACTCGATTGCGTCTGATGGTGTCATGACACTTGTGACTACATCGTCCATGTATATGTCTCGTGTCACTACTTCCGACGCTAGAGGAAAGCGGCTGCATTCGTCTGAGGCTAGGCGCCGTACAGTGCGAAGTGCCAGAAAGGGGCTGCATTTTAAGCCGAAACATACGCGGGTAAACTCGTAGGTAGTAAGAGGTTCATTTGGATTAAATCTATACAGGATGCGTTGAAATTTTCTATGTTCTGGCAGAATACCAACCTGCAAGTACATCTGTCGAACATCTGCATTAATTGCGATAGGAAATAAGCGGAAATTCAGGAGAGTGTTGAACAAATTGAGTTGGAGATTTTCTCCTGCATATAAAATATCATTTAGCGATACTGTGCTGGAAGTTTTGGCGCTAGCGTCCATTACTATCCGGAATTTTGTAGTGGTTTTATCTTCGCGAATAATTGCGTGATGCGGGATATAATAGCCGCAGTTTCCTAGGCCTTCCAGGACCTCGGAGAGGTAACTCTTATCTAAGTATTCCCGAATTGCTCCTTCGTATGTCTGACGCAACGATGGCGACGAGGCTAATTTTCTTTCGAGGGATAAGAATCGTCGGGTTGCGGTTTGTATAGAGTCCCCGAGTGTATCAACATCGTCCTTAAATGGTAAAGACACGGTATATCTCCCTGATGTGTCACGTGTTGTTGTGTTTGAGTATATTTCTTCACATTTCCGATCTGACTGTGATAGAAATTTTAATGTAGGGATTTCTTCTAGCTCCCAGAACTTTGCCATGAGACTCTCCATGGATATATTATTGACTGAACAGAAAGCGTAATTGTTTAATGAACAGCTGGAATTGGATATTGGGGCAGTCCCCATGATAATATATCCCAGTTTTGTTTCAAGTGCGTGTGGTTGACCTACTGAGCCGAGTATCTTTCCCTGCAATAGGATCTCCGTAAATATCTGAACTCCGAGTATCATATCAATGGGTTCAGGCGTGCCAAAGTTGTCATCAGCCAGCGGCAAATTCTGCAAGTAACTGAATGACGAAACATCAATTACCGCACTAGGCAGCTCGTCCGTAATTCGGTCAACGATCAGCGGTTGAATGGTGAATTTTACGTCATTATTATGACGGGAACTTAAAGTAACACATGTAATCCCGTTTACCGGATGTGTCTTCCCCCCTATCCCTTTCACAAATGCATGATTGCGATTCGGTAGAGGATTTAGACCTAACCGTTTACAGCATGCATGGGTTATAAAGTTATTTTGGCTAGCACTGTCGATTAAAGCCCTGACAGAATATATCTGGTTCTTTGCGGTTATGGTGTTAAGACGAGCAGTGCCCAAAAGAATAACTTGATTTATGTTGGAGGTATGGCACCTTGGCCCAACAGAAGACAATGTGCACAGTGCAACGTCCGTTGGTGAAGCTGAAGTTTCATAATTTTTCGCGGATGGTGTATTTTGGAAATGCAGCAGTGTGTGGTGTTTAAGGTTACACCGACGACACCTACTATCGGATTTACATGCGTGCGTAGCATGTTTTGCACTCAGGCAATTAACACAACATTTATGTTTTTTCACAAAATTAAAACGATTTTCGGATGTTTCTTTTAAGAAATCGGCGAACTTATAAAGGACGTCGTGGTCATGTTTTTGACAGAATGAGCATATGTTTGGATTTTGTTCAATACCAACAAATGCATGGGATGACTGACCTGAACGTTTGTACCCACTATTGTTCGGTTTATTTTGATTGCCTATAGGGCGCAAATTTGACACCCTGTTGATAGTAGTTCGCTGCAGAATTTTTGCTTTTTCACGTATGAATGTGACAAACTCGTCATATTTAGGAATATCTGTCTTTCTTATAGACATTTCGAATTCCTGTGCGGTTTCCCGGTCGAGTTTTTTCATGCCAATATGAATTAACAGAAACTCGGTTAAATCCGGTATTTTGAGTTGTTTTAATGCGGAAATACAACTTGAAAATTGATCAATAAATGACTCAAGATTATTTGAAGTTGATTGGGTTATAGGCTTTAAATCCAGAAGCATATCGCAATATGCTGTTCCAGTACCACGTACATCTTGGTATTTAGTAACCAATGTATTGCAAATTATGGAGTAATTCTCTGCTGCGGGCGTAATGCCGGCAAAGACTGTTTGCGCTTTGTCAGTTAATTTTCCTACTAAGTACTGAATTTTCTGAGAGTCTGACAATTCCGAATTTTCGTGGATAGACGTACGGAAAACCTCATAGAATACAGGCCAGTTCTGAAAGTTACCGTTAAATGACGGCAGCTCCAAGCGTGGTAATTTTGAAATATTGGAATTTTGCATGTGTGTGGTTTTTTTATTTATTGTTTCTTTTTTACGTTGAATGATACCGTATAGCTCTTCGAACGCAATGCATGGTTCAAAATTTGGCTCAAACTCTGGATTTAAATCCAATTTTAAAGAATTTATATTTTCTATCAATGTGTCGAATTTATGATGTAGTTCTGGCAACGTCGTTACATCCGCTAAAAACGATTCTCGCGAAATATCATCTGTAATATTTTTTGATTTATCGTATACTCTTTGCAAACGCGAGAAGTAGGATTGACGTTTAGACTCTAATAATTTCAACTGATTTTCTATTTTCGTAGGCATTTTGATTATAATTGAATGAAATAAATTTAATTATTGTTATATTATTTTTCTTTTGTTGATTATTTTTCGTAATATAAGTAATTAATTAACACACAACAGGGTGAACCGGCGAAAACATGCTAATAGATTAATGAAATGCGAAAAAAATATATGCGAAAAAACTATGTGAAAAAAAAGGCCAAAGAGACCTAAAATACGATATATTTACATTTAATTTGAATGATTCACATCCGGGCCAAAGTGACCCCAAACATGGTTTATTAAAATTTACTTTGAATGATTCAAATCCGGCCGAAGTGACCAACTTATGATGATGCGGGTACCTAGAGGTCTGGTCTCGTTACTCAGAAGAGCACTCTAGGCGGTTTATGATTTTGCGTGAGATCCGTGTGAGTTTGCTAGCTTGAAGGACCACCTGGTGTACCTTAGTACCCAGGAGCGGATATTTAAAGTGGAAAGACAGGATGTCGGTACTTACGGTTTTGTTTGTTCCGTATGTGCTGCTGGACTGCACTGCTTCTCGTTTATCTGTCACTCACTGAGGTTTCACACGAATTGCGATGCGGGCTAATCAACACAAAGGTTTGTGTGATGCGATGCGGCGGTTTGCGACGAGAAAAAACGATAATCTCGTCTGTTGTTGCGGAGCGAATACATTCGACGACGCGCCTCGCCAAGTCAACAAATGTACTGTCCTACCCGTCGTTCCGACGGGGCGATCCGTAGCGCTGGGCGGCTCAGATCGGCGCGAGTCGTGACATGTTTAAATGGGTACCGACAATATTGATTGGAGCGGAAGAATTTATAAAAGGGATTGGATTAGACAAGTGATTAGGAGGCGGAAAATTACGCTAATTCTCACACAAACCTCACTGGCGTGAACAACCTCCATCTGGCTTATAATCATACTGTCCAGCGAGTTAATATTATATTCAATGGTTGTTGCCCAATTTGCCTATCAAATTAAACTTAATAGCATTTCGATTAATTTAATTCACGCGAGTTTGTGTTACGTACATATATCATATTCCCATAAACAACTAGTTTAATCCGCGCTGCAGGTGGAATTTGAAAACAGTCATATTTTACGGGGGCCGGTTGCGTTATCCGGTTGTGGTTACTGTTACGTACTTGCGTCATTTCTACAGATTGCAGGCATAACACTGCAAAATGACACATGTTATCCAAAAATAGAGAGAAATTTGGTTATTTTTTAAAACTATTTTTAACGCTATTATTTATTGTATTTTTTATTATGATACAAAAAATATCCTTAAAGACTACATATAGTTTTTTTGTCAAACAAGTTTAGCATCAAACAATCTTCTTCATATAGGATGAAAGCTTTTTCATATAGGGTGGGACCGCGCCCGTGTTCTGCTGAAATTCGCCTGTACGAGCAGTTGGCCGGTGTCAACTACAACTACAACCGAACCCGTCACCCCAGGCTGTTATAACGATATATACTCGTTCTTTAAGCCGTGAGATGAACGTAAAAACTTAGGGACATAGACAGTCCACTATCTAGCACCGCTAAATAGCCAGTCAGAGTACAACGTCTTACGCGAGACACTAAGCTGCATCCAGCGGGCCGCTTCGCCCCTGACTACCAGTAATGGCCCGATTTCTCAACTTCCCGACTGGTTACAGGTTCTCCCCCTTACGTAGCGGTAATTCGGTGTCTATTGAATCTATCGCGGACCACGGCATCCATTGCCCGACTACCACTCGGAATCGGGTGGCCGATTGGTCGTTCCAAGAGCAGTTAACGTATGGTTATTAACCACACCCGCTTTATAAGTAACAAGGCCGTTCCAGACTTTCCGGTTATCAGTCAGAATGCACAGTCGATTGGCTGACGCGGTACGTTGCGCAAACGCCTAGAGCTGGCCCGCAGGCACAGAGGTCTACCCGTGCTTGCACTTCTACGTGGAGGCTACCGAATGAGTGCTGGCCATTGAGTTGGCCCGACCCTAACACATGGGTCATAATGGCCAAACTGCAATGGGCTCGTTAAGCTCGTCTGTACGAGCAGTGTGGCAGTTTGCTACCCCACTGAAGCCCCATCGTCAGCCGTCTACAAAATTGGAATTAGTCGGAGTTAATACAACTGTTGGAATTATAATACGGCTGAATATAATACGAAATATATAATAAATAATATTATTATAATAAGGCTTTTGGAGTTAGTACGGAGTTGGAATTAGTCGCAGCCCGGCTATCTACCACACACGATGCTACACTGAGAAAAATATTGGATTGATTTTTACACTACCATTTTGTTATTAACTGTGTTATACAGAATAACGATGTTTCAATCGCAATTTTGTTGAATTACAAGGAAGTTTGTTTAAACTCTTTTACTCGATTATATGTATCAACATTTTACTTACGGTTAATATGGAAATAACAGTATACTGTTGTTTCAACATGATTTATGTGTCCGATTATAACCGTACGTATACTGCTACATGCTTTAATGTTAGAAGCGATACCCCAAAGTTTAAACATTACGACACCCTTACGCGCCATGTTAATTCAAACGTCCGAGTTGAAACATGCGTATGTTCATATATTACATCGTTATATTTTATAAGCTTTTATTTACCTCGCAATGTTTGTTAGTATGTTTGTTTATGTCAAATCTTGCAAACAGAATTCGAACCACTTCCTCTTATCCTATGAAGTTGAAATTTTACACGTTGGTTTAGTTTCGATGACAATACATTTTTATAGTAAGCATGACCTGATTCCGCACCCAGGATTGTCTCCTGACGAGGGCACTCCTCAACGGTCAACAGCACAGTCACGAAATTTTGTATATGCATTCAATTATGATAGCCCTTTCTAAGTTTCCCTAACCTTGACATGGCTGCTGATCTTTGGGATCTGAAGATTCCCGGGGACTTGGAGACGTTGAGGAAGTCACCAGTCTTGCGGGAGCAACTCCGAGCTGAAGCCTTCTCGAAGGGTGGATCCACATCTGCACCCGGACGATCCTGGAAACTGGTGCGTAATACGTGGATAGACGCGACGCACCAGGCTAATCTCAGCAGGGGTCGGGGTCGGGGGTCCTGGTTAGTGCATGGCCAGGGTCTCGGTCCTCATAAAAGCGGGTCGGTGTTGTACCTCATAGCGCCGACCTTTAAAACAGGCCGTCGGCTACCCTATCCTAGCAAAATACTCTAGGCAACGGGCGTCGCTACTTTGTAGCTGCTGTATGAGGTAGGAGATTGCGCGAGCAACTCCGAACTGCGACCATTCTGGTGACGGGTGGAGTCCTGTCGAAAATGGTAAGCAGGGGGTGAGGAGCCCCGCCGGCTGCCGGCGCCTTACCGATTGGTGTTGGACTCTGCAGGATTGTGGGTTCGCAAGTTAGCAGAGGTTCAAGGGTAAGAGTCGGTGTTCGTGAATCCGTTCATGCGCGCATGTCGCTTTAACGTGGGGGGGGGAGGGGGCCATCCAAGCTCCCTCCATCTACACCCGGGAACCAAGCGGACGCACGGTTCTCGGGTCCGGGTCTCCCGCTGGTTATCAGCACTTTGGTTGGCTCGGGAGAGAGCATTTTAATAAAAGCTTGTTTTATAGAATGTGTTTTTACTATTAACATATTCTCAGTGTACCTCAGATGCCAACTGGCTTAAGTCACCACCCAGGGAGGACTGGTACGCCTGCTACAACAATCCGGGGCAATAAGCATCTGCAATAACAGCAATATCGCTAGCGGAAGGCGTCCGGGCCAAGTCCCCTGGGACCGCTGACAGAAACATTTGTTCGTTCATTTTGGGTACGCAACGCGTGGGGTGGTATTGGCAAGTTATCATGCTGCCCAAGCGAAAGGCACCTCGCCACTCATTGATGCGGAATCTGGCGCTAGCATTAACCAACATTGGATGTCCTGGCTCAGCGGGTATTATTCTCCGCCCGAACTACCCATCAAAGTCCTGTTTCCCCAGAGAAGGCCGCCGGACGTACGATAGAAGAAGATGCAGGGTATCTACGCCAATTTGTAGCATATTTGTACTATTTTTCGTGGAATTAAAATGGTTTTTTTTTAATATAATGTAGTATGTCCTTAAATATGGCGCACTTTAAATGTTATTTGCGTCGCTTGTATACGAAGATATTTCAATTACAATTTCGCAAAATGATTTCGGTCCAACAAGGCATCTGTGTACCGAATTGCAATTGTAATATTTCGAGATTGAAGTATGACTTTCAGCTCAAGCGGATGATCATTACACACACACACACACACAAAGACACACACACACACACAGACTCACAGACAGACTTCAGTCTGGAAATGGTCCTAATCGTCTCAGGGGACAAAATGGATATATCCGTCATCATCTCGATTTTTTTGTGCGTTCACAATACTTTTCTCGATACTCGTCGCATGACGTGAAGCTCTCGTCTTCCCGGAGATTCTAGAATCGTCAGGAAAAAATAATGTAAACTATAGTCGACAATTCGGAAAACATGTAATCTATTATATTCCCGAGCAATACAGGAAGAATTTAATGGTCTAAAGCGGAAGGTGAGTGCAGAAACTTCGCGTACCAGTCGACTCGGACCGTTTTTATTACAGTGGCCATTTTATCTACCCGGGATTGATAACCCGGGTAGATAAAATGGTTGGGTTGATATTATTCTATGATTACAACGACGAATTCTCGCATACCGGAAGAAGAGTAACACACGAGGGTTGGACGAAAGAAACTCTGAGAAAAAGGGTTTCTACCTCCCCCCTCCCCTCCTACATCTACCCGGGAACCGTTTATTGGTGTTTAAAAATAATATTTTAATAACATAAATTCAGTAAGAATAGTATTTCACAAGCTCGGGCGAGAAAAAAATATGTATTTGTGCTTCTTAAATAACGATCTCCCTAACAGCAATGCCAATCCTAATGGCAAACAAAGACACAATTTCGTAAAGAAGCTCCTCCATGCTTGATAATGTATGAAACATTATAGTGTAACACCATTGCCGGCATGTCAATCGCCATTACCGAATTCGCGTTTC
This sequence comes from Micropterix aruncella, assembly GCA_944548615.1. Taxonomy (NCBI): domain Eukaryota; kingdom Metazoa; phylum Arthropoda; class Insecta; order Lepidoptera; family Micropterigidae; genus Micropterix; species Micropterix aruncella. The sequence continues at coordinate 18,915,055 of OX155957.1, read as the reverse complement.
GGACTGTGGTACCTATACGCACTACGCCAAATGCAGTCAGTTGCCTTGCTAGAATCTAACTGTGTCCTTATCGATTGAATGAGGCGTGATTATCGACCATTTTTTTTAAATTGAATTACGTTGAAATATATATTTTAACTTGTAATATGGACATTTTATATACAATAATAATTGTATCCTCGGACTATTTAAATTTGATTCTTTAACTATTTATTACGATATCATTTTTCCATTTATTTCGATTCATTATTATTATTATTTATATTTTTTGCACTTATTACGACATTATATTATTATTATTCAATTTGATTATTTCACCATTTATTGAATGTTATTTTTCCAGCATACTGCAGCTACAGTTACATTACACTACACTACACTACAGTTACATCACACTACACTCAAATTACAATGTTTATTATTATTAGTTAATTTTTAATATTATTTGATACCTAGCATATTTTTATAATTAAGTATTCTAAAGTATGCACAAGCCACTGTCTACTTAATACGCTTGCCTTAGTACGGGCCTAGGCCTAGTTAGGCGGCGTTGATTTAAAAAAAATGTGGTCTGCGGTGCTTCCTATTTTGCTACTATTTACATTTAAGTCTCTAATGTTAAACTTACAATGTACTGCGTGAAAAATGTGCTTTTCTTTAATAAATAAAATAAAAATAAATTATGTAAATATAAACCGTCTGGATTATCAGTTGCATTTGGACGTATAGGAATCACGTACGACACAACAGTCTTGTTTAAACGACTCAGACAATTCGCTCTGCAGTGTCATCATTAATACTGACGTTTCCACATTACAATACGGTAGGATCCACGGCAATGGTGTTACGGTTTTAACATTACGTGTAATATCGTTACGTCTAATCGAAAGTTTGAGTATATATGGCTTTCCTGCGTAAACTTGGCGTAATACGAGTGGGATTTACACATGCAATACTATCATTTTCTATCAGTCTATCAATTTCCGTTCAACAATTAGAACGTGTAAAATTACTGGTTACTGCTGGATCGGTCAGGCTGATGAGAAGTGCCCGAAGTGCCCGAGGTGAGTGCCCGAGGTGAGTGCCCAGAGTGCCCTGAGTGCCTTGAGTGCCGAGGTGAGTGCCCGAGGTGGCGAGGCCGCCGCCCACAACAATAATTATATTTGATAACCATACTTCCACCAGTGGTGCTTTATTGCAGACAACATTTTTAATAAAATTTGCTTAACAGTCTGCAAAGTGCTCGCTCATTTAAAAAAAACACAAATTATATCATTTAATTAAAACCAACCGGTTGGAAAGGTCCGCGGCCACGGCGTAGCATACTTTTATTTCTCTTTTATCTAGCTGTAAACCAAGTAATTATATTTTTTTCTGATCTTACAATTGATAAGGTCCCTCTCCATTTATCCTCATCATCGTCATTTCAAGTCTTAAACGTTAAGCTTAATCCGCAGTGAACCAACTGGCCTCGGTATTTTCGGCGGAATCCTGAAAGGGCTCATTATTGGGTACGAACGTGTCGGGCGTATTATGCTAATTTCGTTACTAAAGATAACACGGTGCTATATGGATAATAGCACGCCAGAGGGTAGCAGTATCGTTCTGATTAAATGATAATGCCGCAGTAATCAAGTAGTCAATTCAAAAGCTTGTGGGTTATTTCCATGGAAAATGGTGTGTTATTTCAGATACCCGAGCATACGGGTAGATAAGTAAAGTGTTCTATCTCTATGATAAATGATATCTGAAACCACTGTGAAAGCAATTCAAGGTTAAATCAGAGCAGCGAGATACCAGCATAATTTGTGAGCGCGTCCGACGGACATTGAAATTCCAAACTAGAAATAAATCTAGCTTTGTTAGTTTTAAATAATGTTAATTTAAAACTATGTTAACTTAAAAGGCTTAACATACCTTGCGAATAATATTTTCAGGGACCTTCTATATCAGATATAAATTACAACTACCAAAAAAAACTTTTTTTTCACAAAAATGGACGTGTTTAATTTGTTCAATATTTAAAACAACTTTTGCCAAGTAACCATGCCAAAACTAATTTTATGTGTAAAAAATAAATGAAAAATAAACTTTTTTTTCAATTTTGTTAATAGTTGTAACCTATATCTGATCTACAGGTGAGTTTTAATTAACCAGCATCCTAGAAGAGGGTGAATCAGTTCGAGCAAGTAAGCAACTATTAATTTTTAAAAATGGAAATAACAAATAAAACATTTTACTAAATAACAAATCAAAACAAACAAAAAACATTTATTTGTAGACAAACGAAAAGAAAATTTTAAAAAATATTTTTTTTAACAGCGAAAAATCTAATTTTCTGAAAAATAGTATAAAAATCGTTGAACACGAATATTGTTTATTAGCTTTATTTTACCAACTGCTATACGGCGCAGCATGCCCAACGCTTGTCAAACCTTTATTCAACAGTCAAGTTCCTCAAAAAAAAAAACAAATAAAAATAATACAAAAAAAATAATTTTCAAAACAATTTTTTTTTTCGAAAAATATAATCAAAAGTTGTTTACCCGCTCGGACTGATTGTCGTCCTTTAAGGATGCCGGTTAATTAAAACTCACCCTGTAGAATCTTCTTTGAAAATATTAGTCACAAGTTATGTTAAGCCTTATATGTATATATATATATATATATATATATATATATATATATATATATATATATATATATATATATATATATATATATATATATATATATATATATATATATATATATATATATATATATATATATATATATATATATATATATATATATATATATATATATATATATATATATATATATATATATATATATATATATATATATATATAATTTCCAATACTATATAAAATTAGATTCATGAAAAGTTACTTATCTGGGGTCCTGGTGGACCAGAAACATTTAAACGATAGTTAATGTCCTCTTTAAATACTTAGGGCAGCAGCACCTGTTTCCGCAATTGATAACTTATGATGTTCTTAGTTAATGCAGCCGAATTACTGTATGCCCTTGGATGTAATAAGTATAGGAGGATGGTTTCTGTAACAGAAATGGATGTTAGTAACTTATTTTAGAAGAAATTATATGACTGAGAATATTTCGACACTAGTCGTATTCATCTCTATGACATTTCTCATAAATGTCATAGACATGAATACGACTAGTGTCGAAATATTCTCAGTCAAATAATTTCTTCTAAAATAAGTTACTAACATCCATTTCTGTTACAGAAACCATCCTCCTATACTTATTACATCCAAGGGCATACAGTAATTCGGCTGCATTAACTAAGAACATCATAAGTTATCAATTGCGGAAACAGGTGCTGCTGCCCTAAGTATTTAAAGAGGACATTAACTATCGTTTAAATGTTTCTGGTCCACCAGGACCCCAGATAAGTAACTTTTCATGAATCTAATTTTATATATTATTAAAAATAATTAAAAAAAAAAAAAAAAAAAAAAAAAAAATTACACCCTTAAAATATCAATATATATATATATATATATATATATATATATATATATACATATATATATATATATATATATATATATATATATATATATATATATATATATATATATATATATATATATATATATATATATATATATATATATATATATATATATATATATATATATATATATATATATATATATATATATATATATATATATATATATATATATATATATATATATGTATATCGCGCGCGGTTTCGCGCGCGCGTCGAAATAGGCAGCTGTCATTTTGCAAGGTTTAACAAATTTTTGGAAAAAACACTCGTAAATCCTACGCCAATCACCCAAAAATCAGCACTAAAATACAGCAGTACAATCATTCTAGTTGTCTAAGTGTCTGCAAACAGTGAAAAGTGTCTAAAATCAGTGTTTTGACAATTTTTGTGTGTTTAATCGCATTGCTAGCAAGAAACGCCTACCCGTCAGACGCGCATCAAATTTCGGACAACAATTTACATAGTACATCACGGCTGCTATTAGATGTAACCATCACATAGCTCAGCGGTTATCACGCTCAGCTAACGTGAAAGAGAACCGAGTTCAAATTCACCTCGATTTGACAAAAAAAAAACACTTTTTTCTTCTTGATATATTAGAAAAATAAAATCAGCATTTAAAATTAAAAAAAAAAGTCATTTTCTCTTTTTTTAATATAAAAAAAGTAAAAAATAAAAAAAAACAAAATTTTAAGTAGAAATAATTATTATAACCACCATAATGAAATGCCAACACGCAAATTGCGAAGAAAACCTGATCTCGGAAGATGCCCTGTGCTGTACTGCTTGTTTAAAAAGGTTCCATTATTATTGTATAGGACTAAACGTAAAAACCTTCGAGAAGATATTAAAAGAAACTAAGAAGACCTGGCTTTGCTTCACATGCCGCAAGTCGGACGGAAAATCACGACCAAAAACAAATGGAAAGCAATCTGAGGCTTCTGCCTCCGAAAGCCAAGCAGTTCAATCGGATACCAATACAAATAATAGCAACCAGCAAAATTCAGTGGAATCAAACCAAACGGCTGTTCTAAAAGAAATTAAACTACTCCGCAGTGACTTTCAAGAAATAAAAGCACAAATGGTAGACTTCAAATCGTCTGTTGACATGTGCTGCTGCAAAGTGGATGAGTTTACAAATAAAATGAAGGAAGTGGACAAAAACATTAAAAAAATAATATAATGTGAAGCCAGGATAAACGCAGTGGAATTAAAGGTTACTTCTATGGAATCCGCACAAAGAAACTGGGAACAAGAAATGCGTCAAAATAATTTGGAAATCAGCTGCATTCTAACGGCTCAGGAAGACCTCACGCAACTTCTAAAAAAGTGCGGGAACGCTGCAAAAGTAAACATTGAAGAATGCGATATCGATTACGTATATCGAGCGACATCGACCACCGCTGCCGCCGCCCGCGCCGGGACTAGTAACCGTCAGCAACCACTCGGGCCGCTCGCAGTCATTGTGCGCTTCACAACACACCAAAAAAGGATCAACTGCTCGCAGGATTACGTAAGATCCGTGGAGCTAAGAGAGGACCCATTACTACTGCAGACATTGGCCTAGATTTCCCAGTTCAAAAAATTTACATGGCAAATAAAATACTGTATAAAAAAGTTAGGGACATAGCGAAGCAAAAAAAATACAGATTTGTGTGGTTAAAAAACTGTCGTATTTATGTAAGGGAAAAGGAGAACTCGGCTCTCATAAAAATTTACTCCGAGCAAGATCTGGCGAAAATAAATTTGTAAGTGGTTATTTTGGTAAACGGACATACTATAAATCAGAATATACCTTTTGTATTGCATTAGTTTACAGTATTTTCAAATACACCTACCTTTATATATATGTAGTATATTATTTTTATTATAATTTTATTACTTATTTTATTATTTTCATTTATGCCAACTACCTTTCTCTAGGATTGTTATTAAAAGAACAAAATCAATCATTCCCAGTGCTAGACCCAAAAATGGTACTTAACTGTTGTAATCTGTCGTTAACAAGATTATCTACCTTTAAACTAATCACACTTTTTATTCTACTTTATGATTGATACGATAGGCGAAGAGTTAAACCTGATTGATTCTATACAAATTCCGGATATTAACAATCCTAGTGACTGTAAAACTAAACTTAAGACAAATATTTCCAAGTGCATACTAAGTGTCAATATCTGCAGCGTTAACAAAAATTTTGATCAGTTATTAATTCTTTTGCATTGTTTGGATCTAGACCTTGACGCAGTGGTATTAAGTGAATGCTAGATAAATTGCGCCTCCCAGATTCCACATCTAGATGGATATGACCTTAACTACACATTGAGAAACCGAAATAGATCCGACGGTGTAATCGTCTACACGAAAACATGCCTAAACGCATCAGCGAATTAGCTTGATATCGATGACGGCAATGGCTTGCAAGTAACGTACAATGATGTTAACATAATTGCAATTTATCGATCCCCTTCATTTGCAAATGCTGCTAAGTTCATAAATTCTCTTATTTTCAGCTTAAACAGCATTTGCTATGACGAAAAAATCCGTCACACTGTCATTGCCGGCGACGCAAACATAAATATATATGGAAATCGATCAACATTTGCTGATGACTATGAATGTTTCTTGCATGAACTGGGTTTCGTGTCCGCCATAAATACGCCGACAAGGGTTCTTCCAAATATTGAGTCTTGTATAGATCATATTTTTATAAAAAATAAATACTACGTCACCTCTGCAGTAATACACTCCACAATTACCGATCACTATAGTACGATATTAGCCATCGATCGCGATATACAGAAAACTCAAATAATGTACACGAAATTAAAAAAAATTGATGACTCGAAATTACTAGATTTATTGTCAAAGGAACTGTGGACAGACGTCATGGATAAATTGAATGTAGACCAAGTAACCGACAAATTTGTAGCTACCCTCCAAACACACATTAGAGACTGTACAACAAAAAAACAGATCCCACATAAGATAAAAAAAATTAAACCCTGGATCACCGCAGGGCTGGTCCAGTCCAATCATAAAAGGGATAAACTACACAGTAAAGTCAAAAAAATCCCAAACAACTTCGCCTTAAAAAGCTACTTTAAAAGATACCGCAATCTATGTGCAAAATTAATAACAACTGCAAAAGAGAATTATTATAAACTAAAACTACAATCAGAAAACAACGACATTAAATGTGTATGGAATATAGTTAATGAATTGAGCTATAGGAAGAAGACAACTTCACGCATAAGAGAACTAGTCATCAATAATGAATTAATAACAGAAAACGCCAAAATAGCAAATGAATTGAATAAATATTTCTCTAACATTGGAAAAAATCTTGCTGACAAACTATGTAGTAGATTAAATTTATATGAAGTTAAAGTAGCTAAGGAAGTGGGTGGGACTATTATTCACCCATTGTTCAAACTTACTAAAACCACAGAAGAAGAGGTCTATAATGCCTTAAAAAATATAAAAACAAATTCTGCTTGTGGGCCAGATATGATAAGTGCCAAAATCCTTAAAAAATATGCTGAATATTTAGTAACTCCGCTTACCCATTTATTTAACTGTAGTTTAGCTAGTGGCATATTCCCAAGCAAATTCAAAGAAGCAAATGTTACACCCATTTTTAAAGCTGGACTGAAGTCTGATCCCTCAAATTATCGACCGATATCAGTACTTAATGTTTTAGCCAAAATTTTGGAAAAAATAGTAAATACACAATTCTGTAATCACCTAGAATCCAACCACATGCTATCCAAAAAAAGAATTTTGATTGAAAATATTGAAAAATGTTGTTTCCTCTATATAACCTAGAAAATCTGCGCTTGGATGTTCAACGTTCATACCTTGCAATACCGACGTTCATATCTTATACCTTAATAGGTATTTATTTAAATAGTATATTTGTTATTTTTATTAGTTTTGACATAACCAAGTGTAGGAATTCCTATCAACTGGTTTGAAATAAATAAAAATAAATAAAAAATATGTGATGGTTTATTTCCACCATTCAATGTACCTACCACTTTTAAAAAAAACACAGAAACATCCTGGGATACTTATTTCTATTATATTATAACTTTTCCGGATACCCTATATAATCTAGTTTGATTTAAAAAATGCAACAATTATCTATCTATTAACTATATAGTGTTATCGCTAAAATTATATGAAAATTGGTAAATAGTATGGGCAGTTTACGATACACTCGTTTATTGCCCGGTATATATTTTGGCCGAGTGCATTTAGTTAAATTTTAATTTTATTTGTGTTTCACAATTATCTACAGTAGTTGTATGATTAAAATATTATACACAAAAATCAATTAGCGAAAAACTGATCATGTATGCCAAAAAGTGTTGCCAGTGATCAGTATTCAGTATTCAATTTATTCATTCAGCATATACAATAAAAGCATAAATTATCAATTAAAGCTAATTATCGCATATTAGAATTCGTCAGTTGCTAGTAATATATTAATATAATAATATGTAGATATAAAACTATTGAAGCAGAAATATCAATTTGACAATAGCGTTGACTAAAATCGGCTTTACACGGCATACAAATAACATTAAAAAAATAGACCCGAATCCATGTACATGAGTATACATATAAAATAGATTTTTATTATAAGAATATTAATAGTCATCTTAGGCACTCTATACAAAAAATAATCACACAATAGAAAGTATCAAAACAAAATTGGAAAAAAACAATCTATGTATATGGTCAGGTATGTTACGTTGAACATTGTAATCTACATATTAAATATTAAATTCATAATATTATTATTCAACAATTAAAACTAATATGAGGTACGTGAAAGTTACATATTAATGTTATTCCCATTTGAAAGAATTGGCATGCTCGAAAAAATCACCCAGCTTATAGAAAGCATGTGTGAATTGCAGCTTATATTTAATAAATCTTTTAAACGCCTTTGTTTCCATCTTTCTTGTGGAGCTCAAATATCCAAAGGACTTATGTGTGCGTAAGGCGTACTTTAGGCAGGATAACATCATCACGTCTGGCTGTATTGTGGAAGTTCATATTCCCGTTTACCCCTTGTTCGTTAATATTAGATTTAGTATATAGTAGACATTTTAAAACATTTTCAGACGTAAAAGTCAGTATTTTGTACTTAATAAAGTATGGTTGGCAGTGCGTGTCACGGGATACTTCTGCAATTGCTTTCAGTGCACTTTTCTGTACAATGAAAACCCTATTTTAATGTCACATAACAAGGCCTGTTCTAAGACGGATATTTATATTGTTGTAATGTATGAACCGGAATATTGCTTTTAAAAAAAGAAAATAATAGAATTGAAAGGATGTGCACACTAATCTAATAGTTATTATTAATGCTTATAAGCTGGATAATATAAAATTGCAATATATTTTTTTTAAACTTACCTAATCATAATAAATAAAAATAATGTACAAATAGATAGTATTTAAATAATTATAATTTCTAAAAAATAGAGTAAGATAATCGTATCTAATTAAAAAAATGTAAATTAGTGAAAACAATATATAATTAGCATTTCCTCATTGTTAAAAAAAATTCGCCATCACTGGTAGGTTACATTAGGAACAGTAAACACAAGAGGGTTTAATTTCTATCCCGGCCATCGATGTACGAGTAGATTGGACTCGCGTACATAGAAGACGTATTTTCCTTAGGGGAATTTCTTCTTTAAACGCTTCCTCCCTCCAAATGAACTTTCATAGCGGAGGCGAAAGGATGAGCTGGCCGTAAAGCCCACCGCTGGGCAGCAAGTAATTATGTTGGCTGACTGTAATGGGCAGAGCGACCATCAAACTCCAGTCACTGTGCTACGGCCACAGATTATTACCCCAGTACCGAATTAGGGATTCTAGTTTATAGTATTTTTATTTTATTTTGTTTTCTTCTGGAACCAAACAGAACTACATACAATGCATTAAAAACGTATTTAAAAGTAACAAAAATCCATTAATGTGATTCCGAATATTAAAAAAACAAAATGAACGTAAATTGATATTTTATATTGTTTCCGCTTGAGATTGGTGGTAGTCGGGATGGGAAGTGAGGTGAGAGGAAGAGAAAAAATAGATAAAAATAATATTATGTATGTAAATAAATATATCTATATTTAATTTTAAGTATGATATGTGGGTATTATAAATCTAATTAAGATAAATTATATATATATACGAAATAAAATTAAATATAACATGAACAAATGTCTTGCGATTAATGTAATGCTGATTAATGTGGGATATAAACATTTATTTATTTATTTTTCCAACACATAATTAACCTTACAGTTAAATCCAAATCGTATTGTTCTAGACTATATTGCATATATGTACATATTGGGCCCTTATCTATGAAGTTGCTGTTCTATAAACGAAATTAAAGGGCCAAAATTTTTGTAATAAAAATATATATTTAATTAATAGAAATATTGACCCCTATTATCTATGCAGATTTGTCATTTTAATGGGAGTTGCTTCATTCCTCTGCTGTAAAACTCTCGTTTTTCACCGACTCATCAAAGTTAATTTTTTCCCTTGTAAAAGTTATCTAAATTCTGAAAAAAATGAAACTCTATTGATGTAAGGTCTGGCAAGTAAGGTGGGTGACCAAGAGTCTCCATCCGTAGCTCCTGAAACTCTGCGACTGTTTGCAGTAAAATATGTGGTCATACAGAAGCAGTGGCTGTGAACGATCGACCAGGCTCGGTTATTTAATCATAAACTTCTCCATCATTGTTTTCAGTTCTTAGCAGTACACATTTACGGTAACGTAAAGCCAGACTGCAAGAAGCTGTAATAGAAAACACCGGCACAGCATCTCATATTTAAAAATATTGCAAATTTTCAACTTTACCATGGTCGCACAAACAAAGAAAATTGAGCAAAAACAATCTGCGAGAAGACAAATAAACAGCTAATTCTTAAAAAAGAATAATATGACCTTGAAATAAATTCATTTGAAGTTGAAATTCCAACTCAAACCCAAGTTTTTCAAGTTCAAATAGGCCAGTATGAAAAAACAACAATTACATAGGTAAGGACCTGATATATCGAATGATTATCTGACCTTTCTTGTTATTACTAGGTACTATTTTTTAACAACTTTTATACTAGATAGTATATATTTAATTAATTACTTGATTGCAAAGAAACGCCATTACTGTACTTTCCAATAGTGCTAAATTCACCGTCCAAATATATAATTCTGGCTCAGTTGAACATAGTGCATATAGGGTATATTTAGGGTATATTCTGATCCCCAATAGAGGATATTACACACACCTTTACACACACCTACCTGCGCTACCAACTTCCGCGGTATGCTCATTATATCGTCTGTCTCGTTGTCATTTGATTGTCCCTGAACAACGTCTATCTATATATATGTATATACATATTGTGAGACCTTGTAGCCGTAATATTGTAAGATCTCGCATATTCTGAGAGCCAAATAATCAAATTTGGTTTTTTTATTGTTATTGGTGTAAAATCACGCTCCTGATCATTCTGACACGCCCCAAAGGCTCAAATTGATTAATTTTCTTGTAAATATCATTGCAGTCGCATCTCTTAGGCATGAAGCTCATGTTTTTTTCGGCTGTACCTGTTACGTGATTAGTAGTGATTCCTCGCAAAAATCTTAACCCTTTGACAGTTTCATTCGATAGTACAGCAGTTATACCATTGATTATACAATACAATTCTATAATCAATGGTTATACTAAACAATAGCTATAAAGTAAAGATTTTTTTAATTTGTCCTATTTACACAACAACAAAAAAACATCTCATGAACGAAGTTATTCATTTATCTCCATGCCCTGAAAACTTTGTTTGTTGGCATGTACGAGGTCTCACATATAGAGCGACGATGCATGTATTGAAAGTGTGAACCATTACTGAAATAGATAGCAGGTATAATAATATGGCATGGGACTGTAAGAAGCCTTTATACTCCACCCTTACCTATTAAGTTGAGTACCCTTTCTGTCCCTCCGGAATCGAATTTAAATTGAACATTTTCAAAAACCAATTCGGTCCAGGTAGAAATTGAGAAAAGTTGCACCAAACGACCGCAGCGCTCGGATAGTAAAGTGTGGTCTTTACGTCTTCCAGCGGACTCGGGGGTATCGAGACCGAAAGTCCGCCCAGGTGCGATCCTAGTAAAATAGTCTCATTTCACGGCATCAAGTACAAATATGGCAGTAAAATGATCGATAACTAATATCTGGATCGCTATTCAACAATATTATCCTCCAAAATTAATGTAGATATGCCAAATTGTTATTTTTTTAAAATAGATTTACTATTCGTTGTATGTTTTCCAAGAGCGAAAAAAACTGTTGTAGCTTCATTGTAGATTTTTTATTATTAATATTTATTTATCTCATTAGGTAAATCATACTACGCTATTAAAAACAATACAGTTATTTCCGGCTGACATGATTTTCGATGACAGTTTTTTTATTTTAATACGACGACGATATTTTGGTCTCCAATGCGCACAGTGCGGAAATGCACCGGGTAAGATAACCAGCAGCCAGCCTCGCCTCCTGACCACTAGCTGGTCCTCCTGACTGGTCCTAGCTAATCTCCTGACTGGTCACGGGTCCGAAGCCGCTTGCGCCACCTCTACTTGCCGTATATTCAGCGGTGATTCAGATTGAATCTATCGCGGAGTCGTTTATGGAAACCCTTCCAGTATCCAGAACCTTAGTACTTCTGATCTGCGGGAGAGCTTAGGCGATTGAACGCGCAGTTCGACGGATTAAATACTACCCTGCTTGTAATGCGGGAGGCTTTACAAAAGCAATGCTAGCGTTATGGATATAAAATTACTACTGCTACTCAGATTAGCATACCCTATTTAGTTCTGTAATACGAGAGGTATTACTCGTGGCATTCCTTTGCTGCACTGGGAGTCATGCCAGAATCAAAGTAGTTATGGAATAGCGCCTCTACTTCGGTATCACATTTCAAAAATCGGAAGGCTTCTGCAATTTCTACTTGATGAGTGTGAATGAAGCTGATGGTAAATATTGCGTTGAAACCTTGTACTCGTCATTTTTCATAGTAGTTTTATTAATGAACTTTTTTTTAAAGTCAATATTTGATTGACACTGCTTGTTTTTCTTAGACTTTTCTGGTTTTTGTTTATTGTGCGAATTATGATGACATACATATGAGGAGTCGGCGAACAAAACGATCTAACAGCGTTGAACTCAATTTTACAGGAGAGGCAAAAAGCTAAATAGCATACTTCTATTTGTTTATTTGTATATTTAGTTTTTTTAGTTGATACCTTGGCTGATTTGTATAAGATCTAGCATTCGCAAGTGATTTTTCATTGCAAGAATGGGACATAATAAATAAAAAAAATCGTTTAGATCGTTTTGATTGAAAACGGATTATTTAGTTCGTTTTGATCGCAGCTGTATTCATTAATTATACCGTTTTGATTGCTACTGGTGTTATAAAAGCAGGGAATTAAAACATTTAGGCTATTTTTTTGCGTTTTTATATTTCTCAATCGTTAATCCTAATCTATTAAATCGTCAATTAATGAATATGTATAAATTTATAAAAATAATGAATATTATTTGAGAAGATATGAGTGCCGCAACCGTACCAGATGACATTTTATTCACAATTTACACCAAACTATTTATATTAATTATAATTTTACATTTTATTATTACCTTGTCGTATTATTTATAATAATTTATTATTTGTGCACGTGTATGTATGTATATATGTATGTATGTTATCATCATATATCTTAAATACATCTACATAACTCATAATGTGGCTTCCCTTTCCCCTTATTTAAACCTGCATTTTTTTTTCAAAGCTCGTTGCACTGTAACAATAGATTTAGTTTAATTGTGAAAACTTTTAATTGGCCTTAGATTTGTATAATATGTGTTAGCATTAAGTTTAAAAAGCTGTAAGTTTTCTGAAAAATAAAAATAAAATAAAATAAATAAAAACTAATTTGCACAGTAAGTCACTTTACCGGAGCTATTATACTCAAATGTGAATGTTCCCCGATGCAAATTGTACCACAACAAAAACATGAAATTTTGCCAAAAAAATATATTTAGACCGTTTTGAAAGAAAACATTTTTACGGGCTTTGATTTAGTGTGAGATTTAGATTATTTTAAAAGGGATTCATTTCAATTCCAAATAATCAACCATTTTCAACTAGCGATAGATCGTTTTAAATGAAATTAGTGATTTCTACCTCATTTTTCTAAGGTTTCTAGGTCATTTTGGTAGTAAATAATTTTACCAATAGATTGAACGGCCCAGGGCGTACCGATCAAAAAAAACATGTTTGGGTCCAAAACCGATTTAGATCGTTTTGCTCGCCGACTCCTCATTTACCTTTCTAAACGCCAATCGCTGGATTTGAGGAAAAGTGCGCCTTACTATCCAATTAGTGTGACTAAATGTCGAAAATTTTCCGAATCCATTCAGAACAAAAGTCACCATAGTCATTTCCATCAACGCAAAAATCTTATCAGCGCAAAAATGTTAACTTGAATGGAAGTCATATTTAGTAACAACACAAACAATATCACCGTCTTTTAAAAATTGTTCGAGTCTTTCTTTACTACAAGACAACTATTTTCCTTTAGAAATCGAAGTTTCAAACACAATGCACTCGTTGAAGACGAAGCGATTATGCTTACTAGGGATCTGAGTAGAGGAAGCGTTTTAATTGTGAAGTCTTAATACTACACCGGAAACAATACCCAAATCCAGCTCTGAATAGCGGAAAGCTTTAATTAAAGTAAGTTTCTGTAAATTAATGCTAGTAAACCGTCCAGCAGCTCAGAAGTACTAAGGTTCTAAGAATACTAGAAGGGTTTCCATTAACGCATCGCGGACCAATGGTATTTTTTTTGCCAGGCTCTGATTTCAGGAGCAGGTAGCCATTTGGTAATTTCAAGAGTAGTTGACGACAGGTCAACATCAGCCCCCGCTGATTCCAGTATATTTCTATAGTCTCCAGACTCTTTCAGTAATATCAGAGTGCACAACCGATTAGCGTCGCCGAACGGCGCGTAATTCGTCCAGTAGCGCCGGGAGGCAATCCCCCAGGGAAACCGATCCACCAGTCATGAGGCCTGAGACGCGAGAGTCTTACCCGGGGTAGCCTTCCACACGAGGAGGTTTCTGAGGAGTGGAATCGTGAGTTAAACCGACCCGAAGTACAAAGTGGATCTAATGGCCCAAAATTCACGAAACCATTTGCTACCAGCGAGTATGAACACCCCTATATCGGACCCTGGAAAAGAAAAAGTGATTATCGTATATGGAATATGCTTGCTCAAGTATTTCTCCGACCCAGGAGCGTTCATTTAGCAATGCGCATCACTCTATGTACCTATACTTCATACTCATCCCTACAGCTTCAGCAGTCGAGAATGAATAAATAAGCAATAAAAAGTATCCTACGGTAAGTGAATCAGTCTCTCTGGCCGCGACCATTTATTTCTTGACTGGAACTGAAGCGGAGTGTTGCAACAAAGAGACAAAAATGAAAATGCTGCGATCCCGCTGCAACCTGGATAAGACAGCGCGATTACTCGCCGGACGCGGCGACGAATGACGTCGTTTTACAGCTCGCCGGCCAACTGAGAAGGAAGCACAATGGATTCCACCCGCAAATTGCAGCTCACAATAGTTTACTGAGCGTAGGGTTACCATTCGGAAGACACTGCCGGATAATCTCACAGACTTTAAGTGGGATGCATTTTAAAATGTCTGATCGGAAAAGTGTAATAATAACAAACACCAATAAAAACAAAATACATCGCCACCCTGCCACTTGAGAGCCACAATATTAACATAACGACTGTCACAATGTTCCCACTTCAATCGCCGTCGATCCCCACCACGGCCGACGTACAATGAGCAAAATATTGAAAGATTACCAGTTTATTACTACGGTTTTATACAGAGTTACGATGTTTCAATCGTAATATTGTTGAATTACAAGGAATTTTGTTGAAACTCCATTACTCGATTTTATGTACTAACATTTTTCGTACGGTTTATACATAAATAGCAATATACTGTAGTTTCAACATGATTCATGTGTCCGACTATAATTGTACGTATACTGCTACATGCTGCCGCCACTGCGTAGATTATAGCGGTGGTAAGGGGGCGGGCTCAGAGCGCGCGAATTTCGAAAATCCGTCGTGCATACAACACTCACTGTATCCTGTCTTACGTCCTTGAGTTCGAAGTTGTTGTTGTTGTTGTTGTCGAGATCGGTAGTAACACCCGATTTCACTATACGACGATATATATACACGAAAAATTATTTGCAAGTTATAAGTATAAATATAACTATGCTACTGTAACGGACCTTAAGTCCATTATATGCGGTCAACAAATGCATCGATTTCCAGTGAAAGCCACAGACACAATTCAGCTATTATTTTGACTCGTACAGCTATGAATCAGCACGATGAAACAATACTTTTACTCGGAATATTTTTAGATTGCATCATTGATCGGCCTATATAAACTGGCGCAAAAGCAACCAAATTATCATTCCCCGAGTGATCACCTTCCCCCAAGGTTGCGACGACATTCGGCACTCTCTCTCACGAGTTAGGTCAACGAATCCGGCTCCTTGGTTTCCTTTTCTTATCCTCACTAAGTCTCGAAGCATCAGTCTGTAATCCCACAGACTCGAGCCGTGCCCAGTACGAGATACTAGGAGCACACGCACAATCCTCATCCACTATTCCCGCATAACCTCCGTCGCGCAACCCTCGCGTCTCGATAAAGTAATCCGGGCACTCGTTACTTCGGCAAGCGTTATAACTGGCAATATTCAAACCTTCGATCAATAAATTCCTTCCACTTCATTCAAAACCGCCTTTCAATACGGAGTTAACTCGTAAGTTGATACCACCACCTCACACCGAACAACCTGGAGTCTTGTGAGGGGTGGTCCCTCACACTACCGAAAAGAAATGTAACCGACGAGTGTAGATCCGCTGTGATCAGTCACCGCTCCCAGTTGATCTTCCGCTAACTATAAAGCTTTGTGCGGGGAATCTCGTAAGCCAGGTCCATTGGTTTGGCTTTTATGTGGTAGGTTTCGAATCTTCCCTGCCGTGTGTGTCGAAAGGACTAGAGCTGTAGCTCTGGGTGCCTCCGTGTGTCGGCTGCACGCCAAAAATTGCGGCTTCAGCCGCAACTACCTACTACTCCTAATTCGGCGATCAACTACTACTATTCCTAACACTCAAATATCTACTACTACTACTCGAATAATTCGGCGGCCGCTGCGCTCCTCTGAGGGCCGGACCACACGATGCGGTGCGGTTGCGGCGCGGCGCCTGAGCGGTGCCGCTGCGGCGTCCTATATACAAATATCCATGGTATGTCACACGGTGCGTTGAGGCGCGGCATCGCACGCAAACCGGTAATATGCGCCGGAACGGCACCGCTCAGTTGTTAAGTGCAGTCGAAGGAGGGTAAACAATTGAAACATGCCTGTTTCAATTGTTTTCACGTATTTTTGTTAATATTTAATCGAAGTGTTTAAAATGAGTACCAACGAAGAAGATATTGGCATTGACTACCTTATTTCACTAGTTCTACGTACAATTAACTACAACACTATTCGCCCACTGCGGCGTCGTAGTAACGTTGCGGCGCCGCACCGTGCACTGTACCTGTGTACGCCCATATGGCGAAATCTTTACGCCGCACCGCATGGTGTGGACCGGCTCTGAGGGTACCAATCCGCGCGGTGATTCGGCAACTCGACAGACCACAGAGCGGTGGGTAGAAGCGGCTGAGACAGGACTCGAAAAAGTGGTCGCTATGTGCGGCTGTTCCAGTGACGCGGGCTTTGGGGCTTTCCTTGACTTGTCCGGTCAAGTAGTACTAGCCCACTTTCATCCCCAACGCAGGCATTGGGGCTTTCCAGACGAGGTACTAACGCTTATCCTATGCCTAATCGGGCGTGTTGAGGCGTTCCCAGTATTGACTCGCACAAATCAGTACTCCTGCGGTTCCCGCGCAGCTGGGACCGCACGACGCAACAGCTCGCGATCGTTCCTCGAGTTCCTCGAGTTATACACTGCGACGGAAGATTAGCCGCTGAGGTGGGTTCCTTTAAAGACTGTCTCGCACCGCCTGCCGATGTCTCTCGATTGTTTCCGTAGCCGCTGGCTACTTCGTGCGGCGTCGGCCAATCGTACGTGCGGTCTCGTCCATATCTGCCACACTTAAGCATTGATTATATATCGTATTAAATTGCTCAACGACGTACTACGATTTTCAAGCCAGTATTTTAAAACGAAACATTTAATAATTGAGTTTAATTTCTTGCTGTGTGTTCAGCTGTTGTTATATGATATTTTATTTAATTCTTTTATATTGTAATTTGTAAAATTTTGTGAATTGCTTAAATTAAAATAAATTAAATAATGGAAAACGAGACTGACTTACCTAAAAATCTAAACCTTACATTACCTACTCAAACTTAAAAGTAGAAATTACCTTCGTGATCGATGATAGTATAAAGCAGTACAATTAAAATAATAGTCGATTTACAACCAACTTGCGATGAAGTAATCAATTATCCGAACGCAAGGCCACTGATTACCGTCTATGGCTTCCTCATTCAATCGTGTCTTATGAGTTTGGAATCAGATATCGCCCCACAATTCGGGCTTCTATCCCAGTGCCTTATTCGTTAAATTGATTAACTTTGGGGCGTTTGACGACATGTGTTCGTGACTTTTTATAGTCCAATCTCAGCGAAAATGACAAAACAAAAGGGGAAACGATTTTGTGAAATAGTTTCATTCATTTATATTTTCTTTTAATTGCAATACAGCATTCATTTAAAACTGGACAGAAATTTAATTTCTCAGTCTCTCTACGTCTGAATACTTTACTGAAATGAAAACTTTACGCCCGACTACTTCTGTCTGTATATATAAAAGCATGCGGTAAAAGTACACGATGTCTGAAGTTGGCAGTATATGTGATCAGATTGCTGTTAGGATAGCAAAGCTGAGTTAGTAGTTGGGTGTTATGGCGGATAGCTTTTAGATTTATTTACGATCGGTTTAAATAGTGTCCAAACTAAGAGGTAATTTATTTCAAATATTTACACTAATGAGGTAAGATTCGTTTTTAATCGTTCTGATGTAATATTTTTATTGTTGGCATATGGCTTATGCTTCCCCTGGATATTTCACTCATGTGAAAGCCTTATTTCTACAATAATATTAGGGGCAATCAAATGAAAACGAGACAGGCGTTATAACGAGCATGGCGCGGAAGTTGGTAACGCAGGTATTTATGTTTGAGTATAGCAGCAGTGGCGTGCCCATTATTGGTGAATGGGAAAGTACGACATACTTTTATTGTGATTTTTACGCTTTTTATAGTAAAAAACGTGGTACCTCTATACTTTTCAATCTTCAGTTTGAAATTTACTGCTTGTGTCGTGGATTCAATAAAGCACACTGAAGAATGTTACTGCTAGATAGAATTTAATATATATTTATCAGCAGTCGCATACCTGCCGGTGGCTTTAAAAAATGCCGTTTTATTTGCTTGAGCGAGTGAAATCAAGTTAAGACAGAACTCTCCACAACGGACGATTTCCTCCATTGTTTATCAGGCAATAAAACCCACAAATCAATTGAAATTATGCAATAAAAAATCGGCTATGTCACTTGATCAAAACAAAAGGAACAATACGGAACACGCTCGCATTCTACTTCCATAACTCAAGCCTGGCTTAATCGTCAATACAAAAGTCGTGTAGATACATATATTGTTTTGCGTAATTTGCCACAGGTTAGAATGAGAGGTCCACTGATTTTAAAAGCCCCGTTGCAAGCCCATGTGTGCTAGCGAGATTACTATAAATAAATAGTCTAGAGATGAGGATGTAGTATGGAGATAAGAGATGACTATAATAAATATTTTTTTTTTTAATAGCCGAACTGAACTCGGTTATATTGCAGCGAATTGTCGCTTTGTCTATAAGCTGTTTTGTCGCGTGGAGCGAGCTGTGCCCGCTAGATAGCAATAGGCGCTCGCAAATGCATATATTAGTTAAGCGACCTTTTTAAGAAGATTTTCAGGAGCAGGCAAGCCGAGCTTTCCGGCTTGTATGAAGGAACCACCACTAGTGACCTCTATTGGGAATCAGGGAGGAATAGCGCGGACGTTCACCGCTATGCCATTTGCTTGTAAGACGCGTTCGAATAGTCAGCGAGTCGTGAGTGCGACCGACATCACTATAAAAAATCAGATCGGATTTTTTTAAGAAGGTTGGAACGGTATCACGTTGAAGAATATCGTTTCGTTCCATCGATCCATTATTGGCTCGCTTGCTCTCCGGCTTGAAATGATGACACAATGTTTCATCTCCTGCTACAATACGGGGAAGGGAACGATATTATTCCAAGTGATACCACTCTAGCCTCCATAGTGAAGTGGGACGCACACACGACTCGCTGACCTCACTTTGAACTCGTCTAACAAGCAAATGGCTAAGCTATTCTTTCCTTATTCCCAATACATACACTTACCTGCGGTACTAACTTCCGTGCCATGATCGTTACATCGTCTGTCTCGTTTTGATTTGATTGGCCCATATATATTATAACGGTCTCCTAAGTATTCTAGGACTAACTGAGTATATTATTTATTTTTATTTTTCGACAACTCAGACTGTTGTATACTTAGTAGGTACTAAAACATATTATGCAGATCTATGATGTGTCCGACTATTACCGTACGTATACTACTATTAGAAGTTAGAAGAGAGATCCCAAGGTTGCGTTTTAACATTACGACACGGTAACTACCATCACGCCAACAACGTTACGCGTCATGTTAATTATACGTATGGACCACAGTCCATGTTTTATAAGTGATCCTTGTTGAAACATGCGTATTACCGTGTATTACATCGTTATATTTTCCTCAGTGCGGCACTGCCACCGTAAAGCCTGAGCGTGTTTTTTCGAAACTATACACAAAAAAATCGAAACAAAAGGGCGTGGCCATACACATTTGTGTATGCGAACATAATGTTTTTGTTTCCCGGGGGACTTACAAAACATTTCCCGAGCGGGTGAAGAGGGGAAGGAATTGTTTCATTTTCAACCCATGTGCGCATGCGGAGAGCTGTCGTCAGTCAACACGTTTCTTAAGGCCTCACCAAACAGAACGCGTATTTAACGAGCGTCAAACAAAGCGCGGGCGCTGTTTGACAGTATAATACCGTCACAATGCAATACAACTCGGCGCTATAGCGCGGCGTCAGGATTTATGCTGTAGCGCTCTGACGCACGTTAAATACGCGTTGTGTTTGGCGAGGCCTTTAAAGTTATATAATCTTGTGAACACTTTGTGACAAAAAATTAACAAAGGTTTCGAATAGGGATACTCTTCTATTCTTTTTAATCTTAATCACAGCGATACCCGTTATCTGCGACACACAGTGTCAAGAATACGGAGATTTGCTGGCCCAGCAAGGTCAGTGCTCAGCGGAAGACGGCGCGGGTAGCGAGAAACAAAACGCGTACATCTACGATATAGGTGGCGTGCATCTAGGGACGTCTTGCACTATATATTTAATGTTAGCGTCTAAAAAGGCAAATAAACGTCACCCTACTTAATTTAACAAATCGATTCGAAACTTTACGCGGGCAACAGCTAGTATATTATAAAGTCGTACTAGATCCTCAGGTAAACATAATTAATCAGTAAAGAATTCCCTTGTTGTAGATTGGTTAACTTACACATCCAATTCCCTGATATGTTATCACCAACTTGAAATAGCTGAACACGATATTCTGCATTTGGACTTAAAAGAAACACCACAGAATACCAATAGAAAGGTGGAAGCAGAATTGCTACTGGACTTAAGAGGCCGTGCCGGCCGTGGCGGCCAAAAGCTATATAAAGCATAATTTTGTGACCTGGTTGTGAGAACATGAAAAAAAAATTTAATACAATTATGGCGGATTTTAAAAACCCGGTCCTTAAGCTATCATTTTGCCAAAACGAAATTGGTAAATTATTTCTATATTAATTGTAAATTATCTTTATTCTGTTACTGTTTTCCAAAAAAATAAAAACGAGCGAAATTTGTCTTCAGTTTTTGAAAAACCTAGAGATCATTCTCAATATTAAAAAATAGTAGTTACACCAGCGCATGGTCTATTTGCATAGTAATAAAATAGTTTTTGGAACTTCCATACAAAAAATATAAGAAAAAAATGATTGAAATTACATAACTTCTAGAAATGTTATAACCAAACATTATTTTTTTTTTAATAAAGATAATTTTGAGTGGTATAAAAAATAACACAGTGATCTTAAGTTATTTTATTATTGTAATCTAATTTTTACTTTATAAAAAACTATTCATTTGATAATTTATTATATTATAATTGAAAAGCCAAATCGACTATATTAGACGACGCGCGAAGCCGAAATCGTCATTCGTAATTGGCCACTGCCAACTGTGGGACGTATTCCCTTGTCGCCGCGGTATACCTATACACCTTTATGTATATATCGAAGCGCGCGGGCGTGTGACATTGCAAAAATATCAAATTTTTAGTTGCATCAGCACGGAAGGGAGCCTTAACCACTGGCATAAATCACTTTCACTTTAGTGCTTTGCCTCAAAAAAAAATAGAAGAAGGAGGTTTTATCACAGCGTTATATTTAAAAATAAACATGCAGTAAAAAATATAACGACGTGGAAGAATGTCTCACTCTATTTATTGATTGACCATATATCAATAACATACCAAATATGTATATATTTGTAAATAGTATATCAAATATGTTAGATATATCAAATATGTATATACGCTGCCAACGCTACTATTATCAATGCTGAAATATTCTGTATAACCAAATTGTTCTCGTAGGATTGGTACTTAATATTAAAGTATGTGGCCATTAAGTATTTTTGTCTTCGGATGAATTTATCTCAGAGCATCCGACATCAATTTTATTTTTTCGGATGCCGGAGACAAGGCTTTTTTCAAGATCAAATCGCCCTTCGCTGTCCGTCGCACAGTAGATATTTTCAGTAGAAATACTTCTTTATCTAATATATACAGAGTAAATCCGTGGGAGCGAATAAACAACTTTTAAGTAGTTTAAAAAATCAAATAAAAAATTTTTTTTTTGTTCGAAAATTTAACTTTTGAAAAAACGTTTGAGAAGCGTGCAGCGCTCTGCGCCATCTACCAGTAGGTAAAATATCGCAAATAAACATAGTGGGCCGTAATTTACCTGCCGCTAGATAGCGCAGCGCCCTTAACGCTTTATATACTTAATTTCATAAAATTACTATTTTCAAATTGTCAAAAAAAAACCTTTTGTTTTGAAAGACGTACTTACGTAAAGACGTACTGATTTACTGACACTTTAAGGATGCCTGTTAATTGAAACTCACCTGAATATTTATTTATTTACGACAATTTTCTGGATGTAGATTTATCGCCATCTGTACGAGTGATAAAGATTTACTTATTGGTGATAAAGTTTCACCAATAAGTATAGATTTTTTCCCAGCCAGGTTTTTGGCTAAGTTTTTTATTACCGATGTTCTGGGGGCTACGTAATAATCAAAACTATCTTAATTGCTAATATGGGCGAATCCAGTTTACAATCGACTTTAAAGCGCTCCGAAGTAGTCGTCCGAGTCTATCTATCAACTCAGATGAATTCGCGCGATGTGAGTTTATTATATGCAGGTTTTTTTAGCTGGTGGATATGAATGAGTTCCTAAAGTCGCAAATACATATGAGATATAAAATAAAAAACGTTTCTGCAAGGGAATATGATTCCAATAAAAGACAGTTTTATTTCATATGATGCAATCATTATTTTAATCTAAATTAATTGTGAAAGTCTCACTGTGCACCACCGCAGCCACTCACTGGCGATAGGTCTCCCACCACCTCTTCGTTGTTCTCTCGCCTGGAAAATCTATTACTTTGACTACTTGAGGGAAACGACGACCATATTTCCCCCATCGGCGTAAAATTGAATAGAAGATCGATCACACCCACAGAGGTCTTCCTTTACGATAAAAAAAGTGAGGTGAAATGTGTGTCGCCAGAGCTCTAGGATTAAATAATAAAATAATATATTTGTAGGCGATAATAATAATGTGTGTAATAGACACAGCGCTGGCAATATTTTGGTCGAAAATATCCAATAATATTGGTCGGAAATATATAAGTAATGTTATTTATGGCATTTTTTCAACATTCGAGCATGGCATTGTTGGCAAGAACTACACTTAACCCGTCGTAAGTAAGCCAACAGTGCATATAGGCACTTTGCGTCGTTTGACAGTTCCGCGCGTAACCGTTTCGGCCGGCCCCCATACACAATATATAAATATGTATATAATATACACGACTAACAAGATTAATTAATAGGTAACAAGACGGAATTAATGAAAAACGATATTGTCAATATTTATTTAGAAAATCGACCAAATTGCGGCGCAGTTTTTTGCGCACCAAGGCTGACTTTCGAGCGGTTAATGGCTCCACTGTCGACAGCACCGGATGTGGACAACATTTCAATCTGCTTGTCAGGTTTAAACTATTAACTTGGTTTATTTACCCTTACGGTTAGTGTATATTAGTGGGACGTAGCAACATCTTATAGCTGTAGCATCACTTAGTCTTAGTCAACACACAGACACCCATCCTCGTATCGCCTGCGCCCAGATTCTTTGGTTCGGCGCAAACAAGCTATCAGACACAGCCACTTGTGGCCAGCGACAAGCAGATGACAAGCTTTTTTCATACATGTTGTATGGACTCGCCGCACACGAGTGTCCGCCACTCGCTTCAGCAGTGTCCGCGACTTGTGGCTGACACGGGCCGCACTAAACGCGAACACTCGCCACTGCCGCGCCGCTCCGCCTCATCTCACCCTCACTTCTCTCTCACATATCAAATCTTCACTCTCAACTTTTCTCATCTCACGTTCCACGTCTCAAGGTCTATAATGAGACTGCACGGTTATAAATTGAGGCAGCCACCGACCAATTATCGCGGCCACTGAACACCAGTGGCTGTCGCGAGCCACCGCCACTTTTGCAGCAGCGGCGGTGCTCGTTTGCGCCGAGCCTTAGCTTAGATAACAGCAAGAACCGTTGTTTCTACGCGGTTAAGGACGCGACCGTATTTTTTTCTGTTTAATATTTTAATACATAATAAAACAAACTTCTATCATCGTTGCTACTGTCACATTTAGGCCAGAATATATATTTTTAATGTGAAATCTGAAACTTTTTAAGGCATAACTTTTCAATGTGAAAACTAAAACTTATTCGACCAGCCACAACACACGGATCTTCAATTAGTGACTTAGCCACAGACTAATACCAAAGTTTTGTTTTCTAATTCACATTATATTCACGCAATCGCTTCGCAGAGTTGAAGTTGAATCATAACTTATCACTGGCATCCCTCTATGCATTTTCATGCATCATGTTACTATATAACTAACTATAATATTTGAATCAACACGGTGAATGCCATAAACGTGACATGAGAGGAATTAACAATATAGAATTACCACCTCCTCGAATTGAGGTTTTCAGATGTCCGAAATATGTCGTCATTTAATGTTTTAGCGGTTGGCTAGTTCAATTAAGAATCTGGCCAGAAAAGGAAAACCGCGAATATTTAAAAAACAGGTTAAAACGCACCTGATAAACGAGGAGTGTTATAACTTAGATTTTATAAAATAATTTTCTATGCATGCATTAATCCACCTGGCAATAAAATATATTTAATTTTATTATTCCAAAGATCATTTTAATATGTCTTAATTAAGTTATTCTCTTTAATCTGTTTTTTTAATCTGTTTTTTATTATTTTTGAGAATTTTATAACAGTTTGACTATTGAATACCATTTATTATATGTAGATAATTTTAAGTACTTTTTTGTTAAAATATTCTTTTTGATCTACTTTTAATATTATTGACTATTTATCAATTCTGACCATTGAATACTAATTATTATGTTTAGTTATTTTATTATTCCAATGAATATTTTAGTATCTTTTAGTTAAATAGTTTATTATTTTTATTTTATTATCCAGATGTCATTTTTGCCTATTTTATTACTTCTTGGTTATAATTTAAATCCTTTTATTATTTTGAGATTATTGTTATCTAAGCTTTATTTAAAATTTGTATTCAAAATTAAATATTTCTTTTTTTCACTTCGAATAATATATATAGCAGCCAGCTATTTGTAGCAGTCAGCTACTTGTGTGCTACTAGCCGTCGCGAAAAATTTGGCGAATGGCGAACCGACAAACGAAATTCACATAAGCACTGAGAGTTTTATGTGTCGTTTCATTTTTATGGTGGATATAATAACAATCGACACCATGTTTGTGAGGAAGGAAAAATCCGCTGCGCACACTTGACATAAAAGAAAAATCTATTCTTTTCAGAGTTGTTAAACCCGATTATTTTTTTATTAATACGAAACTGCCTGAAGAAGTATTAACATGATGACCGTCAAAGTTAAGGTCTTGCAGTTATTGTCCATTATCCCACTTACAATTATCGTCCATTATTTAAAAAATCCGTACCTAATTACCGATTCGAAATAAACACACAAATATGGGCTTAACGACAATACTGAAAATGACAACTTAACTAAGCAGGCATATTAACAGGAGAGTGTTGTCATCTAAAACGGGCAACATTTATGGAAAACAAGTAAATATAGTAACTAGAATAAAAAACATGATTGCCGTTACAGAAAGTGAACTATTTTATTTATAATTATTTTTCATACGGTTTTTTATGATATATATTTGCGGTTTTTATGATATATATAGTTGCGGTGAAAAAAAATTTAAAAATTTGAAAATTTATTTTTTGAAAAATAGTGAAAAAGCACTGAGTACGACGCGCTATCTAGCGGTAGGTAAAATGTTTCTAATATTGTTTATTGGTGATATTTTAACGACCGGTAGATGGCGCAGCGCGCTCAAACACTTGTCAAACTTTTATTTAATAGTCAAGTTCATTTATTTAACAGAAACAGTTAAACAAATATTTTAAAAAAATGTATCTGATTTTCTCAGTTTTTTTATCAAAAGTTGCTTATTTGCTATTACTGATTCACCCCCTTGAAGGATGCCGGTTAATTAACTCATCCTGTATAAAATAAGTAGGAAAACATAGCATCTATTAACCAATCTCATTCATAGTAAGGTTCAGATTTGTGCCATTAGGCTCTTTTTCATTTAGGGTAGTAATTTGTTTTAAATTGCATTTGATCTACTCACTATATTTCTAGTATGCGTTAGGTAATCTACCGAGGCACTTGTATTTCTGTCTAGTCGAATCTCGTTTACTGGAATATTAGCGATGATATTGCTTTTTTTCTGCAGCACGTTTATCTTAAAGGTTACATAACTTATTCCTTATCAATTCAAGGCATTCCCGAAAACAGTTTTTATTTTATTTTCTCAAGTTCTCATACCCATCATTAGGATTCTCGCCTCTCTGTAATATCTCCGTTACTTTTATTATACGGCTGGGATTTAACCCGCATTCGATTTTAGTGAGAGATTTGCACCGTATCTCGAGCAATCAGGCCACACAATCGGCCGATTTTATTACACATCCAAAAGGCCGCAAAAATCCCAAATGGCATGCCGTTCAAATCAATCGTCTCTGCGCATCGGTTCGTTTACAAGATTTATCTTACTAAAATATCGGCGTTTCAGTTGAGAATTTGCTAAGGCAAATACGTAGGTACGCTGGCAGCCATACTGGGTTTATCGCGCTCCTCCAAAATCGTTGTTTACAAGTCGTACGCCTTGTTGGTTATAACAATAATTATTACAAATTAAAAGTAAAAGAGAATTTTTAAGAAGAAGCTTTACTTTCAACCAGGGAGTTCCAGTGGCAATCTCCCTGCTTCATCTTTAGACCCTCGTCATCATGTGTAATAGAAAGTACTCATGACACCGAAACAAACGAGCCCAAACGCGACTATCTTAGCACTTTACATCAAGGAGTTCCCGTAACAATCTTTCGGCGCCATCTTCAGACCATTGCCATCAAATGTAATGGAAAGTACTCATGATAACAAAGCATACTAGCCCAAATTCAACAGTCTCACCATTTGCCATCAGAAAGTACCAGTCCTAACATCCTGGCACCATCATCAAATCAGGTCGATGATATTCAACTTCAATCGGATTCCAGGAAGCGGTTGAAAAATATTTTGCAAATTTTTAACCGGGCAACTTACATATGAACATTGCAAATTAATATTAAGTTTGTAATAATATATTATTTTTAATTAATTGTTGATAATCGCCAAATTTCAATTCATTGAATTTGAATTACTGACAATAACAACTACAACCGCGTCACTCGCTTTTAAGGGAAATCGAGAAAGTAACAATTAACTGATACCAATAAACCGACATTTCACTTTCTCTCTCAGGGCACAGTATACCGAGTTAAAACAGTAGGCGCACTCTCGAGTTAGGGCGTTAAGGGGATAGGGTGCGAGGGAAGTGAGCAGAGGGATGCGTTTCGCGCGGGTGGGGGTTGTCAAATTTCTCTCGACGCAGATATTCAAAGGTTGGTAGTTTGAATATCTGCGTCGGCGGAGTAGCGGACATATGGCGGCCATATGCGAATTTCGTTCAACAGCAGCATAGTCGTTCGTTCAAGGACGATGCTTGGATCTCTAGTAATCGTATTACGATTTGTGGTAGCTCTTAAGTCACGTGGTGTCGCTCGCTTCGAATTCAGTTTTATTCTAAGAGAAGGTAGTGCCTGTATACCTGTGCTCAGGGAATGAATTCGCCAAACAGGGATTCGATTCGTCAAGCGTAGATTTAGATAAACACTACAATACAGACGCCGATAGTTGTGCAATGCCCTTTATTTATGAAGATCCAGATTCAGTTACATAAATTGCATAATACGCCACAATCGTCAGACGCCCGCAAGATCTATTTACATGACAGGATGCCAAAAACAAAGGACACTCAGACCAGTAGATGTCAATTACAGCTTATCGCGACGTGAGTAAGCAAAGCGTAATACGGAGAAAAGCGAATTTGTTACAAGGTGAAGCAGTGAAAATAACTTGGTAAGGGATTATGAGTAGTTGTTTAGAATATTCTATCGTAGTATGGTGGCCCCGTTAAAGGGTCCCATCAACAACGCATTCAGAGGATACGGTGAATTTTAATGAAATTATTGCTTAAAAATGTCAGGAAAGCGAATACCCGGGTTATGCAAATGTGCAAAGACCACAATATATTTACAATAGGTTGGATTACCAGGCATTACTAGCCGCACTTAAAGTGCGTATGTTAACCAATGATAATTTGACATATCGTATATTATGTATATAGTATAAAGCACGAGACAAATTACATCACTAGCTCGTTGTACCTACCGCACATATTGCAGAGCAACAACTGGAGCTGTCAACTACAACGGGTGAACCCGTCACCTCAGGATTTTTTAACGATATTAGATCGTTCTGTCTCCCATGAGGTGAGCGTAGAAGACTTGTGACGAAAACAGTCCACTATCTAGTTACGCCACTCACTCGTAAGAAGCCAACGCATTATCGCGAGATAACCAGGTTAATCAACAGCGGGCCGACACTCGCGCCCTTACTTCCAGTTGCAACCAGATTACTCCGGTCTCCCGACTGGTTTCAGGTTCGAGGTCGCTTGCGCGGTCCTCTCCCTTACGTAGCGGTGATTCGGTGTCTACCGAATCGCGGACCCTGGCCTACTTTGCCCAGTTGTTCACCCAGTATCAGGTAGGCGATTGGTCGTTTTAAGAGCCGTAATGTAGTTGTTACCGTAAGGTTAACAACTACCTCCGCTCTATAGGAAACAAAGCCGTTTCCAGACTCCCCCGGATATCAGTCGGAATGCACGATCTGATTGGCTGAGGCCGCACGGCGCGCTAACCGTCCATGAGCACCCGCAGGCCAGAATCCTACCCGGGCTAGCACTTCTGCGTAGTGGCTACCGGATGGGTGTGGACCCGTGAGTTTTGCCGACCATTATACAGAGTCGGCCAATAGGCTAGCAACATAGTTTAAGGATTGGCACCATAGAAACTCGAAAGAAATGACTACGTAGTTTCACATTGGCAGCAATTCACACCACTGTTAGAGCGCACGTGCCCGGCCGCGACTGTATATTCCACTGCGCTGTTGCCTATCTATCCAGTCAAGAACCGAAGAATACACTCCTAGTCGGTATTGACAAGCCAATTGCCACCTCCCAAAATAGGTTTTAGTGGGATTTCACCATATGCCATTGGTTGTGTACGCCTGTCTCAACTTGTTAAAGTCCCTGATTTCGCGACACAGCAGACACACATAGCAAGCATGAGCTTAGACAGCGATAACCTAAAATGACCTTTACCTAACCTAACCGGAACTCCTTGAACAAAGGATGCAAATAGATCGAACAAGTTGCTCTATCTCTCTTGTGTAATAGCCCCTACCTCGTACCGCTTGACGAAGGTAGATGCTTATCTTGTATATGGCAGGTATCGGCAACCTTTTTGCAGAAATGAACGGCCCATTACTTAGAAATAAATGCAGTTATCTGGAAACAGCATGAAGGTTTTTATATCCTCATATTCAAGAAAACTCAAAAGATTTCTATAAGTTTTTTATATTTTAATCAGTACTATTAATATCCGTTTCTATAATATATCCAACTGCTTTTATTCTGGGCATGATTCGTTACATTTCTTTATCTCTCAGAAGGGAAATGCTGATCATGTCCTATATTTTCGAGTTGACTCGAGGCAAAACTGACAATTCTAGTCTTCTAGTCATCTAAGGTGAGTTTGTTTGTACCTAATAATTATAATTTTGCTCGAAGGCACCATTTGTATGCACAACAATTCTCGCTCACCAATATGAGTAAGTGGAATATGTTGTCTTGTTCGTTGCGACACTTGGGTTGTTTTCTATCACACCAGGTAGATGTTTTGTCGTTAGTTCACATAAATTTAAATTGTATGCAATAAAATATTTGTTTTCCTTGGGTTAATTTTGTATTTTTTTATAATATTCTAATATATACTAGGGTAGATTGAAAAATTTGTCTTTATTTTTCAACATATTCCCCTCCAGGGCGATACACTTTTCCCTCGGTATAATACGATTTCGGAAACTCTGTAAATCAGGCATTCTTGGCGGCGATGACCTCCTCATTTGACGTGAAGCGCTTGCCCCTGAGCCAAGTCGTCATGTTGAGGAATTAAAAAAAAGTCGCACGGGGCCAGGTCTGGAGAGTACGGGGGATACGGTACCGGCTCGTAGCCGAATTCAACCAATTTGGCAGTGGCGATTCGGAATGAATGGGCCAGAGCGATGTCAAGGTGGAAGAGCACTATTTTCCGCTGCAAACGAGGCCGTTTCTCCTGCAATACACCGTTGAAATGTCCCAATAAATCACTGTAGTTTTGCTTTGGACTGTCTTTGCCTTCTTCGGAACAGATTCGCCTGTAGAAGTCAAACGTGTTGACTGCTGCTTGGTCTCTGGTGTGCAGTGGTGGATCACCAGAAACCAGAGACCAAGCAGAAACCAACACCACCACCACCACCAGAAGACCACACCAGTAAATACCAGAGACCAAGCAGCAGTCGAAACAGTGAACTTCTCCACTTTTTTGAATCCGGAAACTTTTCAATCTACCCCCGTATATTGAACTGATCCGACGTCGTTTCATCGTACGAACAAGTGAGAATCGCAACACGTGCAGCGTCTCTTTTACTTTCCCGTCAGAGGGAAGGTATTGTCAAAGCGCTTAAAAAACCAGATGAAGACGGATATATATTTGATCCCCCCCCCCCCCGAGACTATTAGGACCATTTCCAGACTGAAGTATGTATGTAAGCCTGTGTGTGCTCTGTGTGTGTATCTGTGTGTGTGTCTGTGTATTCCTGCACGATAGCGCCCAAACGTTTCATGCGATTGAGCTGAAATTTGCCATGCAGGTATCATTTTACAATAAAAAGAGTCGAGAGGATTGTTGTTGAAATCGGTGCACCTCACCAATCGGTTCAATCTAGAAATATTGCAGATAGAAACTTGAAATTCGGTAATTAGATACCTCTTCTACAAGCGATATCTTGAATATGGATCTTGTATACAAGATTTTTTGACTGTTACTGTTAAATAAATGAACTTGACTGTTAAATAAAAGTTTGACAAGGGTTTGACCGCGCTGCGCCATCTACCGGTAGGTAAAATATCACCAATAATGTATTATCTCCGCGTAACGTTGCGGGCGGCTAGCGCCATCTTTTACCCGCGAACCTATGTCACTATTTACGCGACTGTGATTGGTTCCTTCGCTTAGGCCGACGCGCGATTTCGAAGCTTTTTCACTGGATTTCCGCTAGGCGGCGATAAGCTATATGCCTTGTTTGGCCTTGTCTTGCCGAGGAAGTCGTATAAGCGATATCATGATCGCATCGCTGTCGAAAAGTGGACAGATTACAGCGATTGCTTTTTCTTTTATTTCCTCAAATAATTAAAGTAAATATATAATTTCTCAAATGTATTTATGCTTTTTCTGTAGGTAACCTACAACTGCAGTAATTGGGCTTATTATAAACTCTTTAATCTAACAATAAATAATGGTAAATGTTACTTATTTCTAACAACGATTAGGGACCCCTGATTGGCAAGTTTCAGTCGTGAAGAAAATCTAAATAAATCCTCTAATGAATCTACAAGAAGCCGAAGCACATGTGGACTCAGCTAGACCTCCAAAACTGTATATTTCAGTACTGATTTACGCTATTCAATATTTTTCAAGATTTTAATTATAGCGTGGGTTGCTTAAGCTAATCATAGTCTATTATCGCAGACTAAATTAGTGAAAATTACGTAAGTGTATAAATTACGATTTCACAATTATTGCATTTTAGGACAATTACAATGAAACGGGTAATACGTAGTAAATGATTGGAGGGCGATACGGCCCGCGGGCCATCGGTTGTCTGTCGGTAAAGTCCAATGTAGGGTAGGACCGTATGTAGATGATAGCAGTAAAGATAGGTCGGGGGAAGAAAAGCGGCATCCGGGCTCCTCCATGCAAGGAAATACCGGGTAAGTGTGACGATAACGACTCCACGTGATATGGATAAGCCATTATCAACGTATCTATCGAGTATAAGATGGATAACGTCGATGACCTGATTTTAAAAGAAATACGTTTTTGATGATCTTTTTTTTTGTCTAAACGGTAATTTTAACCTATTTATAATAAATTCCCATTATGCATCTGGTGCCTTCGGGAGGTTCAGTTTACAAAAGGTACAGAATATTTTAATTAAAAACCCAATTTATGGCATTAAGTAGTTTGACAATATCGAATTTTCTCAGTTCTATTGACTTTGTTGACTGTCTTTCTTCTTTCTGTTATTGACTATTACGTCATTGGTAATTGTTATTTAGACTATTGGAAATTGACTATTATTATTAAAACTATCTGTATTTTTTAAATTATTTCTTTTACTGTCCATATGATAATTCGTGGAATTATCAAGTCATTCTGTTTGATTAATAGTACTATTTTCCAAATGATAATTTGTGAAATTATCGAATATTTTCGAATGAAAATTCCGGAAAATTTTGTTTTTATAACCTAAAAAATCTACGCTTGAATATTCAACCTTTATATTAATATACCTAATAATGAAGGTACATACACATATTCTAGTTGTATTTTTTGTTAGTTTTGACTGTAGGATTGCCTGTCAACTGGTTTAAAACTATAATAAATAAAGAAATATATAAAATAAAATAAATTTAATTTGCTGGATGATATACAAGGACCGAGAAGATCAAGGAGTGATACCACAGTAAACATCACGTCACGTAATCATATCAAAAGATTTAGATAATGGTCTATAGCAGTGGTTCCCAAAGTGGGGGGCGCGCCCCCCTGGGGGGGCGTGGAGAAAGTCCAGGGGGGGCGTGACACCCAAATGAAATAAATAAAAAAAATTACAAAAATAATTTCCTCTGATTTTTCCCCCTCCATAGCAGTTACTGTCAGATGCAACGGGTGTGTGTACCGATACCTCCGTTTGGCCTTGGCGTGAGTGCGAGTGTCCCCCCACCCCTACCACGTCCACCCCCACCTCATCTTCAATCCAATGTCAATAACCTTGCAGTTTGTTCAGTGCTTGCGTTGTAACTAGTCCGTTCGCCAGTCCGTTGTACCAACAGTGCTTTCCGTGAATTATCAGTCAGCGTGTTTGCTGTATTGTGGGTGTTCTGTAATTGCTGCGACGTTTGAATTGGAGTAATTGTTTTTGTGTTGTGTGAGTTCTGTGTGAAGCTGAATCAGAGAAGATGAACACGGCAAAGAAACGCAAGTATATTGACGATTATATTCAATATGGGTTTGTTTCCTTGCTTAAAGATAATGTTGATCACCCTCAGTGCGTTATTTGCTATGAGGTATTAAGCAATGACGCGATGAGGCCTAATCGTCTTCTGAGACATTTGTCAACCAAACATGCCTCTTCAAAGGACAAACCTAAAGAGTTTTTCGCTGCAAAATCTAAGAATTTAAAGCGCATGAAGTTAGATAGCACTGGATCTGCTGCTCAGTCATCTCTAAAAGTGCTTGAAGCTTCCTATGAATTATCTCTTATTATTGCTAAGGAAAAGAAAAGTCACACTATTGGTGAAACGCTTGTTAAACCGTGCCTTTTAAAAGCAGCCGATGTTGTCCTTGGAACTGATAGTAGGCAAAAGCTATCACAAATACCACTTTCAGACAACACCGTAAAACGCCGCATTGATGATATGGCCGAGGACATTAAAAACCAGGTGGTTGATGCAATAAAAAAATCCCCGTTTTTTGCTATCCAGCTTGACGAGAGTACCGACATAGCACAATGCTCTCATTTGATTGTATATGTTCGTTACATTGAAAATGAAAGAATGAAGGATGAACTGATGTTTTCTACTGAGCTGTTGACCACTACTAAAGCTGTAGATGTGATGGAAGCAGTATCAGACTTTTTTAAGAAACACGAACTTTCTTGTCAAAAACTTATTGGTGTATGCACAGATGGTGCTCCTTCAATGCTGGGTTCTCGTTCAGGCTTTGTGCAGTTGGTCAAAGAGAAGAATGCTGATGTGGTTGGGATTCATTGTTTTATTCACCGCCAAGCCTTGGCAGCAAAAACTCTTCCTAACGAACTCAATGCTGTTTTAAAGCTTTGTATTGAAGTAGTCAACTACGTTAAGAACAGTGCATTAAATACTCGACTGTTTAAAATTCTGTGTGAAGATTTAGGAAGTGATCACAAAACGCTGCTATTTCATACAGAAGTACGATGGCTATCAAAAGGCAATATGTTGGGAAGACTATTTGAACTCCGTGATGAAGTGATAACGTTTTTGGCACAGCAGAAACAAAACGAGCTTAGTGCAGAGTTCAAAAAACCCTGTAACCAAGTGATTTTGGCCTATTTATCAGACTTTTTTGACACGTTAAATAACCTAAACTTGAGACTGCAAGGTGCAGACTCAAATATAGTAACACATCGGGATGCCATCAAGATGTACGTTGAGAAACTACAACTTTGGATACGTAAAGTGTCAATGAACCCCAGCAACTATTCAAGTTTCAGCAAAGTAGTGTCAGTCTCAGAAGAAGTATGTTTTGAGGACGTTTTTGAAGGACCGCTTTTGAAAAACTTGATAATTGACCATTTGAAGAACCTCAAGGAGGAGTTCAGCAGGTACTTTCCTAACTTGTCAGAGGAGTTTTACAAACTATCAACCGACCCGTTCAACATGGACATACAGTTGCTGCCAGAAGAGTTGCAAGAGGAGGGAATAGAAATAAAAAATGACTCTGCTGCAAGATACGATTTTGACAAAATGGACAAGCCCTCTGTTTGGTTAAAGTACTTAAAAGTTTACCCCAGTATTTCAGAGAAAGCTGTTCGGATGTACTTGCCTTTTTCAACAACATACATGTGCGAAAAAGCGTTTTCAACTCTTGTGGCGATCAAAACCAAGTACCGCAACAAACTTGATGTCGAAAGTGACCTACGCTGTGCTTTGTCTGAAACTCAACCCAGGATCTGTCAACTTATCCAGAACATGCAAGCGCACCCATCTCACTAAATTACATTTTATGTTTTGTTTTTGTAAGTAGGTAGGCCTATTGTTTCACCTTCCTTAAATTGAAAATGTATCTGTGTTACAATGTTAAATTTTGTATCAGTAATTATATTCGTTTTTCATGTAATACTTGTTTTAATTTTCACCATACGTACAATTATATACTGATATGTGTAGGGGGGCGTGGGGGGTCTCCAAATAACCAGAGGGGGGCGTGGTACAAAAAAGTTTGGGAACCCCTGGTCTATAGATTCATGTGCCTAAAGTGTGCCTAAAGAATATGTCATGAGAATTATGGAGAAAAATATCGATAAAAAAGACCCAAAATTACTATAATGTCTTTCAGATTCCGATTTTTAAAATAGCATAGTCTGATGTCAATTTATAAGTCAGTAAGTTGATAAATACTATAAAAGAGTTAAAATTCTTTTAAAATTCAATAGATTTTCAGTAAAATACAGCAAAATAAAATCAGAACTCAATTAAAAACTCAACCAAAGGATATGTTACATTTTAGTAAAAAAGGTTGTAGTTAAAGTTTGCAGGTTTGCAACTGTTTGCCAACACTAGCGTAGACAAACTCTTTGTCTAGGCCAGTGTTGGCAACCAGTGGGTCGCGACCTCCTGGGGGTTACGAAATGACTCCCGGGAGGTCTCAGGCTTTATAAAAATAAAAATCTAAAATGTTACTATTACTTTATATATATATTATTCAAAAAATTACGGCTTTGAAAGGGAGGATTTGATTTATAATAAAATAAAGCCATTTTTTAAAATAACGACCCCCATTTTGTTTTTACCAAAATGGGGGTCGTTATTTTAAAAAGGTTGAAAAACGCTGGTCTAGGCAATTGATTAGAGTCTTTGATTTATTATATTGAAATTAATGACTTATTATATTATATATTGAAATTAATGAAAGATTTTTCATTTTATTAATATTGCATTTTCTCTATAGCGATTATTATATTCCTCTCAGAAAAGCCATTTTGAGCAGTCTTACCGAATTTCGTCCACGGATTTTTCGGTACATAGAAAATATTGCATTTCCCGTATGTAGCTTTCCTATTCCCAACGGTTAAAGGCTATATGCGAGATGAAAATGGTTGAATAGTTCCCAAGGCATCATACAAAATGCCAGGTAAGTCGGAGAAATCGGTTGTGTCACCCCAAGATTCTCCTGGCAAGTACACAAGTCTCCCCCTTCCTCCACCCCCCCCCCACCTTATATTGATTATGATCGGAAATGTAGTATATTTGAAGTATTTTTCTAGTATTTCCGCGGTATTAAAATGGATATTTTCCAATTTGATGCGGTATTTTCTTAAATATCGCGGAATTTAATAATTATTTGTGCCGTTTGTATAAGACATATTAAAAACCAATTTTTTATTATGCGGTTTCGGCCTAACGACTCATCTGTGTACTGAAATTCAAGTCTCTAAGTCCAATATTTCGAGATCGACTTATGACTAGCGCGCCCTCTTGTGGACCGATTTCAACCACAATATTTTCAACTCTTGCCATGACCAAAAGATGCCTGCATGTCAAATTTCAGCTTAATCGGATAAATCGTTGGAATACACACACAGACACACAGACACACAGCCACACAGATATTTAAGATATTATGATAATAAATAATATACCAATTTTCTTTTCAGCTCGCGCTCCTCTAGTCCGGAAAGGGGCCACAGAAAATAAACATCGTCAGTTTGCTCGCCGCAAACACTCGGTTGTAATTTCACAAAAAGCCCCGCTCAAGCTTGTTGGCCATTTCCACCAAATTTTCTGAAATAACCGCTGCGGTACGAAATTGAACGCAGAATAACAATAGGCGACAGGCGGACTCCACCTACATACGCATATTTCACCACGTCCAATTTTGAACTCCTTACCCCTAATTATCCGCCAATGTGAACTAACTAAAGCGGCATTATCCCCAATTATATTCTGTGAAACCAAACAAATGTACTGCGTCCGCTGTGTGAAAAGGCATTTCGTATTGATCCGAATTCGGGCAATGTTTTTTTATCGTTAGTACCGCCGAGGAATTTTATTTAATTGCTGTTTTATAGTGCACTTGTGGAATATTACCCGGTGTCGCCCGAGTGGAGTTCATGTCGGGTTCATGGCAATCGGTCGAACGGTATATAAGTTGATGTGCTGCAGCGCTATCTAGTGGTAAGTTACAACAAAGTGGATAGCATAAAATCTTTCTTTATAAAAAAATACATACATCTGCCAACTTTCATGGTGTTCGGTAAAACGTATCTGCTCAGACAGATATACCCTGATTCATTCTTCTCTCACTCTTACACCTCTCTTCCCTCCAGATACCCATATAGCCTATGTTACTATCCGTTCCTTCAGCTATCATTATCTAAAAAATCACATCGTTTCATTGGTCCTTTTCAACTTCCTATTTCGCATTTATAAATTTTTCATATCGATCGGTTGAACGGTACAGTAGTTGATGTGCTACAGCGTCAACTAGTGGCGAGTTACAATAAAGTTGATAGCGCGAAATTGTTATCCGTGCACAAATATCTATGTATACCAATTTTCATAGCAATCGGCCGAACGGTATAGAAGTTTAAACGCTGCATCGTCATCTATTGGCGGGTTACAAGAAAGTAGATACAACAAAGAACACGAAAACCTTCTCGATGAAAATATACGTATATCTGCCAACTTTCATGGTGATCTATCAAACGGTGTCGAGATATATCAATATTTATTATAGATTATATTGCTCAAATCTATAGAACAACTTGCAAACCGTCCGTGCCGGCGAAATGCAGGTGGCGCTAATAGCATTGACATCCAAACTAATAGCAATTTATTTAGCCATCTATAATTACATTTGATAATAAATGGTTTTTTTATAAGCGATTAATTGATAATAAAAATCCAATAATTTAACAAATTACAACAATAATAACATCCAATTATTAGTGCTACCAACAGCATTTTAATGCGCTGATTACATCACAGAAATAATACGGACAGACAGAATGCCGTTTTTTAGTCTATCTGAAATTTAAGTGCGTAGTTAATGCGTAATTATTACGCCTGTATACCAAATTAAAAAATGGCATCTTTATGTATGTAAATAGTAACAAAATAATATGAGCTATGATTTAAAAATTCGTTTGTTTTTATATTATTACTGAAAGACTGTCCAACAGAAATGAAGTTATGTGTTTAGGGTTTATCTATGTATGTTTTCCGTTTCTTTATTGCATCACAACTTCTAAACGCTTGAACCGATTTAGAAGTGTGCGATATTGTTAGAACTGTTATGTCATCCAGATTGTTACTGGATTTACTTCATGGAAAGTGCTAAGATAGTCGAGTATGGGTTCGTTTGTGTTGTTGTCTTGAGTACTTTCTTTTTTACTTTTAATTTATAAAACACGCTATAATTACCGCTGAGATCAAAAGATAACCTGCTTCTCTCTATCCTAGTCACAGCGTTGACCTTCACCGTGCATGGAGTCTGTCTTTGGAATGCTTTGCCGAAAACTGACAGAAACGCGCCAAGCATAAGTTTTAAAAACAGACTCAGACAACATTTGAAATCTTCCACATAAATCCCCTCCCCTTTCCATTCTTCTCTTTTTTAAGCCTTAGCATTCTTATAGGTGACAGATTATTTTGGTGAGGCACATTCTGTGCCCACAAACATTTCAATATATATATTTCTTTCCATCATCTTTTTTTTGTATTTGTCTCTTTATATAGGTTAAGTTATGTAGCATCTACGCAACTAATGTTGTTACAATAGTATAGATTAGCTCTAAAATAATGCCTGCAGGCAATAAGCTCGCCTTTTCTTACGAATAAAGCGTTTTTATTATTATTATTATAATTATTGTTATAACCAACAAGGCGTACGACTTGCTGACAACGATTTTGGAGGTACGCGACAAATCCAGTAAAGGGCTCTCTAGAAGATCAAGCATGCTTGTCAAGCATCGCCTCGCGGGCTGGTAAAGGATCGTAAACCGCAGGAAATATGCATTAAAAATAAAATAAATAAATTTTTAAAAAATACCATAGGTGGCTTTCTCACGTGACGTCAGGTGTCAAGTCACATGACGTAAATCATCAATCAATCATCAATAAATCAATCACCAATCAATCAACTATCAATCAGTCAATCATCAACCAATCAATTACGTCTAATTAACGTGACTTCCTGGTATAAACCTACAAAATTAGGCAATTTTGGTAAATATTTTTTTTTTTAAAAAGCATATTTCCTGCGGTTTACGATCTCCGCCCAGCCCGTGACGCGAAACTTGACAAGCATGCTTGATCGTCTAGAGCAGTGTTCCGCAAAGCGTGTGCCGCGGCACACTGGTGTACCGTGGTCATCAGTTGGTGTGCCGCGGAAAATTGTGTAATAAATATTGTGTAATACTAATTTAAATAAAAATAATTTAAATTGTGTTAGAACCCTGGCTGACAAGCTATCGCCGAACGCAGCACGCATGCGTATTGAGTAAGTACATACTTGTATTTACTCGTGTCATTTCATCCCTTCCTCAGTCGTCGTTGACGCGCCCGATTGAATGGGCGTAGCGTCGCATTCGGACATTAAAACTAAAATTTTCCGAAGTAGAGGTAGCACATTTTTGGTTGCATATAAAAAATGAGTATCCACTGCTTTCAAAGCGTGCTGTTGCAAATCTATTACCATTTGAAACAACATACTTATGCGAATTGGGATTTTCAACTCTCACTACTATTAAATCGAAAAAAAGAGAGCGCCTGAGGACGATCAATGAAGAAATGAGAGCATCCTTATCAACGATTGCTCCAAATTTTGATCGCCTGTGCTCTGTTAAACACGCTCACATTTCTCACTAAACATCTTTTCATATTAGGTATATTGGTTTTAGTATTAAATAAATAATAAATAAACATTGCTTTTTTCTTTGGTGTACCTCTAAAATTTTTTGATTTGATAGGTGTACCTTGAACACAAAAAGTTTGCGGAACACTGGTCTAGAGAGCCCTTTAGGCTGTAAACACATCCCCTGCCAGCGTACGTATTTGATTTAGCAAATTATCAACTGAAACTCCGATATTATAGTTAAATGCGGCTACACACGGCCCTAAAATCGGTGGCAATAT
The DNA here is from genome assembly GCA_944548615.1 of Micropterix aruncella. Classification (NCBI taxonomy): domain Eukaryota; kingdom Metazoa; phylum Arthropoda; class Insecta; order Lepidoptera; family Micropterigidae; genus Micropterix; species Micropterix aruncella. Next base: position 18,874,070 of record OX155957.1, on the reverse strand, counting down.
CGGGAGAGTGGTGGGGAGCGCCCTAGATCGCTTCATTGATCACCCCGTGTGTAGGCAAATCGTAAGCAGTATTATTATTATTCCCCCTAACTCTGAAATCGGTTCGGGAGAACCTTCGATTTTGGGGCGATTATCGTCTAGGGAGCGTTGTTGCATCGTGTGTAGCGAAATCGGGGCCGATTTCACCGCAGTGTGCCTGCGAGTGCGAGAGGGTTTATACTAATTTAAAAATATCTACATTCCGAATTAGCCTATCCAACAACGGCGACGATTCAAGAATTGAATTGAATTGAATGTAATCTGAATTCGGGCGCGCCGAATCAATTTCGCGAATCACAATGGGCCGTCACGCCCCGCGACGGGGGTGGGGGTAGAGGGGGGCACCGGCGGGCCGCAGTGCCTCATAATTTAAAATTTAAATATGGCCTAGTCGGACGCCATCTGTCGGAACCACTTCCGAACTCGAGACGTGATAAATTTCCAATTCGCGCGCTCGTGCTGTTCTTCTTTCTCTTTGAAGGGTAGCGAAGGAAACTTTGACGCAGGTCCGTCGGTCTTCCTTCGGGAGTTTCAATAAACGTCAATCTGATAGCGTAAGTAAAATATTGAGATATAAACAGCTCGCCGGTGACGCAAACTCAGTGTAATATTGGCGATCTAACTGTAGTATAAGCTTACTGTAACGTTTGATATAAGGAAGTAAGTACATATATTTAGTGTAAATCAAGCTTCGGGAGCTAATGAGCCCTGTTGCAATTACACCACTAAGACACAATTGTGTTAGGGTCGGCCAAACTCACCGGTCAACACCCATCCGGCCGCCTCCACGCAGAACGGGCGAGCCCGGGTAGGACTCTGGCCTGAGGGCCAGTTTCCCCTAAGAATCGCCCTTCGGGCAGTCCTGGACAAATTCCGACTGATAGCCGGGGGAGTCTGGAAACGACTTTGTATCCTATAGAGCGGGGTAGTTGTTAACCTTAGGGAAACTGCTCTTGGAACGACCAGCAGTTGCCATAAAGTTAACAACCACATCCGCTCAATAGGAAACATTAATGTTCCCAGACCGTCCAGGAGCGCCTGAAGGATGACTCCAAGGGGAGAATGGCCGGCAGGCCAGCGTCCTACCCTGGTCTTCCTTCTGCGTGGAGGCCGCCGGATAGGTGTTGACCCATGAGTGTGACCGACCCTGAACGAATAGGTCTTCGTGGCCAACTCCAACAGGGCCCATTAGCTCCCTAAAGTTGCACCTAAGTAATACTTGTACGAAATATCCTTTCCACCACATTTATTTATTTTGCTAAGATCAGTATTAATAGATTTAGGATTTTTTTAATTTTGAAAGGCCGCCATTTTGAATACATTTCAAATCTCTGCATTAGGACGAACTATTCTGTGATTAATTGGGTCCTAATTGGTATAGTAGTTTTTGTTATATAGTAGGTACAGACACACACACAGAAATATTTTTACGGGTTGCCATGATCTCAATACGTGGAGAGACAGTACAAACTCCGATGGTATTTTTTTCACGAAAGCAAGATTTTTCCTATTTTCTTACTTCGTGTAATTTTTTGGGAATTTAAAAAGTACATTTCAGTCAAAGTGACAAAAGTTCACTTTCTGCGGAAAGCGTTTCATATTATAAGTTGTCAAGACTCGCTTTTCGAATGTTGTAGATCAGTGGTTTTCAACCGGTGGGTCGCGACCCCCTGGGGGGTCGCGATGAGGCTCCCGGGGGGTCGCAGACTATCTAAAAATAAAAAATTTAAATATTACAAATTCTTTATTTATCTAATATGCCAACATTTACAGCTTCGGAAGAGTAACATATTTAATATGTGTTTTACTATTGCTTTTACAAAAGTTTATGTTGATCTAAGATGGAAACAATTAGGTACAGCTTCGAAAGGGAAAAACAGTAAAAATTAATGTGGCCATGCTTTTACAAAAACATTATTTATTGAATGCTTACAGATATAGCTGTTGAAGAGACTAAGGTGGTCGGAATAACTGTTACAGCCTAAGGGCGGTCACGTAAGGGTTTTATTTTTCTTTTACCAAAAAGGGGGTCGTGGTCTAAAAATGGTTAATAAAGACTGTTATAGATAACGTAATAGTTGTATTATTCTGTCTTGCTTATTTGTATTCCATCTGTATCGTGTACTCTTTGCTGTAGGAAAATACTTGTAGAGAGTATGATCTATGTATGTTCTTCTTTTCAAGGCATACCTACTATAATTTTATTGGGATACAATATAGAATATTATTTTATTAGGAATATACCTACTTTGACGTCGCATTGGAAAGATACATGGGGCAACGGTGGCCAAATGCGTGAATGACAAACTTACCACTTGCACTGTCTCTGCTAGGTTGGACCTGCAAACAAAGGAAAAGAAAATGACGTTAATATCGTTAAAAAATCGTTTGTGTCACCCAAAGACTTTCCCGGCTAGTAGCCAAGGACTGTTTTCATATGAATATTAATTTCATAAATAAAATCAATGATCGCCCTCTCGGGCGGCGATTTATGGAAAATGGTAGAACCGGCATATCAAAAACCGATTTTTACCAATGTAACAACTAACATATATTTTTTTATTTTATATAATAACTAGCTGCACCCTGCATGCGTCGCTACGCCAAGTCGGTAGCATTCGAAATACAAATTCGCCGATTTAAAAAAAGAAGAATTTTGTTTTTATTGAGGAAACTAAAAATTTTCCTATGGTCCGATCGGCTCCAAACTTCACAGGAAGCATCTCCAAACTAATCTAAAGTTTCCCTCAAAATTTCTTCAAAATCGGTCAAGCGGTTTAGCAGTCCATAGCGAGCATACAGATAAACATTCATTTATATATATATATATATATATATATATATATATATATATATATATATATATATATATATATATATATATATATATATATATATATATATATATATATATATATATATATATATATATATATATATATATATATATATATATATATATATATATATATATATATATATATATATATATATATATATATATATATATATATATATATAGATTTAAGGATCAAACTTACCAATAATGTGGGCATTTTACGTAAGTTATATAAACAATTATTGCTTCCAATGACACAAACTACCTATATTATATTTTTTGATGTCCATGTGAAGTATATGTACTTCATCAATTTAAAAGTTTATTTCTTGTTAACTGCTGGGATGCTAATACCGCAGATCGGTGGTTTTTCGGCGGGCGGCCGATCTCCGTATTTATGCAATTGTATAATTATATGCGAAAAAAATCACCTTTTTGAATAGGCCACAATTACGCATTAGTATGCATACACTAACAACCCCTACAAAGAAAACAGGGTTGAAAACATGCCGTCGTATTCCCATCGCTAGCTTTCTTAGTGTTAAACTTTTAGGAATAATTATATATGAAATGAATGAAGATCTCATATTTTGCAGATTTTAGAACAACTATACATTTTTAATATTACAGTTCAGGTTAAGTGTAAATAATTGAGAAATAAAATAAGGAAAAAAGTATTTTTTTAAGTTTATCGAGGTTGTTATCGACGACTTCAATCTGGATATATAATCTCGAAAAAAAATGCGCGTTCACAATACTTTCCCACTTGTCAGTTGGTGGGCCGGGAAAGTAAAAACTAATGCACTTCCTGGGAGGTTTCAAAGTTTGAATTGCAAGGAATCGTACATCGTATAAATCTCACAAAAGTATTTTTTCTGAGTTCAGATGCAGCGTTTTCCCTGTATTCCCAAACGAATACAAAGTGGAAAAAGGCGTTAAAGGTTAAAAGGTGCTATTTTATTACAAGATTTATCATCCAACCGGGAAACTTTTGCGCTGCATCCATTAAAGTTTCAAAGTGTTGTTATAACGAAATCCCGGTGCAGAGCTGGGCGAGCGGCTAAAAGTTGATCGATTGAATATAGCTTGGAGCAAAGCAAACAAGGGCGAAACTACTTTACCTGACCAAGCAAAGCAGTCTATTGTAACAAAGTAATTATAGATGGAAATATTAACAGCTATAGACAGTGACGTGCAATAAATACACTTATACAAGCACTACCCACCCAGTCTCTAGTTTAAACCTTGCTACAAGGTGTTTTTTTTTATTCATTCAAGCAAAATACATAATAATTATTTAAAAACACTACGTTGCTGTGTCCTATCGTAAATAATTAGTAGTCGTAAGTAGTAAGTAGTCCTATCATTTAGTCATGGCAAGAGGTGGAAAGGTTGTGGTTAAAATCATATTAAGAAATCAGAAATATTGGACTTAGAAACTTGATATTTTGTACACAGATGCCTTGTTGGGCCGAAATCACATTGTGTGTTTTTTTTTAATATCTCATATACAAGCTAGACTAATAATATTTAAATTCCGCCATATATTTAAATAAAATAATAATGCCTTGGCGGCGCGATTCGTTCCCGTTCGACAAATGTTTGATCAGTATGGCTAGGCTCAGAAGCTGGCAAATTTCATCGAAGTTATGGTCTCCTGTAGGGCATTGTTACTTTCTTTTCAATTTTCGAACTTTACTGACATTAAACGTACCGCTTTATGTTAACGTTTTAACGTTCAAATTTACTATTCATCGAATTCTCGTGCCGGTGGGCTTTAAATGAAATCGATTCTTAAGGAGTAAACTCTAAAAACCAGAAGGAAATCCGTCCAGTGGTTCTTGAATTATTAATACACGGATAGAGACATGTTTCATTTTACAATATGTAGAGAGAGATAGCAGAATCGTTTGTATGAATATAAATATCATCCCCACCGGAAGTGCATTTGGCTGTGACTGCGCTTTGATTCCGATTCCGGCGTCCCTCTCTCTATGTACAAGCACAAATACAGAATCAGAATCTACGACAAAGCGACAGCGGAGAAACTTCGAGGCGCAGTCCGTCGGAAGAGGGGCATATTTGATTGCTCTCGAATGTCCGCTAAGTCGGCAAACTTCGCTGGCACCGAGCGACCAAAGGTGCACTGTTACGACTCAAGAGTTATGACGTAGAGTATATTGCGACCATAAATACATAGAGTATATTGCATATACAATTCTTTGGTGGCTGGTCAATACAGAATACTGGTGGCATAGTGGTTAGGTCGCCTAATCTTACATCGTAAGGTTCCGGGTTAGATTCCCAGCTGGGTCGCCATTTTTCGTTGGGATAAAATTAACTGAATCGCATACCAATTCTGTCGATCGAATACAAAAACAAGGCACACACTTACACGCAAACATACATATAAACACTTCATAGTAGGGTTGGTTGTAAGAGATTGTCGTATGATAATAAATCCGCCCATTCTGGCTCCGCCCGTAGCAGGTAAGGTTAACCCTGTTTGCCCCTCCACCCCTTCTAAATCAGGTGTCGATACTCCGCCCCTACGATGAGAGTGGACTACCGGTGCGGATTGTGATCCCTCAAGACTATACAAAAGGTCACTATAAAGAGTAGAAAAAAAACAATACCAGATAAGTCAAAAATATAACGTTGTCAGTAGAGCGATTTAAATAGAAATCTATGGAGTGAAAATTGTTTTAATTGTGGTGATAATAACTGAAAATGGCAAAACAAAAGATTTAATATTTTAAAGATATAGAAAAAAATGTGTTTCTGTTATTGATGTTTTACCTTTTTTATAATTTATTCCCACAAAATACCTCCCTACTGGAGTTTACACAGGCTTAGATAGGTCAAGTGACTTAAAATGCTTCTTTATCGTTGTCATAATAATATTAACCACACAATGTATTATATTATTAACTAATGGTCGTTCGATCTATCTTGACTAGTTCGCCTAAAAGTCGATCCGATCTTTTTACAATAATTATTTATTATAATATCGACTTACTAACTAATGCAAGAAAACTATTCTTACGATCTTTTATACATATATTGTACATCATTTTCATTTATTTTAAATTCCGTTTTCCTCTCTCTTGTTTTCATTTCACTTTTATTGTTATGGGGATCCGAATAGGGATTAAGCATTTTAAAATCCGTTTTCCATAAAAAGGAGGACCAGGAGCCGCTCGTTCTTTATCTGTCTGTACCATATGTTTAACTCTACCCAAATGTTGAATACGTTAGTGAAAAAATATTGTACAATCGCTCTATAAATAAATAAGAGTCACAGCGTTTAAAAAGTGCTATTTCATAAAAGTTTCAGCAGTTAAATCAGTAGGGAAGCTAAAGGTATCCAGATGGTTAATTCCAGACGGAGATATCCTTTCAAAACTGGTAGTCAGGGGGCGAGGCTGCCCACTGGATACCTTTCCCGGTGCCCCGCCGTAAGGCGTTGGCCTCTGTGAGGCATGTTGGCTTATTATCTACGCTCACCTCACCGGAGATAGAACGATCACTATCCTTAAAACTTCCATTGTAGTATTTGACAACCCAAGTTGGTATTTGGTCAAACAAAAAAATTTGACCGGCCACCACTTTAACCGCCGAATATACGTTTTCACTTCAAAAGCAATTAAAAATGAGAATTTGCTCGTAACTCAAACGAAATGTCTACGTTTTTAGAGACATCGATTGAAGCTCTTTATGAAGACCGCAGCTGTTTCATTTTTGCCGAATCAGCCGAAGACCTAAAAAATCTGCCCACCGCAGCGCAGCGGCTTTGTGCCAACGTTCAGGTAGACCAGTGATTCCCAACCTGGGGGGGGTAATTACCCCCAAATAGGGTAAAATGGGGTAATTTGAGGTGTAAAGATGAAGACAAGGATTGAATCATCAGTCAATAAACAAAACTAATAACAAAATCATCTTTATTCGATCTAACTACCCTACCTAATGACTAATCATTAACGATTAGTTAAATTTGGAAAGTGTCTACCAAGTGTCTAGAAACGTCAGCTATTAGCAAATATTTTCCTGGTTTGGAAAATCGCCCAGTAAATGATTAGGTGCTAAAACTCTTTACAGTGGATGCAGGAATATTTTCAGATACTGAAATTGAAGCCAAAGCACAATTCCTTGGACTTCGCGATAACAACACCCTGAAAATAGATGTTTAAAACACACAAATGGCAAGGTTTCTCGAAAGATTGGTGGCGAGTATATATTTTTACATGACTGCCCAATAAAAAAAATAGTGTAATGTGTTCAGGGTTCATCTATGTATGTTTTCCGTTTGTTTATTCTACCATAACTTCTAAACGATCAAACCGATTTAAAAGTATGTGGTATTGTTAGAATCGTTATACCACACCGAGTGTTATAGGGTACATTAACTATCTAAATATTAAACTAGTTGTGTAAATGTCCAAATCTCCAAATGTCAATAAATTAATATAAATATGCTGTGGTTTTGGTCAAAGAAAAATTTGATTGACTATATTCCAAAAATATATACTTATGTATCTATATGGATAAATATTTAAATCCTAAATAATTCGTAAAAAACTGTAATAAAACTAATTATAAATACAGTATTTCACTTTTTGTAATGGCGGTTATGTTTTTTATTACTATTAATATTTTAATTTGTTATAGGAAAGTCTTGAAAATAACGATCCCAGGTGAACTTACAGGCCACAACTTACAAGTGTGAAAGTGGATTTCGACAATTGTGTCAATGAATTATTTGTATGAATATGTATGAATTATTTGTATTTCAAATTAAACTTTATTCGGGGTATCCCGCTTTATGGGTGAAAGCCTCAAAAATGTTGGGAGCCGCTGAGATAAACGTTACAGCACTTCAGCAGCCCATAATTAATATCGATTTCGGCTGTCCCGCACGAGCCATCGCCCAGATGTTTTTTCATCTGCATAAATTTGGCCCCGACTCGGTCGTCGCATCTTGCTTGCTATCACTCTCCGGCATCCATTCCGAGATTTATTGGATAAGTCGGTTGTAATCCTCGGCGAAGTTCCTCGAGGAACCCTAATCCGTTAGGACCTCTTCCGAGAGGTCGCTCTCTCGGCACTTACCTAAACCAACGGGAAAGGTTCCGCCACTGGATTGATAACTGGAACGGTTAAGAGAGGGGGGTGTATTAAAAGTGGACGGGTAGGTAGGTAAGATAAGTTTTGTTTCTATGTGAAAGAGATCTCTATCTACTGTAACTCTCGTATAGAGTCCGTTCGCTTGTACCGCCCATTGAGAAATTATCCGCTCTATTTATTCCATAGAAGTATTGATATTCATATTAGCGCCGCTGCCTAGTCGAAAGTACGCTTACAATAAGACGTGTACTTGTATTGCACATGGAGAATCCTGTGATTTCTTCTCTTCTGCTCGAGAGTAGAGAAACCTAGCATTCCCATCATGAAAAGGGTGAGATATGTGTTTAGGTACAACTGATGAAAGTATCCATGCTTTCGCCTATATAAGAAACTCAGGAACCTGCTTCATGTGTGAGTGTAAAAAAGATTAATATACGAGTATATTATAATGAGCTGATACGAAAATCTCAAATTTGTATCAAAATATTACTCAATATTTATTACAACAAAAGATTTCTTTGTTTACCGTTCCTGATCACATTTAGATGTAGTTTGCCGACCCGAAGTGAGGCCAGTAATAAATGAATTATCGTAACAGGAAACATTTTAGGAAAAACATTGGTTATCAGTGCAGGTGTGCAGTTTAATGAGCAGGAAATGCTCGTTTCTTAAAATAATAACCAACCCGGAAAAATAAAGAATGGCATGAATTTATCTGTAATTAGTTGATTAGTTTAATGCTCTCCCCCACACCTCAATAATAAGATCATAAATTAACAAATAATAAAATATTAAAAAAATAATTATTATTTTGTGAACCAAATCCCTGCCCTGTTAACAGACATGGACATGAAGACTATAAAGGCAGTATATAGTCATTAAAAAATTAGAAAGAACGAGAGCGAAAAAGAGAGTGAAGAGCAGCAGTTGTGTTTGGGTTAGTAACGAACCAATCTCCTTTTGGACAATAAGAAAACTTTTATATCAGTGTTATGGACAAAATATTGAGCACTGTAACATATCCAAAGGGTACTAGGAAAGTTTTGCAATACAGCTCTGTTTATTTCCTTTTTTTAACGTAATTGCATTTACAGTGAATACACCTCTTCATCCCCCGAAACCAATTAATAAACCATTTCTGCCAAGTTTTACTAGCAAGTAAAGCAAACTCGTTGTTCCAAGCCCGCAGAAGATCCTCATTACTGGAAAACCGCCTCCCTGTTAGCTTTATTTTCACATGCGGGAACAGTGCAAAGTCGCAAGGATCAAGGTCCGGACAGTAGAGAAGGTTCTCAAGAAGTTTCAGTCCTGTCGTGGTTAAATATTCGGTACTGGCTTTGGTACGGTGTGTTGGAGCATTATCGTGATGGAGGAACCACGTGTCGATTCTTGACTTTGAACGCAGGTTCTTCATTAATCCAATAACTTTAGGTAGGCACTGTTCAGCATACCGCTTAGCTGTGACTGTCTTCTGTGTGTCCAAAGCGACACGTTCCACAATTCCAGTCGATTTGAAAAATACAGCTATCATTTTTTTCTTTACTGATCGGCATTTTCTGACAACTATGGGTGTGTCCTCATCATCAAATACCCAAACGTTGTTTTGAGCCTTGGACGGCGAATCGTAATAGTACAGCCAAGTCTCGTCATCTGTCACGATGTTGTTCACATACCGATTGATTGTCTCTTATCAATTTTTTTAGCATCTCCCGGCTCCAAGTTATCTGCTTTTCGGTCAGTCGATGCGGCCTCCAGAAGTTTTTTTTATGTGCACATGATCACGCAGAATCGATCGAATTGCTGGTTCATTTAGGCCTAAATTTTCCTCTATCTGTTGGTAGGTTACTCGCCTGTCCTCATCAAGCATTTTTCTCACAGTAGTAAAAATTTTCTCCGTATTGATTACATGTACTGTATTTTTTTTCGGGCTAAATAATGTAGGGTACACGTGTCATGTCTTAACTTATATATTATTTTCCAGACCACTTTCATGAAAACATTGTCCGGGCCACTTTTATTTTGCCCACCCTGTAGTAGATGTATAAAGAGATGTAATACATATATAATTATAAACAAGATATATAGACCTAACTTAAAAAATTAATAGGTAACACAATGGACACACTGTAAATAAATGCAGGCAAACAACAAAAACATCCAGATTTGGAGCTGTTAAACAAAACGCATTTACATACCGTAAAGTGCCGACTAGATAAGATAGATTATAAGATCGAGCTCGAGTAAATTTTTCAAAACGAAACTCTTTTTTCCCGTGGTTATTAATAAATATAATTAAATAATTGAACCAGAAACAATTGAGTCTATTCAGAAAAAGCAGTCTGCTACACAGGCCTAGGTTTTCAGTCTTCGCCTCTCGATCTACCTCGGGAGTGAATTTGTTCTATGTTCTTGTAAATGGCACAGTCGTTTTCCAGGCCAATTTGCAATTCCCGAGGGACTGCGTGGATATTTCGTGTCGGGAATACATTGCGAAAAAAACGCGAAATTTGTATTCGCGCCGTTGTCCACATACGGACCGAGAAGCCACTGCCACATATTTCACCCCTTGCGTGTTCCCTCATCAGCGATGCGCAGAAGGATGCCCGGGATAAGAGATTTTTACCGCTAGGATAATTCGGTAAAAGCTTTTTCGAATTGCGAAGGTGATGCGTTAAGGGTGGATACTGCGGAAGCGGCAAAACAACACATGGCATAACCAAAATAAAAGGTGTATTAAAAAACATGTACCAACTATAGATAATGATCTAAACTTCCAGTTGATTCGTTTTGCCATGTTCAGGCAAGAACTGAGGAGCCGTTATTCAAAACCCGTTATGTTCACGTAGTAAAAAATTTCAGAGTAGGTGAAAAACTGCTACAATTTTACATTAAGAAATTTATCCTTATTTTTTCTGTGGAAAATGGATGTGTATTTATTTTATGACTGCAATTTAAATTTTGAGTAAGACAAACGTATAAAAGTTATTTAAGAAAATAAGGTAGATGTCCAGTTTTGTTTGATATTGTGAACATAACTGGTTTTTATTGCAAACGATTTGGACAAAGCCTGATTTTGTTTGTAAACCTTACATACTCCATAATATTCAACCATTTTTTTCTGACGGTCAAATTAATAGTAAAAACACATTTCTAAAAACAAGCTTTTATTAAAATGCTAACCCTGTTTGCAGCAGCCATATCATAGTGGAACTTAGAACGGGCTATCATACTTGAATGCGTATACAAAATTTCGTGTCTGTGCTGCTGACCGTTGAGGAGTACCCTCGTCGGGAGCCAACCCTGAGTGCAGCAGCCATGCCATGGTAAAACTTAGAACGGGCTAATATAACTGATTGCGTATACTAAATTTGGTATTTGTGCTGTTGACCGTTGAGGAATCCCATTATCGGGAGCCAACCCTGGGTGCAGTATCAGGTCATTCTTACCAAAAAATGCATTGTCATCGGAACTAAACCAGCATGTAAATTGTCAACTTCACATGATAATATTTGAGTAGTTCCATCAATTCCTCGTGATAAAAATGGGACCAATCTGCAAGTATATCCTTTCAAAGAAAAAAAGAATTTTTGAAATCGGTTCATAAACAACGGAGTACTGAGGTAAAAAACATTTAAAAAAAGATACAACTGAATTGATAACCTCCTCCTTTTTTTGAAGTCGATTAAAAATAGGGCAGATGTCCAGTTTTGTTTGATATGGTGTACATATCTGGTTTTGGTTACGAAGGACAAGGACAAAGCCTGATTTTGTTTGTAAACGTTATGTACTATATATTCAACAAAATTTTTTTCACTGCCTAAAATAACAAAAAGCTTTCTTGGAAGAATAGAGAAATACACTAATTCAAGAAGTTAAAATAAAGTGACAATTGATAAGTAATTTAAGAGAAGTAGAAAAAAAATATTCTAAATCTTACAACAGATACTAATACTACATAAATCATGATGTTTATATATTAATAATAAAAAAATTACTTAAAACACCGGAAATAACACGCAAATGAAACGTCGACTGCGTGGTGTTGCTATTATGCAGAAAATTCCCAATCAAACGAAATGAGAAGGGGAAACAAAGAAAATACACATGTCAAGTTTTGATTACCAATTTTAAAATCTCGACTCGAAAACCTAGGGACAAAATATATAGGCTTTGAATGGAAACCTAAAGCTTGGAAAAAGTATTTTTTTTTAGGAATTGACAAGTCTGTTTTGTTTAAAAACGCGTTTTGAGAATGGATTTGGTAGACGATGTAGTTAGTCACTTTTGAATAGAAATAAATGCATCGATCGAATCCCCGCTACCGAATCAATAGAAAAGTTAATTTTGCGTAAGGGTGAGCCTACTTGGTTTTAAATACATGCTCATCATCAACAGCGAATCATGCCGTTCTTTAATCAGCCGAGAGCCGTTCATTTTGCTTCTAGCCAGTTAATTTTTGCGATGAGATGTACTAAAAATATGCGATAATAATGCACAAAAGCAAAACGGAAAACGCGAGCTTTGAGTCCTTGTGAAAGTTTGAGAGATTGAACAGAATGATATACCTATATGATATACTTATTTTCGGTTCTGAATATTACAAGGATAACTAAAACCAAGCCATATGCTTTCTCATTCCCCTGTTATTTTTTACAGTATTAGATATTTTTTTCGTTCTGTGAATTACGCAATATTTCATTTTAATATTTACGGATATTTAGCTATATTTGGATTTTACTGTTTCGATGAAATTTAAAAGTTTTTTTATTTTGAGCTTTGAGAGACATAGAAATAAGAACCCCGAACTATGATTTGGTAGAGATATTTAATATTTGTAATAAATAGATACGCTGGTTTAAAAATATTTACTACGTTGGACATTCTTCTGGAAATGCTCTCAACGTCAATCGCCGAACGCAAAACGCGAAACTAGATAGAGTGATTGTTGGGTGCACGGCGGAATTCCAAAACGCGCGCTCGCCGCACCACCACCTGTATAATCTTGTCGAGCAACAACAACAGCGTTCTTAGGATCTCTTCAGTCTGCTCTAGACAATGGCGGTTTTAGCATCGCCGAAACGTAGGGTGCGACAAATTTCCCGTGGTAAGTACGCTTTTATTTTTTTGTAATACTTACGCCCGATTAAAAATCGGTTGCGTCACCCCAAGACTTTCCCGGCAAGTAGCAAAGAACCGATTTCATCTGAATATTAATTTCATAAATAAAATCAATAAGCGCCCTCCATCAGCCGGCAGACGAACTCCGTTGGTTTGGGCCAAGCGCCAACAGATAAGGTTAATATTTAATTTAAATAATATAACTTTAGCTTGTACCTAAGTATATGACATATTCCAACTTCGACCCAACAACGCATCTGTGTATCAAATTACAATCTAACGGTTAAATATTTTGAGATTGAAATATCACTAGTGCCGAGGGGTGGTAGACCAATTTCCACTACAAGTCTTACTATGACCAAATGATGCCTGCATGGCGAATTTCAGCTCAATCGGATGCAGTGTTTGCGCGCTATCGTGGAGGAATACACACACACACAGACACACAGATAGACTTCAATCTGGAAATGGGGACAGACTTCAATCGTTTCAGTGGGGCTCAAAATTAATATTTCCGTCTTCATCTCGAAAAAAAAAAATTCAGCGTGTTCACAATACTTTCCCTCCTTGTCGGTTGGTGGGCCGGAAGAGCGAATTAGCCTTACAAGAATAATTTCCTTAATATAGTACTCCGATGATTTTGGAATGATGATTGAGTTAAAAGTTACCATGTTTACCGAGGAAGATAGTTCAAAGAGAATTGAAGATGTCCCGCAGACATAGTGATTTCAGTACCACATGCCTAGAGGTATGTGTGAATAATTAATAGTCTGTTTGATGTGTCTTCTACAGGTCCTCATGCAAGTGCATATTAATAACGTATACTTCAGCTTCAAATAATGTTGCATGTTTTCGTATTGTATAACCATTGTTATTTTTTTGGTCCTTGATCCTTTTGTTTTAACCTCTATACCTTCGTCTGCTTTGGTTTTATCTGCATTGTTGGTTTTATCTGTATTGCTTTAGACTTTCTGATTTTAGATTTTTTTTTTTCTAAAATTTAGAAGTTTTTACAAAGGAAAGTAAAAGTAACTAGTAAGACAGCAGTTAAGTGTGAGGGACCACACCTCACTAGACTCCAAATTATTCGGTATGAGGTGGTGGTGTCAACTTGCGGGATATCTCCGTATTGGAAGTAAAATTTAAGTATATTAGAAGGTGTTTATTGAAAGTAGTTAGATATTGCCAGTTTGGAACGCTTCTCGAATAGGTTATGTTGACGCGAATGTATTGGCTATCTGCCTGTAGCTACGAAGGGGTATGGAGAAGGATTGTACTTGTGCTCTTAGTATCTCGTACTGGGCACGGCTCAAGTCTGTGTGAATGCAGACTGATGCGTCTCGCCTCGGTAAGGAAAGGAAGGAAAAGGTAACCAAGAAGGCGGGGTACCGAGGTATGCCGTCGCTGTCTTGGGGGACGTGATCACTCGAGGAATGATACTTTGGTTGCTTTTTCGCCGGTTTATATAGGCCGAGAAATGATGCAATTCAAAATATTCCGAGTAAAAGTATTGTTTCATCGTGCTGATTCATCGCTGCACGAGGTAGAATAATAGCTGAATTTGTGTCAGTGCATTTCACTGGAAATCAATGCATTTGTTGATTGCATGTAACGATACTTAAGGGCCGTTACTTAAGTACTATTTCTTTAAAAAGTCCTGAAATCTGTTGAAATAGTCAGGTAACGTGAGCCGTGCGCCCGCCCATGCCCGGTGTTAACTACAAATATCAATTCGCCGTCGCGATTGAAATATATTAGACTATGTTTGTTAAATGTAATAAGATCACGCCGCGTTATCTTGTTTCTGATCTTATTTATTTAGTAGTTATAGGTTCTCTAGAGTTGAATACGTGTATAAGTACTCTCACACTGCATTATATACGCTGACGATCTTAAAGTTTATTCTGTGGTCGAAGATATTTCACAGTGTCATCGATTACAGCCTGACCTTGCTCGCATGGCAGACTATTGCTCTCCCAATAAATTAAGTTTAAATGCGGCGAAATGCAGCAAGGAATCCTTTACTCGTAACCGATCAAAGTATGATGTTGACTACAGGATAGGCGGAGAAATTATATTAGAGATGAGTGTAGTACGGGATTTGGAGATAATGCTGGACAACAAATTAATGCTGGATACACACATTGAACACATGGTGGGAAAAGCTTACAGAGCTCTCGGTTTCGTATTGAGAGCATGCAAACCATTCTCCGACATTAATGTGCTCTTCACTCTTTATAACGCCTACGTTCGCAGTAAAGTGGAGTTTGCATCACCTATATGGTCACCGCAGTACAATGTACACATTGACCGTATAGAGCGTATTCAGAAAACCTTGGTAAGGCACTTGTGTCATCGAACCCTCGCTGAATATACCTCATATTCTGACGGCTTGGCAAGGTTCGAAATGCTGAGTCTTCAGCAGCGACGTAAATTGACTTATATGACATTCTTCCACAATATACTTTCGCATCATATCGACAGCCCACAAATTCTAAGCAGAATAGCCTTAAATGTCCCATCGCGCCGAACTCGTCACCCAAGGGTATTCAATGTGCCCAGACTCCATACAAATCAAACAAGGAATTCAACTCTGCATCGAATTATGGAAGCCTACGATTAATCGTTTCAGGAACTAGACATATTCTCAATGAGCAAAAACGAGTTTATCAGAGCGGTCATAGGCCATACCATAAAAGCTTGAACACATACATACCTGTGCAGAATAACACACTCTCATATATACACAACTATGACACATACACGTAGATGTGCTTACACACACCCATTAAACACACATCACAATCACACATATAAACACACTCATCCTACTCTATCATACACACTCACAAATCGAGAGAACATGATTATATAACATAATATATAAATATTATTACACAACATCACGCACATAAACTGTATATTATCAGGAGTCTATTTTGGCCGTAATATTGTTATTATTATTTATTAACTTAAGACCCAAGCGCTGTTTTTATCTTTTGTTGGAATAAAATAAAAATAGAAATAAAATTAAATAAATAAAAGTCGTACACAAAGTAATACGCCTGCAATTCTTTTTATTTAATTTTGGTGGGTAGTGTCGCCACAATACCGTAATATTTCAACATAAAAACAACTTTCGTAGACAACTTTCAGCACAAATTTTCAACCAGAGCTATTTCTACTGCTCGTTTTACATTATAGAACACCTCAAGAACTACATGCAAGACCGCGAAAGAATCACTTATCAACCCTTTCCGTTTGCGGATTGACATGTGTTTGGTCGAGTGGAGTAAATTTCGATACTTCTACTCCATCCGTCCCCTGCTAGATGACGTAAGCACTCTAACACGCAATTTGAATACAACTTAGCAACCGACGACCACGTCTATATTTTTATTTATTTATTTCATTTTATTTAGTACTTTATTCATATTTTTTTATACATATAGCCACATTATTACCAATGTTATAGAGTAACTCGGAAAAATTTAACACGCAAATGTAGCAAATGGTCAGTGCCCACCTAACTAGGACTGTAATGTCCTGTATCTAGGCGGGTCAGAGTAAACAATTAAAATTAGCGATTTAATTTATAAAGAACTGAATTGACTAACGTTTTATTTTTAGAAATATTAAATGTATGTAAAGTAAATTAAAATTTAATATATAATATAATATAATAATCTGTATAAATATTACAATGTATATACCTAATCAATATGGTAAGTACATAGATACCTAAATTCGAATACGATATTAGCTTTAAAATCAACCATCATATAATATACGCTATACAAGACAAGTTTTCGGATTTAGACCTCCCTAATTCAAATAACCATTTATTTATATTATATTTAAACTGTTGAATGTTCTTTACGTGTTTCCATTTCTCTTCTATGTCATTATTATTATATACACACCACTTCGCACAGCAGGTCTTGGACCACGAGATATATTATAATACCTATACGCGGACAACAAACGCGTTCCATCACTAACTCTGGCAGACATTTAAGCGGCCGCCACACGTAGAGTTCGGACTGCGCATCTAGGACTGCGTTCCGAACGGTGGATAGATCCGCACGGTTTTGGCTGCGGATCAAACTGTCTAAATTTTGAGTAAAAGGTGACCACAGTTTGGATCGCGGTCTGATCTAAGATTCCACGCTAACTGCAGTCCGAACTGTACGTATAAACATTTTTTGAGAGTTTAGACTGCAGTTTAGACTGGCGCGTGGAACGTTATAAATTTTAACAGCTTTTAGCAGTAGTAAGAAAAGGATACTCGTTTGATCATCGCGTTGGCTGGATTTGTAGTTAGCTTCAACAACCGAATGTGGGTAAAACAATATAGACGAAGATATGGACATCTACCTATGTTAAGTGAGTTAAGAGAAAGTTATCCAGAAGACTTTAAAAATTGCCTAAGAATGGATAGTAATGATTTTGATTGTTTATTGGGAATGGAACGCCACAAAATCACAAAGAGGATACAGTAATGAGAATGCTCCTCTTAAATTTTGCAGAATGCTCCTCTTAAATTTTGTATTTTTTTGTAACAAACTCGCGATTTGCTGATGCAAATCCTATTTTCTTACAAAACTCTACAAGTTCGCCATAAGCGACGTTTCGCATATTCCTATTACTGTAGTCTTTACTTTTTATCTTCCACGGGCATGGATTTTCACGGAATAAACGAATAAATTGCATAATAGCTTCCGTACTCCAAACAGACCTGTTTTGTTTTTGACGCAGATCGAACGTTTTGACGCAGATTGACGTTTACACGTGATGCGTGCGCAAAACCACAGTAGAAACATGAGCAGTACGGAAACTAAGCCCATTTTTTAAAATAAATACCTACTCTCCATTGGAGCGCTAGGGTTGTACAACAACTTTATTTTTTGTAAAAATGATGTTATTTTTAATTATTAAAAAAATCATTTGGGGTACGATGACAATGCATTTTTATGGCATGATCATGACCTGATTTTACAGCCAAGATCGGCTCCTGACGAGGATACTTTTCCTCTGTCAACAGCAAAGACACACAATTTTGTGTACGCATTCAATTATGATAGCAACTTCCAAGTTTCAGAATTACATGGCTGATGTACCCTGGGTTGGCTCCCAACGAGGGAACTCCTCAACGGTCAACAGCAGAGACTCAAAATTTTGTATACGCATTCAATTATGATAGGCCCTTTCAAGTTTCACTATGCCATGGCTGATGTACCCTGAGTTGGCTCCCAACGAGGAAACTCCTCAACGGTCAACAGCAGAGACTCAAAATTTTGTATACGCATTCAATTATGATAGGCCCTTTCAAGTTTCACTATGACATGGCTGATGTACCCTGGGAATTGGCTCCCAACGAGGAAAGTCCTCAACGGTCAACAGCAGAGACTCAAAATTTTGTATACGCATTCAATTATGATAGGCCCTTTCAAGTTTCAATATGACATGGCTGATGTACCCTGGGTTGGCTCCCAACGAAGAAACTCCTCAACGGTCAACAGCAGAGACTCAAAATTTTGTATACGCATTCAATTATGATAGGCCCTTTCAAGTTTCACTATGACATGGCTGATGTACCCTGGGTTGGCTCCCAACGAGGAAACTCCTCAACGGTCAACAGCAGAGACTCAAAATTTTGTATACGCATTCAATTATGATAGGCCCTTTCAAGTTTCACTATGACATGGCTGATGTACCCTGGGTTGGCTCCCAACGAGGAAACTCCTCAACGGTCAACAGCAGAGACTCAAAATTTTGTATACGCATTCAATTATGATAGGCCCTTTCAAGTTTCACTATGACATGGCTGATGTACCCTGGGTTGGCTCCCAACGAGGAAACTCCTCAACGGTCAACAGCAGAGACTCAAAATTTTGTATACGCATTCAATTATGATAGGCCCTTTCAAGTTTCAGTATGACATGGCTGATGTACCCTAGGTTGGCTCCCAACGAGGAAACCCCTCAACGGTCAACAGCAGAGACACAAAATTTTGTATACCTATTCAATTATGATAGGCCCTTTCAAGTTTCACTATAACATGGCTGATGTACCCTGGGTTGGCTCCCGACGAGGAAACTCCTCAACGGTCAACAGCAGAGACTCAAAATTTTGTATACACATTCAATTATGATAGCCCCTTCCTCTCTGCTGTTGACCGTTGAAGAGTCCCCTCATCGGGAGCCAACCCAGGGTACATCATCCATGTCATAGTGAAACTTAGAAGAGTCTATCATAATTGAATGCGTATACAAAATTTTGAGTCTCTGCTGTTGACCGTTGAAGAGTCCCCTCATCGGGAGCCAACCCAGGGTACATCAGCCATGTCATAGTGAAACTTGAAAGGGCCTATCATAATTGAATGCGTATACAAAATTTTAAGTCTCTGCTGTTGACCGTTGAGGAGTTTCCTCGTTGGGAGCCAACCCAGGGTACGTCAGCCATGTTATGGTGGAATTTGGAAGGAGCTATCATAATTGAATGCGTATACAAAATTTTAGATCTCTGCTGTTGACCGTTGAGGAGTCCCCTCATCGGGAGCCAACCCAGGGTAGATCAGCCATGTCATGGTGAAACTTGAAAGGGCCTATCATAATTGAATGCGTATACAAAATTTTGAGTCTCTGCTGTTGACCGTTGAGGAGTTTCCTCGTTGGGAGCCAACCCAGGGTACATCAGCCATGTCATAGTGAAACTTGAAAGGGCCTATCATAATTGAATGCGTATACAAAATTTTGAGTCTCTGCTGTTGACCGTCGAGGAGTTTCCTCGTTGGGAGCCAACCCAGGGTACGTCAGCCATGTTATGGTGGAATTTGGAAGGAGCTATCATAATTGAATGCGTATACAAAATTTTAGATCTCTGCTGTTGACCGTTGAGGAGTCCCCTCATCGGGAGCCAACCCAGGGTAGATCAGCCATGTCATGGTGAAACTTGGAAGTTGCTATCATAAATGAATGCGTATACAAAATATTGGGTCTCTGCTGTTTACCGTTGAGGAGTCCTCTAGTCAGGAGCCAACGCTGGGTGGACGGATTTCAACCACAATCTGCATGCCAAATTTCAGCTCAATCGGATGAAGCGTTTCGGCGCTCACAGAAGTGCGTCCACAAAAGAAAAATGCCCAACACTGCGTGCGGATAGGTAGTTAGTCCATCATCAGATGCTGGGCATCACACAAGGTTATAGTTTTTGTCAAGACAAATCAAACGAGCCCAAACATGACAGGTTTATCGTGTGCACAAGTTTATAGTTTTTGTCAAGACAAATCAAACCAACCCAATAATACCTTTTTTAATACTGAGATTCTAAGGAACACTTTGATGAAGTTTTACCTAAATCGGTTCAGCTGTTTTTGAGCCAAATCAAAACATACAGAAAGACTTACATACATATACTGCCCTCAAGAATTGTATATAGTAGTATAGATAAGCAACTTAACAATCAATCATTCTTACCTTTGGTGGCACCATTGAATTGAACACTATAAAATCAATTTTGGCACCCACGACTGACTTCCCCCCGAAGATTGCTTAGCTTATTGTTGAAGCGTGCGTCTGTGTGAGTGCGTTCGTTTTGATCGTTTGTACGTACGTAGCTTCCGTACTGCTTAGCTTTTTCTACTGTGGCAAAACTGTGACGATATGCGTACGCATCGACATGCCAGATCAAACTGCCAACCGCCGCGCGTCAAATGCATCTACACGTGCGTATCGGAACGAGGGATGGAACGGCGCGTGGTGTTTCCCGCGGTCCAAACTTTACGTATGGCGGCCGCTATAGGAGACTTTTAAAGACGTGTTCACCTTAAATCAGCGACGTTTTCCAAGGGAAATAAGTCTGCGAGGGTGAAGCAGCTCGACGCGGCAGATAAATTATGTTACACATAAGCGGTTAGGCTGTTTCCGTCAACCTCATCTCCGCCGGAAGTTTGAGACTGTTTTCTATTCCGCCTCTGCTATATGCGTCTCTAGGGCCTTATGGCATCGGCGAAATTACTTTTACTATGTAAATTCAATATGTTACAGTCATTCTTCTACGTAATAAGTAATGTTATTATTAATAGATATTTTAACTTAATGATATTTATAATATAAATATGTAAATATTAAAGATGTGATATAAATAATAAAAATAAAATCAAGTTTCCGTTTCCATTGTATTAAAAATACTTAGTTTTCATCTCTACTATCAGAAGTATTTAATTAAGAAAATGTTTTAGGTTCTCGTTTTATTTATTATTATTTTTGTCGATATTGGCGTTGTTTCACGGGAGTAATTCGATTTTTCCGCACGAATGGCCGAGTATCATCAATAATTTAATTGCGGCTTCCGCTTCCGTCTCCGCCTTCCTAACCTGTCGTGAAGGATTTTTGGCGCGCTCGTTCGGCCATTTAGAAAGCGGAAATTGCCGTAATATCCGGTATGACACGACGACAATAGAACAACAAGCGGTTCCGCTGATCGGCCGGATGTGCGACTGGATGGCTTCGCTGTGTTATTTTCGCGAATCGAAAGGCTTGTTAGGCCCCCTATAGAGGCCCTAATAAGGGGCACTTACGGAAGGGTACACTTTGGGATCGCTGGCGTCCCCTCGAGACCCGATAGGTCAGTAAGAGTTTACCCATAAGTAAGTGTTACAAGATAGAGAATATTTTTTTAAATACATGAGATGTTAAAAATATATATATAATCCTCCATACGGGAATCATTATGTTTCAGACATCGGCGATTAGAAGAGACCGTCGCTTTGAGAGCCAGCCGAGTTGCAAAGAGTTAACCCTTTAAGGACCATGGGACATACACTGAGAAATATATAACTCTGTAATACACGGAAATACGCATGTTTCAAAAGAGATTACATATATGTATAACATGTACTGTGGTACGTACGTATGTATCAACATGACGCGTAACGGTGTAGTTACCATGTCACGGGCATGATAAATACACCGCCCATTCATTACGGTACACAACGAGATCTTGATTTTACCATGACAGCATGTTATTACATACGTAAGATTATAGTTACAAGAATCATGTTGGAGCTACATTATACCGTTATTTTCGTATTTCCCGTACGGAGCGTGGTGAAACTTACAATCAAGTGATGGAATTTTAACAAAATTTCTTACAATTGAACAAACTTACGATTGAAACTTCATTATTCTGTATAAAACCGTAATAAGAAGACGACATTGTATTTATTTATTTATTTGCAGCTGTTGTTATAAAAAACAAGAACACACAGATTAAAAATTAAAACTGTAAATAGACAAAGACTATGAAATAAAGCTACAAACGCTGCAAATTAGGGGTATCCTCAGGATATCTCTTATCCTGGTTTTCAGGACACACCTATTAATTATTGGTACATATATGATTTTTAAAATAAAATAACCAAATCAAATAAATCTTTAAAAAAAAATCCAAAGAATCATAATCAAAGAAAGACACAAATCGAAATAATCAAAATCAAAATATTTAACATCAAATAATCACGTTACAAATTAATAAATAAACGAAGACAATAGTATCAAGAAATCCAAGATTTTTCTCAGTGTATGTGTCCCATAATTACAAAAACCATTTTATAACTTATCGAATACAAACAATCAATTTTTACAAAATATATTGAACCCATATTCACAAAACTTAACATACGTATTATTTACACCGCGCTTTAACAATTTTAAGTATCGAAAATTTCCATACTCTACCTCAAAATGTATGATCCTCAAAGGGTTAAGACGTGCGAGAAAGGAAGACACGAAAACAAGCGACGGCACGACGTGTGCTAGTACAAGTAATACAAACCTTATCCGCCGATCGAGGGGTTAAATCACAGGCACTGCACTCCATAAAGAAGTCGAATAACTACTCAAAATTATATTGTAACAGTGTAACAATGTAACAATCAGCTGAAAGAAATAATGAGAGTTGTGAGTGGCACGTTGAGGCCAAAGCAGTTACCCTGGCTCCCAATACTATCAAATATTTCTCCTCCCGACATACGATGGAAGCATGCAACCGTCCGGGAAGTTGTAGATCCGGGAAGTTGTAACACTACAGAGTAGCTCATTGCCTGTCAAGGAAAACATTACCTACCCTCAAATGGTCGTCGTAAGCGACGACCATCTGACCGTGGAGAATGACTTAACCCGTTGAGTATGATACGACCAAATCTGGTTGTGAAACAATTATCCGTTGAGTATGATACGACCAGATCTGGTTCCGCGTTTTTTTCACTTCTTTGACGATCTCATATTTAATTCATAATTATCTAATTGTTTTACAAAATGATATTTCAATATTCTATATTCGAAATTTCAATGCAATCATTGTGCAGTTGTTCTTTTTATGATTGGTGTAGTAGTTTCGTAGTTATAGTACTTTAAGTTGATGTCGCCGAAAATCCTGCAAAAGAGACAGATGCATCCATGAAAATACCCATTTACTCCAAGGGTTAAGAAAATGATCATGTCATCAAGCCGAAAATAAACACCTCGTCAACGTCTCTTTCTGACACAGCCGTTGCAATCCAATATGACTCAGGAAATGAGCTCGCCTCAACACAGGAGTTCCTAGCAAGGCGGGCTGGGTTGCACTTCACTTGGCGCATTAGAAAACAAACATCTAAGTAATTTATGCGCTTTTTAATCTGGGCTCAGACATATGAATACCTAACTTTAGACGGTATACATTAGGATTGAATGTAGCATATGACGGTAATTCTTAAATTGTGAATTATTTTTCTTTTGTGGTCTTGCATTTGAGTATGTATGTGACCATATTGAGTTGTCAACTACAACGGGCGAGCCCGTCACCACAGGACGTTTTAACGATTAGTCGTTCTATCGACCTGCAGTGAGCGTAGAAGACTTTGGACAAAACAATCCGACGTCTAGCTACGCCACAACCCGTAAGAGACCAACTCCTTACCGCGAGATAGCCAGGAATAATTCCCGGCGGCTCGGGACACTCGCGCCCTTACTTCCAATTGTGACCAGATTTCTCCGGTCTCTCGATTGGTTCCGAGTTCGAGGTCGCTTGCGCGGTCCTCTCCCTTACGAAGCAGTGAAACGGTGTATACCGAATCTATCGCGGACCAAGGCGTCCTTTGCCCGGCTCTGAACCGGGATCGGATGGCCAATGGTCATTTCAAGAGCAGTCGCCGTAAGGTACGCAACCACCCCCGCTCTATAGGAAACAATACAGTTTCCAGACTCCCCCGACTGTTAGTCGGAGTGCACAATCGATTGGCTTGCGCCGCACGGTGCGCAGACCGTCCAGGAGCGCCAGAGGTTTGATTCCCAGGGGAAACTGGTTCGCTGGCCAGAGTCCTACCCAGGTTCGCACCCCGTGCGTGGAGGCCGTCGGATGGGTGTTGACCCGTGAGTGTGACCGACCCTAAACATATGGGTCATCGTGGCCAACTCATCATGGGCCCGTTAGCTCCCTATGTATGTGACCAATAAATATATAAATATATACATTCTGACTCTGTCTATCTTGTGTAATCAGTGCTGTTGAACACTAGCTCTCCTATGAAATTTGGTTGCCGACCACTGCTATAGATGAATTCTCACCATACTAAAATATTTATTTGAATACTATATAACGACACTAAACGATGAATAACACTGCTATATCATGTGTCACATAAAATGCTTATATCAGTGATTGAATGTTGTACAACGAAACGAATGTTGTACATAGGTAGGCATATTATAATTGGCAATACGTGCCTTTCGCAATTAAGCTTCTTGTATCGCCAACTGGAGCGTTTGTGGCATGGTACGTATGACACGAATTAAGCCCTCGAGTCAATTGAAAATCGCGCGCAAAGGGACCCTTTTAACGGTGCCACTTCAGATTTGACCTTTCCCCACTCAGCGTAAACATTCGTGAACTTAAATCAGCTAAACTCTTGAAAAAGGCAGGAGTGGTATTGCTGGTAGTAATTTCATTTTTCAACTCACATTTAAGTAACAAGTTTATATTTTTTTCAAATTAAATACACGACTGCTGTTACTAAAAGTGGGTTATTTTATTTATAATTATTAAAAACTAGCTGACCCGTGCCCACTTCGTTGGGCGGTAAAACTTTTTACTTGTGATGAAATTATGAGTGTGGGTCGGTTAGTACTGAGTGCTATGATTTATTTCCTGACTGCCAAAAGGAAGGTTATATTTTTACTGCATATGTATGTATGTATTTGCATGCCAATTTGGCTATATACCGTTATTGGTGAGTGGCTTAATGTGAGTGTCTTATTTGTGAGTGTCTTATCTCTTTAACCATTTATGCAGAAAAAAGAAATTATATGCAGTAAAAGGAAAAAGTCTTTTGTTTTAAACACTTGAGACGATAACTTTACTTATTTTGATAAGAATTCATAATCGTTGATAATATGACCAATAAACATGACCTAACGATTTAAATATTTTTTTTAACATAAAATACTACTTTTTGTGACCTAAATATTAAAGTTAGACATATGCTGTCGCTGACTTATTTGTAGGCATTATCAAGCTCTACAACTTTTCTCTAGAACTTAATCATATATCTCTCATCATTAAGGCAGCGTTACTTAGAAACGTTTTCGTTCGATCGTTTTTTCTCCGACTTACTTTGCAAATCCGACTACCACAAAAAAGTCTTTTAATTTTTAGAGTTAATATATAGTCCATGACACTCACAAATAACGTGGCTTTCTATTGGTAAAAGAATTTTCAAAATCTTTACCTCTTTATAATATTAGTATAAATAATTTGTTCAAGCTGAAAATCGCGTTTTTTTGGGATTAAATACATCGTTGAAACAATATTCGTTGAAACAAAATTCAATTTACGGAAGCTCCGTTACGGTCCCCTCGACGTGTTTTATCTCTATAAACATCCAGTGCTTTAAAACGAAAACGTATACTGTATGCCAGCCTACGGGCCTTGTCCAAGGCTCGTGACGTCTTCCGCTGGGCAATCCGGGTTTATTCCTGGCGACCGAGAAGAATAAGAACGCAAAAACTACGACTGTCAACACGCCAACGTAATTACGTAATCAACGTAATCAAATTAAGACTGTCAATACGGCGATTTATATTGAAGACGCTGCTTTCTCCTTATATAAGAGCAAGGGCACGTACCCTGTAAAACTCGCGATGGCATAACGATTCAAACGATACCACACACTTCTAAATCAGTTTAAACTTTTGGAAGTTATGGTGGAATAAAAAAACGTAAAACATACATACATGAACTCTGACAACATAACGTCGTGTATAAAAAGATGCTTTAGAAATATCGGAAATTGAAATTACAAAAAAATCGAAAAACATTATTACAAGTTTATTAACAAGGCAATTCACGAAAGCAAAGCTGCTACCAATTACAAGTCTATGACAAAAAAAAAGATGCAGTGTGGGATATGGAAATATAGAGAAGAATACGGAGTGGATATAATTAATTATAAATAGCTGATAAATAAAGAAAAAAACAGAGAAGACGAGTAGACCCTTGACTGAAATACAGCCTTTGTCTCAACTTTGCCCTAATAGTATTACAGCAGAATATTTTCGCGTTGTGTTGATAAAGAATCGTTTTTTTTATAATTCTTTGTTACTGATGGAGCCAGCTTCGTGGAATCTACAAAACCGTTTGAGATTTATACCACATTCTTAATAATAATAATAATAATAAAACGCTTTATTCGTACGACAAGGCGAGCTAATTGGCTGCAGGAAATATTTTACAGCTAACCTACATATATTATTGTAAGAACATTATATGCGAGAGGTGCTATACAACTTAACCTATATAAAGAGACTAAGACAAAAAAATAGGATAGAACAAAATATATACTTAACTCTTTGTGGGCACAGAATGTGCCACACCAAAATAATCTAACACCTATAAGGACGCTAAGGTTTAAAAAGAAAGAGAATGGGAAGGGAAAGGGAATTTATGTGGAAGATTTTAAATGATCTCTTAGTCTGTTTTTAAAACTCGTTATGCTTGGCGCGTTTCTGACTTTTTCGGCAAATCATTCCAAAGACGGGCTCCCTTTACGGTGAAAGAGGATGAGAAGAAGTCAGTGCTGTGACTAGGGATAGAGAGTAGCAAGTTATCTTTTGATCTCAGCGGGCGTCCATGAGCCGATAGTGCAGTAAATCTGCCAGTAAGGGAGCGATGCTATTCAAGATCTTGAAAAGCATACAAAGAACTCTGATGTCTCTTTTCTCCCGGGTCGACAGCCAGTGAAGTTTCTCTCTGTACTCCGTTAAGTGGTCAAATTTTCTGAGGCCATGGATATAAAGAATGCAGACATTTTAGAGACGCTCAACTTTATCTTTTTCACGATCATTCACATAACACGATATTTAATTCAATGTATGTACCGGGTTTTCCCTATGCTCCACCCCTAACCTAATAGTAATATTATTGATTATATGGCGTATTAGATTGCTCAACGCAGTATTGCTTAACGCAGTCGCCAGTCGTTAGATTGCTCAACGCAGTCGCCAGTCGTTAGATTGCTCAACGCAGTCGCCAGTCGTTAGATTGCTCAACGCAGTCGCCAGTCGTTACATTGCTCAACGCAGTCACCAGAAAGTGTCTATCAAACGCAACGTTTGATAAACAATGACATGGCACTCATAGTGCCAAAAATTGTTTATTCTTATTTTATGTTCGTTATGGCGTCGTTCGTGGTAAAACAATATTGCGGTGCACTTTAGATGGCGCTCTAAATACGCCTGGGGCGCGCACGTGCGCGCGGTTGCCGGCGATTCCATACATTTCGTAGGATCTCCTTGGCCGCCGCGGATTGACCGCAGCGGCCAACGAGATACTGCGAAATGTATGGAAACGCCGGCCGGCGCGCGCACTTGGGCCGCGCGGCCAGGTGCGGCTTGGCCCAGGCCGCAAGTGCGCGCCTGGGCCAAGCCGGGGCGCGCACTTAAGGTTTGGCTGCAGCTTACGGCTCGCTGCGGCCTGGCCGCCGCGGCCAGGCCGCAAGTGCGCGCCTGGGCTTACGGCATCCTATCCCGAAATAATAATATAATAACAAACGAACTTTTAAATTATAGTTCTATTATTTTAAAATTATTTACACAAAGATGTCAATTTCGTATATATGTTTGAATATGTAATTATTACGCACTTTAAAGTTCAAGATTTTAATTGTTTTTTCTGTAATAGAATTTATAGGAATAATAAAATATTTTTATATAAATTCACAGAAAAATCAATTTCAGGTTCGAGAAAATCACATGACCGTATGACAAATGCACTGACGTCACCCGTCGGCAGTATTTTTTTTTTTTTGACAACCGCCACTTTTTTTAGGTTACAAACCGAGGAAAACCGATGTTGGTTTTCGGTTTCTTGACATTAAATTAATAAAATTATTCATGAGGTTACAAATGTAACTTGTGCATTCTTTCGGGATTTTGTGAATGAAATAAACATTGAAACCTAGAATGTTAATAATTTGGTGTCATGATTTGGCTTTATAAAAAAATATTATTAATAGAAGAGATTTATAATAATTTGGTTTCATATAGCAGCATTGTTGATTTTCGTATTCTTGACATTAAATTATTAAAATTATTCCTAATGTAACAAATTTCGCATCCGAATGTAAATAATTTGGTTACCTACGCCAACGTCATTCTATGCACGATCGCAGTGACATAGTTGGCAAAGTGAAGTTTGCCTCTTGGCTTCATGATTTATTTAGTGCGGAAGCACCGCACTCCGTACCGGTGGGAAAACGTAGTAACGAGGCTCCGCGGCGGAATCGTAAAATACGCTGCGAAGGCTTACTGCAGTCTGCTCTGTAGTGGAAAGGGAACTGATACACCATGTTGAACTGATGGAAGATACGTAATTGGATAGATGATATATGAGACTATTCATAAAATGTCGCTAAACGGCAACATATTTCAAACTGCCGAACCGATTTGAACGAGCAATCTACTTTGTTGATTTGACATTAAAATTGACTTGTATAATCAATAGCAGACGTAATTCAATCTACTCGTATGTTTTGATTGCTTGCAAGGTGATGTTATGTTGAGTATAATGTATAACGATTGCAGTATAATCTATATATAGCAGGCGTAATTTAATATATGTTTTGATTGTTTGTGTGTGATCTTATGTTGAGTGAGTATGATGTTATTTTGCTGAGTGAGATGAAAAATATAAAAGTATTGTTTTTTGTCTATTAGGCAAATTTACAGCATATTACTAAAGTACATTGAAAATAGTCTTTGAGTTTAGTACATTATATCCGTGTATAAATTTAGCTATTCAGCTAACGCTTGTTTTACTTTCCTGGCAGAGGAAAAGTATTGTCAACGCTCTTCTGTGTGTCTATGACTCTGTGTGTATTCCTCCACGATAGCGCCCAAACGATTCATCCGGTTAAGCTGAAATTCAGCATGCAGGCATTATTTGGTCATGGCAAGAATTGTAGTGGAATCGGTCCACCAGGGGAGGGGGGGGGAGGGGGCGATAGTCTTACTTCAATCTCGAAATATTGGATTTAAATCCTTGAAATTCGTTACACAGATGCCTTGTTGGTCCGAAGCCAAATTTACTACGGAAAGACTATACAAATCTTAAAAACACATACGTAGGAGAGGAGGAGGGTGGCACGGTAGAGGGGGAGGGGGAGAGAAGAAGGCGCAGTGGTGTGAAGGGGGGGTTGTCTTCTTGCCGGAAATATCATGGAGTGACTAAACTGATTTTGTTTTCGTAATATACTCAAGTATATGATGTTCCAGAACTGAACCGACAGACTTTAGGTTAAGTGATAGCTTTGGTGAAGACCTACATGCATAACAAAACATGTGTTCAGCAAAATCTCATAGTTTTCAAGTTAAACCAAAATTTTTAAAAAAAATTAAAAGTCACCGCGTTGTGTCATTCTTTTGTCATCCTTAATTTATAAAAATACTTTTATATGTAACTGTATTCATGAAAATATTCCTTATTAAATGCGCTATCCGTGGTTAAACTAAATTCTTATAAAAATGGTCAAAGTGTAATAAAAATTCACTCTTATTTAATATCTTTTTCCACAATTTTATTATTGAGAAAATTTAAATCGTGATGTCGAAAAAGAATTATATATAGCACTATTAGCAAATATTCTCAAAAACTTGCTTATTTTAAGACAATTTTAGTTATGTACAAGACTTGCACATTTTTATATACTACGAGTAAATTGCTATTTTTTGATGTTACCAAGAATTCAAGTTACGATGTAATGCTAAAAATAATTAAATTGGTTTCCGAGAATCAGTTTTCCGAAAGGCTTATGTCGTAAAAAAGGCATGCAAGTACATCAAGTTATCAAAGTCGCGGCTGATCAGATTATCTACCTCTGATATCCATTATCGGCTAAGCTTAACAATAGCGAATGAACCTCTCACGTGGCATTTTTCGGCAAAAGTCATGTGAGAGACACATTCGCTACCCTACTCTTTTCCATATCAGAAGTTTGTCTATCCTTTTCACACATTGTAAACAGAAAGAGGTGTATATTAGGGCGGCGGCACCGGACAAACCAGCATTAGACAGTAAGGTACTTTATTCTGCGCGCGTCGGTCATTCACAAAGGATTCAGTTTGTAGGTACTACAATTGCTTTGAACTGTGATTTTGTTTTGAGAAAAGCATCAAAAAAACCCCGTGTTTCTTAATAAAGTATTATTTTATTTTTATTTTATTTTATTTTTGTTAAAAACATACAGCATAAAAAAATTACATACAAGCATAATATATAACAGTAGTAAAGCCAATGATGTTTTAAATTATTTGCTATATAAGGATTAAAAAATATGCTAAACAATACAATGCAAAGAAAACAAAAACGAATTTAAAACTAACAGTTAAAATCGCTATGTGCGAGTGTATGGGTGTTGGTGTGTGTTTGTGTGATGGAGAGCGTGTATGTGTGCGTGTGTGTGTGTGTGTGTGTTTGTATGTGTGTGTGCGTGTATGTATGTGTGGGTGGGTGGGTGTGTATATGTAGTGCGATTGTGCTTGTGAGTGCTTATAGGTGCATGCTAATTCAATCCGATCTGATAAACAGCTTTTCACGTACCTCCTTAACAAAGGATCGACTATTTTGATGGTTAAATATGTCAATGTCGTTAAAGCATACATTGTAAGCATGCATAACGCGCGGTAATAATGAATTGGAACCATAGTTAGTGCTGAACCTTGGTACGTAAAAAGTTAAGTGAAGCGCTCGTATGCTCACCCTACTCAGGTGGTATGGACTGTCCAACCCAGTATGAACAATTTTACGTTCAATACGTTACCTCCTCATTGATTGGTAAGCCGGGAAAATAAAAATGCATCATAATGATAGCAAACATGTATTTTTAATTAAAACAGCGGGACTTGATTGGATATAGCGGGACTATATTGACAACCTCTGATGGCCTTGCTTTCTTATCTGTGTTGCCCTAAAAATGACTCAGAAAGATGTAGAATAAGTACCTGGGTTTGTTGACAAACATTGTCAATGCTTGCAAAGATTTGAAATACACTATAAATACGGCCTTTCCGATGTCGCGTTTTCTTATCCTCCACTTTGTCTGCTTGGATCCTTCACAGCAGAAGCTCGGGCGATAAAATGTCGCCGAGTAAAGCGACAAAAGCGACGAAAGTATTTTATTGGCTGTTGGATCGCAGAAGCAGATTGGCCCGCGTCCATTTCGGACAGGACGCGTTTCGATTTAGTGCCCTGCGACAGCCGCTGGTCCTTGATTGACAGCGTATCGCCTTTCCTTCATATATGAGCAGTAAATTTTTACGTTCGTACGAGACGCCCGTTCCTGCGAAATAAAACGCACGCGACGCCGCCGCTGTATATTAAGGCGACTAGGAATCTAAGAGCTTGAAATCGACCACGCGCCCTCAAACGAAGGCGGACTTAGGTACTATCATTCGCTTTCCGAATCTTTGTTTTCCCCCATGTATCATTTATTTTATATTGTGATCGCTCAAATATCTTCGGAAATATCCATTTTGCGGCCCTCTAAGATGAATAAGACCATTTCCAGACTGAAGTCTATCTATGTGTCTGTGTGTGTATCTATGTGTCATATCACAATAAGCGCCTAAGCGCTTCAACCGATTAAGCTGAAATTTGGTAAGCAGACATCATTTGGTAATGACAATACTTCGAAAGATTGTGTTTGAAATCGGTACTTCAGGGAACGCCCTTTTTTATTTGTTGTTTTGACTTTTCTAAGGTCTTTATGAGCCATGTAACACTGCGACCATTGCTGATCTATTGTGTTCGCCGCCTGCTATAGTTCTGCGCTAAGCCTCGTGTTATTTAAGAACCGCAACAGGCTTTTGGCGCCAGATTGGTTTACCTCCATAAGTTGGAGGTAATGACCACTCAAGTGGGTTTATCTTTTGCGCGTCGGCGGGCCACACTCGCACATGAGGCGCAGGGGAGTTTCCTCTGCCTCTTACAGAACATATTTTTCTAAACATATTTTTTGAGCATTAGGTTTGCAAGGCATTTTGGTACGCCACAGCAAGGTTCACTCTCCCGTCTTAGCAAGTTCGTCGACTTTTTCATTTTATTCCCTCGATTCCTGCATGGCCGGGAACCCAACTTAGAATTACCCTGTTCTTTTCGCCAAGAGAATTCAGTAGTGATACGCAGTTTTGCACGAGCTTTAAATTAATGGTATTCGAGGCTAGTGCCATAATAGCTGCCTTGCTATCTGAGTGGATATATATGGTGGTTGGCATACTTCTAATGGAGGTTGATATCCGCACATTCAATAATGGCGTATACTTCCGCTTCGAAGATGGAGGCGTATTTCCCCAAGTTTACACTTCTTTCGAAGTTTGGTCGCTCTCCATAGGTACATACATTTCGGAGCCTACGTCAAATCCCGATTTTGACCCATCAGTATACTATTTCAGGCTACCGGCCTCCCAGTGCAGTTGGTCTTTTAGCCAATCGTCTCTGGGCGGCAGGAGACGCACTAGTCATATACCATTCTCGAAATATTGGACTTAGAGACTTGACATTCAGTACATTTGCTTTGTTAGGCCAAAACATAACATTGCTAAATTTCGCTTGGAATACCTCATAAATATGATCGACTAACAATATATATACATTTTAATTAAATACTAACGCCGAGCCACCCGAGGCTATCGAGAAACGAACCGCGCCGCTTGAGGTGGTTGTGTGATCATTTGGTTATGGCAATAGTTCAAAAGATTGTGGTTGAAATGGGGCGAAAAGAAAAGATTGTGGTTGATTGTGAACCAAGGGGCGCACTACTCATATATCATATCGGACTTACAGACTTGAAATTCTGTAGACAAATGCCTTGGTGGACCCAAGTCACAATGTGAAATATTGGTTGGAATATCACTTACACAAGCTGCACAATACCTAAATTGGGCTATAAATATATGGGGGAATCAAATATTTAAATTTGCTGCGTGGCGCGTTTGATATACGCGTTGCTCGTTCAAAATTTAAGTCTTCATTACGTTGTGTACTTCGTTCGACATTCATATGGTTACTTTAAAATTAAATTACATGACGTGTTTACCTAATTGCCGGGAAAATCTTGCTGTGACCTAACCATTTTTTTAAATGTTACCCTCAAACTATGTTAGTTACAACCTATTTTGTATATATGCTAACACCAACGTAGAATGAGTGCGAATGACTGCATTTCTTTCAATATAATTAATTTATTTACATAGATTTATCTATTCATTGTACATATCTTCTATTTCAATTAACATTGCACACAGAAAAAAATTACTTCCAAATTAAAATAAATCGACCAATTGATTTATCCCAATCCAATGCAACCCGAGTCACATCCCACGTCTAACTAGGCGTACGCCTGTACCTATGTATATGTGCGATTTACGTCTTATTTTAGACTGCGAGCTGACATATTTAAAATAAAGTTTATTGGAAAATATTAGTAATAAAGTAATATTATTTAGAGATTTAAACAATATACAAAGTATATTTACTACATTTTAAAGATCGAAGCACTAATAATAACAATAACATAATATATATTGAAATCTGTCATAGATACAACAGTCGAAGACTATCGCGGTTGTTTGACATTATAAATAGGATAGAAAACGAATTTACCGCGTCAAATTTGTAGGACCCGACGTTTCGGTGACGTTGTAGCCGCCGTTGTCTAGGGTAGACTGAATCAAATCAAATCAAATCAAAATGGTCTTTATTCATATAGACACAATTAAATATTATTGTTAATTTATGTTCTTATGATGCGTCCAAGCCTTACTCCCAAGCCGTTTGGTCATTTACATAATCAGATATTGTATAGTATGCTTTTTTATACAATTTTGCTTTGATGGTAGCTTTAAACTTATTTACAGATAGTTCTCTAATAGTATGAGGAAGTTTGTTATAGAAGCGTATACATTGTCCTAAAAAAGAATTGCTTATTTTGTGGAGACGAGTAGCACGTACAACATGGTTATGCTTATGTCTAGTATTAAAATTATGAGTGTCGCTTTTTATTTTAAACTTGTCAATATTCTTGTGGACATATAACAGATTTTCGTATATATATTGTGATGCAGCAGTAAGAATATTTATCTCTTTGAATTTTTCTCTAAGTGAAACTCGAGGACCAAGTTTATATATAGCTCTTACAGCACGTTTCTGTAGTATAAAGATGTTATTGATGTCCGCACAGCTTCCCCAGAGAAGAAGAGCTGTCAGTCCGTTGTTTTGCGGGTAGGCCGCAAACCGCTGCCGCCACTGCGTAGGTTATAACGGTGGTGGGGGGCCGGGCTCGGAGCGCGGGAATTTTGAAAATCCGTCTTGCACACAACACTCACTGTATACTGTTTTACGTCTTTGCGTTCGGCGTTCGGCGGCGGGAACATTTTAAGAAGAGGGTTCCACGTAGAAGAGAGTTTGTAGCCGTCGTCTCTATTGAAGTTCGGAGTTCTTCTTATTTCAATGGCTTCCCGGATCATGCGAGGAAAGTAGAATTGTTCCTTGGATAGAACAATGGGATTTTGAAACTGCATCCAGTGGTTACTTCCGCTATCCAATATATGTTGGATGAACATATATTGGATTCATTAGCCTCTTTAGAAGTGTTATTTTACAGAAGTATATTATTTACAGAAGTATATTAAGTTAACAAAGGGAAATCTATAGTTTATATAGTAAAGTAACAAAATCAATGTTGACATATATTGAGTGTAATGTATCATACCACTAGTGCCATATAAAAATCTATCTCCGTTAGTTGATTCATAAAAATGTTGCTTTCAAACTATGTTAGTTATAAACTATTTTGGACATATGCTGGCATTAGCGCACAGTGGGTGCGAATTATTGCATTTTTTAACCTATAATCATTTTAGGAAGGTTAGGTAATACCAAAATACTCGAAATTTTCTATACTGCTCTGATTTTTAAATCCGTATTATGTATATTAAGATTTTTTGAGCAATGATTGATTGAGGAATGATGCGTAACAGCAAAAGAATGAGGACAAAAGCGGATTTTTTACAAAATTATTTTGACTTGTTGATTTATTTCAGGTTTCCCATGATTCATCGGCTGTTATTATTCAATGATGAAAAGAAAAGATCTAAATATGTTATAGGCGGCTAAGCAAAGAGATATGGGCCACTGGCTGTTTTAGGCAGCCGAGCCGTCTGTAGCAAACTCTTAAGTGGTAGAAGTATTATTTTACAAAGTTTTTAAATAATATTTTAAACAATACAGTAATTGAACAAAATCAATATTCATATATATTGTCATAATTTAGAAAAAAATCTATGAAATTTCTATTAAAAAACTCTAATTTGCAATAAAACAGCAAAAAAACTTCCTAATATTCAGTTTTTTTCTCAGTAACAAAGGTTTAAACCAAAAATAGGTTGTAGACGGCTTTAACTCAATTTCTCATGTAGATTAATTAATCTTCTTTGCAAGCAATTCTTCCATTTGACTAAAATCATTTTTTTTTTCAGAAAAAAATACCTTCATTATTCTGGTTTAGTTTTATATAAAGAGTTCCACTTAAAAGGGTTTTCAATCATTCGCGAACACTCCGTATAAAAACGACCAAATTTTTGTAATATTTAGACAACGAAGGTTATGTTGGCATAGAATCCTAAAGTGCTATGCGCCTTAAAACTCGCAACAACCTTTCAGAAGCGACTTTAGAAGCATCGTCATATCAAACAATCTCTGATGGCGAACAGAAATGGTACAATAAACCGAAAGTATCACGCGGTATACAAAGTTCCCTTTATTGATTTTTACAATATCAATACTTATTAGTAATTCATACCGGATGCTATTTCGGTTCGGCTATTTAAATTTACATGACATTATATTGAATTTAATTTTAACGTTGAAATTGTCTTTCCAACTTGGGACTTTTGCGGTTACGTACAAATTATCGTCAGCGGGGAAGTATGTAAATATTAACTTATTCATGTAAAGCTGGTTTTATGCTCCTAGGAAAACCAAAATTTTACTTTAATTTAGGGTTTTTAATGTGATTAATACATGTGCTGTAGACTGTCTCTGTTTCGTCATTCATTCATTTAACTATCGATTTCAGTTTCATTCGGGGCGTATGTTTCAGAAGTATTTTCATTTACGATGTCTAAAAATAAAGCCTGAAAGTGTGCCTAATCAAAGTGTTGTTATTGTTAAAACTAAGAGGATGAACTATTTTTTATATGTGGAAAACAAGAATTTTCAAATGTTCACCATTCGCCTTCACATTGTCAACTACCATATGTGAGATTTTTGGTATTTTTACTATTATCCACCAAATAAAAATTTACTAAGGTCTCATAACTATAGCTATCCTGGGCATAGTTTATTTCCTCCCTAATAAGAATAATTGCGTTTTTGATATTTGTATTTTTTTTTTTGTTTTTAAACCACGATAGTCATTTTTCTTATTTGGCGGTTAAATAAATTGGTTAAATTTGTATGAATAAAAAAAATCACCACGTTTTACATACCAATCTGCTAGATAGGCTACTTGAATATAGATATATAATACTAATGTAGCGATATTACCACGATCGAGTATCGAAACCGGAACATACTCGTACTTGACCATGGTTTAATACCTTACGGCATTCGGGAATATGCGTGCTTAAGAGACATATCTCTGTCCACTGTTCTATTTGTTATGTATCTAGAAAACATTATTATCGCCATTTACTTTCATCTTAGGCTAGGAGCTGTCAACTCGAAATCATGTCTGCTACTGTAAAAACTAAATATCTCGAAAGCGTAAATTCATGAAATAATGAAGACTGATAATTAATTTTATAATATTCTTTTTAAATATAGAATTGGTAGGACTCTCTGTAGTTCAAAAATATGTATTTCTCATTGGCCAGTGTTTCTATACTTAATCTGTGAGTCGAGTAAAAAAAATCCTGCTGGTTTCTGTTCCTAACGTTTTCGTTTAATTTTTCTGTGATAAAATGTTCTATTGCACGGAAACACAAACGTTTTATACATTTTTGTAAATTACAACGCATAGGCCGAATATGAAATGGACACTTTTCATAGCCGGCGCTATTTGAAAGGTTTGCTATTTCTGTTCGATACACTTAGCCAAAGTAAAGTATATTAAATGTACCAATTTGTAGAGCACGGGAATCATTCATAATTTATATACAAAAGTGAAATACCAATTGTGACTAAAATATTAGTGAAATTAATAAATATTTAGTGCTACAACAGTAGCTTATCGGGAATAAACATAGTTAACCTAGAATTGTCCAAATTAGCAAAACAGGTTGAAAAACATAAAGGGATCATTTGGCTCAGTAAATTACTACGTTTCACAAATTTTCGAAAATTCATTTTATTGTGGGTTTAATTACCTCAAACGAAGTGTTTTTTAGTAGTTTAACTTTATTTTAGGTTTTTATACCTTTTTAATTTTAATACCTACAGTAGGTGCCCATCACATTAGGACCACCGTACAATTTCAGTAGGTACTTATTGGCATTTTTAAAGAATATTATTAAACTTTTAAACAGTAATACCTTCTGGTGTACCTATACATTATTTATTTTAATAAATAAACATAAAAAGCTAATTTAATATTTAAAACTAGCTGTGCCCCGCGGTTTCACCCGCGTGGTGATAGAAAACTTTAGAAATTATAGCCTATGTGTTATTCTGATGTATAAGCTATATTATTGTAAAATTTCATCAAAATCCATTCAGTAGTTTTGGCGTGAAAGAGTAACAACATCCATACATACATTATTACAAACTTTACCGTTTATATAGTAGTAGGATAGGATAGTAGGATAGCTGTGCCCCGCGGTTTCACCCGCGTGGTGATGGAAAATTGTGATAATGATGATAGAAAACTATATATCTTTATAAATTATAGCCTATGTGTTATTCTGATGTGTAAGCTATATTATTGTAAAGTTGCATCAAAATCCATTCAGTAGTTTTTGCGTGAAAGAGTAACAAACATCCATACATACATTATTACAAACTTTTGCGTTTATATAGTAGTAGGATACTGGGTTGCTATTTTTATATATTTTTATATATTGGGTAGATGTTTTTCTCTAATTTAATATTCAATATATATTCTATGAAGTTGCTGTTCTATAAAGAAAATTTAGGCCAAAAATTTTATATGAAAAATGTATATTTAATTAATAGAAATATTGACCCCTATTATGTATGCAGATTTGTCGTTTTAATAGGATTTGCATAATTCTTCTGCTGTAAAACTCTCGTGGACAGCGAGAGTTTAACAACGAGCTTCCCTATCACTGTTTGCAGTTCCAGTACACATATACGGTGACTGTATAGCCAGACCGCAAGAAGCTGTAATAGAAAACACCGGCACAGGATCTCATATTTGAAAATGATTCAAATTTACCATGGTTACTCAAACGAAAATATTTGAGCAAAAACAAACGACGCAGAGACAAATAATCAGCTGGTTCCTAAAATAGAATAACATGGCCTTGAATTAAAATTTATTTGAAATTGAAATTCCAACTTAGACCCAAGTTATCTAAGTTAACATTGGCCAGTGTGAAAAAACAACAATTACATACGTAAGGACCCAATAATTCTCGATAAATGGCTTGAAATGCGGTATTATTTAAATGAAAATTGATTTGATTTTATATACAGGATGAGTTTTCATTAGCCGGCATCATTCAAGGCGGTAAATCAGTACGAGCAAGTAAGCAACTTTTATTTTTTTTTTTAATAAATAAAATTAAGTCACAAAAAAATATTATTTTTGAGCGCGCTTTAGCGGCGGTTTGGTACATCGGAGGAATTAAGTCTGTACATATGCATCGTAGAAAATTTTGTGTATTTTAATTTTGTACTGAATAATCTTTACCTAGAAGTGCTTTATTCGTGAATTATAAGTGAAAAACTAAATTAAATGAAAAAAATGCGGTTTCTCGCTAAATCGTATTGAAATGAAAATTGTATTCAGAGTCGAAAAATACATATCCAATCCAAAATCGTATTCAGAGTCCGTTGAGAAAAATACTTCCTGTTTTTTTTTCCTTTAAAATACTTGCGGATACGCTTGGACCATAGGTAAGTATACTTCTTTGACTATTCAGTTTTTTTTAAATTACCAAATATTAAAAAATACTATCGGAACAATATTATTTTAGAGTAAAAAAATGCTTGTATAATGATGTGAATCAGGGTAATTATAGAACATTATATTGGATATTAAATAATTAGATAAAAGCGATATATATATACCTGTATTATTTATTTATAGATTTACAGTTCAATATTTCGAGACTGACGAACTCCGAATTTAAGTCCAACATAAACACAGCACTAGACAGATACAAAATGAACGGCTACTCGTCCCTCCTTTTTGCAACCTTTATGGCAAAAGAAGATTGAATTGGCTAATCCCTCATATATTCAACAAAATTCCTCTAAATTTAAAAACTTATAAAAGTGAAAGTGAAACACACGTGTAAATGATACGAATAAGATTCATATTTTATTTTATTAGCATTAAGTACGTTCAATCTTTTTATGTAAATATTATCAAGGGCTTTCTGTGCCGACAAATCCTTACAAATGTAGCAGATAATGCAGCAGATATATTATAATATGGTCAAAATGGCCACTAAAGTTGCACTGAAAGTCACCCTATCATAATCTCCAGCAGGTAAGCCCTAGGCTTGGCTGGATTTTATACAAAGCTGTATTTAAAAAAAAAGGGTATTAAATTTAAAAAAACATTTATTAAAATTAATATTGCTGACAGCAGAAGGTATTGCAGTTTAATTGTTTAAAAATATTGAAAAATGCCAATAGTATTGAAATTTCATGGTGGTCCCAATGCGATAGCCACCCACTATATATATCTACATGTATAATGATTTTTGTATAATACGTATCTATATAATTATGTAATTAACTCTAGATCTTACGAATAAAACAAAATCAAATAGTTTATTTAATTTTTCGATGCCTACCGCTAGAATCATAGCTGAATTCGCTTTAAACGGGATCTACATGGCGTTAATTCTTTTTTCAACCGTTCAGGGTTTCTTGGTAATCTCAATGTGTCAGTGTCCGTGATGGGTGACTAGCAATCTGATTGCCACCCTCACAGCGTCGATAAAATACGTTTATTTAGAGCGTTCGTCGGCCGTTGATGCCTTATCGGACGATCCCTGACGTTTACTTGGGGCGAAAACCATTTCTTGCATGCCTCTGACATAAATTAAAGCCAAAACGCCTACGCGAGCGCGTGTTTAATAGGTAGCCATCTTGGAATTTGCTTACATTCGAAACTAACCTGAAATTCGATGAATCACTTTTGCAAAAATTCTCCATATTACGGTTAAATACATTTTATACAATTTTGTATTTTTTTATTATTATTTATTCTAGAATATTAACTGCGATTCACAATGAAGTAATAGAACCTAAAACAAGCATCCTTAACGTGTCATTGAGCCACGTCAAGCGCTTATTGTTAAGCACGTAAATGCTTCGACAAGCAATTTTGTTTCTTATGGGCAATTTTGAGCCATTAAAAAGGCTCCTACATGGATAAAATTGCTCGTCAAGCACGTGAAATTTAAGAGTTTGACCGCCTAGAACTAAGCTTGATGGCTTGACAAGCAAACTACGTGATGTGGATGCAATGCTTATCAAACCTTGCTTGACCGTCTAGAGAAATACTTGTCAAGCAACTCATATCCAGTGGTCTCGAACCTTCCGATTTTTCGGAATTTTCACCGATCTGCGGTCTGTCCTACCAAAACACTGAAATGTAAGGATTTTTCCACGCTTTCGGAGACTTCAAGGAATTTTAATATAAGATTAAAGAAATTTTAAAATTTAAAATACTCGGGTGTAAAATTTCACCTTTTCTGGCCCGTCTATTAGATAAAAACGCTTAATGTGTCACGCTTTATGCCATGTCAAGCGTTGCTTTTCAAGCACGTACATAAATGCTTGACAAGCAATTTTTATCGTCTAGGGAGCCCTTAATAAATCTGTTCGGCTTTTACCCAGCAAAGGTGATTTTTACCGCTTCATTCGCTATT
This sequence comes from Micropterix aruncella, assembly GCA_944548615.1. Classification (NCBI taxonomy): domain Eukaryota; kingdom Metazoa; phylum Arthropoda; class Insecta; order Lepidoptera; family Micropterigidae; genus Micropterix; species Micropterix aruncella. The sequence goes on along the minus strand of OX155957.1, from coordinate 18,832,289 downwards.
CGATGCAGCCAGTAGCTTTCTGCAAAGAACCGACAATTTCGTTCACGTTTTCAAGCGTTATGAATAAGCGCAGCGCACGAACGTAAAAAAATAAAAACCAAAGCACAGAATGCTACGAATAGCGGTATACATGAATAGCATCATAGAAGCAATATTGATGCCGGGTTGATATTTGTATATTGCTAGCCAGCATTGGTCTACTACTGGTAGGTTAATTACCTGCCAGTTAAATCAATAGCCTATTCCGAATATATTCTTCTTACTCGTTCATTCGTGGGGAATAGGAAGATAAAAACTTAATAATAGGTACAAAAATATACCCCGTGGAATTTTAAATGCGCACAAAATTTTAAGGAGTGATTTTACCCATTAAATAGATCATTAAAATATTGAAGAAAAAAAACGATAAAATAAAGTCCCAAAATAATCCAAAATTATTCACGAGTAATACTTTATTATTATTTATTTTTTTACTTTTTTTATCGAATAAAAAAACTAAAAAATATATTTTTGTGATCTATTTAACGAGTAGAAATACCCATTAATCGATAAATTTCCGTATAACAAGTAGCTACTCTTTCTATATTTCTTTGTATACGTAAGGACCATCATTTTGAGTAACAAGGACCCATTTATTTTTATGATAAAGAAAAAAAACATACAACTCTTTCGGTATGTAACTCCGCAAGGATTTAAAGATTCAAAGTCCCATGTCTAATTACTGCAATATCAAGCCTCTAAACACTCTTAAAGGTTCACAGTGATACCACATCTGATGAAATATTGTATCATGATTTTTATTTTAAATATAAGCACTAATTTCAAAAAGTTTTTAAGGGCATCCCTAGATAAGGAACCAATTTATAATTTAGCTCAAAGAATTGATCATTGCCTTGGACATTCAGCCTTTACATTTGGACATGCAATGCAGGTTTCGAAAACTTTCATGCGCGATTACTCTTACAATGCAAGCGGTGACCGTTTAATTTTAATTTAATTATATGGGCTAGTCTTTTTTGTATTATATTGACTGGTATTTTATAATTTAATTTAAATATTTTATTAATTAGATCCTAAATTAATTACATAATAATTAAAACGTGTGAGCTCTCTGCTCTGAAAGTTACGCTAAATATGCTTCACCATTACCACCCTTATATTGCCACTGCCGATAGACAATTTTACTGTGATAGCGCTGCGATCGAATGTTTAGTGTCCGCCCGCTCGCCGGCGCATACGAACGTGAATGCCCGACGCTTCATCAACGCCGGATTTTTATCGTCTAACCCTACAAAAGTGACCCCGCCTATTTCTTCGCTGGTCCGCCCATTTTTCTCATGTAGTATGTCGCCTTAACCCCAAGAGCCCCGATTGGCCGATATCGGCCAAAACACGATTCAGCATGACGGCCCCGTTTTAATTTTATTTTAATTGAATTTGTTTTATTTTATTATGTTTTATTATGTTAGTATGTTTTATTTGAATTATGGATACAGTGGTTTGGCAGTAATTAATGTTTTGGTGTGACAGTGTCATAGATACATTTTTTTACTAATTTTTACTAAAAATTTTTTGAACATCAACTTGTCAATCGGCTGAGGGGCCGAGGCCTGAAAAGTTTAGAAGATTATCGAAGATTAGAGACATTCACGCCTGAGATCCATTGCGAGAATCGTCGAAATAACAAGAGTATGGCAAACAAATTGGTAGACCGCGGTAGAGTCGATATTTGCATGCTACACTGAGAAAAATATAACGGTAAACCACGGAAATACGCAGGTTTCAAAAAGAATTACGTATATAACATGGACTGTGGTTCGTACGTATGTATCAACATGACGCGTAATGGTGTAGTTACCATGTCACGGGTATAATAACTACACTGCACATTCATTACGGCGCACAAAGAGGTCTTGCTTTTATCATGACAGAATGTTATTACATACTAGCTGTTGCCCGCGTCTTCGCTTCGCGTAAAGTTTCGAATCGATTTGTTAATTTAAGGAGGGTGGCGTTTATTTGCCTATTTAGACATACTACATTACCTTTAGATATATAGTGCAAGACGTCTCCCCTCAAATGCACTCTTTCTATCTCTTAAACGTACGCGTCTTCTTTTTCGCCACGCGTTACTAATTTCATGATATCTCTATAAATCTCTATACACCACCTAAACACTTACAGTAAATGGTTAATTTTATCTCTATTCAATACCCGTGAAAATGGATTAATTTATTTTTATAAATATTCTTATTGTATTGCTAATATCTTCAACAAACACTGCCTACTTATTTTTGTTACTTTTTTTTTAAATAAAAGCAGTTATTGTAGCTTAAATATAAAAGTTATATTCTGTCATTAACTTTTTTATAGATCATTTTGAGGCCGATATTTTTGTACTATATTATTTTTACATAAAATATATCAAACCGTTTCTTCAGCGCACGCCCATAAAGCAACTTACCAACTCATTTTTATCCGACTTGATTTACAAATATCGTGATTTCTTACTGAAAACCAATATTGATCACTATAAAATATAGCCTATAGCACTCGTATATAATGGAGCTTTCCATTAGTGAGATAATTTTTGAAATCGGATGAGTAGTTTCGGAGATTACCCCTTACATACAAACTTACAAACTTACAAACATACAAACATACAAACTTACAAACATTACTTCTTTATAATATTAGTAGAAATGTAAGTATAGTCAGTTACAAGAATCATGTTGAAGCTACGTTATGCCGTTATTTTTATATTACCCAAACGGAGAATGGCGAAACATATATAGAATAATGGAGTTCCAGCAAAATTCCTTGCAACTCAACAAACATACGACTGAAACATGATTATTCTGTATAAAACCGTAATAACAAAACGACATTGAAGGAAAAAAATATGTTTTTCTCAGTGTAATTGTGTGTCAACACCACTTAATGATAATAGGATGAAAACTTGACGAAGTATGCTAGTATGCTGGTTATCTGTATGATACAATGCTACATAGTTCTCAGGCTGTTTTTTCATGATTTCGTTCAAATTGAATCACCTGCGAGCAATTTCCGAAACTCTCTATTTTAGTTTTCGCTCTGCTCTTTTATAAATCCGCCCTTCGGTTGGGCGCTAATGGATCGCTGGGGCGATCGTAGATGCGGGCGAGTGGGCGGAAACGCCTAGCGCGGCGATATGTTTTTTGAGCCAAAAAGGTGCTTTTTCGTCTCCACTTCGCTTCGCCCACCCCGTGTCTTGCCATATTGGATCAGGGCTGATGCGGCGTGATAAAAACGAACACAGCCAGGCACCGATCACCCTCTCTCACTCGAGTCGCGTAGCCCTCGACACGGCCAACATCCTGGAATTGAAAGCGCAAATTTTATTAATAAAAAAATCGTTTGTGTCACCCCAAGACTTTCCCGGCAGGTAGTCAATGACTGATTTCATCTAAATATTAATTTCATGCATAAAATCGATGAGCGCCCTCTCTCGGTCGGCGGATGAACCCGTTTGGGTACTGTTACACAACCGCCTCGAACGGCGCTATTCGCTTCTCGGCTAGCCTCATGTCGGCGTCGGGCTAGACGAGATTGCCGAGGGGTCGACGTTAATACTTGATTAAAATGTAGAGGGGAAATTAAATATCATTAGTGCATCTTATATATGAGATATTTCAATCGAAATTTGACAAAGCGATGTCGGCCCAACAAGGCATATTTGTATCATTTATGAGCGTGATATCCCTTCGGGAAGGAGATTGACCCGGTTAAAAGGAATAGTCGGCGATGAGCGCGGATAGTGACAAACAAGTCATTAAACACTTTCGATTTCATCGTTTACGCAAATATACAGACCAGCGAAAATATAGTGCGATTTTGGTCCAACAATGCATTTATGTTCCAAATTTCAAGTCTCTAAGACTAATATTTCGATATTTAAGTTTGACTTAACGCGCCTCCTGATGTACCAATTTCAACCACAGCATTTTCAACTCTTGATATGATCAAATGATGCCTACATGCGAAAATTCAGCTCAATCGGACGAAGCGTTTGAGCTCTATCGTGAAGGCATACACACACAGCCACACATAAGTGCGTTCACAATACTTTCCCTCTTATTTACATACTTCCCGGTAAAGTAAAATTGACATCTTTATTAAAATCCTAATATTTCAAGACCTAATATTTAAATTTTCGTTGTTCTTGTTGTTATTATTTTATATCATTATTTTGTACCATATAGGCCATTTTGTTTAGAGTGCCATCTACAATGCGCGGCCATTCTGTTATACCGCGTAAGTTGCAATATGGGATATAATAAGAGAAGATTGATCAATTTTTGGAACTATAAGTGTTTCATTCATAGATCTACATCAGTCTAAATAGTTCTTTATCTAAACGTTGCGTTTCGTAGGAAAATCCTAGTTGCCGAATCGTAGTGTAGGACGTTGAGCAATCGAATACCATAAATAATCATCAAATTATTTTATAGGTTTAACATAAAAATTAATGTGAAAAATATAAGTAGTTTGAAAAAAATAGAATTCAAGAGAAAAAAAGGCATAAAAAACGCGTAGCGCCATCTAAGGATGAATCCATCAACTATTAGCGAGACAGTTCCTGTCAGATCGCTAGATACCATTAGATACGTATTGTTGGCGCGGCGCGGCGGGAAAAGTGGCTTGGTTGTGCGGGGAGGGGGGGACGTTGAACAATCGCAAAAGGAGGTTTTCAGCGGGAAGAAGTTTTTACCTCGCTGCTTAAAGCACTCGAAAAGGCGCGAAAAGTCAGTTGTTTGCTGTGGTTTGAAATGTGGCCGCCTCGGATCGTAGAATTCTTTGAAAAGACCGCGTCTAAATTCAAAAGTTTTAATTCACTTACATCGGAATGTCATCTCTGAGGGATAGCGGTCGTACTGGCAACCGTTCAAATGTAGTATAGTGTACAAGTAGTGCTTTTATTACAGATTTTAGTGCAAACAAGTAAGACAGTGCCAACAAGTAAGCTTTGCCATCGTTTAGTGATTTTTAGTGAGTTTTAGTGAGAGCATTTAAAACGTTCCAGGATTACTCGAAATAAAATGTCTATTGATAGCAAAAAAATACCGTGTTGGTTTTCAACACACGACGCTTCCCTCACTGAATTTTGTATTGCTTCATCAATACAAAATTGAGAAAGTATATGTTATCGTATACCATTCATATTCTTTCTAATTATTGTAGTACATATTTTTGCATTTGGAAATATTGACATAAATCTCAACTTGGTGTTCTTTTACTTTTTGGGCCACCAACCGACCAGGAGGGAAAGTTTTATGAATGCGCAATTTTTTTACGCAAAATATCCATTTTGCCCCCCCCCCCCCCCCGCCCCGAGATGAATACGGCAATTTCTAGATTGAAGTCCAGACCAATTCCTTTTAAATACTGTACAAGTATAACAATATACTGTACAATTTTAAAATAAAATTTTACATTTTGTGTTAGAAAATAGCTCTAAATAAGATTTTTGCATGTATTTTTTAACCTGCACTACAAGTGCATCCGAGAAGTCTACAGAACCTAAATACGCTTTATAATAGTTAGCATGAGAATATAAAGTGTATTAGTCCATGTTCCTGGCTACCATTTGGCATCAACATTCAGAATAATATCATTCTGTTTTTGAAACCAGACGACAAGCACCCCGCTGTATCCTACGCCTCATTTTCGGAGTCACAAAAAGCTAATTTTCACAGCCCCTTATTCAGAAATGCCGCTAAAAGCGATGCCATTATTCAGCGTTTATGCCATCTCCGATTACGGTTATAATAGTATAGTGGCTTTAGATGCGGTGCAATCTTTCATAAGGAGCTTTTGACACAACCCTAAAATGTACCCACCCTCCCGGGTCAAGCTATTGTGATCAAGTTAAGCGACGTGTCATATCACGTCACGCTAAGACAGATTAATAAAAGCCTTGGGACGGACTTAACCGGGGTCGGCTCGAACAAAGAATTTATTTATATTTAATTCTCTAGAAGGGATTCGCGTGACATTTTCTACACAAAGTCGATATCAGATTTTAATAAAGGTCAAAAACAAGCCACTCTTCTTACACACTCGCCACTCCGTTACCTCATGGTTACCTCACTCTTTTGTTTATACGTACAAGAGTACGTGTAAACAATTACTAGTAAGCAATTACTATTAAGCAATTACTATTATCAATTACTACTAGTAAGCAATTTTTATTTATTTATTTTATTTATTTAGTACTTTATTCATTTTTTTGTACATATAGCCACATTATTACCAATGTTATAAAGTCACTCGAAAAAATTTAACCCGCAAATGTAGCAAATGGACAGTGCCCACCTAACTAGGACTGTAATATCCTGTATCTAGGCGGGTCAGAGTAAACAATTAAAATTAGCTATTTAATTTATAAAGAACTAACTTGACTAACGTTTTGTTTTTAGAAATAGTAAATGTACCTAATTAAAATTTAATATACAATATAATATAATAATCTGTATAAATATTGCAATATATATACCTAATCATATTTATGTAATAATATGGTAAGTACATAGATACCTAAATTCGATTATAATAAATAATAAATATATTATGGTATAAACATATTTATATTAGAATACAATTATATAAATAGGATAAATAGGATAGGAATTATATGCATAATACTTTATGTATATGTATACGATATTAGCTTTAAAATCAACCATTATATAATATACGCTATACAAGACAAGTTTTGGAATTTAGATCTCCCTAATTCAAATAACCATTAATTATATTATATTTAAACTGTTGAATATTCTTTAGGTGTTTCCATTTCTTTTGTATGTCATTTAATAACCTGGGTCCAAGGAAGAAAGCTTGTCTTTGTGCAAATGTTGTTTGCAATCGAGGAATAGGAAATGTTTGTTTCCGTGAACTCCGAGTATTGCAGTTTTGTTGACTTTGATCATGCCTATTTTTATATTAATGTATTACTTAGTAAACAACACGTAGTAAGAGTACGTGTAAAAAATTACGTGTAAACAATTATGTCCGAGCAGAACGGACAGTAAAAGATTACTGTCCGTTCTGCTCGTTTATGGAATCAGCTCCCACACTCAGGCATGCACCTTCGTTGCTCACTTTCAAAAAGTTGTTAAAGAAACGTTTGCTTTTACACTGCCACTAACCAAATACCAGCTTATCCTCTTCGTTATTCTTCCCTGGGGAAAAATAGTAAAAATGTTATATTATAACCCTAGCATAACTTATTAATATATATTTACTAGTTTATTTTAAATTTAACTTTATCACCTCTATGTGTACCGTACGATGACAACTAAACATTAGTTTGTCAAATGATTGACTGTAAGACATCGCTATAACGATACGTGAGCCATTTGCACATAAAATAGAACTGTTTGATACCCAACTACAAGAAAAGTTCAACAAGAGTTTAGAAACGACAAAAAAATAAAAAATAGACTGTTTTATTCTACCCCGAGTGAATTTGTTTTTAACTACTTAGAAGGAAGATGAAATATGAAAGCACTTCATATCGGTAGGATGTCTAATCAGCTCCTCCTTTTGACCAATAAAACTAATAAGTGAAATAATTTTTGAAATCGAATAATTCCTTTAAAATTTAAGCCTCCGCAACCCAACGAAAGCCAGCCATTCTAACGAAAAGTTCGCGCGGAAAAGAGACACCGCTCCTTTGTATTTATTGGTCGATTTTGTATATTAATATTAGGTCTTTACCTATGTAATTACTGTTTTTTCTTACTGGCCTCTTTAAACTTGGATAACTTGGTTTTGAGTTAGAATTTCAAATTCAAATAAATTTTAGAAGAAGCCGTGTTATTCTTTTTGAATAATTAGCTATTTATTTGTCGTTGAAAAGGGGAAAAATATAACACATGATTTAAAAAAAATATATTTTAATATTTATTAAGGAAAAAAAATCCTAGTTTAAAATTTTTTAAATCCCCATATAAATGCCTACAAAATATTTTCAGGACTTTTTCCTAAAGAACTCCCAAAGAGAAAGGGAAAAAAGTAAAATATATTTTTAAATTAGAAAAGTTAATCAGAGAAAAAAATAACTTTAAAATAATGGGAAGGTATTTGTATACTTTTTTTCTTAGGCCTCTCATTGTGAAACTTTCCATCACTGCAACGAGGTATCATCGACAAATTAGAATTACCTCTGAGTCTTTAATATTTCAGAAAGTGAATTAGTATAGAGTAAATATAACAGGGGGCCCTAAGACGGAGCCTTGGGAAGTCACTGACTATATCTGACTGTTAAGGGAGTACCTCAGCGTCAGAATCAGAATACTACTTGTAAATGCCCTTATATTGTCTATAATGGACTATGGCGACTGTATATACGGCCCCTGTCTATATAGGAAGACTGAGCGGAGACGTCAGAGACTGCAAAATGCCTGCGCAAGATTTTGCTTTAGGATTCCTCCACGTCATAATGTGTCACCATTCCTTGCGAAAGCTTCCATGTTGAATATGAGTAAAAGAAGGCAGCTCCATCTTGCGACCCTTGTACTCAAGGTAGTACGCAATAAACAGCCGCGATATCTTTACTCGATTATGACGTGGTCCCGAAACCGGCATGTCCATTCAACACGGGCACGTGAACAACTTGCTATAATACCCAAGCACAAAACTACACATTTCCAGTGCAGTTTTTCGTATTATTCTGCGATTGTATGGAATCGGTTGGGAATGGCTTTGCGATCGAAATCAATTGCAGTATTTAAGGACCACTTTAAAAGTTTATTATTAAAGGAAGATATTTAGATGTCATAATTTGTATTAATTTTAAAATAACTATTTGCTAATTGGATTATTACTATTGTCTTCGTTTATTTATTAATTTGTAACGTGATTATTTGATGTTAAATATTTGGATTTTGATTATTTTTGATTTATTATATGTAGATTTTTAAATTTATGTAATTACGTTATTTTCTTTCAATATCATTTGATGTTAAATATTTTGATTTTGATTATTTCGATTTGTGTATTTATTTGATTATGATTATTTGGATTTTTTATTTTAAGATTTATTTGATTTGGTTATTTTATTTTAAAATCACATATGTACCAATAATTAATAGGTGTGTCCTGAAAACCAGGATAAGAGATATCCTGAGGATACCCCTAATTTGCAGCGTTTGTAGCTTTAGTTCATAGTCTTTGTCTATTTACAGTTTTAATTTTTAATCGGTGTGTTCTTGTTTTTTATAACAACAGCTGCAAATAAATAAATAAATAAATAAATACAATGTCGTCTTCTTATTACGGTTTTATACAGAATAATGAAGTTTCAATCGTAAGTTTGTTTAATTGTAAGAAATTTTGTTAAAATTCCATCACTTGATTGTAAGTTCCACCACGCTCTTGTGTTCTTGTTTTTTTGTATGTGTTTTTTATAACAACAGCTGCAAATACATAAATAAATAAATAAATAAAAATAAATAAATAAATATAAACTGCCTTCGCTAAGGCTCATCTTTCCAAAATGTTCTAAAATAAGCTGACTTTGTTGTTTCAAGTATCTAATAAAATTTTATAAATTATGTGGTAACACTGTTCAATTAGATCGATTCCGTAATCACTGGTTTAGTTCTTCGTATTTAAAAATTAAATTAAAGGATACTATCTGTACTCCGCGGTTTTACCCGCCGTTTAATTTAAAAGAAATGGGATTATTTACAAATAATTTAGAGTACTTCGGCATGCACAGTTCGGCTCTTCTCGGTAATGCTCGGTTCTCGTCCGGCGGCCGCCCCCGGTACCAACCCACCGCGTCGGATCGCCCGAACGCGCTAATACTTCACTTTCGTTTAGCGTTCTTTTTGCTAGGCTCCTATGGGGCGTAACGTGATAACGTGATAACGCGTAGCCTATAAACGTTCTCAACAATTGAACTATCGAATATAAAAATATTTTTTCCAATCTAGTAGTTCCAGAGATTACCGCGTTTAAACAAAATCTTCAGCTATATTATTAGTAGATAGATAATCTGTATAAAGTTTTGTGTATTGTATAAACATTTTGTTTATACGGTTTAATCACACCCTGTGTACAATTTGAAAATCAGTTTGGCGGCAAACGCACATCGAATTCATAATTAGGTACAAATAATCGACACGATTTTCCCTCTAATGTCTTACGGTCTATCGCCATATCCGGTGGAATATTTCGGATGGCTCAAGGGCGGACGGGCGAACGATTCGTGGAGGGCAAGCGCCGCCCAACGCGCGAGGGCGGAATGGACGTGAGACACGGGCAATTACTTCCGGTACACAAAAGGCAGGCCAATCCGGAAGCCTGCCGGCTTCGCATTTTTTTTTCTAGTTTCACGTGCGGCTTAAACTCGGGACTTTCTTCTCGCGCACCGCCAACACGATTTATGTTGGAATGGCTCACTAAGTTGCTATACATGCCGTTAGCCTGCGACAGCCTTGTCAGTATGAAAAAAATACCCTAAGACACCAATACTTTTCCGGAAAGTAGCAAAGGACTGATTTCATCTGAATACTAATTTCATAAACAACTACACATAAAAATCTCAATAAAAAACAAGACTGCCGTTACAACAACCATATGTATATTTTTTTAACGTTTTGTTTATGAATAATTTGTGGTTTTTTATTTAACCATATATGTAGATACATATATATTTTCGGGATGTACTCAATCAGACATTTCATTTTACAGTAAACACGATATATCAGGCCATCAGAACCAGAGTGGCCCAAATGCAAAAATCATTTTTGTGGATATGGGCCAAAATGGTTAAAAGCAATTTTTAAGTGAAAATAGCAAAAAAAAAGTAGTATGGCACATAGTTTATATTTTGGATGATTTCTTGAAGATATCAATTTTGGGCAACTCTGGAATTGTAAATAATGATTTTTTACATGGATTTTTCCATTAAACTCAAAATCAACAAAATGTCACTATGGTTCTGGTGGCCTCATATTTATGTTAATTTATTAATATTTGGATATTTAGATAACTACTTACTTGATGTTTGGACAGTTAATATACCCATGATACTCGGGATGAAATAACGGTTCCTATAATATTACTAACCTCGTAATCGGTTTTAGCGTTTAGAAGTTATAGTGGAATAAAGAAACAGATAACATACATAGATGTACACTGAACAAATTACACTTCTTTTGTAATTGTCGCACTGAGCGCCCTCTGCCGGCCGGCGAGCGAATCCGGTTGGCTTCCATTAAAATTCCGGTTTGGGCAAAACAAAAACAGATAGCGTTAATATTTAATTAAAATGTATGGAAAAATGACAATATTAATAGTGTAGCTTGTACGAGGGACACTAGATAAGTTATTTACCTAAAGGTTATAGAAGGAATTTACCAAAAACTTTTTTATTGTTTTTCAATGTAGTCGTCCCCCAACTCAACGCACTTGTTCCGATTTTTCCGGTAATGCGGAAATCCCACTAAAAAAATCTCTTGATCTGCAAAGAATTCATTCACCGCGCACTTTACTGCACAATCGTCCTCAAAGCGCTTCCTCGAAGGTAAGACTTCAAATTTCGGAACAGGTAGAAGTCACTAGGAGCCAGGTCAGGGCTATATGGTGGATGTTTGAGCTCCTAAAGGCTACACTCCCTTACGGCCGTGACAGCTTTGATGCACTTGTGCACAGGAGTTTTGTCATGCAGGAGCAGCACCCCTGACTTCAACATTCCGCGTCTTTTCTCCTTAGACGTCCCTCAATTTGTGCAGAGTCAATAAGCAGGCTTCGCCAATAATAGTTTTCGTAGCTTCCATATAGTGAATCAGCAGTATACCCTCCGTGTCCTAGAATATAGTGGCCATGACCTTGCCTGCTGATAGCCGCCCGAGGCTAGCCGAGAACGAAACCCAAACGGGTTCGTTCGCCGGCCGAGAGAGGATGCTCATCGATTTTATTTATGAAATTTGTATTCAGAAGAAATCAGTCCTTGGCTACTTACCGGGAAAGTCTTGGGGTGACACAACCGATTTTTTTTTATATTAATTACGGCAATATAAAGCCATCACTGAATGCTATTGACTCCGAAAACTGTCAAAATGTTAGCTCACAGTGATCATCGCCTTAACACGACCGCAACCGCACGTGTCGCCGCGGATACATCCGCGCAATCTGGTTACAACTTACTGAATAACCAGTTAACTGCGGAATTTATTTTTAAAAGACCCTCACAGTGTGCGTAATTAAAATAAAGCGATGAAGCGTATACACGTCGAACGCAATAAAAATGGTGCCATAATAAATTTTAGGAAAAATTCAAATAATAAGGATTATATTTCTATTGAATAAAAAGTAACAATACGTTATAAAAAGATAAAAAAATACTAAAATAATAACATTCAGTTAAAAAAAATATATAATTCATTTGACTTCATCGAGGTAATTTTGTAAGCAAGTTACTAGTACTAAAAAAATACCGTTCGATATCAAAACTCAATATTTGAGTAAGATACTACCGCTACTGCTGCTGCCGCTGCCGCCGCCGCTGCCACCGCCGCTGCCACCTCTACAGCAGTAGCAGTATGATCTTACTCAAACATAGAGTTTTAATGGCAAATGGTATTTTTATTTTCTACACGCCGCTGCCGCCGCCGCTACCGCCACCGCTACAGCAGTAGCAGTGGCAGTAGTATCTTACACAAATATTATTTTTTTATATCGAATGGTATTTTTTTTATTTTACACGACGTGTATACACGTCGACCGCACCAAAATAAAGATTTGGATTGACGTATATACACGTCGATCGCAGTTAACTGGTTAAACGCCTTTTAAAATCTTTGCAAATCTCTGCTCATTAATTGAGATTAATCTAATCATCGCCTGCTTTAATTGCTTACGTAGTAATAAATATCGCCCCTCTTCAAAGCGCTTTGCAAATGTCCGGGCAATAAAAACGAATTCTTGAATAACGTTGCTATCTTTTATTACCTCTCGCCTCGTGCAATTAAATGTAACCATATTGTGAGATATCATACAAAATATATGTGCTGCTGGATAGCAGACGTCCACCGCCCATTTTACTTTCACCACTTTATAATCGATAGAAACTGAAAAGCGGGATTACCACCCGATAAAAGTGAAGATGCTATAAAAGCGCCGCCATCAGTGTCTGTCGGCAGCCATTCGATTTTGTATAATTCTTAAATGTGTCCTTTATTCAAATGTTTCCATTCGAACATCCAGCCAATCCAGCAAGGAAGCAAAGCGCGCAATATTGTTACTGCGACCGGCCATTAATCGTCCCTGGGATCCCCGCCCACGGTTAAGTGTAATAATCTCGAGGGCGTTCGCCGGGACACAATTCGCTGACAGTGTGGTCACCCGTGCTGTAATAAATCTTCGCTCATTTGGCGGCATCACGACTTAGCGGTCCAATCGCTTTTCACCATATTTTCCACATTTTTTATTTGGCCGATGTTACGAATAATTAACGCACAGCCACATTTAGGTATAAAAAAATCTGGATGTATATTCGGGGTGTTATAACTGCACGGGCATTTTTTTCTGTGGGTACAACGCGGCAAGCAACTTTTGATTTAAAAAAAACGGAAGAAAAAAAAACAAAAAAATAAAATATTTTTTTGAAAAAAAAATATTTTTCCTGTTTTTTAATTTGAAAATTTAAAGAAGTTGACTATTAAATAAAGGTTTGAGAAGCGTTTGAGCACTTTGCGTCATCTAGCGGTAGGTAATAAGTCGTAAGTAAACAATATCAGCTACAATAACAATACAGCTACAATAACAATAACAATACGGCTAAGTCGTAAGTAAACAATATCAACCGCTAGATAGCGCATCGTGATCACAGCTTTTCATAATATTTAAAAATAAAATTAAAAAAACAAAATTAAAAAAGAAACATTCGAAAATTTTCATTATTTCGTTACGTCATCCTTCAGACCCCACCCCAGACGATTAAGGCTATTTCCAGACTGAAGTATATCTGTGTGTAAAGCTTCATCCGATGTAGCTGAAATTTGGCATGCAGGCATCATTTGGTCATGGTTGAAAAGTTGAATAGATTGTGGTTGAAATCGGTCCACCAGAGGACGCACTAGTCATACTTCAATCTCGAAATATTGGACTCAACCGCTCGAATGCTATTACCACCGATCAGTGTTGAATAGATTGTGTGAAGCACCCAAAGCTAGTCGAGAAACCAATCACGGCGTCGCAATGGAACTAAACCGGGTTCGTGCGCCGTATGAGAGAGGGCGATCATCGATTTTATATATGAAATTATTATTCAGATGAAACCAGTCCTTGGCTACGTGCCGGGAAAGTTTTAAGGTGACATAACCGATTTTTCAAATGTAGCTCGTGTATATTTAGAAATAATGTTCATGCGTTCGATTTATTTCGATTTTACCTCATCAGCTGTTTCTAAGCTAATATTATATGTCGCCCACCCACGGCCCGTATATGTAGCCGATGAGGGCCGATTTATAAAATATAATGATCTATTATTAGACACCTAGGTAAACTTTTATTAATATTTCATGACGCGGATAAATGTGCCTGGATCATTATGTGTCGAGAAAAGTCAGAATAGTGAATCGCAAAAACAATCGAGTTCGTCTAGATAAAAAAAAACGGTTATGTCACCCGAAGACATTCCCGGCAAATAGGCAAGGACTGATTTAATGTGATTATTAATTTCATTTATAAAATCGTTGAGCGCCCTCTCTCGGCCGGCGGTCGAACCCAAGACGGGTTCGACCGCCGGGTCCATTTCGACACCTCAGGCGGCGCGGTTCGTATCGCGGCTAGCCTCGGGCGGCTGGGCGTTAGTATTTCATTAAAATATATGGCAGACTTTAAATATTATTAGTGCAGCTTGTATATGAGATATTCCAACCAAAAATAATATGATTTGGCCCAACAAGGCATCTGTCTACCAAATTTCAAGTCTCAAGGTTCAATATTTCGAGGATTATATATATCTAGTGCGCCCCCTGGTGGATCGTTTTACAACTACAATCTTTTCAACTCTTGTTATGACCAAATGATGCCTGCTAGCCAAATGTTAGCTTAATCGGATCACGAGTTTGGGCGCTATCGTGGGGGAATACATACAGACAGACAAACACGCAGATCGACTTTCGTCAGGAAATGGTCTTAATCGTCTCAGGGAGGGGGCTCAAAATAGATATTTCCGTCTTCATCTTGAAGAAAAGCGCGTTCACAACAATTTCCCTCCTCATCGGTTGGTGAGCCGGAAAAGTAATTAAATACGACTCCATTCATTTTGCGACAGATTGTCCAAGATGGCAACCATCATGGCGGTCCTACAAATACGCAAATGTTTGTCTATTTTCACAACATTTTATAATTAGAGTATACGTCTTCTCGCATTTTTGGCGGAAGCAAAATTATTAAAAATCAAAAAGCGCCATTCGCAAAAATCGCAACTCGAATTTGAAGACGAAAGAACCAAGGGGATATGCGGCGGTGTATGTTCATGTTCGCGTAGCCTGGAATAAACTACATTGGTACCTTCTTTTTATATTGGATATTTGGATCTCACCGAAAACAGACTGGATAAACTTGAGCGCCTACAGAACGTTTGCATAAGGTACATATTCAATCTGAGGAAGTATGACCATGTTTCCGAGTACCGATCAAAATTGCAATGGCTTCGTATACGGGACCGGAGAAATTTGCATATCCTTTCACTTCTATATAATGTCCTACACAACCCTACATCACCCTCCTACCTCAACGAGGCTTTTACCGGATTAGGAAGTCATGGTCTCCCACTTCGTTCAAGTCAGAATAATATCCTACGTATCCCAAAACACAATACCACTTTTTTTTCCTACTCCTTCTCCGTACATGCAGCTCGACTGTGGAATCAGCTTCCTTTAACTATTCGAGGCGCTAGCTCGCTGTTCACCTTTAAGCAATCATTGAAAAAGCACTTCCTTTCACAATGAATATTAATCATAAATTCTAACCGTTCCGTTATCCCCTCCCTTTCCTTACCTTATTTTGGCAGTTTATTTATTTACTTATTTATTTATTTATTTATTTGTTAATATATCAAAATATGTATGTATATACATATACGATGATTGATACGATGATTAAAATTTATTTATTATACATACATATAATATGTCAAACTCAAAAATTTATTTATATATTTACATTTTACTTTAGATACACACACAATATATATTATATGCTATAATTTCAAATTTAATTTTAGGCTATAATTTGTTGCCTACTCTTCTTTTCACACCAGCATGTTGGTTGACTGGAAGATATTGCTGTAGTGTAGCAATAAGTCCGCCATTGTACCTTATTTTATTGTGCAATAAAGAGATTTTCATTCATTCATTCATTCATTCATTCATTCATTCATTCATTCTTTTTACATGACTGCCGAACAAAAAAGGAATGTAATGTGTCCTGGGTTAATCTATGTATATTTTCCGTTTCTTTATTTCACCATAACTTCTAAACGCTCAAATCGTTATTTCATTCCGAGTGTCATTGCGTACCTTATATACAAATATCAAGTAAATAGTCATCTAAATGTCCGAATCTCTAAATTTCAATAAATTAACATAAATATATCGTTTTTCGACAAATGAAAGGTATGATTGAGTACAGTCTGAAAATATATGTATCTATATGGATAAATACATAAACCACAAATATTTTATTAAAAAACCGTAATAAAAATAATTATAAATACTTAATAATAAATACTTTTTGTAACGGCAATTGAGTTTTTTATTCATTTTAATAATATTTACTTGTTCATATCGCTTTAAGTTCGGACAGACAGACATATATAAAACGTAATTTTTTATATATAGATATTTGGTATTGAAAGCTATAAATCAATACAGAAATGCACAGTGCTCCTAATAATAATAAGTGTAGAACTATTACGTATAGTTATTTTCAATTCCCGAGCATATTTTAACAAAAATACAGTCGCTCGTAATACCTACTTTCAGCTGTAAAAATTATCGTTTAAAGGAAAAATTAATTTAATGGCACAAATACCCCAGAATGCCGGCGCTTAAAGAAATACTTTTCATGGAAATTGCGGACAGCCTTTATTCTTATCTCGATCCGTTTCATTAGACTTCACAGAAAGGCGTATGAATATGAATGAAGCGATGGATAATGTTTATATTATTTTCATGGGTACGAGGGATGTTCAAAAAAAGTGATAATGAGTTACAAACTCCTTGGAGCCATATAAAAATAAATACAGGTAGGCACAGCTAATACATCTGATAATAGGGTCCTAAAAATAAAAGTTTTTTTAATTTTTTTTTTTAATAAGGGTCATTTGTTTGCATCTTGTCGCGGCGTGTTGGCGAAAATGGAAAAAAATGATATTGACGCAGTAATTAAATACCTTTGATTGTTACTTTCCTGTTAAGGTAAGTATTGTGGACGCACTTCTGTTTGTATTCTCCAACGATGGCGCCGAAACGCTCCATCCGATTGAGCTGAAATTTGGCATGCAGGCATCATTTGGTCATGGCATGAGCTGAAAAGATTGTGGTTGCAATCCATCCACCCTGGGTTGGCTCCCGACGAGGGAACTCCTCAACGGTCAACAGCAGAGTCCCAAAATTTTGTATACGCATTCAATTATGATAGCCCCTTCCAAGTTCTACCATGACATGGCTGATGAACACTGGGTTAGGCAGCTCTTATGGCACTAGCCTCGAATACTATTAATACAAAGCTAGTGCAAAACTGCGTATCACTGCTGAATTCCCTGGGCGAAAAGAACAGGGTAATTCTAAGATGGGTTCCCGGCCATGCAGGAATCGAGGGAAATGAAAAAGCCGACGAACTTGCTAAGACGGGAGCAAAGGTAACGTTATACGGCCATGAATCTTGCTGTGGCGTAGCAAAAAGCCTTGCAAACCTAATGCTTAAACAAATATGTTTAGAACAATCCGTCAACCACTGGAACAACACGCCATGGTTGAATCAATCCAAAGCGCTAATTAAGGCTTACGACCCTAAGACGGCCCGTGAAGCCTTATCGCTAAATCTAAACAATCTACGCATACTGGTGAGGGCGCTCACGGAGCATTATGGCCTTAACAAACACATGTACAACCTCAAGCTCCGAGACACAAAAATGTTCAGGTTCTGCCAAGGGGCAGAGGAAACTCCCCTGCACCTCATACGAGTGTGGCCCGCTGATGCGTAAAAGATACACCCACTTGGATGGTCATTACCTCCAACCTGAGGAGGTAAAACAATCTGGCGCCAAAAGCCGGTTGTGGTTCTTAAATGACACGAGTCTTAGCGCAGAACTATAGTAGGTGGCGAACACAATAGATCAGCAATGGTCGCAGTGTTACAAGGCTCAAAAGACCTTAGAAAAGCCCCACACAATAAAAATAATAAAACCCTCCCGATGAGGGAACTCCTCAACGGTCAACAGCAGAGACCCAAAATTTTGTATACGCATTCAATTATGATAGCGCATTCCAAGTTCCACCATGACATGGCTATTGTACCCTGGGTTGGCTCCCGATGAGGGAACTTCTCAACGGTCAACAGCAGAGACCCAAAATTTTGTATACGCATTAAATTATAATAGCCCCTTCCAAGTTCTACTATGGTTCCTTAAAAGTGGCCAGTTATATGGACACCCACAGTACAAAACCACTGTTCATAAAATGAGAAGCCTTTGAGATGTAGCTATATCAGAAAATCCGTATAAGCGGGCTGGATAGTCAGGAATTAAGATGTCTTAAAGGAATAATTTCAAATCCCTCAAAATACTACGAAATGGTAAACCTAGCCGACGCCAACGCGTATTTACATACATAAAACCAATAGGATGGGTTTTCGTATGGGAAAGAGACAAAATGTCGACGACCAGGCGATAAATGTAACGTGGGACCTAGCGCGGGTTCGCGAAATTAGTTTCGTGATTGGATTTTTCGCCATTTCCCTTGCGAAACGCGTTTTCTCTCTCTCTTTCCCTTTTATAACCAGAGCAAAGGCAACGTCGAACGCGTCATTATTAGCTCTGTGTGCATTTCGCAGATATGGACACTGATAAACAGAATTTCAGAATGTTTTCATTTGAGAAGCTGTCAAAGGACTACATAGAAACCAAAGTGTCAGACGCGATATGTGTTAAAATCATCATCCCAATGGAGTGTCATCCTCTATAGATTAAGCTTTGCGACCAGACTATTTTTCTGACACTGTTCCTATTTACCACAACCTTAAGTTGTATAATGAGCTCTATCGGATTTTGAACTACCGTATCATTAGAAGTTGTATTCAAAATAAATAAAAAACAACTTGTTCAAATTTCATCGACTGCACGTGCAAAAATATCGAGCAGTAACAAACCACAGAAAAACAAATGAATAACTGATTTAGGTAAAGGCATACTGACTTTGAATAAATATAGGTTTTAATTTGAAATACCAACTCAAACAAAAGTTATCCAAATCCAAAGAGTCCAGAATGAGAAAAAACGGTTGCATCACCCCAAGACTTTCCCGACAAGTAGCCAAGGATTGATTTCATCTGAATATTCATATCATAAATAAAATCGATTAGCGCCCTCTATCAGCAGGATTGCGGTGTCGACTACAACGGGCGAAACCGTCACCCCAGGCTGTTATAACAATATAGATCGTTCTTTCAGACGTGGGATAATCGTAGATTACTTGGGGACAATACAATCTACTGTCTAGTTCACCAGCAGCCCGTTAAAGTCCAATGCCTTACGGCGAGGCACCGGGAAAGGTAACCAGCGGGCAGCCTCACCCCCTAACTACCAGTTTTGGCAGGATATCTCCGTCTGGAATTAACCTTCAGCATACGTCCGTCCTCCCGACTGGTTGTGGGTCCAAAGTCGCTTACGCAACCTCTACCTGTTGTATTACAGCAGTAATTCAGTTTGAATTTATCACGGACCTGGGCGTTCTTCGCCCGTAGTGCCACACAGGATCGAGTTGCCCAAGGTCATTTCAAGAGTGGCATGACAACAGGTGAACATCCACCTTCGCTGCTTAGGAAACAGTATATTTCCATAGTCTCCAGACGCCTTCAGCAATTAGTCAGAATGCACAACCGATCGGCTTCGCCGACCTGTGCGCAAACCGTCTAGTGGCGTCGGGATGCAATCCCGCCGGGAGAAACCGATCCACCAGCACTGAGGCCTGAGACACTGGAGTCTTTCCCGGGGTAGCCTTCCACTCGAGGAGGCTTCTGAATAGGCTCATATTCCGACTTGAGCTAGTGAGGCCCCGTCAGTGACGTTCCTCCTCCCATAATCTAGACCAACCGCTAGGCGAAGGCGTGCGTCTAGCTTTTTGTGCGTGAACCCCATCCCTAGAATTATCACGGATTGGCGCCCTGGAACTTGACGGTTTCCTAAAAAATTTAGATATTATCCGTGACATAATGGCATTTATCCGATCTGCCTACAAACTATATGACCATTATAAACGGGGCACGTAGCAAAATTGATTGGAGCTGAATCGTGAGTTGAGACGATCCGACAACAAAATGGATCTTGTGGCCCAAGCTGCACCAAACCGTTGACTCGGCAGGCGGATGAACCCGGTTTGTATCCGTTGCAACCGCCTCGGTCGGCGCGGTTCATTTCCCGGCTAAGAGCGTAGTTAGGCTAAACGCCAACGCCAAACGCCAACAGACGGCGTTAATATTTGGTTAAAATGTATGGCGAAATTTAAATATTAGTGTATTTAAAAAATAGTGTGTAAATATGAGATATTCCAACCGAAATTGTACAATATGATTTCGGCCCAACAAGGCAACTGTAAGTCCAATATTTCGATATTGATAAATGCTAGTGCACAGATTTTACGCACAATCTTTTCAACTCTTTCCAAAAATAAAGGTTTTGGGCGCTATCGAGGAGGAATACACACACAGAGACAGACACGCAGGCAGACCCACTTCTATCTGGAAATGGCCTTAATTAATCGTTTCAGGGATAATAGATACTTCTCGTTCACAAATAGCTTTGAAACTGGCTGATATAATCGACGGTGACGTCGAAATACAAAGGAACAGACAGAGAGACAGTTCAGTTCAGTTTCAGTTTTGAAGCTCTAGTACGATATCGATCAAAAGTGACGATGGACGTTGTACGAAGTATATCCCTTCTATGAATCGAGAGAACTGTGACGTCTAATTTCATCGAAGCTTATATAATCGCATCACGCGCAAATTCACGTTCGTTTCTATCTGTTCAGAGGAATTTTATTCCTGGATACTTTATCCCACGGCGTTTTATTCCGGGTAATTTCATCCGACCTTCAGTGAGGATTTTATCTTACCAGCAGGATATCTGCGATTTCATAACCTGAGTAATCAAAATCTGAGTAGGTATTATTACTGCGGCTTGGCGGGTTACACCGTTAAGAGTTTCATCACAGCCGACAACGGACACTCGTGAAACACCTCCTCTACCCGTTGATCCATTTTTCTTATATCCGAAAGCAATCCATACGATTTGCCTATTTGATTCTAAAGCCATTCAGAACGACGAACAGAATGTAAGTTGACCAGCCCAACAAAAATCAAAAACGTATCATTTTTATATAATTCTATAGGTATAAATATGTGGATAAGGACATTGATTAACATATATAATTACCATTAGATAGCTCAACTCCATAGTATGATTTGGATGAAATAAATCTCCATGTTAAACATGCCAATCTGCTAGATAGGTTAATTGAACAAAGAATTTAAATACTAATGTAACGATATTACTACGATCAAGTATCGAAAGTGGAACCATTGATTATATAGGGTATTAGATTGATCAACGCCATAGTACGTCTTGGCAAACCTTCTACACGAGCGACATACATGTGGTGCTGATAGCAGTGACGTCCAAACTAATAGCTATTTTATTTGATCATGTAATAACATCGATGATGAATGTTTTTTTTAAATAAAGAACTGTTTGATTACAAAACCTAATAATTTAACCGATGATAACAATAATGACAATTAATTATTACTGCCATCACAGAAACAATACGGATAGATAGAATGCCATCTATTAGTCTATCTTAAATTAAAGCGCGTTATTATTACGAATTGAATAAAAAACCAATTACCTAAAAAATACCTGTATACCAATAAAATATATATCTTTAAGTAAATAATATTAAAATAATGACAGCTGTGATTTCCAAATTTGTTTGATATTATATTAATATTGTATACGGTATAGGTGTATTTAGAGCGCTATCTTCACTGCTCCGTTATACTGTTATACCACTAAAGTCGCCATGAACAAAATAATAGAAGATTAATCAATGTTTAGAACCATGAGTGCCATCTATACGTTGCGTTTCGTAGTAAAATCCTGGTTGCCAAATTGTAGTACAACATTGATCATTCTAATATGCTATATAATTAATGATATTATTATAATTAATTATATAATTAATGATATTACGTAAATAAAATACATTTTTCACAATTTTAAATGCAAGTTTTTCCACTTACTGCACCATTAACAAAGAAAATAAGCTTTATTACAAGCTTTTATTTACCTTGTTGTATATGTTAGTTTGTTTAGGTTAATTCTCACGGTCAACAGCACAGACACACAATTTTGTACAAGCATTCAATTATGATAACTCGTTCTAAATTTCACCATGGCATGGCTGCTGCACCCTGTCTTGGCTTCCAACGAGGGGACTTTTTAACGGTCGGCAGCACAGAAACGAAATTTTGTATACGCATTCAATTATGATAGCCCGTTCTAAGTTTAATCCAGCCAACCCCGGGTACACACCCGGGGTTGGCTTCCAACGAGAGGACTCCTCAACGGTCAACAGCTCAAACACGAAATTCTGTATAGCATTCAATTATGATAGCCCGTTCTAAGTTCTACTATGACATGGCTGCTGCACCCAAGGTTGACTCGAGACAGAGCATTCTAATAAAAGCTTGTTTTTTACCATTTGATTTTACTATTAACTTATGACTTTATAAATTCTTTTGGTTAGCAATTTCCCTAGCAGCGGCATATATAGGTCGGAGGTTACTAATAAATATTTCAAACGGTCGAAATGTGTGCGAATGCGTGATTTTCGCACGTGCGGCCTTATAACTTTCTAATATATTTATTTTTGGCTTCTTATGCTTCCACCGACATTTAACCTATTGGTACAATGAGGTTTTTTATTATTCTAAAATATGTTTGATTATGGAGTGTTTTATACTCCGTTAACGAGAAGTTTACGAATCGCCGGACTTCGATTAATTTTTCCTACGCTTTTCTATGGTCATTTCATAAATATTTCACATATAAATATATATAAACTTTCTAGTTTCCATACAATATATTTTTCTGATTTAAAAAATGCTGAACTGAAAGTTAAGAAAAATCAAGGAAAGATGGCAGAGACCGAAATAAGCCTGACCCTGGAATAAATAACCGCGTATAGAAATAACATATACAATGTGTAAGTATAGCTAATCATAATCCGATAGATATCATTTATTTAAATCATTTAATGGAAATAACGTAAAAAGCCACTTAAGAGAACATCGCAATCTATTGTATTTTATTATAATTCCAATGAAACACATAAAAATCAAACCACGTTATAAAATATAATATTCGCAAAAATAATACATAAAAACAAAAGATTGAAATAAAAAATGAATAGAATGAAAATGAATAGAATGAAAACGAATTTACCGCGTGAAGTTTGTAACACCCGATGTTTCAGCGATGTTGCAAACACCGTTGTCCAGGGTAGACTGAACGTTTAGTCTACCCTTGTCTACGGCGGTTGCAACATCGCCGAAACGTCGGGTGCTACAAACTTCCCGCGGTAAAATCGTTTTTATCCATTTATAATGTTAAACAACCGCGATAGAGTTGACAATAGAGTCGTCAACTACAACGGTCGAACCTCACACCTTAGGAAGTTTTAACACCTCAGTTTTAACACCTTTTAACAGTAAGTTTTACACCTCAGGAAGTTTTAACAAAATAATCGTTCTATCTCCCGTGAAAAGAGCGCAGAAAACTTAGGGAATGCTACCCAGTGGGCATACACTCACGCCCTTACTTCCAGTTGCGACCTGATTACTCCGGTATCTCGACTGGTTACAAGTTTGAGGTCGCTTGCGCTGTCCTCTCCATTACGTAGCGGTGAAACGGTGTCAACCGAATCTATCGCCGATCACGGCATCCTTTGCCCGGCTCTTCACCCGGAATCGGGTAGCCGATGGTCGTTTCAAGAGCAGTCGCCGTAAGGTCAGCAACCACCCCCGCTCTATAGGAAACGGTACAGCTTCCAGACTCCCCCGACTGTTAGTCAGAATGCACAATCGATTGGCTTACGCCGCACGGTGCCCAGACGGTCCAGGAGCACCAGAAGGTTGACTCCTAGGGGAAACTAGCCCTAAGGCCAGGGTCTTACCCGGGCTCTTGCTTCATGCGTGGAGGCCGCCGGATGGGTGTTGACCCGTGAGTGTGACTGACCCTGAACAAATAGGTCTTCCTGGCCAACTCAACAAGGGCCCATTAGCTCCCAACCGGACGATACAGTACGAATTTAAAAATCAATCGGTTTTTTTTATTGAAATGAAATCTCATCTTCCGAGAGCTTGAGCAGCTGTTTGTTGTAATAGCAGCTGATATTTCAGTGGCCCATCTCCGTAAACTAATACAGCGTCACCGGCGCTGGGTAATATTTCCGGATTAAGTGATAAAAGCCCGCTCACTTAGCGGAATCACGCACCCGCATCACCGCTAAATCCGTCATAATCACCGCTATGAAGTGGCCGCCACGCCACGACGCGATGCCGCGCCGGTCCGGACCGAACTTGTCCACCGACCGGATTAGGCGTGCAAAACAGAGAGGTGATTATTTTTAATCATATTGCAAGACAGATCGAAATAAACTATACATGACAAAAATGCTGTGTGGAATTGTTTGTCATTTGTTAGCGTACGACCGGAGACGTATTAGAATAGACCGCGGGGGTGCGAAGGTGAACTGTGAGTAAATGCGTAAGCGGAATAGAAAGAGATAGCTACATATAACACCCCCTCTTTCCTTGTCTAGTTGCGCATGCGCTTTTATCCATACCATAGCAGACTTATGGCGTCGAAGCGTTGCCATAGTGATATATATCTAAGCATTGGCATAGCGATATATGTACGTGTATCCCGTGCATAGGTACAAGGACTACTAGAGGACGACTAAACAAGGATAGAGGGCGTACCATATGCTGCTGTATCTTTCTATTCCGCTAACGCATTCCCAGGCTGGTCGCGCGGTCTAGTACTTATGTATATGTCTGTGAGTACGAGCCAGGTCTGAAGGGGGGGGGGGGTAGGTTTACCAGATGTAAAATGAAGTCCACATTCGGCCCAGGCCGACTTTCGCCGTATTACCAAGGTGGAAGCGAGTCGGCACTACTCGTCACGTCTGAAAAATGTATAGGAAAAAGCGAGAGGGAAGTCGTCGACTCGGCGATTTTCGGCGGCAATATTGTCAGAAACAGAAAATTGCTAGAGACATGACGGTTTAAAGAAAACTGTTTTTTTTTCTATAATAGCTTAAAGGATCATCTTTTTTTATTTTTGCGCCATCGAATTATAATGTTGAAATAACACTTTCAGCCAAAGAATGAAAGAAGAATTTACCGAAAAATATGATGACTTCACCAAATTTTTAGATGATTCCTCTTATGACAATGATTTCCTTCTAGATTGTATTATGATCCGATTTTGAAAGTTCGCGGTCATCTAACATTTGCATTGATTTTGCATATAATATTAGTAATTTAATTTTAACTAATGCTTGTGATTATGCAATTCTCCAAAATTTGCCAATTACACATTACAATAGAGCAGCAGCCATCTTTGATCTTCAAATTGACATTTTGTCAGAAGGCGCGTTCGGAAACGGAGGCGCGTTCAGGTCACTTCGTTTTTCGCATTCGAGCAGCAGAAATTCGACAGTGTGAGATGAAACATATAAACGGTGTCCTTCTGCATTCATTTTACCGGCAGTCGAAAAAAGGGATAGGTTATAAAATCGAAGACTATCGCGGTTGTTTGACATTATAAATAGGATAGAAAACGAATTTACCGCGTGAAATTTGTAGCACCCGACGTTTCGGTGACGTTGCAGCCGCCGTTGTCCAGGGTAGACTGGATCTACCCTGGACAACCCTGGATAACAGTCTACCCTGGACAATGGCGGCTGCAACGTCACCGAAATGTCGGTTGCTACAAATTTCACGCGGTAAATTCGTTTTCTATCCTATTTATAAGGGATAGGTTTTCGTATGTGGGTTTCGACTTGCACTCGTCCTGGTAATGGCGGCACTCGGCGATAATGTTTCCGCTAACGTCCTAGTTGGGTTAGCGATTTGTCCGCTTCTCAATATCATCTCGAAGGAGTAGCGGGCGATTTGTCAACTGAAATGAAAAGACTCCGAAGATAAATGTAAATCCTAGTTTCGCGGAAAAGCCATTGAAAAATGGGAAAACCGGACTAAAACCACACAGATTTTGGAAAGAGCGGATAACAAATCGGAAGTAAATTTGTATATTTCGCGTTAATAAATTAATAGTTTAAAAAAAAACTAAAAACACGCTTTTATAAAAGCACGTAACAACCAAAAAATCTGGTTTCATCATCAGACCTTGAAACTTAATCGTGGTCGAAGTTCATTACAAGACCTTTCTAACAAGTCCAAACACGGCTATGATACGATATTTCATCATGGAATGCCAGTGCCTATCTTCCGGCTTCATCATCAGACCTTGAAACCTAATCGTAGTCAAAGTTCATTCCAAGACTTTTCTAACAAGTCCAAACACAGCTATGATACGATGTTCCATCATGAAGTTCCAGTTCATATCTTCCGACTCCATCATCAGATCAGTTCGACAGTACCATATTATTGTATTGTCATCAGAACTACATACAGCTGCCAATTTTCATGACCCTACGATCCTTGGAAGATGGTTAAATTAGTTACCTTAGATTCCATTACATAGTTACATACAGGTCGACCTAATAAAAGCGTGTTAAAAAATACTTTACCTCCTGCTGGGTTGTGGGCCGGGAAAGTAGAAGGGAAAAATGAAACATTTGGTGGGATAAAAATAAAAGTTGCAGTATGAACCTCCATTATCTCCCATGTGAAAAATGTGAGGGCTGTTAATTTGCACTCGACGCGCCCGGATACGTCGTGTGATTAATATCACGCTGGAGGAGGCTTCATACTCGAATGTCGGCCGTCATATTCTGCAGACACCTAATTTAGTTAGCGATACTTCCCAGCGGAGGCTTTCGTATTGATTGAGCCACGGAGCGAATAGCCACGGTATCGCGTGACTTTTCCCCGGCGTTATCGTCCGTTACTGTGCTCGAGTGGTTGCCATCACGATACGATTATCGTACACGTAAGTAGCTTCTCCAACGTCTGCCCTACGTGATAAGATTGATCTATTTGATCTTCGAACTATTTCTGGCATCGTCACGAGTTTTGAGGGAATAAGCAGAGAGAGGAGTATTTACCATCGAAACATGGCTAAAACTATTGAGCGACTTTGATATTGTGCCATCACGATACGATTATCGTACCCATAGAATGCTTCGCCAACTTTAAACCCTGCGTGATTGGATTGAACGGTTTGATCTTTGAACTGGTAGCGAATGGTTTCGTGCAGCTTGGGACATAAGATCCAATGGGTTCTCGGTTCGGCCCAACTTATGATTCAGCTCCTATTCAGTAGCCTCCTCGTATGAGGGACTACGCCGGGAAGGACTCTTGCGTCTCAGGCCTCACGGCTCGTGGATCGATTTCTTCTGAGGGCGACGTCAGCCAATCGGTTGTGCACTCTGACTGAAACAGTGTAGGGACTATGGAAATGTACTGTCTCTTAAGCAGCGGGGTGGATGTTGACCTGTCGTCGGCCACTCTTTAAATAACCAATTGGCTACTTGATCCTGAATTCAAAGCCTTGAAAAAGATGCATATGGTCCGCGATAGATTCAAACTAAATCAACGCTGAACATACGGCAGGTAGAGGTCTCACCAGTGACATCGGACCCGTGACCAATCGGAAGGTTGAAGGTATCCTGATGGTTAATTCCCGACAAAAATGCCCTTCAAAACTGGTAGTCAAGGGGCGAGGCTGCCGGTAGTTACCTTTTCCAGTACCTCACCGTAAGGCATTGGCCTCTGACGGACTCGTGGAATTGCTGGACAGTAGATTTGTACCATACTAACGTAGTCGACACCGCCCAACTGATCTTTGAACTGGGAGCTAATGGGCTCAGTGCCGTCGGGCCATTATTTATTTATTTATTTATTTATATGTTTCAAACATAATTATAAAACACATAAAAATGGTCATACCAAGTAATGGTGCGAAGAAACAACGGCCCACATTTACATGACCATGCTCAGCGCATACCCAACTAGGCCAAATATAGCCTGTATCTGGGCATTCGACTTATTTTCTGACTTAGGTGGAGAAGCCTAACTGACGTAGGTACTCATATAGATACTTATACACATACACACATACATACACATACATACACAAATATATAAATATAATGATCTAAATATATTATAGTATTAATCTTTTGCATTATATTACAATATAGTACATTTTGTTTAATATCTTATATCATATTATATAGTATAATAGTTTATTTATTATGAAGTTTATATATAATGATATATTTTAATATATTATGATCCATGTTAGGGTCGGCCCAACTCATGGGTTAGCACCCATCCGGTAGCCTCCTCCGGTAGAAGTGCAACCTCTGGTAGTACTCGCCCGCTGGCCGGTTTTCCTGGAAATTATACGGGCGCTCCTGGGCAGTTTGCATACCGTGCGGCGTCAGCCAATTTATTGTGGATTCCGACAGATAACCGGGGAAGTCTGGCAACAGCTTTGTTTCCTATAAAGCGGGGGTGGTTGTTAACCTTATGACAGCCGCTCTTGAAACTACCAATCGGCCACCCATTCCGTGTGAACAGCCGGGCAGAGGACGCCGCGGTCAGCGAAAGTTTAGGTAGACACCGAGTCACCGCTTCGTAAGGGAGAGGACAGCGTAAGCGACCTCGAACACGTAACCTCCTCGATGAAGTGGAGATCAGCTCTTTTTGGAGCCTAATGTTTTGGATATCCGCCAAGTAAACATAGCCGTAGCATCCATTGTATCTTATATTTTTATTGCCGAAAACCTCTTATGCACGTTTGTTGTACCTATGACATTACTAGCTGACCGGTGCCCACTTCGTTGGGCGGTAAAACTTTTTATCTGTGATGAAATTATGGGCGTGGTTCGGTTAGTACTGAGTGCTATGATTTATTTCTTGACTGCCAAAAGAAGGGTTATATTTTTACTGCATATGTATGTATGTATTTGCATGCCAATTTAACTATAATACCGTTATTTGTGAGTATCTTCTTGTGAGTGTCTTATTTGTGAGCGTATTATCTCTTTAATTATTTATGCAGTAAAAGGGAAATTATATGCAGTGAAAGGGCAAGGTCTTTTATTTTAAACGCTTGAAGCGATAAATTTACTTATTTTGATAAGAATTCATAATTGTTGATAATATGACCAATAGACATGACCTAACGATTTAAATTATTTTTTTTATATAAAATACCACTTTTTGTGACTTAAATATAAAAGTTAGACATATGCTGTCGCTGACTTTTTTGTAGGCATTATCAAGCTCTACAACTTTTCTCTAAAACTTAAGCATATATCTCTCATCGTTAAGGCAGCGTTAATTAGAAACATTTTCGTTTGACCGCTTATTCTCCGACTTACTTTGCAAATCCGACTACCACGAGAAAGTCTTTTAATTTTTCGGATTAATGTATAGTTTATAACACTTACAAATAACGTGGCTTTCTATTGGCAAAAGAATTTTAAAATCGGTTCAGTAGATCCAGAGATTACTTCCTACAACGTCACAAACTTTACGTCTTTATAATATTAGTATAGATTAAATATAACTTATATGTCTATATTTATCGTTTTTTTCTATATTCTATAGAAGATTTATATGCTATTGAATATAATTAAAAGTACTAAGATACAAATAGAGGTCTGACGAGTGTGGAGTGGGTGATGAAGTTTCTCCAGTTGCAACTCCTACGTCTTTGCGATATCCCCAGATGCAAAAGTTGTTACTGTTTGATGCTAAGTATGGAGTCATGCATTGTCATGCAGAAGCAGTGGTAAAGAGCGATTGCTCAACTCGTTTGTCTAATAGTTTACTTTTTGCGTGTAGTTAATTGTGTAAAATACGAGCTCCTCCATCATTGTTTAAACATTGGCAGTAGGTACACAGTTGCGCGAACTGTTGCGCCAGACCGCAAGAAGCTGAAATGGATAACAACTTTATTATATAAAACAAATTAACATATTCTATAGTTACAAAATGAACACATATTTCAAAACGTTGTGTTTTGCAACATAAAACATCACAAAAACTTCGTGGAGGAATGATATTAAATCGGTTTTTTCTAGTTTTCTTCCTCTTGATCGATGATAATTTTCGCTTTTCACTCAGAAACAATCAAAAAACCCTTTAAAAAACATGTAATGGACCTCATATTGCAATAGGCGCAGGACCTCATATTGAAAAGTAATTCGACTCTTTAACTTTCATTGCTGCACATTCGAAAATATCCGAGCAATAACAATCCATAGAATGACAATTAAATAACTGATTTTGGAAAAGGCATAAATTGCTTTGAATAACAAGCAAATATATTAAAAAGAATAAAAAACACGACTGCCGTTACAGATATTATATTTCTAATTATTTTTATTAGTTTTTTATGAAATATTTGTAATTTATGTTTTCATCCATATAGATATATATATATATATATATATATATATATATATATATATATATATATATATATATATATATATATATATATATATATATATATATATATATATATATATATATATATATATATATACTTATATATATATATATATATATATATATATATATATATATATATATATATATATATATATATTATCTATTTATTATAATGCCTATGTAGGTAATTATCCTTTTATACTTTTATTATTACCGCTTTACTAACTAACATTAGATGTCTTCTTCTTCAAATTTTCTTAATTATATTGCTAAAAATTTACATCATTTTCAGAATGTATCACTCCAGAACACTGTCGTCTAGTGGAGCTGATAAAATCCATCAAATCTGTACTTTCTTTGCTTTGCAAACAATGATTAAGTATTTGCTGTATCTTTTCTATACTGTATTATGTATGTCAACATTGTAAATTTTTGTTTTGGATTTAAATAATAAAAAATAAAAAAATTAAATGTACATTTTTAAAATGTACTCAATGAGACCTTTCATTTGATACTAAATACGATATATTTATATTTATTTATTGACATAACGATTCTAACAATACCACACACTTCAAATCAAATCAAATCACATTTATTGTCTTCAAAAACTTTTACAAAGTTGTTCAGACACCAAATCGGTTCACGCGTTTAGAAGTTATGGTGGCATAAAGGAACGGAAAAAGTACATAGATGAGCCCTGGACAGATTACACTCCTTTTTTGTTGGGCAATCGTGTAAAAATAGATTTCAATTTGAAATTCCAAATTAAACAGACGTTATCCAAATTCAAAATGGTCAGAATTAAAAAAAACGGTAGTGATTGCGTAAATTTACAGTGAATTTATCTAGCGAAAAATGGGGAATTGGTGAAGTGGAAAGAGGTTCATCAAATGAAATGATTAAAGGATCAAGCAAAATCTTTCATCAAGTGAAGGATCAAACAAATAAAATCAGGCGAATTCGCTACGTCCGATTTTTCACCCGCTCTTTCAAAAAATTTGCTTATTTTTAGTACGGTTTTTCGTTTTTCTAAGGCTTTTCAGCGAAACTAGAATTTATATTTCCCTTCGAAGCCTTTTTATCCTATTTGACAAATCGCCTGCTACTCCTTCGATTATGATATTAAGAAGCGGACATCGCGCCGTAATATTATCGCGTGTTAGTATTTTGTTTTGTTATTGGCCATAAAAAAAAACAGAAGACGCCGCTACGATCATGTGATATACTCAAGTGTATTGTGTCTTCCGCTTCTCGCGTGTGTGGAAAATAATAAGAAAGCGCCCCTGTTGGTTTGCGTGCACGACCTTGAAGAGCAGTAGATATTGTAAATCTCTTCCGAAGCAGATAACAACACGATTTACGCGCTTTCATACATATTTAGTGGCCTTTCTATGACTTCACCGTTCAAAATTTCATAGAGTCTAACAAGAATTGAATAATATTTAAGTAGTTCATGTTATTGGATACCAATTGTAGCGTCCGTAGCGTCGTTGGCACCGGTTCTCCTCGTTGTTACCGAAGTTAAACAGCGGCGGGCGCTGTCAATACTGGGATGGGTGACCGCCTGAGTGTTTGATTGTGTGATGCTTCAAATGCCCACCTAGAAGACGGTGCCAATAGGCAACAAGGTGGGTTTCGCGAAAAAACAAATGCCTTGTGGGTAAAAAAAACTGCAAATATAATAATATATCAATATATAAGAAACAACTGGTTTCATAGACGCTTTGGCCTGGAATGTCTTAATTATACCAAGAACTATCCATTATGTATATCTAGTTGACGATCATTATTATTCATAATAATATTTTCTGTGACTGTTTCAAAATAATACAACTTTTATAAATGTTATGTATATTTGATGTTTTAATTATATGTTATTATTAAACATAGGTTAAATGTATTTTATTATATATTAATTTCAATAATGATACTTTCTTGGTTTTCTGTTGAATATTTTTAGTTTTTGTCCTTTCAGTTATATTTTTTATTAATTTTTTTTTAAATATAACTAAAAGCAAACTATTTTCATTGGATTTTTAATTCTCTTTTTGTACATCAGTTTTTCTTACTTTTAACTTGTATGATATTTAGCCTTATTTTTACTATGTTTTAAATGCTTGCCCTGGAACAAGTTATCACTTAGTTGGGCGGCATGTGACCGATACCTAATCGCGTGTAAGCGTGACATAAACTGCTGTGGGTTTATTCTTTTTTAAGTAAAATTTTCTGCTTTGTTGAACTGTAGATAGTAACTGTTTTTTGTCAATCTTGTTGCAAAATATGAACACGCCATAATAAATAAATAAATATTAAAATAAATAGTCTCGCGATTGGATCGCTTTTAGCGATTGAAAAGCGAAATCGTTTTAACAGAATTACGAGTACCTACTCGCGCAATCGCTATCGCTAACGGCCGTTCTCTTGCTTTCCTATCATTTCTCAAATCATAGACCGTAGAAACCAGACTAGATCAAAAGAGGTGCTTTGATTGAAATCGGCTTTTCATTCCGTCAAAAAATTACTAACCGGATGGATTACAAAACAATGATGTTAACAGTGAGGTGATATTTTACAAATTACTTTCGTTTCAGTAATTTTAAGTTTAATAAGGAATTTTATCATTCTTTATCCTAGCTATAAATAAAATTTTGGATTATTTTATTTAAATCTTTGTCGTTTCTAATTTGACTATTTTGTTTTAAATTATTTGTTTTATTGTCATTGGATTTAATTCGTTGACAATTTGAATTTTCAACTCATAATTTTAAATTTTAATTTTTTAAACAATATATGATTTTTTTATAAACACAGTGCATTGCAGTTACCACTGCACTAGGCTATGTTTAAATTTTCTGTTATTGATTCAATGTTTAAAAGACTTTTGTGCATAGTTCCTGAGCTGAAATTGTTACATTACTAAATACATTTCATCAACAATACGTTTCATCAATAAATAAATAAATGAAGAAGACATGTGGAAGACTTTACAAGAAAGCTGGAACAATATTTCTTAAGATATATATGCAATATCCCTCTGTCCTTTTCGCCACGATTTATACCTCAGCCATTGTTTTAAAGCACAATGCAAAATAAATCTCATAATCCTCCCTTCTGTTGTGCGACG
Organism: Micropterix aruncella; assembly: GCA_944548615.1. Taxonomy (NCBI): domain Eukaryota; kingdom Metazoa; phylum Arthropoda; class Insecta; order Lepidoptera; family Micropterigidae; genus Micropterix; species Micropterix aruncella. Next base: position 18,798,160 of record OX155957.1, on the reverse strand, counting down.
CTTTCGGAAACGCGGTAAAATTTCGAAACCATTAGCCTCATTACTATGGCTAGAAAACACGTGAAAGTAAACAAACTAGAGCGTTGGCAACAATAACGCCGCTCGACAGGTATTGTACTCCCCCGACTAGACAGACACTCGCGAGACGCTTTTACTTAGCTAAGGGCCTGAATTTTCTCTGATAACAATAATAATATATTATGCAGTGTCACGCCGAGGCGTAACGAGCAACTCTAGAGCTACTAAATTATGAAAATGTTTAGGATTAATGCACTCAATTAGTTGACGCTTCTTTCGACTGGAATGAAGTCGACGATATAATGACATCGTCTGTGTTTTTATTATTGTTTTTGCCCTCTTTACTGCGGAGGTCAGTGACAATTTCGTTTCTTGAAATGGCAATTAATTCAAAATAATAATTGTAATTTGTATTTAAAATATTTTATTCAACATCAATAAATACGGATTCAACGTAAGTAAATACATACGCGTAACGTCGAAAGTAAGTATATATTTTATAATTCAATTATTTTAATAAAAACATAGTGCATTTGAACAAAATATTTTAGGGTAATATAATATGGCAATAGCAAAATGTATGATGTTTTATAGTACTTTTTATGTAATAATAGGGAATATAAAACTGGTTGTGCTGATTTAAAAATAAAACAATAAACAATTCCTAATTAAGGTGTAAGAGCTGTATTTGTTGTATGGGTATTGGTGTGTGTTTGTGTGGAAAGAGTATGTTTAAGCGTATAAAACTGTAAGATATATTTTAGTGAGAGTGTATGTGGGAATGCAGGATGTTAGCTCAATGTAATCTAGGACCCAGTTTATCGCTTACCTCCTTAACAAAAGACCTACTGCCGTCCTGATTAAAAATGTCAATTTCGTTAAAGCAAACTTTGTATGCAAGCACGTGGAAATAACGATAATTATATGTTGAATTGAAATTATATTGAAAATTATATGTGGCTGATTATACGATCCACTGGAATAAAACTATCAAAATAAACTTCATGTCTACTTTTTTGGTGCTAGTATTGTCAAATGCAATTTAATGACTTTTATAAAACCGAATTATTTTATGTAATATATTTTTCCGTACTTTTCTGATGAGACTTGTGAACATCTTTGTCTACAACGTTCTACTTATTGAATACGTGGAAAAAAAGCAGAAAAACAATAACTCCTTTATATATTGAGATGAACACTACAAAATACACCTTATATGTCGACGTAAGAAAAACTCTTAATTTTACAATATGGTTAAATTGAATAGTATCTAATAATGCTTAATTGTCTATATTGATATGTACCTGCTTAGATTTAAAAAAAGGTTGCATGTTCATAAAAAATCTCATTTCCGATTATAAAGGAAATAAAGCAAAGATAGAGTTATTTCACAATAGTTAATTTGAAAGTGATATATAGAGTAAAAGAAATTTAGAAACACTCCTAAATTGTAATAGCCAATGAAGGTAAGGGTATGTCAGTAGCACTTATAGTACAATTAGTATAGAACAGACTCATTGACCAAAAATATATAGATTGATTAAACTTTGCATTTTTATCGATAAAGTGGTCGTATATTTTATTATGCGCAATATAATTTTTCACATCCCAATATAATTTTAACATAATATTTTTTGCGGAATTTTAAGCAATTATATTAACTGAAATATATTTTGAATTCGCAGATTTATTTAACATTGCCTTTGAGAGATAACAAGAATTCATTTATGATTATTCAAAACCCCACTCAAATTTTGATGCCCTGGTATCTTGGATAATTGCGCCTTGTCAATCATTTACAGCCCTTCGCTGGATCCAATCAGTCTAGAGAGCTGATGCCTAACTGAAAAATATGTAAGCCGTCGCTTTCAACTTCGAGATATAAAATTTTAAATTTTGTTGGTTTTAATGACTATGAGAGTCTGAAATATTATTGTCGTTGTAATTTCATGTATATGTATATGTATATGTATAAGTATATGCGAGTCGGCTCCACTGTGACGTGTGAAAAATGTATGGGAAAGAGCAAGAGACAATTGGGGATGAGACAGGCGATGGCCAAAGCATTGGCCAACGTGTAGAGCCGGCATTACGCTCTTAGTCTAACCTTTCCGACAATCGATCCCGCTGACAAAACTATGTGACAGCAATCGGTAACGATTGCTTGATGAACTATTTTCTGTTGACATCTTCCTTTTTAAAACTTGAGATTTCAGTTGCGACTTCCCCTTTTATCTGCGAAAAAAGTAGTTTAATGGGATCGTATGGACAATCACATGGCTGTAAACGTATCGACTTCATTGCCATATTCTTGTGCCGATTGGTCTTAATAACGCGACTAAGTAATTATCACCCGGTATCATCGAAATATTAATGCAAAACGCGTCTATTTTGTATCAAAACACATCGAAAATGACAAAAAAAGTCTATCTACCAATACCACGAATGTATCAAACGAAATCGACAACCAGCGCTGTAATTACCGCTAACTAATGCTATAATCGGGCGATCACAATCTGAATATCTGTCTGTCTGTCTGTCTGTCCCAGACACCGTTTGACTGATCACCATGAAAGTTGGCACATATATGGTATTTATTATTTCATGGAGAAAGTTTTTTTTAATATCCGCTTTGTTGTAACTTACCACTAGATGACGCTGCAGCACATCGGTTTCTATACCGCTCAACCGATCGCCATGAAATTGGTAGATATAGATAGGCATTTGAGCAGGCATAATATTTTCGCGATATTAACTTTTTTGTAACACGCCACCAGTAGACGAAAATATCCATTTTGAGACTATTAAGATGATGCCCCCCCCCCCCTGAGACCATTAAGATCATTTCCAGATTATAGTCTGTGTGTGTGTATGTATTCCTTCACGATAGCGCCCAAACGCTTAATCCGATTGAGCTGACGTTTGCAGAAACCTTTAAACGTTGTCCTTACTGTACACTTATTGCACAATACTGCTTCACCATTCTGCTTTAAGAAAAATTACCTTTACTCGCACATCATAGTCTCCCACTGATAACAAAGTAATAAATGAAAGAAAATAAATCTTTTAATATAATAATTATAATTAATTGACCGTATATATATAAATAAATAAAGAAACGAAATTTAAGTGTTTTTTAAATGATAAAATAACAATTACTAAGTACCTATTTCTAAAAAATACCTAAATATTAAAACTTACCTTCTTTATTATCGTTAACAAAATAAATATTAAATTGAATTATTCATGAAATAAATTATTAAAATCAAAAATAATAAATAAAATAAATGAGCAACTGTCAATATTAACCTAATTAAAGTTTAATTAAATTATGTATAAAATAAACAATCAAAATCACAAAATATTCAAATAGCAAAAACAAGGTAGAAAAAAAAATCTTCAAAAAAAAAATATAATATTAAGAAAAACCAATTTGAGAGTTGGAATCGAATCACAAATTAATAAAGGAAAATTATTAATATAAATACAAAAATGTTCAATGAAGAAAAACTGTATTTGCATAAAATTATACAAGCATTTTAATAATGAGTATTGTTTCGCCAATTTCCTAAACTGTCTGTTATTATTAATAATTTTTTTTGTCTTGTGGTAGTTTATTGTAAAATGTTACACTTCTATATTGCATAGTGCTTTGATATTATGAAGTAGCAGCTATCGACTGATGAATGTAGACGGACTTATTTCTTGTATCGTTGAGTGTGTATTTCTATATGTTGAATGTATTTGATTATTTTTATGGAAATCACATACACACTAATGGAGAAAATTATCATAGACTGTGGATATTTTTAAGTTATTAAAAAAAAGTTTACAAGGATTACTATGCTTTAATCACTTTAACCCTAATTTCTCCCACAATAAAAATGTCATTTATTTTGACGGCATTAACCCACAATACCATATAGTATGTGGTTCAACAAGCGAATAATACGTATTTATGACTTGCTATTTGTCAAGGTTTTTAAATTTTGAAATCACTAAGCATGAATAAGATAACGTTGATTTTATGCGATAAATGTGTATTTTCCAAGACATTTGGTCATTTTCTTGGGTCATTAAAAACTTTGTTGAAATAGCTCTTTTTACAACGAATTGCGTCGTTTCTTCGAATTTTTATTAGAAAATTTATTAGAAATTTTGCGTCGAATTTTTATTAGAAAATTTATTACGACCAAAAATAGAAGATGGTCTTGTATCACAGAGTTATTCACCATTTTCATTAGATATTTCTGTAGTGGTTGTCTCACCAGGCCTTTCTGGGTAAGAGCATTATCGTGTAAAGTTTGTAGCATCCGACGTTTCGGCGATGTTGCAACCGCCGTTGTAAATGGTAGACTTAATTTACTCTGGACAATGGCGGTTGCAACATCGCCGAAACGTGGGTGCTACAAACTTTAAGAGCTAAATGTGTTTTTTATCTTATTTATAATGTCAAATAAACGCGATAGTCTTCAATTTCATAAGATCGTTGTCGATGGAGTCTCACGGCCTCATGACACTTTAATATGAAAGATACATATTATTCATTTTCATACGAATTTCCATTTATTGTATATTATTCATATTCATACATATTATTCATATTCATATTCATGAGAAGATTACTTCCTTAATCGTAAAGATATGATTCGTTGGGCTCGAATGAAAAACTCAAACGTCCGCGCGTGGATACGATAGTTTGAACTATTTTACTCGATCGATCGCACTTAACTTTAACAAGTTAGAAGTTTTGTGAATCGGGCATTGAATCTGATTCAATCTGGGGATTCCCCGTCCGCTGCGGTGGTAATATAATTGAAGAAGAGAGTTTTACCTTGGCAGGCAGCAGGCAGCAGGTGTCAGGCGGCGGTGGCTGACGAGGGTCGTGCGTGAATTTTACATGGGCGGCCTGGCGTCAAACAAAACAAACAAACGTCCGTCCGGCCGGTGTATATAAGTTAATTAAGGTAAAGCGGGCAATCGGTTAGTTGACGCGGTGCGTTGCCATGGCGACGCGCTCTTCGGCGAGCTGAGCGCAGCGATGCCGACCGCCGGCGAAGGCGCCCGCCGTATCACTGAGCGGAGCGCGGGCGGCGTCGCGACGCCAACCGCCCAACCGTCCGAGCCGCCCTAACCGCCCTGGCCGCACGCGCCGCCCCATGGCGGTCCGCGACGCTTTCAAACCACACCGAACGTATCACTATCAGAATCGTTATCAGTACGTAACAATGTGGTTCATAATAGCTCCGTACAGCTTGGGTAGTTTTGGGCAACCTCTAACTTCATATGGTCTGCGCAAGTCACGGTTTATCTCCTATCTGGTAGCCTTATCGTAGAGGGTCTTAACCAGACAGGGCCGCTCTAAGCTTTCACACTCGCTGCTTAGGAAATGTTTGGTAGCAAACGGTTTGGTAGCGAACAGTTTAGTGCAGTGGCCATATGATCATATTGGCCATATGATCATATTGGCCATATGATCCATTGTGATGTCGGATCGGTCCAACTCACTATTCAACTACTATTCAGAACCCTCCTCGTGTGGAAGGCTACCCCGGGTAAGACTCTCGCCTATCAGGCCTCCCGGCTGGTGGATCGGTTTCTCCTGTGAGATTGCCTCCCGGCGCTACTGGACGGTTTGCGCACCGTTCGGCGACGCCAATCTGTTGTGCAATCTGACTAATTGCTGAAGCGGGATACCTAAGCAGCGGGGGTGGATGTTGACCTGTTGTTAAGCCATTCTTGAAACGACTTATTGGCCACCCGATCCCTAGTGGTATGACAGCAAGGGACGCCCAGGTCCGCGCTAAATTCTTATTGAATTACTGCTGAAATACAACAGGTAGAAGCCGCGTAAGCGACTTCAGTCCTGTAAGCAGTCGGGAGGAAGGAAGTATCCTGATGGTCAATTCCAGACGGAGATATCCTTCCAAAACTGGTAGACAGGAGGCGAGGCTGCCCACTGGATAGCTTTCCCGTAGGGCTCTGTCGGGCATTTTGGATTAGCTAGCCAGTGGTTCCCAATTAGTTTTTCCTGCATACTATTTCAAGAAAGACCTCGAACACGCGTACCCCTTATTGCAGGAATGATAAATAAAAAATGGAATCACTTTTATTTTACATTTAGTAGTAGGAAAATCAGTTTAATATGGCAAATGTGCACGTCTTTCTTGCCACAACTCTTGAAACAACTTAGTCAAGAAATTGCAACGCGTACCCTTCCATGCAACTTCGCGTACCCCTGGGGGTACGGGTACCCTTAATTGGGAAACACTGAGCTAGACAATAGATTTGTATGGTCTCTAAGTCATCACATGGCAGATAGATCGATCACTATCTGCTTAAAAAACGTATAAGATCATTTCCAGATTCCTACAGTTATTCGAGTGCATATTCGATTGGCTAACACCAAACGGTGAACAAACCGCCCGAAAGCTATACCCCACGGTAACTGCTGTGGAATGGAAAACAGGGTCCTTTTCGGATTGGACCCTCTTCGGGGAAGCTACTAGATAGGAGCTGAACCGTGTGTTGATCCGACCAGAAATAACGTGGCCTAACAGCACGAGAACCGTTAACTTCCTACGCACCGATGCGTAGAGCAGAATTCCGATGTCGCCAAAAACGGGTTGCAAGTGGTGCAAGCAACGAAAAATTAGCGGTGGAATTCGCTACGGCGCATCAACCATCCGGCACCGATCAAATGTCGAAGAACTCGGGGGTCCTCAGTTAAAAGTTTCGTTAATAAAAGTGTCTGGAATTCGAAAGCAATTAAAATGAAAACCGCATGGAATTCTAATACGCGAAATATCAACCCACTATCAAACACAGAAGTGACACTTAAATCACACCGAATTCACTCAAACATTATATTATATATTTTTTATTTTAACCTAGGATATTCTGGCGGGGACTAATGCCTAGAACACATTCGTTCTCCGGGAGCGCGAAAGCAGGCTCTCTTTCTTCCACACCATCTTTTAACCGGATGCATCTAAATTTAGGATCTAGCACAGCCAACACAAGATAAAGATTCCAAATAAAATTGGACTATTTTATTCATTGTGTTATTGTTTATTTAAAATTTACTAATGAATTCGTTTTATTTTCTTATTGCAACAATAAAATATTTCTATATGTTTGTTCGAATACTTAATAGCATCGAACTGTCAAATAGATGTATAGGTTAGGAATTATTTGTTAAATGGAAGCCATATTGTTATAGAGATATACACATCTTAAAAATTAAAAACGAAAACCCTCAAACAAATATAGTGCAAAATGCACAGAAAAGTGATTTTTGTTAGAGTGCTTATATTTGTATGTATTTCTGGTCTATTTGTCAATAATATATTTATTTATTTTTAAAAGATAAAATGTACATACCTTTTTCAAATTTTGATACAATATCACAAATAACACGGCACTTATTTACACGCGCCTGACTTGTGTACTACAACTTCGAAATAATTGCTTACGTCTCTCTTAATATTATTCATTAAATGTAGTATGCTCAGTTCGGTCGGTCCTCGGGAAAAGGATTAAGGTGGGGACAGACTGAGCCCACGTACGCAACGTATGCAACGCATTACATATGACATCTGGACCCTTGAATTTGCATGAGAACCGATGACATACTTATCGTACGCATCGCTGTCACACGCGTCCCACGCAACGTCGACCTGCGATCTTCAGATTGGCATGGGAAGGCGGAGGCGATGACCGTACGCTGTCCGACGCGTAGGACCAGTGTGTTTCTAGATTTTACATTTGCAACTCGTCAGACACACATAGAATGTCAGTGCACGCAAATAGAAAGACATGCTGAAGTACATAAGTCGTTCTTCATCGTTTTACAATGTCTGCATTAATGTATAGGAGTTGTTTTCAACCAGTGGGTCGCGACCCCCCGGGGGGTCGCAGGCTATCTAATAATAAAAATCGACAATTAAAAAAAATATATATTATATAATTTGCAAACATTTACAGCTCTGAAAGAGAAACATATTTATTATGTGTTTTAGCAAATTTCTTTTATAAAACTTAATATTGATCTAAGATGGAAACAGGTAAGTACAGCTTTGAAAATAAAAACAGTTAAAATTAATATTGTTTTCGTCATTGTTTTATAAAAAAAAAAAAAATTGAATGCTGACAGTTACAGCTGTGAAAGAGACCAAGGGAGGTCGAGAGAACTAAGTTACAGTCTAATGGGGGTCCCATAAAAGATTTTTTTTTCACTTGTGGAACTCCTCACTTCACTTCGCACTCATTGGACATTACATACTTTAATAATCCGTCTTCATAGTTACTAAGTTTTACTACTTGTTTCCTGATTGATAGTTAACTTCGACTGTTCTCTCGGAAGCTAAAAACCAGGCAAATTTAACGACGTCTCCTCATTTTTCTCTCCAGATGCTCCACCATACAGACAATAATAATTTTGTCATTTATTTTGTAACAGCAGTTCTAAGTAAATTAATTTGTTTTAAGGCTATTTATATATTGACAAAAAAGTTAAATGAATTTGAAGCTATTGGACTTTCTAATCGACCTATATTTTAATTTGTTATATTGTGTTGAATGAAAAAAAATCTTTGTCAATTCTTTTGTTGAAATGCTGAAAAAAACATTTCTGAATCCAAAATATTTCGCTTGAAAATTGCTTTGGTAGTAGTAACGTTCCGGTATTTTTTGCTTTTTAAAATATTATTCATAACCGGTAAACACTTATTTTCCGTATAGCCTAGATATTCCTTCCTGTACTCCGTGGCTTGTATGTTATGTTTATTTTCTGACGAATTGATTGAGTACATGGTTCAGCGTGAGAGTTACTCAGATTTTTAATAAATATTGATTTTTGGAACAGCTTCTACATCCCCAAGTCTTTTACGCTTATCCCAAGGCTGAAAGAACGATCTATTATCGTTATACCAGCCTGGGGTGACGGGTTCGCCCGTTGTAGTCGACACCGCTATCCTGTTGGAACAGCTTAGAATAACACTGAATATTTCGATTTAATTCCGTTTCTCTTAGGTAATTACTATATAAAACTTCAGTCAGATAAACGTTAGTTTTAAGTGAGCTTTTTAAGCTGAATGAGAGCTCAGTCAAAAATTTATAGGGGTTTTTGTCATTACATCCGCCCATTATTATGAGATGATCTCTCGACGCCATGTTTTGAGCATTTGCCACCACGTCATTGACAAAATTTTCGTCCAGTGACGGAATAATCTTTTTTGCCCAACAAATGCCTCAAACCCATAGTGATACCCTTTGCCTGCTTTGTCTGCTGGTACCTATTTCGATAATTTTCCTGCATTAATTGGTGGGAGCTCTTTAGAAGTTGTTATTCCCATGTTGGAATCATTTATTGATAATAGATTATCCTCAAATTCGTCGTTTCTAATTACGAGATTTTCATTAAAAATACATGGATTGTTTTTTTCTGCATCTTTTAGGGATGAGATGGTAATATTGCTAAATTCGGAAGAAACTTTACTCTCGCTCGGTTTATTTCCCTTTAATAAAGTGATATCAAAGTGTTATTGCCTTTCCTTCAGTCGTACATAGGAATTTCATTTTTAAAAATCTCATAACACGCTCGTTGCTCTCCCATCAAGTGAGGTGAGTGATTCCCACGCACCCGGCCTATGTCGGCTGTATGGGGCTTATGTCGTGTCGGATATCGAATGCTGAAAGCTTTTCACAAACAAATCCTTGAACATCCCAATTTCATAACCAAACAGGCAGACGATAGATGTGCGATCGGCAAAATAAACAATTTCAACAGCTGCGCGAGTGATTTTCAATTTGATCCTACATTTGCTCTGTTAATGGAAAAGAAATAAAAATAATAAATGGCCGTGCTTTCAATAGGGCTTAGGCATCAGCGTAAAATTACCAAGACACTAGGGTCATTTATAACGTGCTGATCAGATCTTGCACCTTAATACTTGTGAAAGAAGTTTTCTAAATTAAAACTATCTAAATCTATTTAAAATCGTCTATGAGCCAGGACAGGCTTATATTACCAACATTTATTTATTGTAATGTTTAATATTGATCTAATATTAGGTGGCCTAAGAAAATATAATATTGGTGGTGAATCTAAGAGAACTTTGTGGATCTCTTAGATTGTGGATGAAAGTGGACGTATCATTAGAAATATTGGGGCTCAGAAAATCTATTACTATTTTTATTTAAATTTGGAGATATTTTGGATTTTGCTTTAGAATTTCGCTTTAGATATATTTTACTTTAGAATTTAGTATATCTTATTCTAATAGAAGACCAGGGTATTTACTCTCCAGAAGAGATTGAGCGAATTAGATTAGAATTAGATTAGTGAGATAATAATCAAAATTTTCTTTGTTGTTGATCAAACGGTGTACGCGAATAGAGAACATTTTTGACTGTTGCTCTAAAATACAATGTTGAAGTAATAAATAATTATTTTATTCACTAATCGATAAAAAATATTGTCGTTTCCGATTTTCACTCTAGTAATCCTTTATGGCCACGTGCAATATCGTTTGATACATTAAACTATACGTAGATACAATTCAATAATAACTCTGTTTATTTGTCAAAAATTACATCGTTATGACTCAAATTACTCATTACGAGGACTTCGACAAAAACGTGTTGGAGAAAATTTTTCGAATTTACGAGACATAACGCCGTACGCGGTTACGTGTACATTTATGCTATACATATCCGGAACGTCTCTCCATCCAAAAACTCTCTGAAACTGACAAACTTATCGACAACTGCCTCATTGGGGCTGCGATTGCTATGTGAAAGCCCAACTTTACCATACTAGACCAGTTGGGCGGTGTCAGTTACAATAGGCTAACAGGTCACATCAGGCTGGTATATCGATATATAGTCGTTTTTCAGATGTGTGCTGAACGTAGATACTTAGGGACATATACAGTTCACTATCTAGCTCCACCAACAGCCCGTCAAAGTCCAACGCCTTACACGAGACACCGAGAAGCAACCAGCGGACCGCCTCGTTCTTGACTGGGCCAGATATCTCTGTCCTCACGACTAATTTCGGGTCCGAGGTCGCTTGCACGGTCCTCTACCTAGTGTAAAACCCAAAAATCCTTTTCCCGGCTGTTCACGTGGGATCGGGTAGCCGATCGGTCGTTTTAAGAGCGGCAGTCACAGATATCCTTTTGGAAGGATATCTCCGTCTAGAATTAACCATCAGGATACCGCCAACCTCCCGACTGATTACGGGACACCACCCCAGCTGCTTAGGAGACAGTATATTGACATAGTCTCCAGACTCTTTCAGCAATTAGTCAGAGTGCACAACCGCTGGGCGTCGCCGGATGGTGCGCAAACCGTCCAGTAGCGCCGGGAGGTAATCCCCCAGGAAAACCGATCCACCAGCCGTGAGACCTGAGACGCGGTAGTCTTACCCGGGGAAGCCATCCACACGAAGAGGCTTCTGAATAGGTGTTGAATCGTGAGTTAAACCGATCCGAGAAAAATGGACCTTATGGCCCAAGCTGCACGAAACCGTTCGTTACCAAAGCTGTACTGGAGCAGTTTTATGTGGAAGTGTCCGACCCCTGGCCGTTTATTCCACACGGCATTTATTCCTTATCTTATTCTAGGAAAATTTCCGGCAGCGCGGGTGGGCCGCTTGGCCACGCGACATCCTAATCACGCGCTTTCATACATAATCATTAATTATCCACAAAATTCATTCACCACAAATTCATCATTCCACAATATTTCACCATATTTGCAAACTATTAAATATTTAAACCGGTAATTTCTGGTAATTCCGGCCATTCCACTCCAACGTGTCAAGTAGCAAAATTCCGAGGGTGTGAAAAATGTGGTATATTCCCCTTAATCGTCCAACGACTATAATAGCCAAATACGGGTGTGTTATGAGAGACAATATATGGAATATTTATTATAACAAAAAAAATACATATTTATAACAAAAACAACTTGCTTTCGTTCCATTTATGACTTACATATACAAGTGGGCGACCGTCCAGCCTAGCTGCCAGTTGATCAAAGAGATTTAATGCTAGCAGTTCGGGTCGTACATTGCCGGCACATTACTGGGGTTGTTAACATGGTTTATCACTTCGGCCACAGTAGGATAACACAATTTTAATTCCTTTTAATCACTTTTTTCCAACTTTTATATCCCTTGTGGTAACGGCCCACCTTAATGTCTAACGACATTTATCTTACCGGCGAAGGAGTTTAATAACATCACGTAGCAGTACTCAGGCAGTCACCCATCCAAGTACTGACCACGCTTGACGCTGATTAACTTCGGTGATCTGTCAGGAACCAGTGTTTCAACGCAGCTACGGGCGTTACTTTTATACTTCAAATTTTTTATACTTTATCCGTCGCAATTCCTGCAGCCGGGCGATGGAACCAGATTCCTACTGTCATAAAAAGCTCATCTACTATTTTTCTGTTCAAAACATAATTAAGGAAACATCTTTTATCCCTCAAACCCAAATCAACTAATCATTCCTTTCATTTTATTCTGTGGCATCAAACTCGACGCTTTATGTTTAAGTAATGTTTTATTCTATCATGTACACCATCATAATTAAAGTCAAAGTTGACAACACTGTTTGGATCGTCCGCTGCGCGAAGCGGCCGCCCGGCGGCGGCGCGCACCGGGCACCAGTGAGAAATCTATCCTCCGGCGGAGCGCACGTTGCCTTGCTGCCCGCTCCGTATCTTACGTAACCGCGCCGGCTGTTCAGAAATAAATCTTACGTCGCATCCAAGACGCCGTTGTTTCATTGTCCGACGTGGCCCATCTACCTACAATTCCATCATTTTACTTCCTTGGACATATCGTATACTGTATATTAATAACATGTATAAACTTATTAATTTATTTCAAATATTATTATATCAATAAACTCCCTACCTAATATATATCTTTGTCAATCTTTGTCAACTACGCGCTAGACAGAAAATTATTACGAAAAACTGCTTTAATCAGTATATTGAAGCGACTCAGCAAAATATAAAAAACGATGCAAAATCTTTTTGGCGTTATGTCAAAACTCAACAGTCAAGTCCCGCTTTCCCACAGACTATGCATTATAATGATCTGTCCGCGAGTAACGTAAATGATATAGCCCAGTTATTTTCTAATTATTTCAACTCCGTCTATGAACATTCCCCAAATCACGGTGACTATGAAGCTGCGCTTTCCCATCATAATGATATGCCCATAACAGATGTGAACATATCGGAAACTATGACGCTAGCTTATCTTTTAAAATTAGATCCCAGCAAAGGAGCAGGGTACGATAATATACCTGCCTTTTTCGTTAAACATTGTGCTTACTCATTATCTAAACCTCTCAATATTATATATAAAAAATCTCTGCGAACAGGCACTGTACCCTCTCTATGGAAATATGCATTGGTAACACCAATCTTCAAAAGCGGAGACAAGTCAAATGTATCAAATTACCGGCCTATCTCAAAATTATCCACATTTGCGAAGGTTTATGAAAAAATTATATGTGATTCTATCCTTACATACATTAAAAAACATATAAATAATGAACAGCATGGTTTCTTCCCGGGCAGGTCAGTCGATACTAATTTAGCTGTATTTACGGAGTATTTAAATAAGAATATGGACAATCGAATACAAATTGACACCGTGTATACGGATTTTGCCAAAGCATTCGACCGCGTAAATCATGACATATTATTAAAAAAGATTTACTCTATTGGTATAAGAGGTGACCTTTACAGATGGCTAGTATCGTATATTAAAAATAGGTCGCATTGCATCTCCATCGGTTCTGTTATGTCACAATGTGAATTGATACCTTCTGGTATCCAACAGGGATCACATTTAGGACCTATACTTTTTATTCTGTACGTTAGCGGCATCGGTGAATGCTTCAAACATTCAAAATTCCTGATGTATGCAGATGACTTAAAGATATATAAAATTATTAAATCTGAAAACGATTGTGTTCTCCTCCAGAAGGATCTCGACTCTTTGGAAATATATTGTAACAAAAACAGGATAAAAATGAATGTAGCAAAATGTTTCCACATAAGCTTTACGCGAAATAGAAACAAGATTAACTATTCATATCAGATCGATGACATTCCTATCGCGACGTGCACTTCTATTAAGGACCTGGGTGTAGTTTTAGATGACAGATTAAGCTTTCGGGCTCATATTGCAGCTATTGCCGAAAAATCTAGTAGAATGCTTGGCTTCATAATTCGCGCATCGAAACCATTCACCGATCCATTAATATTGAATGTATTATACAATGCGTTTGTTCGATCTCACCTTGAGTTTGCTTCTCCAATATGGTCTCCCTATTATCAGGTCCACATTAACAGACTGCAAAATATCCAAAATAAGTTCGTTCGATACTTAAATTTCAAGACGAAAAGTTATTGTAATACTACTAATGAGGCGGCCTTACTATTTAAAATAAATTCGCTATGTTATCGGCGCAACTTGAATGATGCTCTGTGCCTCTATAAAATAATGAACGGTATATTCGATTGCTCTGACCTGGTGGGAGCGATCAATATTAACGCCCCAATGAGGACCACACGCCAATTTGACCTGTTTCGATTGCCGCGCTTTAAAACTAATGCATCAAGGAATGGAGTACTCACACGCTGTTGTGAGCTTTATAATACCCATTTAAATGGTATTGATATCTTTAATAATTCCATAATCACTTACAAATACTCCGTAAATCAAACCCTAACGGATACAATAAGCTGACTTGGTTTTTAGCTATTTTTATTGATTATTATTATTATTATTATTATATTTTATATACGCCATTACTAATATCATACCCGCTCACACTCCACACTTACACGCTCAACACACTCCCACAAACACATACACACACCCTGCATACTCGACTCTTATGTACTTCTAAAATTGAAAAAAATTAAAATTGAAGGTACGTTAGTTTTATTAAGTAGTTAAAAAAAAAACGTAATTTATGTAATTTTATTGAAATCCGTAACCGGTTTTATTTGTTGTAAATCTGCATACATTAAAAAAAATATTATTACTGTAATACTGTGTGATTTCTCAATAAAGAATTGAATTGAATTGAATTGAATAAATAAATGCAGATTTTTAAACGCTTCTATTTTCCTAAAATTTCTTTCGGTAACATTCATGGTGATGGTATTATGACGTCATCTATCTGTATGGGAGAAAAGTCGGATTTTGACAATTTCTAAATGGCGCTACTTCAACATGAATACAAGCCGCTCGGGGGCGACTCGCCTAATGCTAGGTTTACACGGGCTTAGTAACTTGTCGCTTAGTACTTGTCACTTAGTAGTACTTGTCGCTAACCTGATTGTTGATCGCGACAAGTAACTGTTTACACGTAAAGGGTATTAGTTTCACGACATCTGTTCGAAATGGAATACCAGTGCCGCCGCCTTATTTTGAGCAGTGTGTTCAAACATTCTATTCAAACATCAAACATTTAACAAACTATTCAAACATCATTTTACTGGATTTAAAATTCAATTTGAGGATTATAAATTTTATTATGGTGTTATTATGAGGATATTTAATTTTAGGATTATAAAGAGGATTTAAATTACCAGATGAATTTTTTAGTTGTTTCGGAATTGCACCTTTCTGCGTCAGAGAAACGCGTGTGTTCACTTGACATTTCAACTTGTCACTAACCCTTCCGCGGCTGTTCATACGAGTCAGCAAGCGAAAAGGGCTTAGTAATTTGTGGTGGGGTAAGTCACTTGTCGATCAGTAAGTAGGATCGGCTTCCATTCACTAGCACTGACAGTTTCTCTAATACTTAGCGCTAACATGCGGAATCAGCATGTTTACACGAAAGGTGTTAGTGCAAGTGACCAACTATGGTTGTCGACTACAGCGGGCGAGCCCGTCACCTCAGGAAGTTTGAACGATTAGTCGTTCTATCTCCCTGGAGTGAGCGCAGAAGACTTGAGGACAAAACAGTCCACCGTCTAGCTACGCCACAAGCCCTGTAAGAGGCCAACGCCTTAACCGCGAGATAGCCAGGAGTGTTACCCGGCGGGCCTACACTCACGCCCTTACTTCCAATTGTGACCATATTACTCAGGTCTCTCGATTGGTTACGAGTTCGAGGTCGCTTGCGCGGTCCTCTCCCTTATGAAACGGTGTTTACCGAATCTATCGCGAACCACAGCGGCTGTTCACCCAGGATCGAATAGCCGATGGTCATTTCAAGAGCAGTCGCTTCAAGGTCCTCAACCACCCCCGCTCTATAGGAAACAGTACTGCTTCCAGACTCCCCCGACTGTTAGTCAGAGTGCACAGTCGATTGGCTTACGCCGCACGGTGCGCAGACCGTCCAGGAGCGCCAGAAGGTTGATTCCCAGGGGACACTAACCATAAGGCCAGAGTCCTACCCAGGCTCGCACTTCATGCAAGGAGGCCGTCGGATAGGTGTTGACCCGTGAGTGTGACCAACCCTGAACAGAATGGGTCTTCGTGGCCAACTCAGCAAGGGCCCATTAACCCCCAGTGCAAGTGAGCAGTATGCGTTATTAGCTAGTAATGTAAACCTGTAAGATAGTGTAAACCTATCATAACTCTATCCGCCTTGGCCTTGATCTTACAGCGCCGCGGTGGATGCGCTGTGGCCTCAGGAAAGAAAGGCTTCACAGTGACGAATCTTCACAGGCCTTCAGCCTGGATGAATCTTACCGACGCTGTATCGCAGCTATAAATGGCAGAAAAGAACCAAAACGGTCTTCTTTTCAGTTGTTCTTCCAAATGACCCGGTCAAACGCTCCTTCCTTTCTCTTTGAAAGGAAAATCGAACAATGATTCCTTATCAAGCGTTGCCTTTTCACGCAGCCGATAAAAGAACACTTTGGAGGTGCAACGGGCGAACCCGACATCTCAGGCTGTTATAACGATCGTTATAAGATCGTTCTTTCAGGAGTGAGGGGATTACACAGAGACTCAGGAACAACACAGTCCACAGTGTAGCTCCGCCAACAACCCCGTAAGAAGCCGACGCCTTACCGAGTGGCACTAGAATGTGAACCCAGCGGGCCTACCGCACGCCATTACTACCAGATTTTGCCATATTTCTCCGTCTTTCGGTCTGGTCACGGCATCTATGTCGCTTGCGCGGCCTCTACCTAACGTAAGCGGTTATTCAGTAAATATTTTGCGACCCGCGACGCTCTTTTCCCCGCCATGGTCACTCGGGATCGGGTGGCCGACGGATCGTCTCAAGGGTTGAAGACGTCAGGTCGACAACTACCCTCCACTGTCATAGGAAAATGCGTCTCCAGATCTCTCTGGTTATTCGCCAGCTGGGCATTCAACACCTAGCAAACCGGATGGTGCACCAACTGCCCAGTTCCGCCCGAGGTATTCCCCCAAATCCGCTATATTCTGATCCCAACCGCGTCCGACTGTAGGATTACGGCCGCGACAGAAGCTCACAGCGGCCCTGACAGGGTAAGCCCCTCTTCGAGGAGACTACCAGATAGAAGTTGAACGGTGAGTGGGGCAGGCCATATGATATTGGCCAACGCCACCCAAGCTACACGGAACCATTACGAACCTAACATAAAAGAACAATGAATCTTACCGGCTACAGCTTTATTTTCGAAGTACTGTTTCCTTCTGGATCCGGGCCTCGTCATAAAATAATGTCCTCGTCGCTCGCCTGAATTAGAATATGTCTAAATTCCTATGTCTATAGGGTCGTCCATTAATCACGTGATGCTTTTTAGCAACTTTTTGACCCCCTCTCTCCTGATAAGTCGTGAAGTTTTAGACCACCCCTTCCCCCACGCTACCCAAAATCACGTGTAGTTTTTTGGTACAAAGTATCTTTAAAATGTTCATAATATTATCTTTAAATTCAGGTATAATCTAATTTCATTCTGGAAAATTAAGCACTATGATAAAAATATTCAGACAAACATTAAGATTGCAGGTTGTTTCTGACTGGCATAAATATAATAAAGGAAAGGTGTAAGTATGTGAGAAACATATAATTGCACTGGTACATGAAAATATTTAATGGAGATTTTTCTCGGACCACGAATTGGCCAGAATTTCTTCAACACTAACAAGTGGATAAGCATATTGCAAGTCAGCTGTTGGCACTGTGCTTTGTTGAAGATCAACATCGGTCTCAAGCCACTCGGTGTCATCATTTTCGCACACTACTCAGAGAATCTTTCTCGATCTAGCGAGCGATCGTCGCGTGAGGATGCGAAAAGGATGAAAATTATGCATCCTGCACTATTATTGCTTGGATCATTAGGTTGCTTGTGACATGTATTAACATGTGCCTTAACATTCTTCTTTGTGCAGAAGTACAATCCACACCGCTGGCACGTCCTTCCCGCAAACTGCTGACGATCATTATTATAAAATAACTACACCTGATATACCACTACACCCCCCCCTCCCCCCTTGTGATATTTCGTATTTTTTCCGAACCCCTCCCCCCCCCCCCCTTTCGAGCCTCACGCGGTTAATAGACGATCCCTATCTTATTTAACACCTTTCCGTGTCTTATATGCGCTTATGATAAAAATATCATTCAAATATGAATGGCGACTACGATGGTTCGGCCATGTTTGCCGAATGAACGATAATCGCTTGCCACGTAAACTTCTTTGGCGACGCCGTCCGACAGAATGGAAAATTCAGCGATCGGCACCGAAGAAAACCTGGCTAAATAACATCAAAGACGACCTTAAAAATCAACGATTATCGGCTAGGGATGCTCGAGACGTGGCAAAAAATCGTCAAGAATGGAAGCGAATCGTGAATGGAGTACGAGATCCAGCGTCACCGACAGCAGCGTATTGGCTGCGAGGGCGACCCCCTCCCTAATCGCCGGCTACGGAATAAATAATAATAATAAATAATATATGCGCTTATATCTGTCAAAACGTCAAATTGCGACTGCTGCGCCGAATTGCGATTTTTTAATTGCAAAATAATTATCATTTCAAAAATGGTGAAATATTTGCCTGATTTATATAAAACGTGTGGCTTATTTTTTTTCTTTGATTCATGTATTGAATAGGTTACGTAGAGTAATAAAATAAAATTGAGCCGCTTGCTAAAGGAATCGCAGACGCAGGGAGCGTATACTGTGTCGCCGGGAGGCGTTCTATCATCCAATTCCCTCAATAGCTCCGTCATCGAAGTTTATCTATTCAAGTTGGCGGATTCAGAGTTCACGTTCGCCGGCTCGATATCAGACCAACTTCTGAGTGAATTTTTGCAATTTCGAAGTTGAGAGAGCGGCCGCCCGGGTCACTTTTATTTACTGAAAACTTTTGCATTTCGTCGCCCTTACGCCTCGCCGTAACTCTTGCGAACCGACGACGGCACATATTACTTACTTTAGGGCGCCTCGCGCATAATCAGGACATTGTATCCGGTGGCTTAGTCGTACGGGTGCCTGAAGATACACCGTCGCAATGTCTCGGAACCGTTATTATACCTTACGAAATCGATCAGTGGAGTGTTGTCTACTACAAATGGCGAACCCGTCCCCCTAGGAAGGTATAACGATATATAATCGCTCTTTCAACCTGGTCTGAGCGTAGAGATCTTGGGACGAAAGCTATCCACCAACTAGCTCCACCAACCGTCCGTAAACCAACGCCTCATTGCGAAAGACCGGGAATGTGTACAGTTGGACGGCGTCGACTACAAATGGCGAACCCTTCACTCCAGGCCGGTATAACGATATTTGTTCGTTTTTTCAGCCGTGGGATGAGCGTAGAAGACTTAGACAATGACAATCTAGCTCCGTCAACGCCCGCGAGAGACCAACCCATACCGCCCGGCACCGGGTAGTTAACCCAGCGGCCAGACCAAGCGCCCTCGCTACCAGTTATGGCCAGATTTCTTCGGCCTCCCGACTGGTTACAGGTTCGAAGTCGCTTGCGCGGTCCTCTCTTTTGTGTAGCGGTGATGGACGGGGCCTAGTCACTAAAGTCCAAAATTGCTTGAGCGAACCCCAAAAATACTACAGGAGTACCGCAAGGTTCCATTCTGGGACTTTTCTTTTTCTTGTATACATCAATGATATACCAGATTGCCTGTTGGAGTGGCGGGTTCGCCCGTGGTATTTAACAATTCTAAAGTGTACATACCCGCTGTAAATGATATGCCTGCGAGCTATCCCAGAGCGATATAATTGCCGTTTGTTCTTGGATCCAGATTAAAAATATCTTACTCATATTGGGTCCTTACCTACATTATGTAATTGCTGTTTTTTCACATTGGCCACTGAACTTGGTTAACTGATGTTTGAGTTGGAATTTTAAATTGAAAAAATTGTAATTCTTTAAGAATCAGCTGTTTATTTGTCTTTCTGTTGTTTATTTTTGCTCAAATATTTTCGTTTATGCAACCATGGTAAAGTTGAAAATTTGCATTATTTTCAAATATAAGATCCTGTGCCGGTGTTTTCTATTACAGCTTCGTGCAGTCTGGCTATACAGTAACCGTAAATGTAAACTGTTAAGAACTGCTAACAATGATAGAGAAGCTTGTAATTGGAGGAAGAAGCTCGTGATTGGGCAAATAATGATGGAGATAACCAAGCCTGGTCAATCGCTTGTCGCCACTGCTTCTGCGTGACAACATATAACCACAGATTTCACTGAAAACAGTCGCAAAATTGCAGGAGTTGCAGCTGGAGACTCTTGGTCACCCACCCTACTTTCCAGACCTTGCTCTAGTAGAGTTTAAGTTTTTTTCACAATTTAGATAACTTTTTGCAAGGGAAAAAAACATCTTTGGAGAGTCGGTGAAAAACGCCTTTAAAGCTTTCATTGGTTCCTGTCCATAGGAGTTTTACAGCAGAGGAATTAAGCAACTCCCATTAAAATGACAAATCTGCATAGATAATAGGGGTCAATATTTCGATTAATTAAATATATATTTTTATACAAAAATTTTGGTCCTTAATTTCCTTTATAGAACAGCAACTTCATAGGTAAGGACCCAATATTTAAATGAAAATTTTTGACGTAGATACACACCATTTAGATCGAACACACCGCTGACATATGAGCACTCCATCGCTGGTTATGTTCTTGCTATAATTGCAAAAGTAACAGATCTAGGAGTATTTTCGATTCTCAGCTTACGTTCAAGGATTCACGGATCAAGGCATGCTTGCATCAAGGCAAGCTTACGTTCAAGGTATCTCGGATTTGTCCAAGTCCTCTTTTACGTTGCTAGGTTTCGTTATTCGTTATTCCTTTTCACAAAGCCCGTGTTATGCATACATTGTATAATTTAATTGTGCGAAGTAGATTAGAAACAAATTATATGGAATCGACATAAGGATTTTAATACGCTTTTATTATGTCGACCTGTATGTAACTATGTAATGGAATATAAGGTAACTAATATAACCATCTTCCAAGGATCGTAACGTCATGAAAATTGCAGCTGTATGTAGTTCTGATGACGATACAATAATATGGTGCTGTCGAACTAATCTGATGGTGGAGTCGGAAGATATGAACTGGAACTTCATGATGGAGCATCGTATCATAGCTGTGTTTGGACTTGTTAGAAAAGTCTTGGAATGAACTTTGACCACGATTAGGTTTCAAGGTCTGATGATGAAGCCGGAAGATAGGCACTGGCATTCCATGATGGAATATCGTATCAAAGCCGTGTGTATGTGAATATCGTATCATAGCCCAAAAGCGTGTTTTTAGTGTTTTTTTTTAAACTATTATTTTTTTATATTACCTACTATGTTGGTAAAAATCCAAAAATGTTTCTTACGTTTCGTATATTTTAAGCAATACGTATATTTTAGGAAAATTAAAAAAAGACTAATAAATAAAAGTTCTACAAGCGTTGAGGGCGCTGCGCCATCTAGTAATATGTAAAATATCGAGAATAAACCAAAAAATAAAGTATTACCTATTTTAATTATTTACTCTGACCCGCCTAGATACGAGACAGTTTAGTTCTAGTTAGGTGGGCAATGAGCATTAGCTGCATTTCGGTGTTCAATTTTTCCGAGTTACTTATAACATTGATAACAATGTTCTGATCTGGAAAATACGGTGGAATTTTTAACGATGCAGTTTGAGGACCTCAAAAGTGGAAGAGTTAAGGACATGGTAAGAAATTTCGATACTATTGACCAAAAAAATAAAGAGCATGAAAATAAAATACTTCTTCTGGAAAATAAGCTGGATTATCAGGAGCAGCTTCAAAAATCATGTAACATGGAGATAAGGGGTATTCCCGAAGGGGTGAATGAAGATTTAAATAGAATTTTTGATAAGATTGCAGCGGTTTCCAAATGCAACTACAACCCCACCGATGTTTGTTCAATTTATCGCGTTCCGATCAAGAAATCTGAAACTAAACATAAACCGATTATTGTAAAATTTATTTCAAGTGGAAAAAAGAATAACTTTATGATGAATTTTAAACAATATATAAGAAGTTGTAAAACCAATGGTGAAACCTTGACCTTATCAGACTTAAGTTATACGGGTATTACAAACGCTCCAGTATTTATTTCTGACGAACTGACCCAGCGTTCGAGAGATTTGCTTTGGAACGCAAAACGAATTTCCAGAGAAAAATCTTACAAGTATTGCTGGGTTAATGCTGGACGAATATTTGTGAGGAAAAACCAGGGTGATAAAGCAATTCTAATTAAAAATAATTCCACTTTTTTATCTCTATAAAACATGTACGACATTCTGGGATTTTTCTTAACGATGAATATTTTAATGATTCTTTTAATATACAAAGTTTTTACGGATCTTATAATAATAATGTATTATATTATAATATTCATATATTATTTTTAGTTTTTTACGATTTTGATAAAATTTATGCCGTATACATTTTTAGCTATCTATTATTTTATCCTTTTTTTGATAATTTAAATGATGTATGTGATGACGAAGAATTAATATTTAAAATATCTATTAGCATATATTTATTTTTAGCAATGTGCCTAAGTTTTATGTCCTTAAGACTCATAATATTATTCGATCAATATATCTTTCATTTTGCCATTAATGTAATGATTTTTACCACAACGCATAACAATGGATCATGACATGAACTTTATTAGTAATATTGATAATGATAGGCATAATACTGCGGATATAAATATATGCAGGAGCATCCTTTCAGAAAAAAAGGCCTTAAAATTCTTAGCATTGAATATTAGAAGTTTGAGCAAAAATTACGATAGTCTAGTAATCTTCTTGCAACAACTCAATGTAGACATTGATGTAATTATACTCACTGAAACTTGGAATGGTAAATTTTACAGAAAGAAGCATATTCCAGGCTATGAATCTTTTCGTACCAACTTTAATCATACTCAAAATGATGGCATTGTTTTATATATCAAAGAAAGCTTCAGCTTCTTATCGGTACAAGAAATAGCTTCCCCTGAAGCAAATTGCTTGCAAATAAACATAGATGAAGCCACAAGTCTACTTGCTATTTATCGAAGCCCATCTATAAATAATATCAACTACTTCTTAGAAAGCCTTAATACACTTTTATGCGCTAATAGAAATTCTCAAAATCTGTACCTGTGCGGTGACTTGAATATCTCTATAGCAGGAACTCTGCATCCACAATCTGAGGAATATCTAAACGTCCTAATGCTACATGGTCTCCGACCTGAGATAATTCATCCAACGCGCGAATATAACAATAGCAGCAGTTGCATAGATCATGTCATGGTTCGAACCAAAAACCTAATCTCGACCATTGTATACAAAAATTCAATTACAGATCACTATACAATCTTCTTTAAGATGGCCGCTAAGGGAAGTAATAACGTTGTACATCCAAACAAGCAAATAAAGAAATTAATTAATTATGATAAAATAGTTTACGAAATCAGTCAACATGACTGGAATGAGTTATATCAGATTAGGGATGCTATCGACGCCTATAACTTATTTTTTTCCATCTTGAGTAACATTATACAGAAACATACAACATCGAAAACTGTAATTATAAAACATAAAAATAAAAAAATTACACCGTGGATTACTGATGGACTCCTCTTTTGTATTCACAGGCGTGATAAAATGCACGCAGCGTTAAGAAAAACACCGGACAATGCAATGCTGAGGCAGAAATACACTCGTTATCGAAATGTATGTAATAAAATTATTAAATTGACTAAGCAGCAATACTTTAAAAAACAAATAACTGACTCAGCCGGGGACCCACGAAAAATCTGGATAAATATAAAAGAAGCGGCGAATTATAAAAATAGAAAGGATGTAAATTTAAATAGTATTAAAATTGACAATCAAATTATTACAATGAAAGATAATCCTGAAAAGTTACTAAATTGTACAAATAGTCATTTTTGTAATGTTGGCTCCAAACTAGCAGAAAAGTTTCGTGGGA
Source organism: Micropterix aruncella (assembly GCA_944548615.1). Lineage (NCBI taxonomy): Eukaryota > Metazoa > Arthropoda > Insecta > Lepidoptera > Micropterigidae > Micropterix > Micropterix aruncella. The sequence continues at coordinate 18,773,679 of OX155957.1, read as the reverse complement.
TAAATAGTTCTGTAATTACTGACCAAAGTAAATCTGATACGTTACCTGTGTCCATGTACCTAACGCCTACAAATAGAGACGAAGTTAAGAAAGTAATAGGCAGCCTTAAAAATAGGTCAGCGGTGGGGGATGATGGGGTCGGGACATGCGTATTTAAACTAGCTGAAACCTATCTCAGCCAGCCTATTGCTTTTATTATTAATGTGAGTTTTAGAAGCGGAATTTTTCCTGACAAATTAAAAATTGCCAAAGTAATTCCCATACATAAAGGGGGAGATAAGCAGGACCTCAATAACTATCGACCTATATCCATTCTAAACACGATCTCCAAAATCTTCGAGAAAGTTGCAAAGGCGAGACTCTATAAATTTTTAATTGAAAATAAAATACTCTCAGACAATCAGTTCGGTTTTAGGGAAGGTTTAGGGACAACAGACGCTATAGCTGCCTTAACAGAATTTATAGTCGAAACGGTGGATAAAGGAGACAAGTGCCTAGGAGTTTTCCTTGACCTTGCAAAGGCTTTTGACTCCGTTCCTCATAATATATTATTATGCAAACTGAGCAGTGTAGGAATTAACTATACAAGTCTTAAATGGTTTGATAGTTACCTATCCAACAGGGTACAAAGTGTCACCATCCAGGGCCTCCAGAGTAAAAGCCAGCATCTCACGTATGGTGTGCCACAGGGTAGCGTTTTGGGACCCATTTTATTCCTCGTCTACATAAATGACCTATGTCAGTTACCAGTAGGTAAAATCATCACATATGCCGATGACACCGTTATACTATTCAAGGGTTCAAACTGGGATTACACATTTGAGAAAGCAAACGAGGGCATGGAAATTGTTAAAAATTGGCTAGGAAACTTTATGTTGACGCTTAATGTTGGCAAAACCAAATACATGCCATTTAGTATAACAACCAGAGGTCAACCCACTACTAATAAAACTATCGTAATACACGAATGCGATAGGAGTCTTGTAACTGTCAGCCTCTACAAAGAGAAATATCTTGGAAATATCTAGGCATCACTCTAGATTGCTTTCTCCGTTGGGATTCTCATATACATAACGTGGCTACGAAGGTGCGAATCCTTGGATATGTTTTCAAAGAACTGAGGAATATTCTGGATTCCAAAACACTAAAAACTGTTTATTATGCTTTATGTGAATCGCTTATTACTTACGGCATAATTGGATGGGGTGGATGTGGTAAAACCCTGCTAGAGCCATTGCAAGTTGCGCAGAAATTTATATTAAAAATTATTCTACGTAGACCATATCGCCATCCCACTAATGAACTGTATAAGGAAGCTAAAGTTCTTGATTGTAGGCAACTTTTTCTAAAAACTTCCCTCTTAAGGCTATTTTTGGACAATAACTCAAATTTAGGAATAATTCAGAACCGGCGACCAACGAGACAAGTTGTAGAAAATAGCTTAATAATACCCAGAAGGAAAACATCATTTGGTCAAAGACATTACTCTTTCATTGCGCCGAGATTTTACAATCTGATCAATATGGAAATAAAAATGAATTTGACAATTAGGGAATTCAAAAATAAATTAAAGAAATGGTTATCGAATCATGACAGACTAACCATACATCAAATGTTAGAAATAATAGTATAATAAAACTTAGGTGCACAAATTATTAACATATTTTTAAACTTATATGTTAAGTATTTTTTAACATTGAACTAACTACCAAAAAATATTTGACTTTGACAAAAAATTATACTTTTAGACTAGGTATTTTTATATTAAATCTTATATTACTTAAAACATAATATTAAATAATAATGACTGTTTCTTTCTTTTCTCACATATAACTTTATTTATATTATTTAATCGATTTTAAATTATATTTATTGCCGATTTAATAATGGAATTGCATTTTATTTATTATATATTTTTAATATTTTTTTATTATTATTATTTTTTATTTTATTCTGAAGACCACATTTTAGGGCAATTTAGTGTCATTAGCTTTTTACTAAAACTTGTACATTTGTAGGCAACCAAGCAATCAAGCAAACTTGATTGTAATATTGGAGTCCTGTCCACCCTAGAACGGGCTAGTCCCAGTTGGGTGACAGAAACAAATAAGCAAAAGGTTAAGGTTTTGCCATTCGGTTCCTGTTATTTTTGTAAGCTAATCAATGTTTTATAGTAATTAATTCTTAAATAAATAAATAAATAAATGGGGCTAAATGTATAAAAATGTAATAAATAAAGTATTAAACCTTAAAAAAAAAGTTGCGATATTTTACCTACCGCTAGAGGGCGCAACGCGCTCAACTTTTTATACTGCTTTTCAAATCATTTATTTTTTTTGATTTTTCAACAACAATAAAAAATATTCTAAAAATTGTCATCAACACTTTTTTATTTGCTCGTACTGATTCATCCACTTCAAGGATGTCGCTAATTAAAAACTCACCCTGTATGAAAGCATGAAGATTTAATTAAAAATACAACCATTCGATGTGTAGCACTTAACGACACACTTGTGGAGCGATGCTTTCAAGAGAAACAATTACATAATGTTGACTTTTCTTATCGCGACACGATTATTTGCGAATTGTTGCTCTTGAGAAATAATTGGTGAAGTCACCTTGGGGACCGGTTGTTTTGTAATACTCTGTGAAGTATTCCAGTTATATCAATATGCCTATTATTGTCAACGATTTGTAAAAAATATGTGAATGATATTTATTATATTAAAATCTAATTTACGGCTATGGCTGCGAGTGAAATGTATAGTTGGAGAGCCAGCGACAAAAAAGTGCAAGAGTTTTGTAAAACCTGATACTTTTAGATCACACATATAGTTTGGCCATAGAATGCTGGGGTAGTCAGCAGGCCAGATTACGGGACACCTGGCGCTGACGTACTAGGAAAGATGAAGTTTTAATTAGTACCTTCATAGTGTTTTGGAAAAGCTGAAAATTCATCAGTAGACGGTGGATGCAATACAGAACTCGAAACAAATGGTCAGACTGCTTAAATCAGCATGGCTCCATACATGTCACAAAAATGCTGGAGTAAAGTCAGCAGCCCAGATTTCGGGACACCTGCAATGGCGCTGGCGTACTAGGAAAGGTGTAGTTTTAATTAGTACCTACCCCCAAACTGTTTTGGAAAAGCTTAAAATTCATCATTAGACGGTGGATGCAATACAGAACTCGAAACAAATAGTCAGACTGCTAAGCAATAGAACGCGAGACATCAGCATTGCTCTACACATGTCACAAAAATGAAGTCTCTGCAAATACGCCGGTACGTATTTATCGGCATCTATAACGCATCGGTCCAATGTGCCGCGCAATATAATGAACTTCATGTTTGTGACGTGTATGGAGAAATGCTAACGTCGCGCCTTCTATTGATAAGCAGTCTGACCATTTGTTTCGACTTCTGTATTGTATCCACTGTCTACTGATGAATTTTCAGCTTTTCCAAAACACTATATGGGTACTAATTAAAATGACACCTTCCTAGTACGCCAGCGTCAGTTGTCCCGGAGTCTGGCCTGCTGACTCTACCCCAGTCCCACATGGCCTACCCCATGGCCAAAATAATGTCTGATCTAAAGAATCGGGTTTTACAAAACTCTTGCACTTTTTTGTCGCTGCGGTTTGGACCTGTTTTATGAAATCTGTGTTTAAACAACTTTTCTTAACTCCGATTTTATAACCACACAGGTTACAAAAAAACACGACATTAAAACGAAATTTAAAAAGAAATTGATGGACGCCACCGCTTTTTGTGGCGAAAAACGGAAACTTTACTCAAACAAAAAAAACGAATAACACTGCAAACTAAGAAAGAATAATCTCAGGTAGTGGGATTTGATTTTTATGTCACTGGATGTGGCCCACAGGAAACTCTTTTACAAATACCCAAAAAATTTAAAAAAACACATTTCTGGAGAATGTTGTATAATTTTGCACACTTCGATCCTTTACGAAGGCAGCTTTGCAGCTTCTGCTGTCACAAAGACGGCTTCCCAACAAAAAGGCGGTTTATTCCATCACTGGACGAATGTATCCTCGTGTCATCGCGATGTAATTTATTTCATTACATAAGGGCCATTACATCAAAGCGCAAATAAGGGTTAAACAGAAGTAAAAACAGAAGTAAAACAGAGGTGCCACAACTGAAGCAATGAAAGAAAAATCTGTCAAAATCATACCGATCTGCGTCGGAAATTAACCATTATTAGAAGAAAATGGCTTAGCAAAATTACGTGAACATTCTACATTTAAAAAAAATCCTTTAACTAGGCATTAAAAATAAATAAAAAACGAATCGTCGTACTCTTGTCCTTCCCAGCGTAAAAAAAATGACAGCTCGTCTGAGCCATAGAGCGTAGAGTTGGACCCAAACTCGTTTTCCTCTGACCATAAACCGATTCACGGCAGGGTGATACGCTTCGCACAGCTCTAGCTGTCAAATATGATAATTGTTAGAATGACGCAATAGAAATTCGCGATCTTTTTATTTATATTAAACTAGCTGCGCCCCGCGGTTTCACCCGCGTGGTGATGAAAATTGTGATAATGATGAAAGAAAACCATATATCTTTATAAATTATAGCCTATGTGTTTTTCTGATGTGTAAGCTATATTATTGTAAAGTTTCATCAAAATCCATTCAGTAGTTTTTGCGTGAAAGAGTAACAAACATCCATAGGTACATACATACAAACTTTCGCGTTTATAATATTATTAGTAGGATATAGGAGAAATGTTTGCAAAACACCAAAACAACGCTAGGAATGTTCAAAACACAAGGAAAAACTACGATATTACGGCTCTACAGGACGAATGACACGACCGAGGAGAAATTTTTTGTTACAAATGGCCAAAACAACCCGCTTTTATTTTACTTTTCCGACCCGCAAACCGACGAGGAGGGTACGAGGAGTGTTGTTTACGCACAAAAAAATATTTTCGAGAATAAGACAGAAATATCCCTATTGAGCCCCTCTGAGAATTTAAGAACCATTTCCAGACTGAAGTGTGCTTGTGTGTCTCTGGCTGTGTGCCTGTGTGTGTGTATGTGTGTGTCTGTCTGTATTTTCTTCACGGTAGCACCTAAACGCTTCATCGCATTGAGCTACAATTTGGCATGCAGGCATCATTTGTTTGCTATGACCGTGTTGTAGTATATCTTGACTTTTCCCGAGATTTTCCCTTCGAATGTGATGACTATTAACCGTGATGGCTTCCACGATACTGTGCCGGAAGTCTTTCGCCTAAAATTGAGGCGACAGATTTTTTGGCTTTTATACGGCTTTTATATGGCTTTTATATCAATCATTTTCGTCGATATTATTTCTTAATCATTGATATTCCTAACAATATTTTTCAGTGTGCCAATTCTGAACATTGTGAACGCCGGGCCAGACGACATAGTTTTTTCTTTGAGGAATTCAAGTTCAACAAAGGTATTGACAGCTTTCGTTCTGCTAGAGTTAATTAAATTTTATTGCGTCCGATCTCTTTTATGCCGACTACTTCGAGTACTTTTGTCATTAATTAGTCGACGAACAGGGAGTGGGTGTATAGAAACCTTTTTGAGCCGGTCGTCCTTCTGGATCAGGCTTTCTTACGCATCACATTGTAAGTATACAATAAATGGGCCGAGAGAATCCTCATTGCAAAGATTCCGCTCCTTAGTCGAAATATTGGAGTAATTCGATTTTGACCTTTACGGGATTACCTAGAGGTAATTTCTATTGTTGAAGGTATCGGAGACGGAATGTTCATTCCTCGCTTAAATCCAATCAATAGAAAATACAATCTGCTAAACAAAAAATAAGAAAAACGATAAAAATCTTACCTTACAATATTCTCTGGCCGATTTTAATCTTTGGTTGTACAAAAGTAATCAAAATCATTTACAATTTCCGCAGAATAGCTGGCGTACTACCTAAAGGAAGAAATGTAATACTTTTTATACATGTACAAAACGGCAGAATCGACAAGAAATCGCTTGTGTCACCCCAAGGTATTCCCAGCAGGTAGACAATGACTGATTTCATATGAATATTAATTTCATAAATAAAATTCACTCTCGGCCGGCGAATGTACCCGGTTGGGTTCCATTGCAACCGCCTTGGGCGGCGCGGCTCGTTTCTCGGCTAAGGGAATGATTGAGCTAAGCGCCAACAGATGACGTTAATATTTGAGTAAAATGTATGCCGGAATTTAAATATAATTAGTGTAGCTTGTACGCGAGATATTCCAACCAAAATTTCATAATGTGATTTCGACCCAACAAGGTATCTGTGTACCAAATTTCAGGTCTCCAAGTCCAATATTTCGAGATTAAAATATGATCAGTCAGCAGGCCAACTCTTGCCATGCGAGCCAAATTTCAGCCCAATCGCATTAAGCGTTTGAGTACTATCGTAGAGAAATACACACAGACATCACAGGCAGACACACAGCCAGATTTTCATGTGGAAATTGTCATACTCGTCTCAGGGGGGCTCAATATGGATATTTCATAATGAGCATTGGATTTAAGAGTTGAGCCCAATTTAAAAAAAAACAGTTATGTCACCCCACTTTCCCGCAAGCCCCCCTCCCCCGCGCCAACCCCGCACTCCAATTCGTAGTATATTTGTAGTATGTCCCGTGGTATTAAAATGGTATTTTTTCTAAATATGATAGTATTTTCTTAAATAGGACAGACTTTAAATATTATATGCGTCGCACCTAAACGCTTCATCGCATTGAGCTACAGTTTGCCATGCAGGCATGATTTGTTGTTGCAAAGTGTGGTTGATAATCGGTCCACCAGAGGGCGCTCTAGTCATGCTTCAATCTCTAAATATTGCAGTTAGAGACTTGAAATTCGGTACACAAATGCCTTTTTGGACCGAAATCACGTTGTGAAATTTGTTGGAATATCTCGTACCTAACCGCGGCTGAGGTACGTATATTGGCTTGGACGCCAACGTGCGCTTATAAGCTATTTCACTGGATTTCGGCTAGGTGGCATTACGCTACTACGCAAATGTTTCGATTTTGCTCGGATATTTGCTGACATGAAATGTTATTTATTGTTATAAATTCCAATGTTGTTTACTAAGATAACGCAGTTTCCAGCATTCCGGGTAGAGTATCGGACGGCACTGTTACTCGAAAATGGCATTCCTTACTCTCATAATTAGGATCAGTCGTTCTCGTAATAAATGTTCTACATACAAGAGATCTTTCCATTAGTAGGTATATGATTTACAGTATTAGAAAAGTGGGACCAAAATGCCCATTCTCTTTTGGTACCTACACAAATGCCTTGTTGGGCCAAAATCACATTGTGACTCATATTTTGGTTTCAATATCTCATATACAAGCTGCACTAATGATATTTAAATTCCGCCGTACATTTTATTCAAATGTTATTAACCACCGCCGGAGGCAATTGTAACGGGACCCAAAGGATTTGCCCGCCGGTCAAGAGAGTCCGTCGCTCATCGATTTTAATTAGGAAATTATTATATTTAGATGATTTCAGTCCTTGGCTAATTACCGGGAAAGTCTTGCGGTGACACAACCGATACAGAGCAGGCGGAGGGTTACTTTTGTTAGAATTTTAATATCTCGCACCCGTTTCCGAGATACCCCCCCCCCCCCTCCCCCACCCCAAATATATATTTAGATGCCAAAATATATATTTAGATGTCCCAAAATAGAAAGTGTATAATTTTTAGTTTACGCGGAAATTGGAAAATGTTAAACGGAATTAATGAAACATAAATCCTCCTAGAAATTTTAATGCAAACCGAATGAAATATATTCTACGGCCTCATTATTATGTCATAGGGAGTCGGAGTGACCCAGAGTAAACTAATAGCGAACTGAAAGATAATTTATGTACAATGAGAAAAATACAACGATGTAATACGCAAATTTCAACAAGGATTACGTATGTAACTCGGACTGTGGCCCATACGTATGAGTTAACATAACGTGTATATGTTGGCGTGACGGGAGTTACCGTGTCTTAATGTCAAAACATAACGTTATTCGATTACGTCGCGACCTTGAGATCTCGCTTCTAGCATGACAGCATGTACATAGTAGTATACGTACGGTTATAGTCGGACACATGAATCATGTTGAAACTACAGTATACTGTTTTTGCCGTATTAAATAAGTTTAAAATCGAGTAATGCCGTATTAAAATCGAGTAATGAAGTTTCAACAAAATTCCTTGTAATTCAACAAAATTACGATTGACACATCGTTATTTTGTATATTACGGTGTAATAACAGAATGGTAATATAAGAAACAGTGTAATTTATTTTTGCCGTGTACAAAGTATTGAAAAGGACAATGAGTGAATGAATGAATGAATGAATGAATGAAAAATTCTTTATTGCACAATAAAAATAAGGTACAATGGCGGACTTATTGCTACATTACATTATCTTACAGTCAACCAACATGCTGGTGTGAATAGAAGAGTATGCAAAAATTGAAGTACAATATGATACAAAATGATATAAAATTAAATTTTAAATTATAGCATATAATATGCATTTTGTGTGTATCTAAAGTAAAAAGTAAATAAATAACTATTTTTTTGAGTAGGACATAGTACATAATACATGCATATTATTATTATATTGACAAAGAAATAAATAAATAAATAGGTAAATAAATAATTAAACTGCCATAATAAGGTAAGGAATGGGAGGGGATAAAGGAAAGGTTAGAATTTATGGTTCATATTTATTGTGAAAAGAAGTGCTTTTTCAATGATTGCTTTCAATGTCCAGTATATAACATCTACTTGGAGGCCCCGGTCCAGGGCGGTAGTGGCATACTCTGTCAATGATAATAAATTCGTGCATGTTGACCTTTTCTTTCTGAATCCATCCTGACTTTCAGACAGCCAGGTGTCTGCGAATGAGTAAATACATTCGTGTAGAATGGATTGGAATAATTTTGCAAATGTACACATAACGCTGACGGGACGGTAGTTCTCGATTACGTTCTTAGGACCACTTTTATGAACGGGTGTAATACGAGTAACCTGCCATTTGAGCGGAAAGCAATGTGATTTTAGGCTAATATTGAAAATATGTGATAAAGGTCCTTGTAGGACCATCGCGCATTATTTAACCAGGAAAGGCGGAAGGTTATCAGGACCCAGTGATTTTAATAATGGATGTGGTCCCCGCTGCGGGTGCAGAAAATCGGGATTGCAATGCACTTTAGCTGGTGGCCGGTGTAATGGGCAAGCTTGTCTCAATGATGTTTCATTGCAAAGCGACCCCAAGGAAGAGAGTACATTTGACCCGAAATTCTAGCAGGCCTGAAAACAATGATTCAGGACAACAAAGATGAAACAGGAATTTTCAACCCCGGAAAATGACGACGATGATGAAGAAAAAGAATACTTTTGTTGTTTAAATTATTAAAGATTTCTAAATTTTCACTTCACTTCAATTTCAATTGTAAGAAATAAACACCTGCTGAATAAAAATATATTTACTTGTTTTATTTCTACTTATATTCTACTTTTAATGAATTTGTATAAAAATAAGATATACAATAGTTATTTCATTTAATGAGCTTTTAATTACACAAAGTAAGTAGGTAAGTATTATTAAATGAATATATAAGATATATGTAAAATGTTATTTAATATAATATATAAAGAAAATTTAATAACATTTTACAGGGTATTATTCACCGATATTCTCAGTATGGCTGAGTGCTGCGCGCTCTCCGCCATCTATCTCAAAAACCGTTGAGCGCATGAGAAAATGTTTGGAACAAAATTTGTCGCAAATGTTATGCTCTACAATTTCTATTATGATATTAACATCATTGGATCTATAGAAACCTAGATAATCGCGAAAAAACGATTTTTTGACCTTGAATAGCTTACGACGCTGACACGAGATTTTATGAGACTTTTGAGACAACTTTAACAACGCCAAAATGAAGGTGTATATATTATGAGTTTCCAGCTTATTATCTCTCATTCCGAGGTGAAACCCAAACTTGTCTGGACTACTACCCCTCCTGTTGCCAGGCATACATGGCCGCAAACACATTTACAAGCAATACATTAGAAGTGCCGTTTGTCTATGTAAATAAATCGATGGCTTAGAACGCAAATGTGTTTGAACGCAAACTTTTTTAACGAAAATGAGTTAAGTACTACATGACACCCAATATATTGATCTCCACATTCTGTGCTAATGTGGTAAGCATCTAACAACCAAGGCTTCGAATACTTCTTCGTAAAAACTGTGGTAAGTGCAACAAACAAAGTTTTTTGAAATGTTGATGTTACATAATCATTTACCACTATTAATATCTATTCAAAATTAAATCATCATAAAATGCATATGTGTTATCATCAGTTGACACAATATTCTCCAAAGCGTGCAACCCGCTGACTCCGTAACATCCGATTGGGGAAATTTATGTCGGCCGCCTAAACACCGAAACGTCCGCTACCGGATAAAGCGCTCGCCGCTGCGAAAAATGCAATTTACGATTCGAAACGTCGTACTATATGCTTTCTGACGGTGCAACGATATGGCCAAAATATCTTTAATTCAAGATTTCTGTGTGGCAATATCGAACGGCGATTTAAAAAGTGAGCATAGACGTCAAAACGGCAGTGTCCATCGGCCACCGCCGCGGCCGCGTATAGTTCCGCGAAATGGTTGATAAAAACAGTGTTTTGTGCAGTGTTTTGTGCCATTTACTGGATAACAGTGAGTAATTTGCATTTTTAAGTAGTTTAGGCATGAGGGTTAGTCAATTGAGATAGTCCATTTGCTGTTTTTCACGAATTTTTAAAGAAAACACTTCGGCAACAACAAACGGCCCGCGAAAAAATGGTTGTTATTATTTTGTAATGTTTATGAAATATCCTGATATATCGCGAAATATGACGTAATGTCGCTTTAATTTACTAACAAAATAAGTATTGCTTCATTTACATCTTAAGTTATCACATAATTAGGCGTATTTTGAACATTATATCTTGTTTTGTAATATGAATCGCGCAAACAAACTTGTTTTGATAATTACTATGAGAGAATAAAGTGCGATTTTCCATAGTTTTTCGATGAGATGTGACTCTTTGGAGTATAGTAATTAGTTATTAGACATATAATAAGTCTATGATAAGACAATATAATTGAAAAAATCTAACGAATTTTATATTATGAGCATTCAAAGTTTATTATTAAGTTCGGACGCGGAAACTCTCAAAACTTTAGATTTTTCTATAATATCAGACAAAGCTCAAAGTTCTGGTGTGATTTCTAAGAAGTGTGATGTAGTAATAAAGTTATTTTGAAAGAATTTCATATAAAAAAATACCATAAGTAGTCACAAATTAAAAATTTAATTTTTTTTTTTACGAGAATACATAAAAATTTTCTTGGCTGAATAAATAAATATTTTTGTATGCAAATAAGTAAAAAAAATATATCGTTTTGGTAAAGCATTTAATAAAGAACATAACTGTATTTACAATTTTTGCATATTTTACGTATTTTGTGACAAAAAAATCGAAATGATTTTATAGGCGAGTTTTTTCAGTTTGCCAATTTTGTAATATTTATTCATTATTATCTTAATTGTTTTACGAGATAAGGTTATAATGTTTTATATGTCAAATTTCAATGCGATCATTTTTCTCTTTATCTTTTTTTAATCCGTTTAGTGGTTTATAAGTAATGATCGTTTTTCTCAAGGCCGTTGACTCGCGTCGATTTTTTGCCCGAATATGTCGCGCGCAAAAGTGGTGAGTTTTTACTTCGCGACATTAACCCTATACATGCTTAATGGTTTTATTTACTCTTATAACAAATTCTAAAAGTAGAAAGATGAGAACAAAATGAAATATAAATAATATAATAAAAATGAAAATATGGTAACTACATACCTACATTATTATATTATCATATAAAAATGTGGTAAGTACCACCGAACGTAACGGTCTCCGTTCCATCGGGTTCAGAAGAGGGAGGAAGAGAGAGTGCACCCGTGGTCGCGCGCCCACCTGTGCACTATAATAATAATATAGCCTGCGCACTTGACTGCTTCCGATCAATGGAAGACTAAAGAAGTCACTAGAATCTACAACGCAGTCGCTATAGCCTGTTCGGCTAGAAGGATATATATAAGTACCACCTCTTGTCGGTTTTTTTTATTAATACATAAAATACTAATAAATAAATATAATTATTATAATATAGTGTAAGCCAAATACATATATATATAGTTTAAAAATATTAACTGAAATTATTTCTTCCTCTGTTTCGAGATTATTATACCTAAACTTTCAAAAAGCTCTCCTGTAAAATTTAGAAATTTGCACTTGACACATTTGCGTTCGAAGCCATCGAAATATTCTGTGCCCGAGGCACTACCAAAAAATATTAATTTTATTTCAAATTGTTGACAGCGTCACCTACCGAATGTCACATTTACTCTTTCGTGGTATTGACATGACAGACGTTGACATGTCGACGATGTTCTAACTACTAAAGAGATTAGCCGCTAGATGGCGCCGTTTTGACATTGAAAACTAAAATATTTGGCATTGGTGGACGGCGGAATGGGGCTCGGTTCATTCGCTTCGCATATTATTATTGCTTTTCGCACGTTCTAACAGCTGGGCGTCCGAAGAATTCGCGTTCAGCGGATCCGCAGAGCCCCGCTCGTCGATAGGCGTCGCAAAAACCAGAATAATCGCGACCCGCCGCCATCGCAAATCGGTTAGTTTGTTGCATTCTGGCTTGGCCCTGGCGCGCCCGATCGCATCGCAGCCCTTGCACTGTGCGTTCTCGATTCGCGTTTTCCCGTGAAATTTCGACGCTTTTATTATTACAACGCCCGGCCGATCGATATTCGATTCATTTGCAGCGGAATACAAGTGAGTTTTTGGTTTCAGGCGACCCCGCGCCTGTTGTGACTAACGATTTTTCGCTGCCAAACGATTGGGATAAAAGCCTGAAAATAGGTGACCAAAATCGTTTCGTTTTCTCAAACTTCATATCAAACCTGCCACCGGTCGTGAGTACGATTTTATTATAATATTTTACATGACTCATACTGACAAATCAAAAATGTTTTATTGTTCATATTGATACACCCTACTTTTGTTACTCTTTTAGACTGTTCAGTGAATTGATTATTGCGCAATGTCAAAATAATAAAATTGTAATTATGTATTATCACATTACATATTGTTATATGAATTTGCCCATCAGTTAGAGCCTTTTTTCTGGCGGAGCGAATCTATCACATTCTGTTAAGTGCTCTATTTTGAAGGAAGAGAGTGGAAGAAAAGGCCTGGCCTTTTCGTTCCTCCTTTTCCACTGAAAAAAATAAATTTTCCAAAATATAAGTCGCTACGATTGTTACCTCTTGAAAGTTCAGCTAATGCAAAGGTTGTGATTTCTCCTCTATCGACCAAATTTTGCACTACAGGTGAACCGGTGGATCGGTTTCCCCTGGGGGATTGGACGGTTTGCGCACCGCTCAGCGATGCCAATCGTTTGTGCACTCTGACTAATTGCTGACAGTATATTTCTGAGTCTGGGGACTACAGAAATATACCTACTGTCTCCTAAGCAGCGGGGGTCGATGTTGACCTGTCGTCAACCACTCTTGAAATGACCAAATGGCTACCCGATCCTGAATTCAGAGCTGGGCAAAAGACGCCATTGGTCCGCGATAGATTCAAACTGAATCACCGCTGAATATACGGCGAGTAGAGGTTGCGGAAGCGACTTCGGACCCATAACCAGTCGGGAGGTAGAAGGTATCCTGACAGTTAATTCCAGACAGAGATATCCTTCCAAAACTGGTAGACACTGGGTGAGGCTGCCCGCTGGGTACTTTTCCCGGTGCCTCGCCTTAAGGCGTTGGCCTCTGTCGGGCATGTTCGCTTAGCTAGACGGTAGATTAGTATTGTCTCTGTCATCCACGCTCACCTCACGGGAGATCACTATCGTTAAAACTTCCTGGGGTGATGGGTTCACCCATTGTAGTTGACAACCCAAGTTGAGCCTAGGTACGCAACATATATGATGCAACGCTCCTACGTTGGTGTGCACAATTGTGTATATATCGCATGAGAAGCTATAACTTCTGAAAAGGTAAACTAGTATTGTATTCTGTACAATTGTTCTGTTCTGTTCTGTACGCTGTACAATTGTTTTCTGATTCTGAAAGTGAGTTGGAGAATGATTTACTCAGTTTGTTATTTTTAAATTAATGTCCGCAAGACAAAAATAGGAAAAGGAGATATTGGTAAAGGGTTTCATATCGCCTGACCAAATCAATCAGTTGTTCACCTCCTATTTTCAATAAAAGCCATATTCTACCAGGACACCATGGCTGCGCCACCAACAAAATTTATACATCTCTATGGAGGGTATTTCACCTGGTGTCGCAACCGTTGTGCATTTGTTTTGGTGGCGCGACCAGCACAGACAAGTACACATTATTACTGGTAGCGCCACCACGCCGGTCGCGCCACCAATAATTAGTATAGGGCTGTATGGCGGATCTTACTCGGCCGCCAGTCGCGCTGCCAGTGCGTTGTTTACAATACATTTATTTAGTTGCAGCGTACGCTACGATGGATAATTTCAATACAGAAAAGTTTATCATCAAAATTTAAAGCAGACCACCTAGTTGGGATAGTTCCTCGCCGGACTTTTTTTCTAATAGAGATTAGAAAATAAATGTCGCGATTCTGGCGTCTATCTAGTGTCTAATCTGGTTTGAATTTATCGCAGACCTGGGCGCCCCTTGCCGTTTTACTCACGGGATCGAGTGACCGACGGGTTGTTTCAAGAGTAGCTGACATCAGATCAACAACCACCCCCACTTCTTAGGACCGTTTTCAGACCGGTTATTCGCCGGAGTGCACATGACATCTGGTGGCTAATTAACGACACATGGTGGGAGGATGATTAGCTAACTACCTAACACCACCTGAGGTCTTCCCTTAGATGATCCGATCCGCCTGTCCATGGCATAGCCATTACAGAGGTAACAGAGTCCTATCAACAAAGAGGTTCGTCCCTCTTCGAGAAGGCTACCGGATGGGAGTTGAACGGTTGAATTTAACATGGAAAATGCACATAACCGGAACAGTGAAATGAACCAACTCATATACCTGAGGATTACCTGAGGATGTCAAAAGCCTCATGTTCAGCCAACATATTCGAAAATAAATTAGATATTTAGATTGAAAATAAAAAGCACAACAACATTAGAAAGAGATAAACAATATAGAGTGCAAGCACATAAAAGAAGTGCATGCTTCGCTTCGGCTTAATGCTTCTAATGTTCATAAAATAATAATTAAAATCATTGCACTTCCGATTTGGGCTATCAAAAATTAGCTGCTCGACCATAAAGAAATAATAATGATTTTGTTTTTTCTTTGTTAGGGTGGCAGGTGTGGGCCGGGCCCGGGAATGCCGCGCTGCAGCAAGCGGCAGCGCAGTTCGGCTGCAGCGCCGCACGACCTGTCGCAGCACGACTACCACCACAACAAGCGCTCCAGGAACAACACGTACGTATCCGACACCTGTCACACCTCTTTTTATTGTCTTTCTGAGACGCCGCTGATGAATTATACCGTATGGCCGTCCGGTCTCATTATAGCGATATCGTCGCCCACACAAGCAAACTTTTCAGAGGATGGAAGAAACTGAATACCTACGTTCATGAAATGTTTTTTTTTGATTGTGTAAATGGGACAAAATTTCGTAAAAATATTAGTTTACTGTATTAACGATTAAAACTGTCAAAGAGTTAAAACTTGTTTGCGAGGAATTACTACTAAGCACCTAAGAGGTATCACCGGATAAAATCTTACGATACGCCACTGCAATGAGAATTACAAGAAAACTAAGCAATTTGAGTCCTTGGCAGACAGATGGTGGGACTCTCCGCCTTGGAAGTAGAGTGACCACGAATTTAAAATAAAAACAGACGTAAAAACCATGTACAAATGAGATTTGCTTATAATAAATTCGGTGGTGGTTTTGTCCGCGTACTTTAACTTAATTTTTCTATTCCAGCTCACGCCGATACTCAAAGTCTGAAGAAGCTCCGTTCAGTGTGAAAAGATGCGTCACTTGGTTTAGAGAATATACGACGCCCGACGAACCAGATCTTTTAGGTAATTAACAAAAATAACATTCAATATTAATGAAATCGCTTGAGTTATCAGTACTATAATGACATCGGATCATCAACTTCTTCTTCTCCGTCGTTCCCTCATTACTGAGGATCATGGCCACTTGACAACAGTTTGCCTACGAGGCTCCTCCACTTCGACCTGTCTTCTGCATGGCGGGTCGCAGATTGTATTGACCCTTTTGTAACTTCTTTGATGAGGTCGTTCCATCTGGCTGGTGATCTGCCTCTGCTTCTTCTACCCTCCACTTGACCCCCGGAAAGCACTTTCTCCAGATTCTCTGGGTTTCTCCTGGCAACATGACCGAAGAACTGCAGGACCCTTCTCATGCATACGGAGAGCCTCACTTGGATGCCTAGTGCCGGATCATCAACACAACAGCAATAATAACGGAAATTTCTTTTTTTTCCAGCTTTATTGTATGACTACGTAAATGTAGAAAAAGGATATCAGAATTGTATGACTTCATGGTACTGGTCGCACCAATCTTCTTGGTCTCTCTACCAAACTAAATATGATAACCTTAGTTGTTTTATTATCTTTAAGCGCTTTGTTCAGACCCGCGGGAACGATGCGATTGCAAATCAGACTGTTTGAACTGCAATATTTGGTTATGTGTTCAGACAGCAGCGGTCAGTAAGAGGTTGGCTTGCGGATATCACCGTCGTCAGTTTAAAAGTGGAATTGGAAGAAGCAATACTATGTTTATGGCCGCTCAAAAAATTATATAAAGGCAGTATTGGGTGTATTCAATATTAAGTGATCGACTCGTACATAGATTAACATTAAGAATGTCGGGGAAAAAATCTTCGATTATTAAAGAATATCAATAAAATCTTTCGACGAACTATTTAAATTGGTCAGTGAAGATCTCTTAAGTTCCGAAACCTATATGAGGCCAAGAGTGAAACCAGAAGAAAAACTCTTCAAATTATCTTCTCCATTTCCAAATATCTCCTCTAACTCCTGCCAAGCTCGGTTCCTGGCAATTTTATTGAAATAATCTTCATGTCACAATTACTTCTGAATGATACTTGACGCTCATGTAAAGACCCTAGAACCGCGTGATTATCGCCGTGTCTAAACGCAATCTAAAAGAGATTTTACCCATTAGTACTTGAATATTTACTTGTAATATTTATTTGAATGCAAATTTAAGTTGATGTGTGAGTTTCTGCCCAAACTAAAATCTTGATCTAAAACGCAACATGAAATTAATGTAAGCTTTAAAAATCATTCAGGTCCTGAAGGAATGGAAAAATTCTGCGAAGACATCAGCGTAGAGCCAGAAAATGTGGTGATGCTAGTAATCGCATATAAAATGGGAGCTAAACAGATGGGTTATTTCACACAGGAGGAATGGCTACGAGGTAATTCTACTTATTTTATTATTTATTGGAACGTGTCTTTGAAACTCGTACACTGACCTATTCATAGCTTGCATCATTGATTATATTGTCGGCATACAGCAGAAACTAAGTCCACAAAATTGAGATTTCACTTTATTTGCTTAAGTGTCTTATAATAGTCCTATACATGATATGAGATAATGTCTAGGTCCAAAAGTATAGCGGAAAGGCCTGTTTTTTGTCAATTTCTGGACCAAGAGATTATCTCATATCATGTACAGGACTATTATGACACTTGGGCAAATAAAGTGAAATCTTAATTTTGTGGACTTAGTCAGTTTTTGCTATATGCGGACGATATATGGTATTGTATTGTGCAACTTCATAGAACGATTTAGCAACCTTTCCGATGGCCAAACTAATAGCAATCTATTTGGTCATTTATGGTACCTACCTGAAATTTAATGTTATTTTTTTAAAAAACTGATTTATTATAAAAACCCAATAATTTAACCAACGATAATAATGATAACATTCAATTATTGGTGCCATCTATTGCATTTTTTATATAAGCTGATTACATCTCAGAAATAATACGGAAAGATAGAATGCCATCTTTAGTCTATCTAAACTTAAAGTCCTTAATTATACTTTCGTAATTAAACTTTCAACGCGTTGAAAGTTAAAAATTGACACCTTTATGTAAATCATATTAAAATAATAAGAGCTGTGATTTAAAAATTCGTTTGTTAGTATACTGTTATTTTATACTGTTTGTTCGTTTTAAGAGACCTCCTTCAGTGCGCCGCCATAGTGTTAAACCACGAAATTCGCCAAATTGAACATAATAATAGGAGATTAATATTTTTTTTAACTATGACTTCCATCTACACATTGTGTTTCGTAGTAAAATTCTGGTTGCCAAATTGTAGTACGACATGATCAATCTACTACGCTATATAATCAATGCTTGCATGTAACACACAATGCATGAGACGTCAATTTATTTAGCTATGAATATTTAAAACGTACTAAAATGCAGTTGTGATGTTTTTCATAATGAGATTTATTGGGCCCTTCTTATTCGGTTGTATTCACTGATAATAATGTTGATACCATTTATTTATATTGTATGTCGATTGGTCATCTCAGAGCCTCTACACAACTCAAATTTGTGATACATACTAATTTGTTGCAGGTTTAACAGAATTGCAATGTGACAGCGTGAGCAGACTGCAAAGCAAATTGGATTTTTTAAAGAATCTTTTAAACGATCCTCTTCATTTCAAGGCGATTTACCGATACTCCTATGACTTTGCTCGGGTAAGTTTGTATTTTATTATAATGTCGAATATTCATTTGAAAAACAGAAATATCTGATTTAACCCCTCGCGGCCCGCGGTTTGAATTTTAATGTGTGCCTTACGGCCCGTAAGAAATTCGCGAGTCTCAAAAAAAAGATGGCGTTTCAGAAAAAAAACGATTACTCCGAAACTGTCACACCGATCGTCTAAAAAAGACCTGTTTTATGTTCCTATTGAAATTTGCTATTAGATATTTGTAACGTCGTTATGTAAAGCAATAAAGATTATTCATAATTATTAGTCAAAGTTGTACTAACATAATTAGCGGTCGGCCTCGCCTGGCCATTTCGGGCCGTCTGGGGTTCGACGGTAAATATCAATTCTGGACGTTTCGGGCCGTCTGGTACGCGAGGGGTTAAGGGTCCTTATTGCCTGATAGGCATAAATACGCACTAGTGTAAATACGCGCGACTTACGCTAATGTAAGTAGGAGCCTGCATATTGACATCAAAATTGTAGAGGCGGCAAAATTAAACCATTGTCATTGTCAGAAGATAAAAATTCAACAAAAACGACTTTTACTATTCTTAAAATTCAAAATTATGCACCAATTATTACTACCAGCACACCCCTCATATTAAGGCGCGTGGAGTCGTGAAACGATCATATTTGAAGGCCGATAACTTTTAAATCAGCCTACTGACAATTCCAGAAAAAATATATCTTAAGCATTAATATATAAACTTCAATCTGTTCGTTTTAAAAAAATGTAAAACATAAAATACTATACAAAAAAAAATATTGAAATGAAGCTGTTTTCAACTTTAATTACGTAACTACTTCTAAACTGCAAGTGATATTTTCAAGGCACTTATAGTAAAATATTGGTAACTCATTTATCTTTAAACTGATCGTTTTTTATTCTAAAATAATAAATTGTTTTGACAAAAAGTAATTTAAACTATATAAACTATAAATGTGATTGTTTTTGGCGACGGCCGGCAGTGTTCCGCGAACAGTCTGACGAGGAGGGTGTTGCTGCGCTGCAATCCGCGTCCGCGAAACTGTAATATGTTTGCTGTTTTGCGACTTTGAAATAATCGAAAATGCCGCCGATAAGGAAACCTGCAAAAAGTTGGGCTAAAAAGGCCATGAAAATGAACGAAGTATTTTAAGTAAAATACAAAATACCTATTCCTATAAAGAGTCAAAGTGTACGTAAGAAAGCGAAAAATTGTAGGTAGGTAGGTACCTACCTACAATTTTACTTTCCCGAAAAGGAAAGTATTGTGATCGCGCTAAAAAAAAAATCGAGATGATGTCGGAAATATACATTTTGAGACCCCCTAAGACGATTGTGACCATTTTCAGACCGATCTCTTTTTGTGTGTATGTATGTGTATATATATATGTGTGTATGTGTGTATGTATGTGTGTATTCTTCCACGATAGCGCCCAGACGCTTAATCTGATTGAGCTGAAATTTGGTATATAAGCTCCTGTTAACCGTCGGTGGAACCTATTAGTTTTTTAGGACCAACGGTTGGGGTACCTGCCATACAAATATGGGGTACCTGGATTACAAATTGTCCCCGTTTTTTTTAATTTCTTTCGCAATATAGTTGGGGTCAGTGTGAATAGTCCAGTTGCATATTATTTTTAAATTTCTGCCGCCAATCGAAAGTTTGGGGTGACACAACCGATTTTTTTTGCTTAGTAGGTGTTTCTCGCGTTCCCTTTTCTATACCTATTCAGTTACCTGCCAATAGATAATTATTATAACCTACAACACCTAGTTACCTACACCTATTAATGGATTATGTAAATCATTTGTAAGTAGGTACTTTATTTAATCTACTCATTTTTTTAGGACATCAAGAAAAATACAAATTGAAGAAACAATGTGTGTGGATTGTAGTGTCACTAAGTGAGAAACTAGTTTGCATCTTTATGCTATTATTCAGTCATATATCAAATTTATCAAAGATAACTTTCTTTACACTTGCAATATTCTGCCAAATCAACCACGTCCTTAGGACCATTGTGGCATACTGTCACCGAAAATTACAAGTGTCAACGAAACAAACGATAGCACCAAATTAGTTCAGTTAGTGTAGAAAACAGTGTAATCTACCTATTTCAAGTCAACCTAATATTTATTATTTATTGGTAATATCATCAAAGTTATAATTTAATGTTCATACTTTGTTTATAATATACTAGCTGCGCCCCGCGGTTTCACCCGCGTCCGTCTACTGGCATGGAATCCGATATTCTAGAGAGTTTTAAATGCTCAATTGAAATGCATGGCCTCATATACGGCAGAATGGTTTCTGATAGCGATTCTAACACATACGCCAAAATATTGAAAGTCACCCGTATGACCACCTCACGGTAGAAAAAACTGAGTGCAGAAACCATGTACTTAGAAACTTATGCAATAAATTAGTCCAGCTACAAACTGACACAAAATATCTATTGCGATTCAGAAAGCATTTGACACAGAAAAAATCATGATCCTAAGAAAAACAATTCGCAAGATCATAAAGATTTATAAAACTGATTCTGAATCAGATAGAAGGTGCAATATTGAGCCATTCTATAATGATCTTCTGTTGACCCATTTGCACGCTTTTGGCGATCATAGTCGGTGCAAAGCAAGCTTTTGTACTGAGATGAATAAATCAGATATGATATCGGAAGCAGACGACATTTTTTTTTTTTAAGTACTCTGGGGTAGAATTTGTTTCCTTATGTCAAATGTTGTTTCACATGCTCCAAGTTTAATTCATGATGTAGACAGTAACTTAGTAGAACGGTTTAACAGTATAGTGGCGAAGCTTGTTGGTGGTAAAAGAACAAATTTGAACCTCAAAGGTTCCTACCAGACAAGGTACCAAGCCGCTTTGGTTTCTTTTAACTCGCACAAATTGATGTCTTCTCTTTACAAAAATGTCATAGGTCGTAGTCCCACAGGCAAAATAAAACATTTGGAAAAGCAGCGATTGCAAACGATGGCCAGTATGAGAAAAATCAGTCGAAAGAAAAACAGATTACTATTTTCAAAAGGAAATGAAGCAAATTATGCAAAAAAGTGTGAAAAACCAGACATGCTGCGAGAAATATTGCGGGTAATAAAACCATGCGGTTGTTTATAAATAAAGAGATAGATACCCTTCCTCGGAGCTTCTCCCGACGGTGTTGTAGGTGACGACTTGATCGTCGAAATCAAATGTCCTGTCACTGCATTTCAGGAAGCCATCAGAAGCGGAAAGTTACCATTTTATAAAATAAGCAAAAATGGAATCTTACATTTATTTATGTTTTCAGTTTCTTTATTCCACCATATCTTCTAAACGCTTCCACCGATTTAGTAGTGTGTGGTATTGTTAGAACCGCTATGTCATCCGAGTGTCATGTGGTACTGTCCAAATATCAAGAAGGCAGTGTCTAAATATCCAAACGTCCAAATTTAAATTTAAGTAAATTGGGTACATTCCGGAAATATACATCTTATCTATATGGATAAATACACAAACCACAACTTTTTCATAAAAAAAAACTGTAATGAAAATAATTATAAATACAATAGTTCATTTTCTGTAACGGCAGTCGTGTTTTTTAGTAAGTCGCTTATATTATTTTTATTTCTACATGAAAGTATCCTCATAAAAAGAAATTGTTTCAAACGAGCTGATTTAAATTGTTTTAAAGTTTTGAATATTTCAGACATAAAATTGCGCTGCAACAGCAATACGTTTCTTAACTACTCTCTAAATATTTGTAACTTCTCAGAAGTGCACCAAGTGCCTAATAATATACCTGATTGTGGATCATCATTAACGCAGGTAAAAAAATATATATATAAAATATTATCCCTTTGCATCATACATATTATCGCTTCGCAATCATCGTATGAATTTCATACAATATTTCGGCAACAGTCGCGTGATTTTTTAAGCGCGGGTGGGGGAAACGGAAAGCAATAGGCCACGCCTGATCGTCCAAGGTCATTGGCGTTCATACGCGCCTTAAGAGAAATTATTCAAGACAAAGGAGTCAAGGAAATATATCCATATGGAAACATAGCAATTTGATTATTTTTGTGTATGCCTGCATCCAACTGCACGGCGGCACAGTATACCGAGAGAACAGTAGACGCACTCTTGAGCGACAGGGCATTGCGGGGATAGGGTGCGAGGGAAGTGAGTAGAGGGGTACGTCTCGATCATTTGCGACAATAGTTCCAAACGAAAATTTCTTTAGTTTATACTTAGTATTTCGCTTACATCGGTCTTGAAGTTGTTGCTGATATTCTTCACAGCCAAACAGGATTTTGGCTTTTGCGTCAATATCTGAAAATGTAGACCCCATTGCTTGAAAGTACCCAAAAAGATTCATAAAAGGCCCCGTAATAAGGTCTTGATCAGGTGACTATATAATGAAGCGCTAATCGCTTGCCAACGGTCTAGCATTCCGTTAAACAAAATAGTGATTATTCCGGTTTCTAACTTATTAATTTTTGAAACTAGTCTATATGTCAGTTTAGTTTAATTTACGCAGGATTTTGATATTAACAAATGATTACCGTTATTCATTCTGTATTTTGACTTTAAAAGTCACTATAGTGAGATTTTTTGGTTACTAATTTTAGTTATTGTTGTCAGTAAAGTCATTACTTTTTACCCTAAATCAGTTCTAGTTGATATGATCGAGCTAAATGCAGCTTGATTTCAATAAGCGCCGTTCGGCACCATTCGGTATGTTTCGTGTTACGTTTTTGGGTGGATTTTGAAGTCAAGGTACTTAGATACCTTTAATCAATTTTAGAGTATAACTAAAAGCTTCGTCAATACATATATCGATTGGCTAAAGAAAGAGCACAACTCTTAATTATGCAGACACCGTCGCGATGCTACAATGAATACCCTTACCCAAAAACTTCAAAAAATTGAGAAAACCAAAAAAAAAATTGTCTATGTATCTGTCTGTATGTATACACAAGATCTCAAGAATGCGTCATCCAATTTCAAAAATTTGGATGAGTTCCGTAACCACAATTGAAACGGTAGCTTCCATACAAATGAACCCTAGTCGGCATCTCGAAAAGTACTCGTATTTCAACTTACTACTGATTTTTGTTTAAATTTGACAGGACAAAGAACAGCGTTCACTGGACGGGGCGACCGCAAGAGCCCTTCTGGCCCTGCTTTTGCCGCGCTGGTCTTTGCGGGCCGCCCTGCTCACCTTTCTGGAGTGCCAGCGCCGCTACCGGGTTGTGAACCGCGACCAGTGGTGCAACATTCTCGAATTTTCGCGCACCGTCGACTCCCACCTCAACAACTACGATGCCGATGGCGCTTGTGAGTTATTCTCTTTTCACTTTCTTTCTTATGCCTCTTCCGCCTGTTATTTTCTGTCCTTGTGCATTCCTCTGCAATGGTATTATCGGCTCTGACCAAATTAGAGAATTAGCCTTAGTATACCACCTGCCGACTCGTGTCCTTTCACCTCCTAAAGATTCGAGCCCCTCGAGGTCTCAATTGGGGATCGCAACAGCAAAAGAGAGCTAAAATATAAATAAAAAACTAAAGAGCAAAAGACTAGAGCTTCTCACATCTCAGGGCCTTAAACAGAATAAAGAACTCTCTCAGCCTCAGAGGCTGTATTATCCTACCGGTTAACGCATTATTGGACTATGGTGACTGCGTCGAATCGGTATAAGAAAATTGAGCGGAGACTGCCGAGACTTTGAAATGCCTGTACTAGACTTTATCTCACTACACCTCCTCGACATTATGTCTCCCCATTTCTCAACCAAGCATCAGCAGAAAAAACCACTTAGCCTCTTAACCCTCCTCTCGCGAAGTAAAATATTCAGCTATCACTTTTACTCGCGAAATTTTCGCGCGTAAAATCGGCGCGAATCGACGACCTTGATACAAACGACCATAACTTGTAAACCACTATACGGATCATTAAAAAAAATACTGTATTTATTGTAAACCGTTTGTATTTATTGTAAACCGTTTGTTAATAATTTCATTGAATATTTATACATTCCGATTAAAAAAATAAAACATTAAAGCTTCTAACTTTAAATTTAGTGAATATTCATTATTATTTTTATTTAGTTTATTTATAAAACATTATATTTTCAATATAAAAATAATTTTTTAAAATTAATAAAAATATTTAAAGATTAAAAAATCTCATTAATATTTTCAATATTATACTCTATAATAATAAGTTATTTAAATTTAAATTATAATTATTATAAAATAATTAATTCAAAATAAAAAAATAAATAAATATAATTTAATTATATTTAATAAAATAAATTGATTAAAAATTATTAAAAATTTAATTTTTTTATAAATAATATTTATTATTAATTCTAATCATCCAAATTCTAAATTTTTAATTGCTCCGTTTGTATTTATTGTAAACCCCCTGATCATCAGGATGACAACAACGAAAGAGTTGTGACAGCCGGAGAGACGGTGGACGGCGTGAAAGAACGCATCGGGTCGATGGCCTTGCAAGCCAGACCCGATTATTTATAAAGCAAAAAAGAAAAAAAGGAAATATGCCCCCAAGCGGCCTATCAGGGGGGGAGAATTCCCGCTACCCCAGTAGAAACCCCAAACAACGACACGGCTAAAACGACACCGGACCTTGCTTGCCTTATCTCTGCGGGAAACAATATAAACGATTAGCATGGTTAAATAAACACATTGCTGGGCACGATGATAGCGACGCTGCACGTCAGTGTCTTAAACCGTCGCAAGGAGTCACGGACAGAGTTGAACCTCACACGTCCCTAGACTCCACATCTGCCCGCAGTTTGTCACCCGACCGGTCTCCTCTACCCGCGCAAATCGTATCCTTCCCTCCTCTAAAATTCCCTTCACTTGCGAAAGAGGACTGGGAATTTCATAATAATAATTTAACTTCTATTCTTGACCACTCTGTGAACCGTAATGCCCCTGCCAGCGTCCAGCTGTCATCCTTCCAGGTGGCGGTCCATGAATACTTCTCGGGTGTTTACCCAAAATCTACCCATGTCGACCCGGTTCACAGAGAAAACGCATTTAAGGCAAAGCTCCGTAGGCAAAAGCGGCTACTTCGTCGCCAGTTACGTGAAGCCAAGAAAGCCGGGGATAAAGCCCTCTGCCACAACTTCTCGCGCGCGTACCGCTCTATACTAAAACTCATACAGAGCGTAGCAACGCAAAACGACAAGCGCAAGGCAGCATTTCTCAAATCCAAAGAGGAAGCCCGGTTCGACAAAAACCGTTTTAACTACAGCAAAACGGTTTTGTCTGCCGCCAAGGGAAAAATCCAAATCCCGGAAGATATGGCCACGGAATACTTTTCGACCACGTATGAGGACCCAATGCGGCTCCATAATTACAGCCCTCCGCCGGGCATTACACCTCCGCCCCTGCCTACGGTAGCTTTTGCTTCTCAACCTCCATCACTAGATGAGATTCTTAATCAAGTAAAGAGGAAGCCGTCGGGCTCTACTCCGGGTCCCGATGGTATTCCCTATTTAGTATACAAAAAATGCCCCTGCCTTCTGCAATATTTAGGATCCATCTTCCGAAATATATGGAATAGCGGTGTAGTCCCACAGAATTTTGGCCGAGCGACAGTCATCTTAATTCCGAAGGTCCCAGTTTGCACCGGACCAAAGGACGCTCGGCCCATTGCTCTCACAGACACTGTGGCCAAAATCTTTTTTAGCATAGTCCACACGAGGATGAGCGAATTCATGCACCGGAATGAGTACCTTGGAGTATCAGTTCAAAAAGGCTTCATGCGCGGCGTCTCGGGCTGCCTCGAGCACAACTCTCTCCTGGCTGCTGCCATCAAGGATGCGAGACAGCACGAACGCCAAATCAATGTATGCTGGCTCGACCTAGAGAATGCCTTTGGGTCAGTCCGACACAGTCTCCTCCACTTTGCACTCCGCTGGTACAACTTCCCACCAGTCGTGCGTGACATTGTAGCCTCCTACTACAACTGTCTGACTTTCCATGTTAAAACGCAAGAATGGACTACCCGCTCTATACCATATTCAATTGGACTATTTCAGGGCTGTTGCCTCTCCCCGACGATTTTTAATATAGTTTTT
The DNA here is from genome assembly GCA_944548615.1 of Micropterix aruncella. Lineage (NCBI taxonomy): Eukaryota > Metazoa > Arthropoda > Insecta > Lepidoptera > Micropterigidae > Micropterix > Micropterix aruncella. The sequence goes on along the minus strand of OX155957.1, from coordinate 18,746,663 downwards.
AATATACTTCTGGAAAGCCTGAGCCAGTTTGACAGGAAGTGGGGCTACCGTTTTAAAACAGACGGCCAATACACCTCGTCGTGCCTCGCTTTTGCCGACGACCTAACTTTCATTACCAGAAGCCCCAAGCAGCTTTCCCTGCTATTACAGAAAGTGGAGCTTTTCTGCGACTGGTCAGGCTGTATAAAAGTGAAGCCCTCCAAATGTTTTTGCCTTGGACTCGCCCGCATGGGCACAAAATTTACATCCTATGACCCCAAATTGGTCTATAAGGGCTCTAATATCTCCCTTATAGACCCAAACAATCATTTCAAATTCCTCGGCAGAAAAATCACCCATCAGGGAAAAGACGTCTCGGGCGATCATGTTATAGAGCATTTCAAAAGTTGCCTGGCGAAAATAGATGCCTTGCTAATTTCTGGCCCTCGTAAGGCCTGGATCTATGACAATTATCTAACGTCACATTTGTCATGGCCCTTTCTTATTTACGATTTTACCAAAACCCAACTGTCCCGTCTAGATGCACTGGTGACAGCTAGTTTAAAATCCTGGCTGTCCTTAGCCAAACCAGCTGACCCCTCGACTCTCTTCAGGTCCAAACAAAATTTTGGGCTAGCGCTTAAACTGCCCTCTCTGCTCTACGCCAACTCCAGAATAACCAAAAATTCGATTCTGTGCAATTCCAAAGATCCGGCAATATCGAAGCACGTAATAAGTGGCTGTAGTGATTCAAATGAACTACAAGCCCGCGTAGACTTCCACAAAAGGTTCCTTACTGGAATCAGCCAGAATGGCACTGGTCTGGGGTATGGCAGTACAACCACGAGCGACGTGGACTTGAAGAAGTCTCTTTTGCGGGGAGATTACGACAGCAAGAGTATGGCTCATGCTATTGGCCTTCAATGCCAGAATGATTGGACAACAATTGGTGACTTTTGCATTCCGCCTCCAATGCACTGGAAGGTAATGCTCTATGACTGGACGCCAGAGATGCTGAAATTTTATTTGAATGCCTTTCAGCATACACTTCCAGACCCCAGTAACCTCGCTCGTTGGAGCTTTGCCGAGGATAGTTCTTGTCCCCTCTGTAGCAATACCCCTTGCACAGCTAGGCACATTCTAGCTGGCTGCAAGGTGGCCTTAGATCAAGGACGGTACACTTACCGCCATGACAAAGTTCTCGCTGTTATTCGCGAGGTAATTAGTCTCTCAGTGGCTCGTGCCAACAAGGGTTTGACAGTATCCTCCAAACCCCCAATACAGTTTGTGCGGGATGGCTCTAAAGGCAAAAAACATTTAACTACAAAACCTTTCTCAATAATCGAGAAAGCTACAGATTGGATTCTGGAGGTTGATTCGGTCTCTAAGCAGTATAAATTCCCTGAAAGTCTCGGATGCACAGCCCTCCGTCCAGATATAACTCTTTACTCTCTATCTCGGAAGGTGGCTCTTATCGTAGAATTAACTGTTCCATGGGAATCAAATATCCCAAAAGACCACGAGTACAAATTAAATAAATACCATGATCTTGCAAATGCCGTAACCCGGAACGGCTTCACTGTTCACCTTCACGCGGTGGAAGTTGGCGCTCGTGGCCTGCCAGCTAAATCTCTATTTCACCTCTTTAAAGATCTTGGCCTTTCCAGAAAAATAATCAACTCTTTCTTAGAAAAATTATCTAAAACTGCGATTTGCGCATCTCAAATTCTATGGCTTCGAAGGGGGAGTGAATGGGTGGCAAGGTGAACGCTCACATGTGGCAAGACAGCTGTCCTAAACCTACCACAGCCGGTTCGTAAGTCCGGAATCCACTGCTCACCCCCCAGAAGTGTAAAAAAATAGTATTATGATGGGCCCGACTCCGGTCGGTGAATTCCATGGCAGCTCCGTTTGTATTTATTTATAAATGATCGCATTGAAATTTGACTATAAAAAATTATAACCTGGAAATTGGGGGAGTCGGCCGTTGGTCCCGCAAGGGACGTTACGGAGTCACCGGGTTAAGAGCGCCCGCGCACTAGGCAGCCTGGCTGCGGCAGCCAATCCGACATATGACGACACATCGGAGCCCGCGCACTAGGCAGCCAAGAAATCCCGACTCGCACTAAAACATTAAAAAGTGCACTCGCGCACGGCAGCCAGAGCGCAACGAAGCGAATGTATGTGGCTGCCCTCAGATACCGCGCACTTGTCGGCGCAGCCAGACGTGTTTTTCATAGGCGGCCGCCTTGTATGACTCACGATCACGATGGCTGCGTGGGCTAGCTGTTTGAACTGGCTGCTCAATATTTTGGCTGCTGCAGCCTGGCTGCGGCAGCCAGGCTACGTAATGCGCGGGCGCTTTGTGTTGAAGATAGTAAAGACTCAAAAAACCTAAATATCTTTACTCCAGGATGTGCTGGCCTGGTGATTCACATCACAATCTTGTTATGGCATCACTTATGTTATAGAAAAATCTATGTAACATGGCCTAAATGTAAATTAGGGACAGCTTAAATCACTTTTCTAATAAAATAAGCAGCAAAATCTGATAGCAAAACTGACAGCAAAAAACGTCTTCTAAAGTGGTCACAGCATACGGCTAATGCCCACATTGTATGACAAGTTCCAGCGACTATAATATATAAAACTTGTATGTATTATGTTGTATATTGTATATTTTGTGTGGCAATGTTGGCTGCCATTATTACCTGTGTATTGACCTAAGTGCAGATTTATATTGACTCGGTTACAGACGTCAGTACTGGCGCCGAGAACTGACTCACACTGTTTACATACAGTGAATCAGTCCTAGTTGTTCCTTTAGAGTGTACGTGCGTTATTAGTCGGTGGGGAAAAATGCATCACTTCTGCTAGTTAAACATTTTCACACGGCGCGAAGTGGCCCTACAGTGCTAGTGACTGACCAACTACCGACTTCGACTTTTAGATAAAGTCAGTACCTACCGCTGGGGCGCGTGGTAAGGGGGAAGCGTACTGACTTTAATTTATATAGCGGGAATATCAAATTCAGCACTGACGCGACAGCGCTGTACTGGTTCGAAATCAATTTACGCAATGACAGTACTGTCTTGTTTTGAGTTTGAAGTCAGTAACTGACTCGATGTAAATCAACCTTAATATAGCAAGTCCGTAGTGAAGTAATTCCTTTATTTGCCATTTTTGAAAACATTTATAGTCTGTGATGTATGTCCTCTCTGAGTCGATTGACCCCAGGGCACCTTTTTTAAAAAACTCGTCGACAATCTTAATTGTCGACGACGGTGATCTCCTTTTCCTTCCAGCTGCATGCTTCAATTTCAACTGCATAATAAACGTTCCCTTATTATCTTTTGCAGGGCCAGTAATGCTGGACGAATTTGTGGAATGGCTGAGGCAGGAGCGCTCTCTACCCGATTCAAATATGCAAACCAACATCAGCTGAAACAAGACTGCAACACTATTAGATATATGTTTCTAATCATTGTATATTGCATATTTATGGTAATGTAAAGTTAATCTCAATGGCGGCCGTAAGGGATCCGTTTAAATTTAAAGAGTAATGTCGTCGGTACTTGAAAAATAAATGTAACTATAGAAGAAAACTGTATTAGCGATCTCTTAGGCGGCGGTGGCTTTTGATTTAATCAGGCTTGAATAACGTAAAACAAACCGTGAGCACAAACCGCCTCTGCTGTTCTGTCTCACAAAGGCAAGCCGCTGCGATATAACAGCCAGTAAGAATTGTCAACGCATCCGATCTTTTGCTAAAAAAAATATACTCGAGACAATTCATTTATTATACCAAAGAGATCTTCATATAACCGTATAAGTATTTTTGCGCATTTATTTCCAATATACACAAAACACATAATTTGTGATATATTCCATCAATCATAATATTTAATATAATTGATTATATTTGTATACATAAATGGAAGGCCACTAATGTTAGGTTTACACGGGCTTAGTACTTGTCACTTAGTAGTACCTGTCGCTAGATCGTGAGAAGTAACCGTTTACACGTTAGTATTAGCAGAAAGGTAATAGATGACACGACATCTATTCGAAATAGAACACCACCACCGCCTTATCTTTCATAGGATTTAAATTCCTGGGTGTTTTTTTTTTGTTTTGGAATTCCTCCTTTCTGCAGTCAACAAAATAAATTTCACGAAATAAAATATCGCGTAAACGGAGAAACGCATGTGTTCACTTGTCATTTCAGTTTGTGGTAGGGGTAGTTGTTTACAAAAAATAGTCGGTTTCTATTCACCTGCACTGGCAGTTTTCACTAATAGCACAGTATACCCAGACAGTAGCTTCTCTTAGAACAAAATTGAAATCCGAGCGAATACGTAACGAGTCGTAAGGGCTCGGATATGGCCGCCAGATGTCCCGCTACTCGGCCCATGCAGATATCCAAACGTTCAATCACCAGCCTTTACCTCCGTGTAATGCTAACCAAAGGCGTTCGTCGGGACGTACCCCTCTGCCCACATTCCTTGCACCCTCTTCCTGCTATGCCCTGTAGCTCGAGAGTAAAGCTACTGGTTGGTATACTGTGCTAATTCTAAGCACTAACATGCTGAATCAGCATGTTTACACCCAAAGTATTAGTGAAAATGACAAGTACTAAGCATTAGCTACATAAGCCCTTGTAAACCTAGCATAATGAACGAAAAAAGAATGAAAAATTTAAATTGAGCACTTCCTCTTTTTCCATTTTACGAAAGAAAATCTGTAGTTTTTCAAAATTTTAAACCTATATTTAGACACAAAATATCCGATAAAACTAAAGCATAATATGTAACATATTATTTCAGGAAATATCAGATATCTTAGTGGATCTTTTGACTGTGACTCATTATTAAAACACCACCATTGGGAGAAATAATTGTAATAAAATAAAATGAGTATTTTTTTTTGTATTATTTATTTAGACTATTTGCAGTATCTATCTGCCTTCATTTTGCTTCTCCTATCCAGCAGAACTTCATGGAGATTTCCTTCAGTTTTCGCTTTTTTCAGCTCGGAACGGTCGCCTTGGTTTATCCTCATTTTCTTATCTTGGAATTTCTGGAATTGTTTCCTGGAAACAAAACGCATTTTGTTGGATGATTCAAAGGAGCAAAAATGTATGAGACGCATCCCACCAGATGTCGTAGCTCTTTTCATTACTGTAATTTGTTACTATCACGGTCAGTCTCGAATCATTGTAGGAAAAGTTACAGCGAAAACTTGTATCGCTATATGAAAAATCGTCGCTATCACCGGCCGGGAATGCGTCGTCGTACTTTTTTTTGCGGAAAGGAACCGCCAAAGTAACGAATTGTGATGCATTATAATTGCGTTATCACTTTTAATATAAGACGATTAGTTTGTTATTCTGACACTAACACATCAAGATGTTTTATGGTAATAATCGTTTTTTTTAAGTACAATAACATAGATTTTTGTTTTAGCTGCAGCTTTTTTTCCACAATTATTTGAGACTGACCGCCATAAAAACAAATGACAGTCACAAAAAGAGCTTTTCAACGACATATGTCTGGTGGTGAGGACGTTTTGTCGCATCCTCCTTTTTTATAGTAGTTAATAAATACACTTACACGTAGTTGACTTCGACTTCTGCTAAATTTCCTCTTTCTTCTTTCGGTACTAGTAACGAGACGTCCACCTCTGCTTTCCCTTGAGACCGTATCGTGCAAAACTCTTCTGCAGTTGCTTTCTTGCTCTTGGCTACGAGGGAATCATCTTCTTGAGTCACTGACATGAAATTTCCATGCGCACTCAATATAGCCATTTTACCTGAAAGTGTAACAAAACATTGGAATTGCAAAATAAAGAGTACAGCAATACTAGCATGGAATTTGCGGAGTATAGGAGTATACTTCATAACTCCGTTATTATTAATGGAATAGAATATAGAATGGAAAACAGAAATGTTCTAGAATCCTGAGATTAATGCCTCGGACTTTTTGTAGGCCATTTGTTAATATCTTTGGTGGTTTAAAAGTTTTTTTTTTAATTATGCGTAGAAAATGAAGTTCGACAATCAAACCTGAAAAAGCAACAGCAAAGGTAATAAATCAATTTAACTCATTCCATGTCCTCAAGCGCACTGTGTTATAAAAAAACTACCCTCTTTGTTGGGACAATCATCGGTTGATCGAATCGCTGCTCCAAAAGCTCTTTTGTTATTCGGGCAGTGTGAGAACTTGCATCGTCGTGGTGGAGGATGATGCGACGGTTGCAGTTCTCTTTTTGTGATAACTTCAGGCAAATAAATGGTGGTATACCATTGTGCATTGACCGTTCTTTGTTCAAGAAAAATAGTCGCAACATGACCGGAATTGGAAACAAACGTGGCGACCATTTTCTTTGCAACGCTCCGGATACCAATGACTTTTTTTTCCTTCAACTTATTTTGGTGCAAACCATACAAATGATATAAATTATGTCTGGTTTTACCTTTCTGTCACCCTGATGCGATGCTAAATACATCATCTGAAGTTCCTCTATGGAAGTTCAGTTATGAAGCAGACAGCAAATGAGGGATCCAGCGGGAAAAGAACTTTATACACAATTCTTCAAGCAAGACTGTTTGCATCTTGCTCATATCAATGTCTAAATACGTTTGAATTTACAATATGTTACATGATGATCCACAATCAGTTTACGCATTTCAGACAGTTACTTGAGTACTGCAATTGAAATTCCGAAAACCAGCAATAGTGCCGGCCGTTGGTCAGAGCCGGCAAGTTGGTCTGGCGTTCACCGTTCCTCTACGAGGTGTAATAATTAAAAAAAATGTATAATAAATACATAAATATGATGGGGGGGTCTAAGTCTGGTCGGTGAATTTCTTGGAAGCTACTTTTGTATTTATTTATATACTGCGGATTAAGAGTATATATAGACTGATAATAGCTATTTCACGAAAAATAAGGCCTGAGAATCAATATTAAGGAAGGACTGTGGCCAATTTTTAGTAGCCGCGCTGCTGAATCTACACAAATGACCCTCTTGCTTACCATCTTCAAAAACCGCTTCCCACTGCTCCAAAGCGCCGACAGCATCCGCTCTGCCGGTGACAATTCCGTCTTTAGTAACTCCTAAGTATTTTCCATATCCGGATTTAAGGGCAAACTTGTTTTCTCCCACCGGCACGGCTGTCAATATTTCTTCCGGTGATGGACCATCCCCTTCGTTGTGCGGTGGCCCCAGCGTGAAAAGACCATTATCCAACGCGGTTATGTATGTCCTCTCGCCAAATTGGATCACCACTGAACCTGCGATTGTTAAAATGAAAAAAAATATATATTAATGTACCTCAAAGACAGTGACTGTGAGATGGGGTCGATTCTTAGGGTATAATAGTGAATGTAAGGTTGGTTTGATAAACTACAAAGGGTACTAGGAAAGTTTTGCAATACAGCTCTGTTTATTTACTTTTTTAAACGTAATTTCGTCTACAGTGAATACACCTCTTCATCCTCCGAAACCAATCATTAACCCTTCAGGCCTCGGCCTCTCAGCCGATTGACAAGTTGATGTCCCAAAAATTTTTAGTAAAAATTAGTAAAAAAATTGAATTATGACACTGTCTCACCGAAACATTAATTACTGCCAAACCACTGTACCCATAATTAAAATAAAACATATTAACTTAATTAAACATAATAAAATAAAACAAATTAAATCAAAATAAAATTAAAACGGGGCCGTCACACTGAATCGTGTTGTGGCCGATATCGGCCAATCGGGGCTTGAGGGGTTAAACCAGTTCTGCCAAGGTAGTAAAGCACACTCGTTTTTTTCAAGCCCGCAGAAGGTCCTCATCACTGGAAAACCGCCTCCCTTTTAGCTTCATTTACACATGCCGGAACAGTGCAAAGTCGCAGGTAGCAAGGTCTGGAATGTAGGGAAGGTGCTTGAGAAGTTTCAGTCCTGTCGTGGTGCAAGCTTTAGCACGGTCTGCTGGAGCATTATCGTGATGGAGGAACCAAGTGTCTATTCTTGACTTTGATCGCAGGTTCTTCATAGATCCAATGACCTTAGGTAGGCACTGTTCAGTATGCCACTTAGCTGTGACTGTCTTCTGTGTGTCTAAAATGACACATTCCACAATTCCACTCGATTTAAAAAATACAGCTATCATTTTCTTCCTTACAGGTCGGCATATTCTGACAACTACAGGTGTGTCATTATCATCAAAGACACAAACTTTGTTTTGAGCCTTGGTCGGCAAATCGTAATAGCACAGCCAAGTCTCGTTATCTGTCACGATGTTCTTCACATACCGTGATTGTCTCTTATCAAACTTTTTTAGCATCTGTCTTCTCATAGTAGTAAAGTTTTTCTCCGTAACTGACGTTCGTAACCTTTCCGGCCTCTCAGCAGCCTCCAGCATGAAATTTCGCCTTTGGAATTCTCTGTACCACCTGAATATCATTGTACGATGTGGACAAACATCACCTAGTGCAAAAGTCATCTCTTCTAAGCACTGGTCTATGCTTAAATTGCGCACGAAATTATATCGCAAAACTACCCATTTCTCATTTTGTGACTACAATGCCATCGCAAGCACTTTACACTCTCCCTGCTAATGAATAACTGAGCCCATCGGCCTGACGCAGCGGCTACTATGCACGTACGAACATGTCACAAAATCCAGCAACAAGCAGCTAAGCTGCGACTCATTGTTGCGTTACATTGCAAAACTTTCATAGTACCTTTGTATTTATTAATGTATTTATCGAGTCATAGCTGGGCACCCAGACGCCACTGCCAGTGCAGCAACGCACGCAGAAGATGTCTTGAGAGGGCGGGTGCCGGGCGTAACAAACTGGTTGAAGTTCAGAGGGAAGGCGAGGAGGGAGCCGGCGTTATGTCGTCATTGCACATCCCTACTGTCAGGTAGGCTGTAGGGATGTGCAATGACTATTTGCTGTATAGTCGATCCGGTAAAGAATTTTATCAAATCGGTGTTAACGATGCCTCTGTGTACTGCCGACTATTGGGCTTCACGAACAAGTAAATGCTTATACCTATCTACCTCAATGTTTAGAGGGTTACCATGACATCACATAACCTGGGTGACATCACCTGGCAACGTCATTTCCCCCTCCACCCCTAAAAAATATCTCATGGGGTGTTTACACTCTCGCGCGAGGCGAGACGCAAAACCATGTAGTAAACAAACGGAACAGAGGCAAAGCTTCTAGCAAGTAGGTAAACATTTTGAACGCTCGTTAGAAGCTTTGCCTCTGTCCCATTTGTTTACTGATATGGTTTTGCGTCTCGCCTCGCGCCTCACGCGAGAGTGTAAACGCCCTATCAGGAATTTTTACTTTATTATCGAATACTTTTATGGACTTTATTGTAGAATACTATTAAGGCCAGCGCCACATTTGTCCCACGTACGCAATGCATTATGACGTCTGGACTGTTGAATTTGCATGCTTAGAGACACACTTATCATAAACAACGTTACGCATGATGTGTCTAAGCATGCAAATTCAAGGGTCCAGACGTCATAATGTTTGTTTATCCTCTTTATTGTGAAAATGTCACAATGGGCAGGTTTATTGTCATATGACAATCTCTTACAACCAACCCAACTATGACGTGTTATATGTATGTGTGCGTGTATCATGTCTAAGTGTGTGTCTTGTTATTGCATTCCATCGACAGAATTGAAAACGAAATTCCGTTAATTAGATGCTAACGGAAAATGGTGACCCAGCCGGGAATCAAACTCGGGAATAATGCATTGAGTACGAAGGACAAGTGTGGCACTGGCCTATTTCTATTAGACATATAGAAAACTTTAGGATATGATAAAAAAATGTAACCTGTGACGTCGTTAACATCCTTAGCTTTCCACCAGCCGCCGTGTTTTACGGCATCAGTGTTGTCTCGAGAACCCCCTGCATCGTCGTGATCTTTGGCATGTTTCTTGTGTTTTCGCTTCTTCGCCCTTGAATGCAGAAAATAGATTAAATATAATCACCTATTCAATGTCTGGCCGTCATGAAACGTACTTTTTCTCGTTCTTGAAAATCAATTTCCCTCTCCTAACGGCGTCGTATTCTGACATTTTTGACACTGATCATTTTTGACAGAAATTCGGCCCAACCACGGCCCAACTTGATTTGCCGCTTCTAGTTTTGCTGCAGGATAGAAATGTCAAATGTAGATTTGGTGTTGCAACCACGTAATTATTGATAAAGCGGCGTTTACACAGCTTCAATCATTGTTGCAAGCTGGCACAGACTTATTAGGGAACTATGTAGTAACGCTGGTTATTCTGGTGAGCGATTCGAATTATGGAAATTCGGTTAGAAATTTTAGAAGTGAACTGAAACTCTCAACGATAGAGGAACAATTAACGTACTTAAACGTAAATGATATTATGAAAAAGTGCGTTTACGATCGGGCTTCCGTTACGGAATATGTATGATGACATAGTCCTGCACACCTAATTCAGGTAGTGTTAGGTAGAAAACTACCTAATTAACAAAATATGTCTTTAGCAAAATCTCATAGTTTCGACTTACACCAAATTTTCGAAAAAATACAATTTTCAATCATTCGACTCTCATGAGTAAAAAAATACCTTCAGTGGGTACTTTTCTCATTAATTATTCTTTAATAGTAACACTATCGGTAATTACGTTTAATTTTCTAAAAAAATATAATAAATGTGTCTGTACGTACCAATTCAAAGTTAAACAAAATTATATTTACTATCGAGAAGCAGATTTTTGAGTGTGCAGGTTTAAATTGGCCCGGGCATAGCTGTCGCCCGAGGAACCGTTGTTTCAGCTTTGTTTCACCCAAGAAATTTATTAAAATATTTATTATTGAGTTTTCATATCCATATGTAGTAAACTACCTAGTCAATTTTCAATGGTTAGGTTTCTTCATTAACAAAATAAATAAATAAAGTCAAGGCTATACAAGAGTACCAATTTTATCATAAATAGAAGTCTTTACTATGATAAAATAAGAAAGAAACTGTTTAATTCATAGTCATACTAGAATAAACCGCTGGTGTACGAAGGCGGACTGTGAGTGAATTCGATAGCGAAATAGAAAGAGATAGCTGCATAAGCACCCTTCCCCCTCTATCCTTGTTTAGTCGCGCATGTGCGTTTATCATCTTTAATTGAGTGCAATAATTCGGAATTCTTCTATTCCGAATCACGCCCCGTGCATGCGCGACTAAACAAGGAGAGAGGTGGCCCTTATGCAGCTTTCTCTTTCTATTCCTCTAATGATATCTCAGGCTGATTGGGTGGTCTATTCTAGTATGACTGTGGTTTAATTACATGTAGGTATGAATGATAGTAAGTATGAATATTACAGTAACATTAGACATAAAATTACCAATACTGCATATTTTAACATCAGAGAGGTAAATTCACACAGTCGGATTGCGGGAGTAATGGAATAGATAGGAGCATTAAAATAAAGGGGAACTCTCTCATAAAAATTTCGATAGACCGATAAAATACACCCCTTGCGATTAGTAGTAATATCTTGTTTGTCATTGGCAGCAAATAAAAGGAGATTCGGTTAATGAAATATCAAAAAAAGCAATGAATGTTTATAATGATTTCGTCCCAATTTATTATTTTAGTGTTTTATACACACGTTTTTATTGAACGGAGAAATATTTTGTTATTAGCCATGAAACAAAATAAAACAGATTTTACCGGTACCTACTTTTCCAAAAATATTTTTTCATGTAACCTTGGCGCAATTATACCCCAGATGCGGCAAATTCTTTTCTTTTCTTTCTTTTCCTTGTGGCAATTCCACGCAGCTAGGGTGCTGGTGATTTTGTGCCAGTTTGTATGTATTGTTGACGGGAGGATGACTACTGTTAATGTTAGTACCTACAAAAAAAAAACAAAAAGGAAGGGACATCACAATTGCATACACAGAAGACAACATAGAGACTAAAAACATAACAGAATATTAGGGGAATATTTTGGAGGAAGAAAAAGGAGAAGGGTCAGGGTAATAGAGAAGTGCTTCTGGGGGCAGCGCCGCTCCCCACCGCCCCCCGAGAGCAGCCCCCCCCCCCCCCCCCCCGGCATCGGCCGCACCGAGAATGTGTCGTCCATTGACCGCAAGTTACTGCCAAAAACTCGCCCTATTCAGCGACTTTTTCCACAGCCAACCTCGACAACGGGGCCACATTTCCATCGGCCTGACGTCACAAGGCGGGTCCGATCCCGGAGCAGCGAACGGAAGTGGCCACCCCCAGAAGAAGGCATTTCGGAATATGGGTTAAATGGCTAAATGATTTAGGTTAATGAATTTAGCGATGACTCGATAAATTTTAATGGAATTGGACGCCAGAAGGATATCGATTTTGGTAGGGAGTTCGATTTTCAATTGAATGAGATTAGGAATGAACGAAGGAAAGTTGTTAAGGAGAGGGCAATTAAAGAAGAGGTGATCCACGGTGCAGATATCAAATCCACAATCACACTGTGGGGACGGAATTACGTTTATACGATATAGGTGTGCGGGCGTTGAGCAGTGGCCTATGCGCATTCTGCAAATTGTGGAGATCTCTTTCCGCCTGAAAGGTTTTTTATAATACCAAGGTTTGTTGTGAAGGTGGGGATTTATAAGAAAATAATGTTGACCTTTAGACTTGCAAGAAGAAAGATAACTCTTCTTCCAGCAGTCCTTCGTTTCTTCTTCTATTTGGGGGAGGATGTCCGACGCAGGGATTTTGATACGGAGGAGGGCTCCCCTGGAGCGGGCCTCATTAGCCAACATATCCGCCGATTCGTTACCGGCTATTCCTGCGTGGCCTGGAATCCACGTGAGTACTACTTCATCCCCTCTCTCTCTGACAGTGCGGAACAGGGATCGGATCTGGTTTTCCAGGTGAGAAGGGCGATGTGAGATGGCCGGATTGTTTAATTTCTCTACCAGACTTAGGGAGTCGCTAAAAATGGCACATGGGGAAATTTGGTTAGACAGGATGTACTCGAGGGCTTTCAGGAGGGCAACACTTTCAGCGGTGTAGATTGATGATTTGCTGTGTAATTTATAAGCGATGGGAACTCTGCGGTTGTGGTGAAAAATTCCCACCCCCACGTACCCCCCAGCTTCTGTCTTGGAGCCGTCTGTAAATATGAGGTCCCAGCCAGGGAACCTGGATGCTACGAGGTCCAAAAATACGGCATTGTTTAGAGGTGATGGGGGCTGCCCTACTGGACATTTCGACAAGACGGTTTGAGAGAAGATGTCCGGGGTGGTAAGTCTGTCTCCGAAGGGGAGATGGAAGTCTCGGAGGAGAGCATTCCTGTGAATGATGTCCTTGAGGCGGTATAGTTTCCTATGACTAACGCAGAGGGCGGGGGCTTTGTTATTTGGAGTGTTTCTCAGCAATTCGGAGAGAAGGGTGATTTTAGGAATAAGAGGGTGATTGACGAGCTGAAGGCGTTTAATATAAAATCTATCTGCTAGTAGTTGACATCGTAGGTTGACTGGAGGTTCACAAGACTCGGCTAGTAGGGCATTAGTGGGAGAGCTTCCCATGGCGCCAATGGTGCATCGGAGGCCTTTAAATTGAAGGGTGCTTAGTTTCATTTGCATTTTCAAGCTCATAGGGTAGCAGATAAAGGCAGCATAGTCGATGTGAGAACGAATGAGACAGTTGTGGAGGAGCTTAACTGTGAAGGGATGTGACCCCCACCACACTCCACTGACTGCTCGAAGAACATTCAGTGACTTTTCACCGCTGGAAACTACCTGCTCGATGTATCCCCTCCATTGTAGTTTGGTGTCTAGGATAACCCCAAGGAATTTGGCTTGCGCCTTGATGGGAATTAGGGAATTATTGAATGTTATATTCACTACTGGGGGGATATTTCTCCGAGTGAAGATAACGGCGCTACTCTTGGAAGGGGAGATAGCTAGTCCTGAGTTGTGAAGGTATATGTTTAGTGCCTCAAGCGCTTCTGATATCCTCTGCAAGGAGGCCGAGAGGTTGGGTGAGGAGTGGTATAATACAACGTCATCTGCGTACTGCAATATCCTGCAGTGATCCAGAACAGCATTCTCCAACCCCCTTGTATAAAGATTGTATAGGATGGGGGACAGCACGCTATCCAGGGGCAGACCCTTAAAGACTGACCTTGAAATGCAATCAGACAGGGAGGGAATGTTTATAGTACGGTCCGATAGGAGACGGCAGATGAAGGAGCAAAGTTTGGTATGCGGCAAATTGGTATGCCTCGAAACTGCAAGAAATTCGACGCTGCAAATCTGTATGCGGCGAATCTGGATGATTTGAAATTAGATGTGGTAAAACTGGAAGCGGTAAATTTGGAAACGTCAGTCAGCTGTCAAAATGACCGTGCCGCGAATATGGCGCCGTTTGTTTACATTTTGAAATGTCAAATTCTCTTATTTAGTGAAAATAGTAAAAAAATAGTAATAGTTATTATTCGTACCCCCTAGTAGTTGTTCGTCCAGCCGAGCTCATTTAATAACATTTATTGGGGCCGAACAAAATGGGAACTACAGCATCTAACACTAAAAACTCAAACTGTACTCGAATCGATCGGTCATCTAACGAATTCAACAACTCTGGGAGTAATATAACAGCCAGCTTAGGAAACGGGCTGTATTTGAGCGGCGTCCTCATTCCGGAGGAAATTCTTTCTTTGATAATTAGCTACGTTGATAGTAAGACGCTAAACGTATGCCGGAGGGTTTGCCAAGCATGGAATGACACAGCTGATGAAGCTTTCAAACTGAAGGCCTTGAGGTGAGAGAGTTATGGGGTTTCAGACAGTAGGGCGTGTTTGCACAGTAGTAGGAATTCATCTAAATATATTAAAATGATGTTGGAATCTTTCCGAGCTTGATAAGACTCCGACACCGTTTGATTGAGCACCATGTGAAAAATGGCACATGTATGTATTTTTTCATGGAGAAGGATCTTATGGTATAACTTGCCAATAGCAGGCGCTGCAGCACAGCAACTACTAAATCGTTGATCCAATCGCCATGAAAATTGGTATACATAGGTAGTTGAGCAAGGATAATATATTTGCGCTATCCACTTTCTTGTAAATCGCCATTAGATAGCGCTTCAGCACATTGAAATACAAACCGTTCAACCGGTCACCATGAAAATTGGTATACAAAGATATTTGAACCTGGATAATGTTTTCGTGCTATTCACTTTGCTGTAACTCGCCACTAGATGCCGCTGCAGCACATCAACTACTACACCATTCAACCGATTGCTATGAAAATTTCTTAAATGTGAAATAAGAAGTTAAAAAGGGCCAACGAACCGATGTGATTTTTTGAATAGAGATAGCTGAAGAAACAGTGAGTAACATAGGCTACATGGGAAGGAGGGGGGGGGGAGGAGAGGGATAGGAGTGGGAAATAAGCAGATACCCGAGCATCGCCAGGTAACATATTCCACTAGTATTTTATAAAGAGGTTCTTGTCTCGATCTTCTATGCTCACTATATGCTCAAGGGTTAATACAGCTTTTCAAATTTTAAAACATTCTTCATTGTCAATTCTTGAACAGTTATCAAAACGTAAAGGCAATGAGTATATATTTCATCACAAAAAAATGATAACTTGTACTTCTTGACAACCACTTACTCAAGTTTGTAGTATTGCTAGTCATGTTTTATAAGGAATGTTCAGTTCGCAATTTCTGTAAAATTATGCAGGAACCGTCCCGCAAGTAAGGCAATTCGCAACTAATAATTCAATAGCCAGCGATAAAAAAGTGCAAGAGTTTTGGAAAAAGCTGTTACTTTCAGATGAGACAGTATTTTGGCCATAGAATGCCGGGCTACAGTCAGCAGGCCAGATTCCGAGACAGCTGGCACTGGCGTACTAGGAAAGGTGTAATTTTAATTACTACCCCCAAAGTGTTTCGGAATAGCTGGAGATTCGTCAGTGAATTCAATAAATAACTTGAAACATATGGTCAGACTGCTTCATAATCGAACGCAAGGGCGTCAGCATCTCCATACCATTATATTGCGCCATTGCAAGCATTATATTGCGTGGCACAGTAGACCGATGCGTCATAGACTGATGCGTAACATGTATGAAGATGCTGACGCCACGCGTTTCATTATAAATCAGTCTGACCATATGTTTCGAATTCTTTAATGCATCCACTGTCTACTGATGAATTTTCAGCTTTTCCAAAACACTTTAGGGGTACTAATTAAAATGACACCTTTCCGAGTACGCCAGAGGCAGGTGTCCCGGAATCTAGGCTGCTGACTACCCCGGCATTCTATTGCCAAAATACTCTATGATCTGAAAGTATCAGCTTTTCCAAAACTCTTGCACTTTTTTGTCACTGGCTCCCCAACTATATGTTACGTTTCGTAGTAAAATACTGGTTTCCAAATCATAGTACAGTAGAGCGTCGATTATCCGAACTAATTGGGGAACAAGGGTGTTCGGAAAACCGATTTATTTGGATAATCGAACTGTATAAAAAACTGTATTAATAAAACCATATATGGACATAATAATAGAGAGTAGTAATCCAGTGAACAAAATAGATATGTGTGTATGTAATACATACGTACATGAAGAGGAATCTCTGTTTCACCTTTTTAAAGATCTTGGTCTCTAGAAAAATAATCAACTCCTTAGAAAAATTATCCAAATCCGCGATTTCCGCATCTCTAATTCTACGGCTTTGAAGGGGGAGGGAATGGGTGGTAAGGTGGACGCTCACATGTGGCAAGACAGCTGTCCTAAACCTACCACAAACCTACCGGTCGTTAGTCCGGAATCCACTGCTCACCCCCCAGAAGTGTGGGTGAGCAGTGGATTCCGAAGGGCCCGACTTCGGTCGGTGAATTCCATGGCAGCTCCGTTTGTATTTTATTTTTTATTTGCTGTTAGACTTTAGTTTTGTAACTCGTTTTCAGAGAATACCCAGAAATAAAACGTTTAATAAAGGGTGCAGTGCCGTCATACGTGTACGAAAATATAATAACTGGCAATGTGTATGACAGGAATCTAATAAAAAATGATTCTGGGCAGGACGGATTAAAATACTGGAACATTATTGGAAATGGCAAGTAATAGCTAAGCGAGCAGTTGATCATAGCTGTGTTTGAATGTAAACTGGTTTACAAAGAAAAATGTGCTTATCTCAATATTTTTATGTTTTTCTTTAAAGTGCCAAATAATTGGAAAGTGGAAACTCCGAAAGGATTGTGTGAGAATGTGGAAGGTCAGCAGCCGGAATTCTCTCCGCAGATTTGCTTTGCGAGTCTTGTACCAGTCTGTTTGAAAGAACAATGGATAGACCTGTACGAAGCTGGATTGAACCCTAAAATAATTAGCAGAATTCAGCCGGACATCACATTGTCAGAACTGTAAGAAATATTACAAAACAGCTGTTCGTTATGGAATTGTAAATGTCTTTCTTATTTATAGATACACCAGTATTGATTGCGGCTGTGATACGATGTGTGTATTTTACGTTCTAAAAGTGCGCTTAATGAACGTCAATAAAGAAGTCGTAAATGAATTCCATTTTACTGCTGATTCACTGTGTTTGGATAGTTGGAAAAAGGTAACTGAACAATGCCGTTTCGCTACTTGGAAATGTTTGAGATTTTACTTTCTTGGCCCCCCAACTGACGAGGGAAAGTATTGTGAATGTGCATTTTTTTTTCAAGATGAAGACGGAAATATTTATTATGAGCCCCTCTGAGACAATTTAAACCATTTCCAGATTAAGGTCTGTCTGTGTCTCTGTCAGTGTGTATTCCTCAACGATAGCGCCCAAACGCATAATCCGATTGAGTTGAAATTATGAATGCAGTCATAACAAGAGTTTAAAAGGTTGTGGTTGAAATCGGTCCACCAGGGAGCGCATTACTCATATTTAAGTCTTGAAATATTGGACTTAGACCTGAAATTTGGTACACAGATGCTTTGTTGAGCTGAAATTACATTGTAGAATTTTGGTTGGAATATTTCATATACAAGCTACACTAATATTTCAATGTCGCTGCACATTTTAATCAAATATTAACGCTATATGTTGACGCTTGGCCCAACCCTGCCCTTAGCCGAGAAACAAACCGCGCCGCCCGAGGCGGTTGCAACGACGGGGTTTGTCCGCCGGCCAAGAGAGGATTTGTCCGCCGGCTCATCGATTTTATTTATGAAAATAATATTCAGATGAAATCATTCCTTGGCTACTTGCCAGGAATGTCTTAGGGTGACACAACCATTGTTTTTTCGTTTGGCAGGTTTCGCATACATTTTCCAAGTACGGGTCGGGAGTCAGGTACGTGGTTTTTGGACACGAAGGCTACAGGCGAGGCGGTCATCAATGGGGCGGACATTACCAGCTCAAAATGGCAGAAGCAACCATTCTCGTCAAAATGTTTTCCATATTTAAAAACCTGGCAGCGGAGCCAACGAGGCCATTGTAGAGTTGAGCTTATTTATAATGCCATCATTGATACAACAATTGAGATGTAATATTTTATTATCGTCGTTAAATGTTGCCATGCTTTGCTAGTTGACAACATTGAATTGTCTTTGTGATGTCTTGTGCCTTGTCTATGCCACAAGGCTAAAATTTAAGGCCGCCTAACATTTGCCAACGCTTGCTTTATCGCCTACGCCTGTCTCACTCTTTCCCATACATTTTTGTAGACAACCCGCTACTACCTGTTGCGGTACGGAGGTAGCTAACAGTTCTCGTCCATTAAGACTTGCTCGTTGTTTCTGGTCGGCTCAACTCACAGTTCAGCTCCTATCCAGTAGCCTTCTCGAAGACGGTCTACCCCGGTAAGGACTCTGTTCCCATTCCATGAAAGGTAGATCAGTATATCCTGAAGATTGCCTTTGGGCGTTACTGGGCAGTTTGGGCAATGAGCAGCGACAGCCGATGGACTGTGCACTCTGCCAAATAACTGGAGGAGTCTGGAAACGAAATACTGTTTCCTAGGCAGCAGGGGTGGATGCTGACCTGATGTCAGCCACTCTTGAAACGACCACTTGGCCACCCGATCCCGAGTTCAGAGACGGATGAAGGACTCCATGGTCCGCGATAAATTCAAACTGAATTATGCTGAATATACATCAGGTAGAGGCTGCAAGTGACTTCGGACCCGTAACCAGACAGGAGGACGGAAAAATCCGGCGAAATCTGGTAGTAAGGGCGCGAGGTCGGCCCGCTGGGTTCACTTCCTAGTGCCTCGCGGTACGGCGTTGGTCTCTTACGGGCATGTTGGTATAGCTGGACGGTGGACTGTTTCGTCCCCAAGTCTCTACGGTCAGTCCAGGTTGAAAGAACGATCAATATCGTTATACCTTCCTGGGGTGTCGGGTTCGCCCATTGTAGTTGACAACTATCCAGTGTTGCGATACGGGCACGGCGAATGTCGGCCATTGTGTAGAGATGGCATTACCTTTCGTTGGTATAGCCTTTTTATGTATCCCAAGATATTTAGAAGTAATGTCTATTGAAAAAGATCCAGTTAAATCTAAAGATGTCATGAGAGGATCTATACTATGTAATACAATATTTTTTATAATACCTAGGTAGGTGAGCATCTGTTATGACATGACGTGTCGTTATTTTATAAATATTTATTTGAATAAATGGTACCAAAGAAAACTTTATAGGCGTTGACAAATAGGGATTGACAAATTGATAACATTATAAATAGGATAGAAAACGAATTTACGCAATTTACGCGTTTTTTACGCAAACGTTCGAACTGACGCACTTTATACGAAAGTGACGAGGAGAAGTGACAATACTCTCGGACATACGGTATATCGGAAGCCCACACATACGGACAGATATTTGCATGCAAGCTCACACCATCATCCCTACCATCTACGTTCAGTGCAAACGTCGCTCGTAAATCGAGCACGCGATCTATGCGACACTGAGCATTTTCCGAAGGAGATGGAACATGTCAATGATGTCCTTAGGAAAAATGGATACGGAAAATATCACGAGACACGCACACGATCTAATACGGACGAAACTCAAAAACCGAGCAGATCAAGAGCATTCTTACCATACGTCAAGGGCGTGACTGATCGAATAAGTAAGATGCTAAACAGATTCGATATAAAAACGATCTTCAAACCGACCCAAAATATAGCTCGATTTTTGAGGCCTGTAAAGGATGTAATACCACTGCAAACCCCGGGTGTGTATAAAGTCGAATGCAGCTGCGGTCTAGCCTACGTTGGACAAACGAAACGGCCCATAGCCACGCGACTGACAGAACACATCAAAGCTGTTAAAAACGTTCAGCGAGAAAAATCGGCGATCTGCGAACATATATTGGATAGCGGAAGTAACCACTGGATGCAGTTTCAAAATCCCATTGTTCTATCCAAGGAACAATTCTACTTTCGTCGCATGATCCGGGAAGCCATTGAAATAAGAAGAACTCCGAACTTCAATAGAGATGACGGCTACAAACTCTCTTCTACGTGGAACCCTCTTCTTAAAATGTTCCCGCCGCCGAACGCCGAACGCAAAGACGTAAAACAGGATACAGTGAGTGTTGTGTGCAAGACGGATTTTAAAAATTCCCGCGCTCCGAGCCCGGCCCCCCACCACCGTTATAACCTACGCAGTGGCGGCAGCGGTTTGCGGCCTACCCGCAAAACAACGGACTGACAGCTCTTCAGTCTACCCTAGACAACGGCGGCTGCAACGTCACCGAAACGTCGGGTCCTACAAATTTCACGCGGTAAATTCGTTTTCTATCCTATTTATAATGTCAAACAACCGCGATAGTCTTCGATTTTATAAATTGATAACATTTACATAATACATGGGCGTTGTGATGCATTTAATAAATTGTTTTATTGAATGATGATTTTGAATCTACCCCAGTCATCAGAAAATGTATTTTAAAGTCCGGATAGAAGTATACATATTAATACATTGATATATCGTCGGTTTGGATCATAAACTCACTAAGAACACTTTTTTCAAAAATCACTTTTTGTTGCTTCCTATGTAGTTTTTAATTCTCTATCTAGTCATAAAATCCTGATAATTATTTTAGGCATTGCCAGTTTTCCATTATACGATGAGAAAATACGCATATGGATTTTATGACTAGATAGAGAATTAAAAACTACATAGGAAGCAGCAAAAAGTGATTTTTGAAAAAATGCACTTAGTGAGTTTATGGTCCAAACCGACGATATACAGTAGAGCGTCGATTATCCGAACGTCGGTCAACCGAACGACCGCTTAACCGAACTGCTGCGGCCGCAGATTCTCGGTTAAAAATAGAACTCGATTGCCATGAATGTGATGAAGAAGACGTTCAAGAATGGATGACGGTTGATGAGTGTACCAAATCATGCTGGACAGCGATATTGTAGACCTCGTTAATGATAATGCTGACGCCGCCAGCATCTTATCGACTAGTGAATCAGAAAATGAAGATGAAAAAATACCTACACCTTCTGAAACATTTACATGTCTAGATACTATCTTGCGATGGTTTGAAGCTCAAAATGAAAGCGACCAGTATCAGATATCTGTACTGAAAAAAGTGCGGGAATTAGCTGCTCATAAGCTGGTAGGCTTGCTTCGACAGACCAAAATTAAGGACTTTTTAAAGCGTTAATTCGTTCCTCTTCATGTACATGTATTACATACACACATATCTATTTTGTTCACTGGATTACTACTCACTATTGTAATAAATAATAAAAGTTAAAACAGATTACATAGATAATACATATTATTATGTCCATATATGGTTTTATTAATAGTTTTTTATACAGTTCGATTATCCGAATAAATCGGTTTTCCGAACACCCTTGTCCCCCAATTAGTTCAGATAATCGACGCTCTACTGTACTCGTATTACCAAAATATAGAATTCTATGCGTCGTTCTCGGCGGTATTCTATAAAAAAAACGCTATTATACAGAGTAATATCCACGTTTTTAGTCCCGCGATATGGCCATGAGAATGGAATCCAAAAAAACGACCAATATAAGGGGATTTGACAGCAGCATTGATTTTATATATACACTATATATATATAGAGGGCCGCCATCTTTGAAGGCGGGAAGTGCGAAAAATAATTACATCCGTGTTTATTAATTGTTACCACGAAATATCATCGACAAAGACGTGAAAATGGAGAGCTCGTCAGACGGGCCGACGAAATCATCGGGAAAACGCAGGAAAACTAGTCCAATAGAAGAAAATGCGAAGTCGAAAAAAAAGGTGGGAACGCCGAAGACTACAAGGCTTTTACGAAATTGGATCATATACGGCTTTACCAAGAGAGTTCAGGAGCAGCGGAATTTATTGTTTACGTTGAGAGTTCTAACGAAGACAGACCGATTGGGCGACTAAATATGCTATCATTGGGAAACATATTCAGTCGATTTGTAAAGGGAGTCAAACGTCTCAAAACAGTGACGCGAAACAAGTTAGCTGTTGTATTTGAAACACCACACATGGCCAATCAATTTGTGACCAACACAAAATTTCTGGATGAACAACAGTTTCTGGCTTCTATACCTGCATCAGCCGTTCAAAAAGTGGGAATAATAAAGTATGTTCCAGTTGATATTACCAATCAAAAATTATTTGAAGAATTAACATCATCTATAGACATTATATCCATTCGAAGATTTATGAAGAAAATCAGATCCGAAGACGGAAACTTCACATTGTCACCTCTGCAGACGGTGGCCATCACATTTTTGTCAAATATTTTACCAGATCATGTTGATCTTAAATTATGGAGATTCCCAGTTCAACAATACATAGCTCCAGTGAAGCAATGTTTCAACTGCCTTAAATTCGGGCACATGGCAAGATCCTGCAGGAATGCGACGAGATGCTCAATTTGCGCGGGTAGTCATACTTACAAAGAATGCAGCAACAATGAAGATGTTACATGCGCTAATTGCTCCGAACGACACATAGCCATCTCAACAGAATGTCCGATAAGAAAACAGAAAATAGAAGAAAACAAAAGACAAATCTCGCAACACCAAAATTATCAGGGTCAGATAAGTGAAAAAAATTATCCTTCATTAAAAAGCTATTCCGCCACTTTAACTGATAGGAAAATTACAACTACAAATAACACAAACGTATAAAGAACCACCAACATAGCAAATAAAGAAAAATCATTCATAGATCTGATTAACAATGACATGTTTTTAAACAGTATTGTAGAGACAATTTTAAAAATAGTAACTCAAAAAACAAAAGAACCGACAAATTGCCAAAACATTAAAGAACTTTTAATTCAATCTTTAAACACAACTCTACTTCACATAATGGATAACTTACGAATTATGCAATGGAACATTCGAAGCGTTAAAGCTAACCACTTAAGTTTACAGCATTTTTTACACACAAATAATGTAGATATAGTCCTCTTGAACGAGACTTGGCTTAAGACCAACGATAAAATGTCTTTCAAAGGCTTCAAATTTGAACGTCGGGACTCTGATTATGAACACGGCGGAGTAGGTATATTAATAGCAAACAGAATACCATATGATACATTGAGCACATTCTCAGAACGATCAATTCAAAATTTAGCAATTACAATAAATTTACCTAATATTCAATTAAATATACTCAATGTTTATTGCCCTCCTAATTCGGAACCAACATTTCATATTAATAAATTTAACAACATATTAGATAAATTGCCAGAACCATTATTTGTTTCTGGGGATTTTAACGCAAACAACTTGGCGTGGGGCTCCAACAGCAACAATCAAAGAGGTATATATATATTTGATGCCATGGACAAAAGATCTTTATTTATGTTAAACACTGCAGAAAAAACAACGGTAGGTCATTGTACGAGTAGACCAAATGCTTTAGACCTATCATTTATATCTAATGACTTAGCAGCTTGTAGTGAGTGGGAAGTCTTCGACGATCCCATGGGTAGTGATCATTTACCTACTTTCACCTATATTTCTCTAACGCCTACTTCAGATATCTTGAATAATGACAATGCTGTCACACCGCTCTTTCAAAATCAGTTAAATCACAGAGGAATTCATTGGGAAAAATATCAATTAGAAACATCAAAACGATTAAATTCTTTTCTATTCTCGGAAAATTTCATTGATGATTATAACAAATTTTACAGCATAATCATTGACAGTGCAAATAATTCAATACTGAATAAAACAACAAAACGTGGATCTTTAATAACCCACGAAGGCATTGAACGATCAACGCCAATTAATAGAAGAGTCCCTCTACCTTGGTGGAATTCCAAATGCGATGAAGTTGTATATAATGCTAAGTTAGCATATAAAAATTATGTCAAATACAGTTCCACTGAAAATTTCATAATATATAAAAAAATCACAGCTATAAAGAAAATCACATTAAAACAGGAAAGAAAATCCAGTAGGATTGAATTATGTAATTCATTCAATAGATACACGCCAATCTCGAAAATATGAAGTTTTATTAAACGTTTCAGTAAGAAAAAAATCAACATCAAACAAAATACCTCGGAACCGACATGGATGAATGATTTTCTTAATAAACTAGCTCCAACTACTGCTAATCAGAACTTTCCTGATATATCTAATATACCAGATAATGCTCGTAATTTACATCTTGCCGATACATTTAAGTTCTCCGAATTAGATGCTGTTTTAAAAAAGAGACGTGACTCAGCAACAGGTTTAGATTTTATCTCATATTCAATGATTAAACAACTGGATATTAAGTGCAAAATAATATTTCTCAAGATAATCAATAATCTTTGGGTAAATCAACTTTTACCAGAATCTTGGAAAATTTCCTGCGTGATACCATTATTGAAGCCAGGCAAAAGTAAAACATCTGCAGATTCATAGACCTGTAGCCTTATCATCATGCATAGGGAAAATTTGTGAGGCAATTATTAAATTACGACTAGAGTATTTCATTGAGAAAAATGGATTACTCCCTGAGAATCAGTACGGATTTCGTGAAGGTAAGAGCGCTCAACAAAGTATCGCTCACTTACAATCTGACATATTCCATGTCAAAGAAACAAATCAAAGTCTCATGAGTGTTTTCTTAGATATTCGTGGGGCCTTTGACAACATTGATCACCTTCAACTGATTAAAATTTTAATCAGATTACAACTACCCAAGGAAATCATAATTTGGATATTTCATTTCATTAACGACAGACTGATATATGTAAAAATAAATAATAAATACTACGGTCCTAGAAGAACCTATAAAGGAACTATACAGGGTGGCATTCTTTCCCCTCTGCTGTATATAATATATCAACATGCCATTAATTTTCACATGGATAGTAATGTCAAAAATCTTCAATTTGCAGACGATATAGTCATCTATGGAATAGGAAGAGATATAGGTCTTTTAACGAATAAAATTAACCAAACGCTCATTAATGTAGGAAATTTTCTAGACCACCAAAATCTGGAAATTAATACCAGCAAGAGTTTATTTATGATATTTAATAAAACATTGAATAATAAGGTATATTCCTTGATGTATAAAAATGAAGAGATTTCTCATGTACAATGTCAAAAATTTCTAGGAGTAACTTTTGATGAAAAATTAAATTGGATAGCTCATGTTAATATAATCGAAGCTAGAGCTTAGAAAGCCTTAAACATTTTGAAACCCTTAGTCTGTAATAATTGGGGAGCAGACCCCAAAATTGTTAAACTACTATACAAATCGATAGTTAGAAGCCACTTGGACTATAGTTGTATTTATTATGCTTATGCTAAACCCTATCTTTTAAAAAAATTAGATGTGATACAAAATAAAGCACTGCGACTGATCACAGGGGCCATGATGTCCACGCCAATAAATTCGCTAGAAATCGAGGCGGGAATTTCGCCGCTTTGCATTAGGAGATCCTACTATTGCCAGAGATTTCTTGTAAAACAATTATCCATCCTCAATAATCCCCTAATCAAGAAACTTGAGAATTTACCATCTCAAGAACGACAATTCTCAACGACACATCCACATGACAGTTCTGTCAAAACAATATTATTATTAGACCAGTATTGCGATATAAAAAAATGTTTCATAAAAGATAAAGTTGAGCTCTCACAATCTCCAATATGGCCATGTTTTAAGGGTCAATACGATAGCAAAATTATGCAAATAAATCCCTTTATATCACAATATCAACATATTGCAGAATTCTACAATGACATCGACAATCACTTTCCCGAGTACATACAATTATATACTGATGGATCTAAAATTAGGAATCAAGTTGGCTGCAGCATTTTTGGTCCGAAGGAAAATTTTAAAACATTTTTAAAACTACCTGATATGCTTTCAATATTTTCAGCAGAGGCTTTTGCAATAAAACAATGCCTTAAATATATAGAAATTAAAGAAAAAAGAAAATATATAATAATTACAGACGCAAGAAGCGTATTAGAATCGCTGGCTTCATCATCCATAGAAGCAAACGTAAATTATCTTATTTATGATATTAAAGAACTTTTATTTAAATTAAAACAAAAAGGCTATACAATACAGCTAATGTGGACTCCGGCACACTTTAACATCTATGGCAATGAACAAGCCGATAAAATGGCAAAAATTTCGGCTACAACAAATGTCTCAAAATATCCCTGCAGTAGGTACATATACCTTACAGCGATTATTATCCGGAAATAAAACAAAAGACGATCAAAGAATGGAACTTAATATGGAAAGAAACAAAGGTAACTAAGGGGAAATGGATGGGAGAAATACAAAAAACTATCAATATGAAAAGTTGGTTTGAAAAAATTGCATACCGTAATAGACATTTTACAGTAATTGTGTGTCGCCTTCGCTTAGGACACGGTCAGTTCAACCAACACTTAAATAAAATAAACTTATCTGACACAGACATTTGCAGACATTGTAATCAAAACAGCGAGACCATACAACATCTTATTTTAGAATGTTCGACATTTAATATAGAAAGGCTTATTCTAATCCATGAACTTCAGGAAATCTACAAACGGAAGCCAATACCGATAGATATCCAAACACTTTTAACTAATATACTGACATATCAAGCGATATATAGGGGGGCGCCAGTTTTGCATGCGGCAGTCTTGCACAAATGTCACTTTTGACAGTTCCAAATCTGTTGAGGGCAGATTTGCAGGAGGCAACCTTGCAGGCGGCAACCTTGCAGGCGGCAACCTTGCAGGCGGCATTTTTGCAGACGGCATTCTTGCAGAAAGCAAACTTGCATACAAACCCGAAGTTAGCAACGTTTGAGAATGGCGCATTAGGACATGATTACATGAATAAAATAATTTTATATTATTTTACAAACCAAAAATAAAGCAGTAAAGCGGTCATATGTTATTAATTTTAAATTTAGAAAAAGAAGTAGCAAATTATCATGTCAGGGTAAATTAAAGTGGTGAATATTTTTACCTCTCCACATTTAATTACCGGCATCCTTGTAGTGGATGATTCAGTACATCAAACTAAACAAAAAAATGTTTTAAGTTTTTCTGTTAGGTTAGGTTAGGTTAGGTTTTTCTTTCCCTAAAATCGAAGTGACGTTAATTACCGGCATCCTTGTAGTGGATGATTCAGTACATCAAACTAAACATTAAAAAAAATGTTTTAAGTTTTTCTGTTAGGTTAGGTTAGGTTAGGTTTTTCTTTCCCTAAAATCGAAAGTTGATTGCTGAGATCCGCGATGGAGAGGACACTCAAAGAAGTGGACTGGTTTCCCTACCCTGACATATGAAAACGCGGCTTTTGTCGATTTCTACTCTGGTAACACTAAATTTTAAATACGATGTTTTGCTTCTAACTTCATTTTCTGCAAAAATGCCGTCTGCAAAAATGCCGACCCTCGAAACGTCAGTTTGACATTTGCAAAACTGCCTTCTGCAAGATTGCCTTCTGCAAAACTGCCGCCTGCAAGAATGCCGTCTGCAAGATTGCCGTCTGCAAATCTGCCTTCTGCAAGTTTGATGGGACCCGATATATAAATACCTATGTTTTATCAACATTCGAATTTATTTAAAAAAAACTGTTAGAATTAAACATAACAAATTAACATAATGTGTGCAATGAAATGTATAATTTAAGAACTAAATTTATGTTAATGTTATAAGTTCTTATTTGTAAATCATTGAACGAAACATGTATATACCTACCTATTTTAATGTTATGATAATAAGTGTGTAATGTGAATATAAACTATATGCGTAATATGTTTAGGTGTAATGGATTTATGTTCAACACCTGTCCGATTTTGGACAAATAAAATATATATATATATATATACACTATAAAATCAATGACAGCAGTCATGAGTCATGACGCCATGGCGCTTTGACAGGTGTTATGTTTTTCTTACCCGAAACGTGTCGGTGTTTTACATTTTTACTTTATTTAACTACGTCAATAACGTTATCGGCTTTAATTCCATAATTTATGCGCACTTGCTAAAACGCGGAAAACGTTATTGTTTCAACGTCGTTACACAATAGATCCTAAGTATAATCGTGTACGAATTTTAATCTAGATTTTGGTAGGTTGAAACAATGTTGTTATTAATTTCGATCATGATTTGTTTGTCGTAGAGTCCGTGCCTCAACATCGCTGGCATTGAAAGCCCACCCAGTGTATATTAATAGCATTTTTTTGCGACCTTAGACTTCCTCATAATGGGAAACATCTTGCACAAAACACTAGCAAATTCAGAGAGCAAACCTAATACGCCCGGTTTGACCATTGGAAATGGGTTAATTTTTAAGGGCATTCTTATACCAGAGGAAATTATTTCTTTAATACTAAGCCATGTTGACTGCGAAACACTAAATTTATGCCGGCGCGTCTGTCGGATATGGATAAGCTTGTCGAACGAAGCTTTCAGGCTGAAGGCTTTAAGGTACGTACATTTGAACTTGTCCGTTTGCGAAAAATACGCCACACTAAAAACCTTCAGTCTATAATACACTAATGATTAAGAGGCATCATAGCAGTATGCGTGTACCTTTAACTAACATAATCAAACTCTCAAGATTAGGTTTGAATGAAAACATTAAAAATATAAAAAGGCTGTTGTAAGATAATCATGCAGTATAAACACTTAGTTATTATACTGAAATTTGGATTATTTCTTTCAGAGAATATCCTGAAATAAGGCACCTGAAAAGTAATGAGGTGCCTTTATATGTTTACGAAAATATTGTGGCTAGCAATGCATACGATATAAATTTATTAAAAAATGGTTCTGGACAAGAGGGAGATAAACATTGGAATTATATCGTAAATGGTAAGCATCTAAACTAATATCTAAGGGTGTCAACACAACGGATGAATCCGTCACCCCAGGGAATTTTAGCGCCTGTAGATTTCCCTATCCTCCAGTTTGGTCGCAGATTCGAAGTCACTTGCGTGGCCTCTGCCTAACGTAAGCGGTATTTCAGTTCAAATTTATCGCGGACCGAGGCATCCTTTGCCCATCTATCACTCGGGATTGGGTGGTCAACTAGTCGTTTCAAGAGCGGCTGACATTAGGTCAGCAACCACCCCTGCTTTACAGGAAACCTTATATCATTTCCAACCTCCCCCCTCCTCCCATAATAGTCCTTACCAGTTTCTAACTTCTACATAGAGGCTATCGAATAGGGGCTAAACCGTGAATTAGGTGGACCCAAAAACGAGCGGGTCTTAGTGGCCTAACTGCAAAAGAACCAAGAACTTTAGCAGTCCATCTAAAGTAACAGATAGCTCTTATATTTATCTCAATTAAAGTTAACCGCCAGCCATTTTTTGGTGTCATTCCTGGGGGTCAACGTACCACTCGCTGTTATTTGAAGTACTTTCCGCAATGCCGCGTGAACTTTCCACTGTATTAACTTGAATTACTGGCCTCAGAGAAAAGATGGCTTGTGTATTGTTGGCCTGCTAGTAAAGAAGTATGTGAATTTCATTCCCAATTTATAAAATCTATGTCAAACTGGTTTGATTTGGTCAATTATTTTTATTTATTTAGTTAATTAATATACACAAAAAAAATGGCACTAAAAACTACTAGGTACTAAAAATTAAAATATACCTAAATTATTCTAATGAAATAACTGTGTATTGTTAAACTAATATAATAACCATCAATTAATAAAAAATATTGCAAAGATATTTTAAACTTTATTTATATCTAAACCCTCACAAAAAACCCCACTTACTTTCCACATTCCAAAATGCAAAGTACGCAGCCAACTCTCTATTATTACGTGGTATGCAGTTTTATAACAAAAAATATATTGATATATTTGATCGTAATAATAAAACGAATTTTGTAGAAGCAAAATGCAAACAACTGAAAAATAAGGATTAGAAAATAATTGAACCTTATGTACACTCATATAAACACTCATACACACCCTCCAAACTCATACAGTCTCACATACACGCACTTACACATCACACACACAGAGATAAGACTAGAATATACACATAGATTATTTTAGTTATAACACACAAATTGAATGTCAACTTACTTCTTTTGTTTCCATGTTTCTAATATTTTTTCTACTTTGTTTCTAAATTTCCTTTTCTGTCATATTTCTTTTTTTAATTTGCACTATAAATAAAATTTGCAGTATAATAAATAAAATAATATTGTAAATCATTAGAAATATAATTGGCTATACATTGATTACTTATTTTATTTTAATATAAATATTAATTTTACGTATTTAATGCTGTTAGTCCAAGCATATGGGGGTTTTCTCAAGAAAAAAATCCAGAAGGTTTTTTTGTCAACGGTTTAATAGGTATTTTTGGACGCTGAATCCGTTTTTTTTTTTTAACTTTGCAACCTCGCCAGAGATGAGCCAACTTCAGAA
Organism: Micropterix aruncella; assembly: GCA_944548615.1. Lineage (NCBI taxonomy): Eukaryota > Metazoa > Arthropoda > Insecta > Lepidoptera > Micropterigidae > Micropterix > Micropterix aruncella. The sequence goes on along the minus strand of OX155957.1, from coordinate 18,715,760 downwards.
ATCGCGAAAAACCGCAAAAATTTTGAATTTTATTTACTTTTTCGCTTATAATTCACGAATAGAGCATTTTTTGATAACGACTACTTAAAACAAAATTAGAGTAGATAAAATCTACTACAATTACAAACAGATACAAATCTACGAAAATTCATATCTATTGACTAAATTCCTCCGATGTACCAAACCGCCGCTAAAACGCATTTAAAAATGGTCACTTCGAGAAAAATGCAGAAAATGGCATTTTGAAAGTGCGGAAGAGCCGCGCTATGGACTTTGAGGCATAAAATGACCAATTTTGAGCACGCTTTAGCGGCGGTTTGGTACATCGGAGGAATTCAGTCTGTAAATATGAATTGTAGGAAATTTTGTCTAATCTAATTTTGTACTGAATAGTCGTTATCAAAAAATGCTTTATTCGTGAATTATAAATGAAAAACTAAATGTAATGCATTTTTTTGCGGTTTTTCGCGATTCCTGAAGTTGCCTGACCTCTGGCGAGCTCGCAAAGTTAAAAATCGGATTCAGCGTCTAAAAATACATATAAAACCGTTGATAAAAATTCTTCCGGATTTTTTTCCTGGAAACGACACGCTTAGATCTAATATCCTTGGACTGTGTATACAGTGGGCATTTTTACTTAGTGACATCCTTGAAGTGGGTGAATCAGTACGACGAACTAAGCAACTTTTGATTTAAATTTTTGGGAAAAACACAAAAAAAAGGAGAAAAAACGAAAAAAAACCTTTGTTTTTTTAAATTTGAAAAATTTTATGTATTAAAAAATAGTATAAAAAGTGGTGATCCCATCAAAGGGTAGGTAAAGTATAGCGAATATTGCTTATTTGCAATATTTTACCTATTGCTAGATGGCGTAGCGCGCTCAACGCTTGTCAAACTTTTATTTATGAATCTTTTTTTTAATTTACAAAAAATATATTTAATTTTATATTTCCAAAAGTTTTTATATTAAATGTTGCTTGTTTGCTCGTAATGATTCACCCACTTCAAGGATGTCACTAATTAAAAACTCACTTTGTTTTTATTCATAATAAAAATATAATAAAAATATTGTGGTTTCTAAAACAATATATATATAAATAAACGGCACTTCAACAGATGTCATGCAATATGTTACTGTTTTAGCTAGCTTGGCCGCTTTGTGTCCTTTCTCTTGTGCATTTTTTTAATAACAAACGACACTCAGATGCCTCTTCTAATTGGTTTATAGTGGCTTGTTGTCTTGATGGTTGTAGTTTCAGAATCCATAAGTTTCAAACTCCAAAAAAGATCCCACAAGAGCTTCTCAGAATTCTGCTATTGATAATTTTGCAGTAGGTACAACCATTTACCACGAATATTGTTTGGTGGCAGGTTTATGGTAAAACAACCGGCGGTACACTTGGCTCTCGCGGGCTATCAGAACATGGCCTCCCGGTCCTTTGCTGTAAAAAAAACAGCTTCCTAAAAATATCTCTAGCATTCACTAACATAGCGATTGATGTTAAAGGCATTCTTCAGTATGTTCACAAATTATAAATAGGATAGAAAACGAATTTACCGCGTGAAATTTGTAGGACCCGACGTTTCGGTGACGTTGCAGCCGACGTTGTCTAGGGTAGACTGAAGAGCTGTCAGTCCGTTGTTTTGCGGGTAGGCCGCAAACCGCTGCCGCCACTGCGTAAGTTATAACGGTGGTGGGGGGCCGGGCTCGGAGCGCGGGAATTCACCGAAACGTCGGGTCCTACAAATTTCACGCGGTAAATTCGTTTTCTATCCTATTTATAATGTCAAACAACCGCGATAGTCTTCGATTTTATATATGTTCACAAATTGTTTTATTTTAATAGGCGGTACCATTAAAATCCATGGCGATATTAATTGGAAGAAAGCTCCACCAGCAGTATTTGAATCAGTGAATAGAAATGAACGACAGTATTTCACTCTCGATTTTGATAGCCCCTGCTCGTTGTTTTGGCCCAAAGAGCAACGAGTTAACCTTTATAAAGCTGGACTGAGCCAAAAAATTATAAACCAGTATCAGCCGGATATTACAATATCAGAAGAGTAAGTACTTGTTTTCGATAATTAAAATATATATTTTTTAAAGTACAATAAATTATTGTGTGCTATTTTAGAGACAACGTCTGGTTTTCCAGCAACAAAATATTTCATGGATGCAATTTACCAATAATATATTTTTTTTGTAGATATGGATCCCCTTTGGATTGTATCAGCCTATTGGCGGTTCTATTGAATGCAAAAAAAGAAATTGTGAAAGATTTTAAATATTCTGCCGATTTAGGGAGCGGTGATCATTGGAAAAAGGTAATGTCAGATACATACTATGTAACTTTTATAAATAAAAACGTTTGTGTCACCTCAAGACTTTCCCGGCAAGTAGCCAAGACTGCTTTCATCTGAAAAAAAAAGAAATTGTGAAAGATTTTAAATATTCTGCCGATTTAGGGAGCGGTGATCATTGGAAAAGGTAATGTCAGATACATACTATGGATCTTTTATAAATAAAAACGTTTGTGTCACCTCAAGACTTTCCCGGCAAGTAGCCAAGACTGATTTCATCTGAATATTAATTTCATAAATAAAATTGATGAGCAGTATTAAACCGTCTTCAGGCCGGCGGACGAAACCGGTTGGGTTGGGTTCCATTGTGACACCTCAGACGGCGCGATTTGTGTCTTGGCTAAGGGCGGATTTGGAACAAGTGCCGACAGATGGCGTTAATATTAAATTAAAATGTATTGCGGAATTTAAATATAATTAGTGTAGCTTTTATACTAGATATTCCGACCAAAATTTCACAATGGGATTTCAGCCCAACAAAGCATCTCTGTACCAAATTTCTAGTCTAAACCCAATATTTGGAGATTGATATAATGATATAATGAGAAAAAAAAAGCACGTTCACAATACCTTTCTTCCTGGAAAGTAATAATATGTCACCTTCAGGAAAGTAATAATATTTTTATTTCCTTCAGTCCATATGGAAATTGATTAAAAAATCTAAGCCCTTCATACGACTAGTGGCCTCGTATAATCGTTAGACGGTAATGGGTTTTGATCCTCGTGTCGTACTGATGAACTTCCTCTTGTAATGCCAAGCTCTTACTGTGGTAAAATTTGCAAAGATCTTTTGAGCAAAAAATGCATAATTAATGCACAGTCAATATCCGTAATGCTTGTAAGTGCTCTCGATATGATTGTCGAGCCAACACCAACACCCATTATCGGACATTGGCTCATTTTGGAATTTGGAGGCATCTTTGAAGTGTGCTGCAGTACTCCACAGTAGAATACCATAGCGCTGATGTGACTCAAAGAGAGCTTAACAAGCGGTAATCACCTGTGACCTATCCACTAAGCTCCTGATATGTGCTACAGCATAACAGGCTTTCGCAGTTTGGATTTAATGTGATCTCTATCAGTCTAACGAATAGGGGAATTTATGCGGCACTTTGTGATTAAATCATGAAACTTTGTTTGTTTATTTTATGGATCAAAATAATCGTATTTGGCTCAAGGAATCATGAATTTTATTCATCACATCAGAAGTTACGATGTCTATCAATATGGCCACCACACGAAGTCATCAATATGACCGCCACTGCTCTTTTTAATCTTCTAATAATCCTATTATAATTTAAAAAGCCATATGATGTATCGTGTTTCATTACCAGCCTTATACCAAAAGTTGATGATGTATGGACAATTTAGCGGCAACAACTATCAAAATAAATCAAGTACAAAATTGGCCCTGTTTAACCCTTCAGGCCTCGGCCCCTCAGCTGATTTACAAGTTGATGTTCCAAAATTTATTTGTAAAAATTAGAAAAAAAAATAATTTATGACACTCTTACCAATAAATAAATACAAACGGAGCTGCCATGGAATTCACCGACCGGAGTCGGGCCCATCATAATACTATTTTATACACTTCTGGGCGGTGAGCAGTGGATTCCGGACTTACGAACCGGCTGTGGTAGGTTTAGGACAGCTGTCTTGCCACATGTGAGCGTTCACCTTACCACCCATTCACTCCCCCTTCGAAGCCATAGAATTTGAGATGCGCAAATCGCAGTTTTAGATAATTTTTCTAAGAAAGAGTTGATTATTTTTCTGGAAAGGCCAAGATCTTTAAAGAGGTGAAATAGAGATTTAGCTGGCAGGCCACGAGCGCCAACTTCCACCGCGTGAAGGTGAACAGTGAAGCCGTTCCGGGTTACGGCATTTGCAAGATCATGGTATTTATTTAATTTGTACTCGTGGTCTTTTGGGATATTTGATTCCCATGGAACAGTTAATTCTACAATAAGAGCCACCTTCCGAGATACAGAGTAAAGAGTTATATCTGGACGGAGGGCTGTGCATCCGAGACTTTCAGGGAATTTATACTGCTTAGAGACCGAATCAACCTCCAGAATCCAATCTGTAGCTTTCTCGATTATTGAGAAAGGTTTTGTAGTTAAATGTTTTTTGCCTTTAGAGCCATCCCGCACAAACTGTATTGGGGGTTTGGAGGATACTGTCAAACCCTTGTTGGCACGAGCCACTGAGAGACTAATTACCTCGCGAATAACAGCGAGAACTTTGTCATGGCGGTAAGTGTACCGTCCTTGATCTAAGGCCACCTTGCAGCCAGCTAGAATGTGTCTAGCTGTGCAAGGGGTATTGCTACAGAGGGGACAAGAACTATCCTCGGCAAAGCTCCAACGAGCGAGGTTACTGGGGTCTGGAAGTGTATGCTGAAAGGCATTCAAATAAAATTTCAGCATCTCTGGCGTCCAGCCATAGAGCATTACCTTCCAGTGCATTGGAGGCGGAATGCAAAAGTCCCCAATTGTTGTCCAATCATTCTGGCATTGAAGGCCAATAGCATGAGCCATACTCTTGCTGTTGTAATCTCCCCGCAAAAGAGACTTCTTCAAGTCCACGTCGCTCGTGGTTGTACTGCCATACCCCAGACCAGTGCCATTCTGGCTGATTCCAGTAAGGAACTTTTTGTGGAAGTCTACGCGGGCTTGTAGATCATTTGAATCACTACGGCCACTTATTACGTGCTTCGATATTGCCGGATCTTTGGAATTGCACAGAATCGAATTTTTGGTTATTCTGGAGTTGGCGTAGAGCAGAGAGGTCAGTTTAAGCGCTAGCCCAAAATTTTGTTTGGACCTGAAGAGAGTCGAGGGGTCAGCTGGTTTGGCTAAGGACAGCCAGGATTTTAAACTAGCTGTCACCAGCGCATCTAGACGGGACAGTTGGGTTTTGGTAAAATCGTAAATAAGAAAGGGCCATGACAAATGTGACGTTAGATAATTGTCATAGATCCAGGCCTTACGAGGGCCAGAAATTAGCAAGGCATCTATTTTCGCCAGGCAACTTTTGAAATGCTCTATAACATGATCGCCCGAGACGTCTTTTCCCTGATGGGTTATTTTTCTGCCGAGGAATTTGAAATGATTGTTTGGGTCTATAAGGGAGATATTAGAGCCCTTATAGACCAATTTGGGGTCATAGGATGTAAATTTTGTGCCCATGCGGGCGAGTCCAAGGCAAAAACATTTGGAGGGCTTCACTTTTATACAGCCTGACCAGTCGCAGAAAAGCTCCACTTTCTGTAATAGCAGGGAAAGCTGCTTGGGGCTTCTGGTGATGAAAGTTAGGTCGTCGGCAAAAGCGAGGCACGACGAGGTGTATTGGCCGTCTGTTTTAAAACGGTAGCCCCACTTCCTGTCAAACTGGGTCAGGCTTTCCAGCAGTACATTAAAAACTATATTAAAAATCGTCGGGGAGAGGCAACAGCCCTGAAATAGTCCAATTGAATATGGTATAGAGCGGGTAGTCCATTCTTGCGTTTTAACATGGAAAGTCAAGACAGTTGTAGTAGGAGGCTACAATGTCACGCACGACTGGTGGGAAGTTGTACCAGCGGAGTACAAAGTGGAGGAGACTGTGTCAGACTGACCCAAAGGCATTCTCTAGGTCGAGCCAGCATACATTGATTTGGCGTTCGTGCTGTCTCGCATCCTTGATGGCAGCAGCCAGGAGAGAATTGTGCTCGAGGCAGCCCGAGACGCCACGCATGAAGCCTTTTTGAACTGATACTCCAAGGTACTCATTCCGGTGCATGAATTCGCTCATCCTCGTGTGGACTATGCTAAAAATGATTTTGGCCACAGTGTCTGTGAGAGCAATGGGCCGAGCGTCCTTTGGTCCGGTGCAAACTGGGACCTTCGGAATTAAGATGACTGTCGCTCGGCCAAAATTCTGTGGGACTACACCGCTATTCCATATATTTCGGAAGATGGATCCTAAATATTGCAGAAGGCAGGGGCATTTTTTGTATACTAAATAGGGAATACCATCGGGACCCGGAGTAGAGCCCGACGGCTTCCTCTTTACTTGATTAAGAATCTCATCTAGAGATGGAGGTTGAGAAGCAAAAGCTACCGTAGGCAGGGGCGGAGGTGTAATGCCCGGCGGAGGGCTGTAATTATGGAGCCGCATTGGGTCCTCATACGTGGTCGAAAAGTATTCCGTGGCCATTTCTTCCGGGATTTGGATTTTTCCCTTGGCGGCAGACAAAACCGTTTTGCTGTAGTTAAAACGGTTTTTGTCGAACCGGGCTTCCTCTTTGGATTTGAGAAATGCTGCCTTGCGCTTGTCGTTTTGCGTTGCTACGCTCTGTATGAGTTTTAGTATAGAGCGGTACGCGCGCGAGAAGTTGTGGCAGAGGGCTTTATCCCCGGCTTTCTTGGCTTCACGTAACTGGCGACGAAGTAGCCGCTTTTGCCTACGGAGCTTTGCCTTAAATGCGTTTTCTCTGTGAACCGGGTCGACATGGGTAGATTTTGGTTAAACACCCGAGAAGTATTCATGGACCGCCACCTGGAAGGACGACAGCTGGACGCTGGCAGGGGCATTATGGTTCACAGAGTGGTCAAGAATAGAAGTTAAATTATTATTATGAAATTCCCAGTCCTCTTTCGCAAGTGAAGGGAATTTTAGAGGAGGGAAGGATACGATTTGCGCGGGTAGAGGAGACCGGTCGGGTGACAAACTGCGGGCAGATGTGGAGTCAAGGGACATGTGAGGTTCAACTCTGTCCGTGACTCCTTGCGACGGTTTAAGACACTGACGTGCAGCGTCGCTATCATCGTGCCCAGCAATGTGTTTGTTTATATTGTTTCCCGCAGATAGGGCAAGCAAGGTCCGGTGTCGTTTTAGCCGTGTCGTTGTTTGGGGTTTCAACTGGGGTAGCGGGAATTCTCCCCCCCTGATAGGCCGCTTGGGGGCATATTTCCTTTTTTTTCTTTTTTGCTTTATATATAATCGGGTCTGGCTTGCAAGGCCATCGACCCGATGCGTTCTTTCACGCCGTCCACCGTCTCTCCGGCTGTCACAACTCTTTCGTTGTTAATTAATTACTACCAAACCACCGTACCCATAATTAAAATAAAACATTAACATAATAAAATAAAACAAATTAAATTAAAACGGGGCCGTCACGCCAAATCGTTTTGTGGCCGATATCGGCCAATCGGGGCTCTAGGGGTTAAGCGAGTCTGCATTCAGTGGATTGATTGCTGTTTAATAAAACTACTGATTGTTTGGTGCGATCACTTCCCAGTCGAAATCTTTAGTTTTTTGAAGCGTATTGCACTGAACGCAGGCATGAACATGTGAGCTGTCATCGCATCGCTGTCATTCCATAAAAATCGACTTTCTCTTGAAATATTCGTGGTTGCGGATCATTGGAGTGATTTAATCAAATACCTTAGTCGAATCCAATTCATTTTCATGATTTTTCGTTTTAACCGAGAGGGACCCGATCTCCGTGAGTTTGACAGCTTGAAACAGATTTCTATCTCTTTCTTGTCTACTGCGGCCGCTGGAGAGCGCCAACTTTTTATTGCTTTTGGGTTACGTCATACCATTTAGGACATAGCGATAATGACATAGTCTTTGTTTTAACGTGTAGCGAATAGCACAGTACTGATACATCACAAATCTGAATTCGACAACCACACAACCCTTTTACGTGATGTATGTGATGTCATTCAACTTAACAAAAAAACCCCTAAGAATGATGTACGTAAATGTAACAGTTTTTGATAATAGATGAATTAGAAATATAAATTCACGGATATTTGATATATGAGAATATTATCCCCAAATTAGCAAGCTGTTAAAACTCCCAATTAAAACAGTTTTAATTACACAGTTGTGATTAAAAATGGATAAGTTAGCCGTTACTTTGTAAAAGTCGGACACTGCTGTGTCATGCTGCTTGAGTTTCAGTATATCCCGGTGGGTAATAAGGCGCTGGTGACAGGAGTACTGATCGATAATAACATTATTATCAAAATAACATCATTATTAATGATAATTAAATATCTCGTAAACGGAATTAATTATAATATTTATAGTTATGATTGTAGGTAATAAAATATTTTCAAAAATGTACCTAATTAAAAAAACTTTTTAGTTTTGAATATTATTATCTTGCTCACTATTATTTATCTTGCTATTTATTCAGCTTTCTATTAGCCTGGTAACCGAGCGTGACATACAGTCCCTGGCCAAATTATTAGACGCACTGTATTTTTTTAATAATTTTATGTTTCTTAAGAGTTTTAATGCAGTAATTGTATATTTAAACTACAATATTATTGATTTTTATTCAAAAGATTTGTTGTAGACTACCTATTTGTATTTATTTTTAACATATGGCAACACTGTGTTGACAAAGTGATACAGGAACGTATCAGTCGTGGAACCTGTATCAGTCGTGATCGGAATCGCGTCGTACGGGCGTGTTTCTGTGGCTTTATGGACTGTGATTGTTTGTTTAACAGTTTTATACTACTCAGTTATTAGTTTATTTTGTATGCAATGTTTTAAAAAAAATATTGGACTATTTTAATTATGGGTAGAAAAGTCGATCTTTCACCACGTAAAAAAGCTGAAGTGAAGGCCCTTGTGAATGCGAAAACATTTACAAACCGGGAAATATCACCAAGATTGAAGGTTTCTGAAGCTAGTGTACGACGCATAAAAAAGAAAATTGAGTCAGGGGAGGAATTAAGCCCGAAAAGAAAGAAAATATGCGGTAGAAAACCAATTTTCACTCCACGGTCAGAGAGATGTTTGAAGAAAATTTTTCTAGAAAACAGATTTGCTACTACAAAGGTGATAAAATCACAACTCCAGGATGCTAGCGTAAATGCTTCTGAGCGCACTGTTCGAAGAAAATTAAAAGAATTAGATTTTAAGGCCTGTCGCCCCGCCAGGAAGCCCAAGTTAACAGCTGCAATGAAAGCAAAGCGCCTGAAGTGGGCCAAACAATGGCAAGATAAAAATGTGGACTTCTGGAGATTGGTGAGATATTGTAATTTATACAAAAATTGATACATTATTATCATTTTCAGTTAAATAAAGCAAAGAAACATGGAAGTTTATATGTTTTTACTATTTTTGACAGGTCTGCTTCAGTGACGAAAGCACATTCGAAATTTTGCAAAATAAAGCTCTGTATGTGCGTCGTCGTCATGGAGAAAAGTTTCACCCTGACTGTGTCGTTCCAACGGTCAAGCATCCCACCAAAGTGATGATTTAGTCAGTCATCAGCGGCAACGACACTGGACGTCTGTATGTCGTAAAAGGAATAATGAGGCAAGATCAGTACAAAGAAGTATTACAAAATCGGTTGATTCCGCAGCTCAGAGGATGGTTTCCAAATGGGGAACCATTCACTTTCATGCAAGATGGAGCTCCCTGCCACACTGCTCGGTCTGTTAAAGCTTTTTTGGCAGAAGAAAATATCCCTTTGTTGGATTGGCCGGGTAATAGCCCCGATATGAACCCAATTGAAAATGTGTGGGAGCTGATGAAAAGAGAAGTGGCTAAAGATGTGGTCATCAACAAAACCCAGCTCCTAGAAAAGATTATTTATGTGTGGAATCATCATCCTCAAATGCAGGAGACAGTACAGTCTTGCATTGATAGCATGCCGCGTAGAATTAAAGCTTTGATAGCGGCTAAAGGTGGCTCAACTAAATATTGACTTTTACTTACATATTTTCACTTTTCTTTAAAACTTAATAAACATATGATTTTCTAAATTAATGCTGTTTTATTAATGTTAAATTAATCGGTCATGGATGAGATAATATAAAAATAAAAAACAAATCAATTTAAAACAATAAAACGGTACAATATCACTCGAAAATTAATATTTTACATGAAATCTTGCAGTGCGTCTAATAATTTGGCCAGGGACTGTATATACCTAAGTCAAACGTAAACGGTATAGAATATGGGTAGAATGTATAGAAGTGTCCTCAAAATATATGTTGTACCCTTGAATGGGCGGGACTTGGTTTTTCATTTAACAAATGGGTGAGTCATTGGTAGGTGTATTGAAATGAATTTAAGGCCAGGCGTGCATTGCAGTGCGTATTATTTCTGGAGAATTTGTGGACTATTTGTGGCCCGTTGTATGATGCGTAATTAAAAACAAACTTCCCCGGTCAACTAGTCAAAGTAAAATAGCCCAGAGTATCAATTCTGACTACATAGATCGCTAATAATTAGTTTTTTTAGAAAACAATGTTTTCTGCAAACAAAATGTATATATTTTATATATTTTATATTGTATAACTTATTTTCTTAGGTACTTATACTTACATACTAGGTATAGTATGGTAGGTCTTCGGACAGTCAGTTATTTGTAAAATACTCGTATGTAAAATACTTAACTCATGTGCCCTCAATAGAACTTGGTACATTGTCATTCAGTCACAATCAGATCTATCAGTTTTATTACCTGAGTGAAGTAAACGAGCGAAGAAGTTAGGCACATTCGGTTCTAATGCTGAAAAAAAATTACAATATCAAGATTGCCTGCTATCTGAGGACAATAAAGCTAAATATCCGTCTGAAAGTTTTTTTTAAAACCAAAAACAAAACTATAATGTTGGTATCAGTTTAAAATATTGGTATGAGGTATATTTTATATACCTAGTATTTTACGAATGCCTGAGGACCTAATATACCAAGGTATCTAAGTATATAGGAATAAAAGTAAACAATATAAAATTTATTAAAAAGTTTTGTTTGCTATAAAGATTGTTTTCTTTAAAATGAAATATTGTTGGTGATCTATGCAGTATTAATCAAAATAATATTAATCTATGCAGTATTATGTGATCTATGCAGTATTAATTTTAAAAATGTGTACAATATAAAATTTATTAAAAAGTTTTGTTTGCTGTAAAGTTTGTTTTCTGTAAACAAAAACATTAGCGATCTATGCAATAATTATCAAAATTGATACTGTAGGTTTTTTTTTTGTATTTAATAGAAAGCTGAATAAATATCAATATAAATATTATTTAAATTTAATGTGATGAAATTAATTGTGATGTCAAAAATAAAAAGTTTTTTTAATTAGATAGGGATACTTTTTTTAATATTTGGTATATTAGAAAGCTGAATAAATACTAAGATAAACAATATTTAAATGTGATGTATCTATAAAACTGTGATGTGAAAAATATACAGGGTGAGTTTTAATTAACTGGCATTCTTCAAGGAGGTGAATCAGTACGAGCAAAAAAACAACGTTTGATAAAACAATTTGGAAAACACAAAAATAAAAAATATATTTTTTTTTATTTCAAAATTTGAACAAGCATTTGACAAACATTTGAGCGCGCTGCGCCATCTAGCGTTAAGTAAAATAGATCTCCATGGCGTATCGTACTAAGCGCTTTTTATACTATTTTCAGAAAATTGAACATTTCATTTTTTTTTAACAAAAAAAATATTACGTATATATTTTTAATTATTTCATTACCCTGTGATCATAAATACGAATATTATCATTAATTTACTTTATAAGATATTTAATTATCATTTATAATGATGTTTTTTGGATAATAATAGTGTATTTATTTATAAGTACTATTTTCACCAGCGCCTTAATACTGGGCCCATATATACCAAATCTGAATATACCGAAACCCAGGCAGGATGGCGCAGCGGCATTCTTAGGAGGGTTTCGAGGGTTTCTTAGAAGAGTTTTTAGTTTCCTTTTAAATGATATCACAGGCTAGCAAAAGGATTTTGTGGTCACCGGAAATTAAGAAGAGCAGTAGCGGGCATTTTGATGATGTCATAACTTGTGAATCTGAGCGAAATATTTTTTTTGGTCTATAGAATCATCCCACAAAGTCTCATGCTTTTCATCACCAAGTACCACATACAGTTGAAATAGAGCTTGGGGCGCTTGGAGCTAGTTATTTTTTAAAGGAAAGTTAAGTACTGACTCGTGTTCTGACAGACACCACGCTTGGTGTCAATAAAAAGCATTAAAAACAGATTTATTTCTTTATTATTATAAAAACCAATATATAATATAAATAAAAATGAGAAAAAATATATCTAACTAATCAAAAAACTTTAGTAATATAACATAACATAACTAGTGGACTGCGAGGCCACACGTCGGTACTTAAAGGTTGACTTAAAAACTAAAACTTTTCCCACAGGTCTCTCACACATTCTCAAGATACGGGCCTGGTGTCAAGTACGTTATTTTCCGATACGAGGGTCAAAATCCCCAATTTTGGGCTGGTCATTACGGTGCTAAGAAGCCCAAAGCCTCAGTCTCCGTCTCAAAGATTTCCATATTTCAAAACCTAGCAGCGGAGTCATCGCCCGAATCCAGTGCTGCCAGTGCAGACACCCCGTGATCTCGTAAACGAAATGCAAGTTATATTATTATGCTTTATGTGATTTATTATTGTTGAAATGCTATAAATACTTTATAATTGGATACTGTATAATATTTATTAAATTTGTTCAAAGAATTAAAAACAAATTGTTTTTCAGTAGTGAGTATGGCTCATGTTGGTATTGATAGGTCTTTTTCACATTTCGTTCCAATGAAGCTGTCTGTCGAGATCACTCGAGGTGTATTGAGGTAATTTATGTCGGTAAGATCTTGTACGCAAGTGTTGTAAGATGCTCGAAAAGAAAAATGTACAATTCGCTGCGTTTGTGTTTAGAGGAGATAGACAAAAAATACAGCCTTGATATACCTTAGTTATTAGAGTTTAACACACCTTTTTGCCATATCCCTGGATTTGCTTTCATACATTTGCCTTGTAAAAACGAGGTCTCAGATAGATATCGGACAAATTATTTTGGGTGCATTTGGTTATCTTCGATATTACAGATCATTCTTTCATATTTTTGTTTTTGAATCTTCCTAAACCCGTAGTTTTGGCGTACCGTTGAATATAGACCACTAGATAAAATTGATGAAAATGTTTTAATTTCACATTTATTTAATATTAATTGGGCTTCTTTTCTCTAGGATGAATCTCTTGTTGATATCACTAGTCTCAATAATAAACTGTATACCAGTGTAAACATTTATACATTTACTGCATAAATATACATTCACTGTATACATTTATACCAGTGTGCACGCTACGAACATACCACCATTGATTTTATAGTGTAATACAATCAATGATACTACTTACCTATTTTGTTTAACTACCAACATTGTGTTCAAGAAGGGGCTGAAAATCATGCCGATTGTAAGCTATCACTGACCGGTGTCTGAGTTCGTTTATATTATTGGAACATCGTGGTAAAACGTCTTTTTTGTTTCAATAAAAAACATCGTTATCGTTGTTATCATTAATGTATGTTAACTGTAAGTAAAATATGCCTGTACATATGACAGAGGAAATATAATAGAATTTAGTGAAGAAGAGATTTGCCCCAATAAAGCAAAACCAAATAATGGTCCAGGTTGTATTTTAGAGCGATATTTACGGAGTCGACGGCTCGAGAAAGGAAAATGTTTTAGGGTTCCGGAATGTGAGAAAGCATTTGCTTGCAAATATCATTTGATTAGACATTTTAGTAGTGGACACAATGAAATTGAAGAATGCATAACTGTATGTAAGGTACAGTACAGATGTTTTTGTACAAAATGGTTCTATAGAGTTTGCCCACAGGGCGTACAATTTCAATTTCATGAGCACAGAACACTCTTGATTATTACTTATATTTTAAATTACGAGTCTAGGAAATCAAAAAGTAATAAGAAAAATTAAGAGTCTAAAAAATAATCAACATACATTTAAAAACAATCCAATAAATAATCATACAGGAGCCATATATTAAAAATCTAAGAAATAGTCAAGACTGCAATTATGCCTTGTCGAAACAGTAATCAAAAAAAAAACATGTAGACGTCGTACATCTAAAATTGAGGACATATTTGTCAGTAACGCAGTTATGCCATTTCACGATATGGACAACTAAAGTAGCATCATTGATTATACACTGTATAATCAATGGTAGCATGTAAACGCTGTACATCTACAATTGAAGAAATACAATATGTTGTAGGCCTTTTCACATTAAGCAGGTCTTAAAAAGCACTTAGACACCCGACATATAAAATTGAAGCAATATGCTTTTCATGAATGAAGTTACGCCTTTTCGACAAAAAGGACCTCTAAAGAACCACAAAGAGATCATTCTTTAAAAAATGGTAATATTCTCTTATAGGGAATGCGATTGTTTATTTACACAAAAAAGACTTAATACACACGGAGGCACGGTTCATTTGAACTTGAATATTTTTTTTTGGGAGTGGGGGTTCATGGAAAACTTTAAACGTTTGTTTCTATATACTGCAATAGTGCCTTTAGATTTTAGACAGAAGTGAAATCTAAAGAAGCATAAATACTTCGAAGGTGCACATCAGGGACATTTAAATATTTAAAGTTTAATTATATGAATGAATGCTTGTAAGACACTGTAACAAACTGCATGTTTTAAAGTCAGAGGGGGAAATTGACAAAGTCGCTCTACTGAAAGTAATGGAACAGATAGTTTGGAATGAAAACAATTATAATTTTAATTTTATAGCATTCTCGAAAGTACGTACTAAATTTGAGTAAAATGGTAGTCTTTTTTGTTCGTTGGCATCAATTTAAAATGAGATCTATTTGATCCCATATCAAAAACGTAATGAATATTTTCATGATTATTCGGTAACATTTCAACCCAATTATAATTATTTTTAGCATTTTATGCGTACGTTTTTGAACTGGGAAAATTAGATAGATATGGATAGAAATAAAACGGATATTATTTAGCGGTACGTTTGGGTCCCATTAAACTTGCAGAAGGCAAATTTGCAGACGGCAAATTTGCAGACGGCAAATTTGCAGACGGCAATCTTGCAGACGGCATTCTTGCAGGCGGCAGTTTTGCAGAAGGCAATCTTGCAGAAGGCAATCTTGCAGAAGGCAGTTTTGCAAATGTCAAACTGACCTAACCTAACCTAACAAAAAAACTTAAAACAATTTTTTTAATGTTTAGTTTGATGTATAAAAGTCGTCCACTACAAGGGATGCCGGTAATTAATGTCACTTCGATTTTAGGGAAAGAAAAACCTAACCTAACCTAACAGAAAAACTTAAAAACTGTACTGAAGGTTGCCGCCTGCAAGGTTGCCGCCTGCAAGGTTGCCTACTGCAAATATGCCCTCAACAAATTTGGAGCTGTCAAAAGTGACATTTGTGCAAGTTTGCCGCATGCAAAACTGGCGCCCCCCGTACGTTTTCGAAATAATATATTCATGTAGCCGTGGCCTAAGTATTTCCCATTAGCGGCAAATTGAATGAGGCGAATCTGAGCAATGAGATGCGGCAAAATGGGATGCGGCAAATCTGGACTCGATTAATAAGATGCGGCAAAACTGCAAGCAGCAAATCTGGAAACGTCAGTTAGCTGTCAAAATCGCCTTGCAGCAAATCTGGATGCGGCAGTTTGGGATGCCCCCCATGAGTCATGGCGCGGGGTTGACAGTTGTTATGGTTATGTTTTTCTTTCCCGTGAAATAGCGCGAAACGAATCGGTGTTTTACATTTTTACTTTAAATAACTACGTCAATAACGTTATCGGCTTTAATTCCATAATTTATGCGCACTTGCTAAAACGAGGAAAACGTTATTGTTTCAACGTCGTTACACAATAGATCCTAAGTATAATCGTGTACGAATTTTAATCTAGATTTTGGTAGGTAACTCTTGTGATAAATCGCATTTTGAAACAATGTTGTTATTAATTTCGATCATGATTTGTTTGTCGTAGAGTCCGTGCCTCAACATCGCTGGCATTGAAAGCCCACCCAGTGACTAATGTATATTAATAGCATTTTTTTGCGACCTTCGACTTCCTCATAATAATGGGAAATATCTTGCAAAAAACACAAGCAGATTCAGACTCGACCATGGATACGACAGAGAGCGAACCTAACACGCCCGGTTTGACCACTGAAAATGGGTTAATTTTCAACAACATTCTTATACCAGAGGAAATTGTTTCTTTAATACTAAGCCATGTTGACTGCGAAACACTAAATTTATGCCGGCGCGTTTGTCAGATATGGAGAAGCTTGTCGAACGAAGCTTTCAGG
The DNA here is from genome assembly GCA_944548615.1 of Micropterix aruncella. Taxonomy (NCBI): domain Eukaryota; kingdom Metazoa; phylum Arthropoda; class Insecta; order Lepidoptera; family Micropterigidae; genus Micropterix; species Micropterix aruncella. Next base: position 18,699,229 of record OX155957.1, on the reverse strand, counting down.
CTGAAGGCTTTGAGGTACGTATATTTGAACTTGTCCCTTTGCGAAAAATACTCCACACTAAAAACCTTTAGTCTATAATACACCAAGGGCGGTCCCAGGGGGGGGGGGGTCAAGGGGGTCATGACCCCCCCCCAAATCTTAAATATATGGCTTATAATAAGCTCCTTATGCAAATACACATGTTTCCATAAATAAATTATTGTATAATAAATGGGAACTTTGTTTTATTTACAAACCGTTAAACCAATCTCATGGCCCATAACAGCGACCCCCCCACCCAAACCTTAAGCCCATAACTGTGACCCCCCCCCAAAATGTAAGGCTAGGACCGCCCTTGTAATACACTAATGATTAAGAGGCATCATAGCAGTATGCGTGTACCTTTAACTAATTAACATAATCAAACTCTCAAGATTAGGTTTGAATGAAAACATTAAAAATATAAAAAGGCTGTTGTAAGATAATCATGCAGTATTAACAGTTAGTTATTGTACTGAAATTTGGATTATTTCTTTCAGAGAATATCCTGAAATAAGGCACCTGAAAAGGAATGCGGTGCCTTCATATGTTTACGAAAATATTGTGGCTAGCAATGCATACGATATAAATTTATTAAAAAATGATTCTGGACAAGAGGGAATGAAACATTGGAATGTTCTCAGAAATGGTAAGCATCTAAACTAACATCTGGGGGTGTCAACACAACGTACGAACCCGTCACCCCAGGGAATTTTAGCGACATCAGGTTATTCTACAAGGGGGGACCCAAAAGTAACGGGAAATCCGTCATAAAGTCTTTAGTTCTTAATATTTTTAAACCAAATTTTGATCACCTTCAAAGTAATCTCAATTGACCACAACGCACTTCTTCAAACGATCATTCCATTGTTCAAAACAGTTTTTGAATTATTTATCGCTATGTTCTTTATGCCTTTCGGATTTTTGTTTTACCTCCTCCACAGTGGCAAAACGCTTTCCTTTCATGTCCATTTTGAGTCTGGGGAACAAAAAGAAATCACAGGGGGCTAGATCCGGTGAGTAGCGGGGGTGGACAATCGGTGTCATGCCGTTTTTGGTCACAAACTGCTTTACGGAGAGGGCGGTGTGGGCCAGCGCGTTATCATGATGGAAGAACCAGTCGCCTGTACGCCAAAGATCTCCCCTTTTTTTCCTGATACACTCCATCAATCTTTTCAAAACCTCCAAGTAGAACTCCTGGTTGACAGTTAGATCGGGGGAAACAAACTCCATGTGTAAAACACCTCTGCAACGAAGAAACAAATGAGCATTGTCTTGATGTTTGACTTCACTTGGTAAGCTTTTTTGGGACGAGGAGAGTCACTTGTCTTCCCCTGGCTTGATTGCAGCGTTGTTTCGGGGTCGTATCCATAGCACTACGATTCATCACCAGTAATCACCTTGGAAAAAAAATCAGGGTCCTCTTTGAACTGATTTTGAAGCTCAAAACTTGCCTGAAGTCGACGCTCCTTTTGCTCGTCTCTCAGAAGGCGAGGGACAAATTTGGCTGCAACCCTTCTTATGTGCAAATCTTCGTATAAAATCCTCTGAATTGAACTCCATGATATTCTAGACATTTCATAGAGTTGATCAATGGTTCGGCGGCAATCTTCACGAATGAGGGCATTGATTTTGTCGATGTTTTCGTCACTTCTTGTCGTTGAGGGGCGTCCTGAACGGGGTGGTCTTCAATTGACATTTCTCCATTTTTAAAATGCGAAAACCACTCATTGACTCTGGTTTTACTTAAGGCAGCATCCCAATAAGCAGTCCTAAGCATTACAATAGTTTTCGTGGCCGATTTCCCCAACAAGAAACAAAATTTCACAGCTGCTGTCGACAATCTGCCATCACTTTTTCGCCGAAATTGAAAAAGTTGTTTTACGAAAAAAACTCACGGGCGAACCGATGCACTCACAGCGACACAATTTTGCACACTGACTCAGGTGGAGTGACCGTAACGGACACCTAATCAAACAATGGGTTCCACCACTCTTCCTCCCCACTGCAGTCCAATTCCCGTTACTTTTGGGTCCCCCCACGTATGTCCTATGGAGTGAATGTGAAGACTTAGCGTACAAAGACAGTCCACTGTCTAGCTCCACCGATGCCTAAGAGAATCCAACTCTTTACTGCGAGGCACTAGGAAGTGAACCCAGCGGGCCGAACTCGCACCCTCACTACCGGATTTGGCCGGATTTCCCCGTCCTCCAGTTTGGTCGCAGATTCGAAGTCGCTTGCGTGGCCTCTACCTAACGTAAGCGGTATTTCAGTTCAAATTTATCGCGGATCGAGGCATCCTTTGCTTATCTATCCCTCGGGATTGGGTGATCAACTAGTCGTTTCAAGAGCGGCTGACATTAGGTCAGCTACCACCCCTGCTTTACAGGAAACCTTATATCATTTCCAACCTCCTCCCACCCCTCCCACAATAGTCACCAGATTCGAACTTCTAAGTAGAGGCTATCGGATAGGGGCTAAACCGTGAATTAGGCCGACCCAAAAACGGGCGGGTCTTAGTGGCCTAACTGCAAAAGAACCAAGAACTTTAGCAGTCCATCTAAAGTAACAGATAGCTCTTATATTTATCTCAATTAAAGTTAACCCTTGACTACACTCGCGGGGTACAAACGTACCCCACGAGATCTATTTCACACTCTAATTCTGTAGTGCGGGTGTCGTTGTTGCGCGTCCATGTAATCTCGGTGTCGCCAGAGAGTGTGTTTCTAAAATTAGGCTTAATTTTATCATTTATTTTATGAAATGACTTTTATTTCTAGTGCAAAAAGTACATATTTTCTTAGCTTAGCTTACTTTATTTGAAAAAAGTAGTATTTCCGGTTGTCTTTGTTAAAATTTCATATAAGTTTTACCAATTGGAATAATATTAAAAACATTCGATTCTCAAATGGCGTTTTATTCATATGCTAAAATAAGAAATACATATAATTTCTCATTTATATTAAAACTTTCCTAAAAAAGAAAAGGGGTACAGAACAACCCCACTAGTGGACATACGTGTGCCAAAACCGCGAGTGTAGTCAAGGGTTAACCGCTGTGTAGTTAAGGGTTTTTTGATGTCATTCCTGGGGGTCAACGTACCACTGGCTGTTATTTGAAGTACTTTCCGCAATGCCGCATGAACTTTCCGCTGTATTAACTTGAATTACTGGCCTCAGAGAAAAGATGGCCTGCTAGTAAAGAAGTATGTGAATTTCATTCCCAATTTATAAAATCTATGTCAAACTGGTTTGATTTGGTCAATTATTTTTATTTATTTAGTTAATATACAAAAAAAATGGCACTAAAAACCACTAGGTACTAAAAATTAAAATATGTCTAAATTAATCTAATGAAATAAATGTGTATTGATAAACTGATATAATAACCGTCAATTAATACAAAATATTGCAAAGATATTTTAAACTTTATTTATATTTAAACCCGCCTCACAAAAAACCCCACTTACTTTCCACATTCCAAAATGCAAAGTACGCAGCCAACTGTCTATTATTACGTGGTATGCAGTTTTATAACAAAAATGATATTGATATATTTAATCGCAGTAATAAAACGAATTTTGTAGAAGCAGAATGCAAACAACTGAAAAATAAGGATTAGAAAAGAATTCAAGCTTATGTACATTCATATAAATACTTATATACACCCTCCAAACACATACAGCCTCACATACATGCACTTACACATCACACACCCAGAGATAAGACTAGAATATACACACATATTATTTTAGTTTTGACACACAAATTAAATGTCAACTTTTTTTATTCCCATGTTTCTAATATTTTTTCTACTCTGTTTCTAAATTTCCTTTTCTGTCATATTTCTTTTTTTTATTTGCACTAAAATAATATTGTAAATCATTAGAAATATTATTGGAGATAGATTGATTACTTACATAAATATTAATTTTACTTATTAATGCTGTATACAATGGGATTTTTTAATTAGTGACATCCTTGAAGTGGGTGAATCAGTTCGACGAACTAAGCAAATTTGATTAAAATTTTTGGGAAAAATACAAATAGACAGAAGAAAAGCGAAAATAAGCCTTTGTTTTTTTTTAATTTGAAAAATTGAATGTTTAAAAAATAGTATAAAAAGAGGTGATCCCATCTAGGTGTAGGTACAGTATTGCGGATATTGCTTATTCGCAATATTTTACCTATTGCTAGATGGCGAGGCGCACTCAACGCTTGTCTAACTTTTATCAGTCAAATTTTTTAAATTTCCAAAAGAAATAAAAAAATAAATAGTTTTCCCAAAAATTTTCATTGTAAAAGTTGCTTATTTGCTCGTACTGATTCACCCACTTCAAGGATGTCACTAATTAAAAACTCACTTTGTATTTCTTGATAATAAAAATATTGTGGTTTCTAAAACAATATATACTAATATATAAATAAACGGCATGTCAGCAGACATCTTGCAATATGTTACTGTTTTAGCTGCTAGCTTGGCCGCTTTGTTGTTTCCTTTCCCTTGTGCATTTTTTTAATAACAAACGACACTCCGTTGCCTCTTCTAATTGGTTTATAGCGGCTTGTTGTCTTGATGGTTGTAGTTTCAGAATCCATAAGTTTTAAACTCCAAAAAAGAACCCACAAGAGCTTCTTGGAATTCTGCTATTGAAAATTTTGCAGTACAGCCATTTACCACTGTTGTACCGAATATAGTTTGGTAGCAGGTTTATGGTAAAACAACGGCGGTACACATGGTCCTCGCGGGCTATCAGAACATTCGCTCCCGGTCCTTTGCTGTAAAAAAAAACAGCTTCCTAAGAATGTCTCCCACATACTGCGATAACATAGCGATTGATGTTAAAAGGCATTCTTCAGTATGTTTACAAATTATTTTATTTTAATAGGTGGTAGTCATTGGAGGGCGGAAACTCCACCAGTAGGAGTAATTGAACCAGTGAATAGAAATGAACCACAATATTCCCCGGAAGCGTGTTTTGCTAGCTCCTATCAACTTTGTTCCAAAGAGCAACGAGTAAACCTTTATAAATCTGGACTGAGCCAAAAAATTATAAACCAGTATCAGCCGGATATTACAATATCAGAACTGTAAGTACTTGATTTTGATAATTAAAATATATATCTTTTTTAAATACTATAAATTATTGTGTGCTATTTTTAGACTCTGCTTTTTCAGCAACAAAATCTTTCATGGATGCATTTTACCAATAAGACGATATATATTTTTTGTAGATATGGAGCCAGGTTCGATTGTGTCTCTCAGTACAGCCTATTGGTGGTTCTATTAAATGCAAAAAAAGAAATTGTGAAAGATTTCAGTTATTCTGCCGATTTAGCGAGCGGTGATCATTGGAAACAGGTAACTTCAGATTCATACTGAATTATATTATTTTTCGATGTCTAAGCACGTACATGTTAATTTTGAGTAGGTGTGCTCAAATAGATCTTTTAAAAATAAAAACGTTTGTGTAACCCCAAGACTTTCCCGGCAAGTAGCGAAGACTGATATCTGAATATTAATTTCATAAATAAAATCGATTTCTCTTGGCCGGCGGCCGAAACCGATTGGGTTCCATTACAATGCCTCTGACAGCGTGGTTTGTTTCTCGGATAATGGCATATTCGGGCCAAGCGCCAACAGACGGCGTCAATATTTAATTAAAATTTAATGCGAAATTGAAATATAATTATTGTAGCTTTTATATGAGATATTTCAACCAAATGTGCACAGTGTGATCTCGGTCAAAGAAGTCATCTGTGTACCAAATTTCAAGTCTAAGTCCAATATTTGGAGATTGATTTTTGACTAGTGCGCCCCTGTTGGACCGATTTCAACCAGGATCTTTTCAACTCGTGCCATGACCAAATGATGCCTGCATATCAAATTTCAGGTCAATCGGATTAAGCGTCTGAGTTCTATCGTGGAGTAATTTACACACAAAGACAGACTTCAATCTGGAAATGGCCCTAATCGTCTCAGGGCTGCTCAAAGACATATTTCCATCTTCGTCTCTAAAAAAAAGTGCGCGTTTACATTACCTTTCTTCCTTGTCTGATGGTGGGCCAGGAAAGTAATAATATTTTTATTTCCTTCAGTCCATATGGTAATTGACTAAAAAATCTTTAGTCAAAAAAGAGCTCGGGGCGTTAGAACCATATTTTGTAGATTCCGGGACATCTAGCCGAGGAATGCCGAGGAATTCAATCGAATCCACAGTTTCACCTGATAGTTCATTTTTAATTAGTTATCAGTTTAATTAAAGTATTCAGTATTCTTAACCTTTGAGTTCCGACCCACGGTCTGACAAGGCACCAAGTTTAAAATTATTTAAAACCATTTTAAAGACAGCATTTAAAACCATTTTTTTATTCTAATTAAAACTGTTATCTAAAAGGTTAACTTAAAAATGAAACGTTTTTCCACAGGTCTCTCACACATTCTCAAGATACGGGCCTGGTGTCAAGTACGTTCTTTTCCGACACGAGGGTAAAGATTCCCAATTCTGGGCTGGTCATTACGGTGCTAAGATGGCCAAAGCCACAGTCTCCGTTTCGAAGATTTCCATATTTCAAAACCTAGCAGCGGAGTCATCGCCCGAATCCAGTGCTGCTAGCGCAGAAACCCCGTGATCTTGTAGTTTTAAACGAAATGCAAGTTATAATATTACGTTTTATATGATTTATTATTGTTGAAATGCTTTAAATACTTTAAAATTGGAAACTGTATAATATTTATTAAATTTGTTCATAGAATTAAAATAAATTGTTTTTCAATAGCAAGTACCTATGGCTCAGTGGTATTGATATTGATAGGTCTTTTTCATATTTCGTTCCTAGTAAGGTGTCTGTCAAGGTCACTCGAGGTGTATTAAGGTTAATTTATGTAGGTAAGTTATTGTATGCAGATGAGATATGAAGATCAATGCTTGAAAAGAAAAATGTTTAATTGCCACATTTGTTCAGAGGAGATACACAAAAAATACAGTTGATCTACCTTAGTTATCAGAGTTTGTCATATCCTTTCATGGTTATGCTTTCATACATTTGCCTTGTAAAAACAGGAAGTGGATTTGGGCTTTTTATACGAAATATTGTTTTTAGTTTAATTGACTTCCATTATGATGTTTGTCTCGGACGATATGGGTCAAATGATTGAATCTTCCTAAACCCATTTTTTTTGCATACAGTTTATTATGGACTACTAGATAATAGTGATGAAAATGTTTTAATTTCACATTTATCTAATGACCCGTGCCCACTTCGTTGGGCGGTAAAACTTTTTACTTGTGATGGAATTATGAGTGTGGTTCGGTTAGTACTGAGTGCTATGATTTATTTCCTGACTGCCAAAAGAAGGGTTATATTTTTACTGCATAGGTATGTATGTATGTATTTGCATGCCAATTTGACTATATTACCATTATTTGTTAGGGTCTTCTTGTGAGTATCTTATTTGTGAGTGTCTTATCTCTTTAACCATTAATGCAGTAAAGGGGAAATTATATGCAGTAAAAGGGAAAAGTCTTTTGTTTTTAACACTTGAGGCGATAAATTTACTTATTTTGATATGAATTCATAATTGTTGATAATATGACCAATAAACATGACCTAACGAATTAAATTATTTTTTTAAATATAAAATACTACTTTTTGTTACTTAAATATAACATTTAAACATATGCTGTCGCTGACTTTTTTGTAGGCATTATCGGGGGGCGCCAGTTTTGCATGCGGCAATTTTGCACAAATGTCACTTTTGACAGTTCCAAATTTGTTGAGGGCAGATTTGCAGGAGGCAACTTGCAGGCGGCAACCTAAAGTACAGTTTTTCTGTTAGGTTAGGTTAGGTTAGGTTTTTCTTTCCCTAAAATCGAAGTGACATTAATTACCGGCATCCTTGTAGTGGATGACTTTTATACATCAAGCTAAACATTAAAAAAATGTTTTAAGTTTTTCTGTTAGGTTAGGTTAGGTCATTTTGACATTTGCAAAACTGCCTTCTGCAAGATTGCCTTCTGCAAAACTGCCGCCTGCAAGAATGCCGTCTGCAAGATTGCCGTCTGCAAATTTGCCTTCTGCAAGTTTGATGGGACCCGGCATTATCAAGCTCTACAACTTTTTTCTAGAACTCAATCATATATCTCTCATCGTTAAAGCAGCGTTCGTAAGAAATGTTTTCATTCGACCGTTTTTAAGCTATTGCATAGCTTTTATCGCGGGCCTAGGCCAGCGCGGCAACCGAATGAAGAAATTTCTTAACGAAAATTAATGATTTTAAACTGATAATTACGTCTAAACGAGTACTGCTTACGATTCGAAAAAAATATATGTTTAACAAGAACATTTTCCTAATATTCTTAGCTTTGAATATTTTAGATTTTGTTTATATTACATAGTGTAATTAATTTGTGAAGTTAGGTCTAACCGAACACAAAAACGACTACTACGCAAATACTATCTGGCGTATTATTATGAAACCTGCACCATTTTAAAGATAATTTAATTATCTATCTTTTTATCTACGGGTTTTTTCGAATAATCCATTTTTTTGCTTTATCGAATAAAAAATTCGTGTGCGGCGCTCCATCGGAAGACGTTTAAATTATTCCGAATCATTTGCTTTCGCAGCCGCAAATGATTCGGAATAATTTCAACGTTTTCCGATAGAGCGCAGTTATCTGATATCAGAAAAAATAAAATAAATAAATAATTATAATTGCATAAGTTGTTAAAAATGCTATGCAATAGCTTTACCGCGGCAGTCACCGAGTGCCACACGTTTTTATTTTTTTCTCCAACTTACTTTGCAAATCCAACTACCACGAAAAAGTCTTTTCATTTTTTGGATTAATATATAGCCCTATGATACAAATAACGTGGCTTTCTATTGGTAAAAGAATTTTCAAAATCGGTTCAGTAGATCCAGAGATTACTTCCTACAACTTCACAAACTTTACCTATTTATAATATTAGTAGGTATAGATATAAAAGTTAGACATATGCTGTCGCTGACTTTTTTGTAGGCATTATCAATCTTTACAACTTTTCTCTAGAACTTAATCATATATCTCTCATTGTTAAGGCAGCGTTAGTTAGAAACGTTTTCGTTCGACCGATTTTCTCTGACTTACTTTGCAAATCCGACTACCACGAAAAAGTCTTAATTTTTCGGATTAATATATAGCCTATGTATGACACTCACAAATAACGTGGCTTTCTATTGGTAAAAGAAATTTCAAAATCGGTTCAGTAGATCCAGAGATTTCTTCCTACAACCTCACAAACTTTACCTCATACATATTATGTAGTATAGATTAATTGGACTTCTTTTCTCAAGAATGAACCTCTTTTTGATAATATCACTAGTCTCAATAATAAACTGTATTCTATATTTGACTATTGTTAATAAATTAACTATTGTTAATAAACTTAAAGAGATTAACGACATACGCTAGTGGCCAAATTAGGAATTTTGTGAAATTTCACATTGGTTAAAAAATGTTGTACTAATAACAGTTTTAAACCAGAATATAAGTAATAAATGAAGTTAATTTGGTTTGCAAGCGAGCAAAATTGAGTTCTTTGATTATGTCAATGTACAAGCTACAGATGGTAAAACACTGGGGGGGGGGGGGGGGGGGGGGAAACCATTCATTGGATCTAAAACGGATTGCTCATTCCCGTCAAATTTTTATCTTGATTCTTTGAATCAGTATTTCACCATTAGTCTTCTTTTATGAAAGCTAATAATGGAACAATTTCTTTTTATAAGCTGCATCCTAACATTTTAAACCTAAATACATGCAAGCTACCTGCGGCAGCTGCAGTCCTAGGGATATCAGTAAAATAATTAGTGATAAGTCAAATTCGGTTGGAAATGGTGGCATCTAAACGAAGATGTAAAGATTTGCTTACCATACATAATCGAACATCTAACTGCCCTATCAATTAGAGCATTGAGGCTAGCTAGTGTAATACCCTCAATAAAAAATCTATTATTCACCCAATTCCTAAAAAAACACCCTTTTCAGAGAGTATGAAGACCTTAGATTTATTAGTATTCTTCCCTGATTCTCTTAACATTCTGGGAAAAGCTGTTTATTTCCAAGTTTTTTTTTTGTTTCAGAAAATAATATCCTTCCTGAATTGCAGTCTGGTTTTCGTAGACATTATTATCCTCCACTACTCTCTCACATGTTTGTTTGAATAATATGGATGGGTTATGCTCTACAGTGCTCAAGCAAGGCGTTTGATTCTTTAGATCATTTCTTTTTCTAGTCAAACTTCTTAATTTGGGTTTTTCCTGAGTCATTGTTCGAATGGTTTTCTAGTTAGCTTTCTAACGGTTTTCAAAAGGTTATTATTAAGGACCTATCTGGTTGACATTTATTTTCTTCCCTTTGTGAAGTTAAAACTGGCGTTCCATAGGGAACAATGCTTGGTCCTATTTTTTTGCACTTTTCACCTCAGATATTAAATCTAAATTTCTGTACTTGCAGTACCACTTATATATGGATGATACCCAACTCTAGATTCCCTAGCATTTTAGTTGATTCTTTGTCCATTCCTTTAATTTCTTCAGCCTGAAACCTTGGTATTTATTTTGACTTAAATCGTCGATTTGAGGATCATATTAGCAAAAGAGTCAATTGGGGCTTCGCTCGTCTCAGGCCTTATGCAGAATTAGAGACTGTCTCCTTATTGGACTTAGACGACTTTGTCTATGGCCGATGACTATAAGAAAACTGATTGGAGACTGGATAGACTTCAAAACTCCTGTGCCAGATTTTGTTTCACTATACCTCCTCGACATCATGTTTCCCCATTTGTCAAGCGAACATCTTTACTAAATATAAGGCAGTGGAGGAAAATTCACCGAGCCTTTTACGTGTTGAAGATAGTTGGATTCAAAGAACTAATGTCAGGGTGTGCTGGACTGGTGGCGTGCATTCATATCTTATAAGAGCATGTTTCTAAGCACATAAAATCTAGCATTAATCTAGCATAAAATCTGGAATTAAGTTAAAGCGGCTTTATATACCTACTCTATTTAACCTGCTTTTAAAAATCCGTTTTTAAAGCTCTTTTAAATTATAACTAATTGTTGTATTTCCCCATTCTTTCTTCAAGAATAATTATTTGTGTAGGTATTATGTCATTATCTTGATATCATTGTTTTCTTTTTTTCCATCTTATCGATTATGTGATTCCTTTTTATATAACAGGCCTTTTGTCAAAGGTTCACATTTGCAGTATTTGCGCTAAGATCATGCAGCATTATTTTGTTTTTCATATTGATTATTAGTGTTTCTTTATCTTTAACGATTGTAAGGTGCGTGATTTTATTTAATTTATTTCTTGTTTAATTTATATATTTTTTACTATATATATCAACCGCAAATAAACCCTATTAATCAGGTTTGATTAAGTACCTAGAGAGATAAATGTTTTTATTTTATTTTATGGGCCTATTTTGCCATAATTTTAGGTATTAGGTAAAGATATTTATGAAATGTTGTGTAACTACGGACTCTGATACTATCGACGCGTCCTAACGGATGATATCCTATCCGATGGGTTTTGTTCCAAGTAGCGTCGGACCGTTTTTCAAGCGCTCGCAACACAGCAGGATTGTTACAATGGGTCCCATCAAACTTGCAGAAGGCAAATTTGCAGACGGCAATCTTGCAGACGGCATTCTTGCAGGCGGCAGTTTTGCAGAAGGCAATCTTGCAGGAGGCAGTTTTGCAAATGTCAAAATGACCTAACCTAACCTAACAGAAAAACTTAAAACATTTTTTTTAATGTTTAGTTTGATGTATAAAAGTCATCCACTACAAGGATGCCGGTAATTAATGTCACTTCGATTTTAGGGAAAGAAAAACCTAACCTAACCTAACCTAACAGAAAAACTTAAAAACTGTACTGAAGGTTGCCGCCTGCAAGGTTGCCGCCTGCAAGGTTGCCTCCTGCAAATCTGCCCTCAACAAATTTGGAACTGTCAAAAGTGACATTTGTGCAAAATTGCCGCATGCAAAACTGGCGCCCCCCGGTTGCCTCCTGCAAATCTGCCCTCAACAAATTTGGACCTGTCAAAAGTGACATTTGTGCAAAATTGCCGCATGCAAAACTGGCGCCCCCCGTTACAATGGTCAAAAAACTTGCATGGCAGGCAAAAAAAACAGCTGCCCACCAGCTGTCAAAAACAAATCAATCTAAGAATGAGGTTATGATGGAAACGGATGTTTTGGAAAATTTCGTGGTTAAAAACGTAAGCAATTGATATATTATTAAATATTTTAAAATTAATAATCTTTTTTATTGTATACACAGGTGCCGCCATGTGTTATTTATATACCAAATTTCATTACCGAGACCGAAGAAGTCAACCTAGTGCGAAATGTTTACCAGTCGCCCAAGCCGAAATGGACGCAGTTATCAAACAGGAGACTGCAAAACTGGGGAGGAATACCCCACGAGAAAGGAATGATCGCCGAAAAAATGGCACCATGGCTGTTATCGTTATTACAAAAAATCGAAAACCTGAATGTTATGTCTGGACGGACCCCGAATCATGTTTTAGTGAACGAATACCTACCAGGGCAAGGGATCATGCCGCATCTTGATGGCTTTCTCTTTTACCCGACAATTTGCACAGTTTCTTGCGGGTCGCACACAGTATTAAATTTCTCCGAAGATGGAAATACTAAAACAATATTTTCATTACTTTTGGAACCGAGAAGCTTACTGATACTTCAAGAGGACATGTTCAACAAATATCTGCATTCGATCAAAGAATTCCATAGCGATTTAATCGATGATGAAATTAGTAATTTGAGCAATTGTTTAAGCGCTTCTGAGAAAGGCGAAGTTTTAGAGAGAAAGACGAGAGTTTCATTCACGATTCGGCACGTGCCGAAGACAACAAAATTAAAGTTATTCGGTTAATTATTAAACTATTTTATTTGATATTTAAAATTATATTATTTTTCAGTCATATCTACGTCGCTATTAGCAGTCGACGTATCTCCTTCGTCAACGGTCTCCTGCAAATGGTGTACAGATTTCACCAGTACGTGAAACTGCTTCCCCCTTAGATCCAGCTGCCCCTCAAGTTGCTCCTTCGTCTTTTCCATGCTGTCCAGCTCTTTCCTCATCTTTTTGAGGCGCTCCTGAGTGTTCTTCCTATCCGGCTGTCCGTTGATCACTTTCGCTAGCACATCGTACTCGATGCGATTCTTTCGCACTATCTTGGCTTGCTTCAGATCGGCTTTACTCTTTTGTATGTGCTTCTTCGCCGCTTCCACACCTTTGGCTATGTCGTGGGAGAGCTCCTCGTATTTTCTCATCTCCGCTGAAATCATCTGCGAGGACAGCTGCGATTTCGTGACGGCGAATTCGCACTGAGCTAGTTGTGCCAGCATTCGGTCGTGCGTCGCTCGGCTGAAAAGGAATGCACACAAAAACTGTCAACATTACAATTTGCAATACCAGGACTCTTGATAGTTTCATGAAACTTAGGAATAATACTTCGACCAGTGTTGCCAGGTATCTGCGAACGAAAGTGCAATGTGCAAATGTGGCCTAAAGTTGTAGTTTTGCACCTCATGTTGCCCAAATTATTTTCGCTTTTATATAGGCAAAAATAATGGCTGGTAGTTGTGTAAAAGATAAAAATAAACTTTATTATGATTAATAATCTATCTATATATATAAAACAAAGTTGGGTTTGTTCGAACACTTATAACTCGAGAACGGCTGAACCGATTTTCATGGTATAAGATTTGTAGTATTTGTCTCCGTCCCGAATAGCAGAATAACTAATAAAAACGAAAATTGGAAAATTGACGAAAAATTTAAATAAAAGAAAAAAACATTTTCCCATAAGTGTTTTTCTCATTGTTAGTTGTACGAGGCATGTTCACGTGTCAGCAAATCATCCGTTTTATTTGTTCTTGCGCCAAATAAAAAAACAAAAAATGTCGTATATAACAAGGTGCTTCAATGAAGAGAATTAAACCGAGTGCATCCCATGCTGCACAATATGTAAATAGTTTAATTCAATCATGTCTTGCTGACACGCGATTGATATACTTTATTTTTATGTTATTATCTTAATAAAGTAGTGAACTTAATTTTTATTTTGTATTCATTGCATTACTTTCATAAAATCATAAATTAAGTTCGGCTAATCTTTAACAAGACATTCATTGACTGTTAGGCGGTACGAAGTTCGCCGGGTCAGCTAGTTACAAAGAAAGGAATAAGAAAATCTATTTACATTAAAAATAATATGTCGAATAGTGAGTCTCCTCTTTTTATAAAATATTAGAAATGAAACAAAACTGAGAAATAAAATTACTATTGATGCGATACAAGAACGTATCAATACTTGATGCTCAATATCTATCGATACTCCGTTAGAGTACTGTTTTGAGTGTTAGTATCAATACTTCCCTAGTACCAAATCAACCTTCTACTTTACTGTTTCCGCCGAATAATGCCCGTCTGGTCGCCGAATAATATTTCTAACATCGAACTATGAAATGCCACAAGGATCATTTACAGATTAACCAACTGGCATAAGGCCGTTATTGGTTAACTCATGCACCAGGAGACACAGTGCAAAGATTCTAACCCCATCTCTTTCCAACTAATGCATTTGGTTGTGTTCTGCGGGAGGTAAAAATTAAAAAAAATGCCCCCAGCAGTCAGCATTGTTTTGTAAGGTGAGAGTATAAAGGGGGAATTTATGTATTATCGAAACCTTTTTCGTTTATCAAAAAATAACAGCTACTACATTCGATCATTGTAATGCTAATGGGAAAAGGCCTCGCAAAATTTATTACAGACATGCAATATTTTGAGAAAAAAAACTTATGTACCTACCATGCGTGGAAAACTACTTTTTAAGATAGTTTTAAAAATAACTAACAACCTACTACCATATACTTAGATTTTTTTTTAATATATACAACCTACTGAAATATAGTTGTTTGACGCTTCTTTAACCTTTAGAGCCAGCCATGGGAATGAAACTCAGGATGGCATGTTTTCGACCCGCAAACATTTGTTTGTAGAGATTGTTAGTGCACCCATACTAATGTATAGCAGTGGCTTATTCAATGAAGGCGATATAGTTGCATAAATGCGGATAGACAGCCGCAAATCCTCATGGATGAAAACCGCCAATCGGCAATAATAGTCATCCAGGGATTAAATATGTCGCTTATTTATTGAGGTTGAATAAAGAGTATTGCAGTTTCAAAATCAGCATGGTGAATATAGTCAGTCGGGTGTCATTTAAAACATCAACAATGTAGAAACAGAGTTAAGTAAGTCAGGAGTAGGACTGTCCAAGAAATCTTAAATTATTGCAAGCGGAAGGAAATCATAAACAGATATACGAGTTTATGGTAAAATTAGACAAAATTAATACAGATGTGATCTAACCTCTCTTCTGGCTTCTCATAATCTGTATTACACCATTTTATTAGGGATTTTAGTAAAACATTCAAGCGTCGGTCGTCCCCGGTACCATCACCGTCGATCAGGAGCCGCCGCCTTATGACGTCCTCTGTCATGAAAATGAAAAAAGAAAATTGCAGCGGCTGTTACGAATTAAATAACGTTTTGTAAATAAAAGAAATGAAAGCAAACCATCGGTCATATTTTGAAAAGCGGCGAAGCTAAAAACCTAACCTCCAACTAATGTCAAACTATCACTGTCACTAATCAGAGGTACGTTCGCTTTGGGCTCTTAGCGGTCCACAATTCGCATTATTTGCAGCAGCAGTGCAACAAAAAATGTCAACAAGCTGTTTCATTTGGTCTATGGTTTCACATAATATGCAGAGGAATATATGGAATTCGCAGACATTCCGCAGCAAGCGCTTAGGCTAACAGCGCACTGCGGTGCGATTTATTTCCGGGAGTTTGTAGACTATAGAAAGATGCACGTGGAATAGCGCGCACTACGGAAAAAAATCGGGCCGGATTTAAATTCTGTAAATTGTTGCAAAATCTTTGCGGTGAGAAACGACACAGCCCGGTAGCATAGTGGTTAAGTCGCCTGATTTTACAATGTAAGGTCCTGGGTTCAATTCCCGCCTGGGTAGCCATTTTTCGTTGGGATAAAATTAACGGAATTGCATTTCAACTCTGTCGATCGAATGCAATAAGCAAGACACACACACACATGTTACATACACACCTACATATAAAGACTTCATAGTAGGGATGGTTGTAAGAAATTGTCGTATGACAATAAACCCGCCCATTGTCTAATTTCACAATAAAGAGTAAAAACAAACGAAAAGCGACAGCGGCAGGATTGGCATTCCAAAAAATCGTAATGGAAAAGTACTTCATTAGGTAAGTATCAAATATTACATCAAATGAGACGTAATTTCCCTTTAAAAAAATCTTATTTTAATTTCAATGATTTTTGAAATAGAATTTCTTTTATAATAAAGAAAAAAGTGAGAAAAGTACTAGATGTTACTGTGACTGCTTGCTCTTTATGGTTCATTTAATGATATAAAATGAAATATACTGGAAATTATTTGTTAGGAAATATATAAAAAACGTATTTGGAGTATTGAACGTCATTGGTTTCTGAAGAAAAAATGTTTTTAAGTGCAGTGCCGGAAGAAAAACGCAGTGCGCGTACCGCGAAAATGCGGGGTTTTTCCATTCAGCGTAAAAAATCGTGCCCCATCGCAGTGCGCGCCTAGCCTTAACGCTCATCCACGCTCAGGCGCGGGCGCGGTAGCGAGATTTATATGATCAGTGGTAGCGAGCGCGGACGCGAAAGCAACGCGAAAGTTTGAATATATGGTGCGCACGTTTTCGGCCACGTTGGCTAGCGAGCGCGCGAGCGAGTAGCGATTAGCCTAGCGCGGGCGCGGACATCTGGCGTCCGATTTGATTCTTCCTATCCGCTCGTGTTGGCCATGTTCCCGCGTCTGGCGAACACTCAGGCGGCTGTAGGCGCGGTAGGCGCCGCTAGCGGCGAAGTCAAACCAGTTTGGTCTTCTCGCTCGATCGCGCACTTGCTTTGACGAAAATTTACAAAAATGTCTGTAAATACGGAGGTGTTATAGTGCGGTGCAGGCGAGAACTGCGATATGGAAAATCCACCTCAGAAAATTACGCAATTAATAACAACAAATATTAACACACTTGATGTAATCTTTCTTTTTTATGGTTTTCTTTTCTTTCCTTTATTGTTATATCAATAAAGAAGCATAAAAAAGTACCTATTTATTACAAAATTACCTTAAGGTTAGATATGAATAGTTTTTGCACGGGTTTGACACATTTGTGGAAGTTTTAGTCAGACTCACTTATTCTGCTTAATATTTTATCTAAAATATAGGTAGTCGAAAGCATCCAAGGACATTCGAGTATATTCAAAAACTTTGGTTGGTGAATTCTCAGTTCCTCATATAAGGTGTAAAATTCTCCCTTTTTATTTCTCTCTTTGTTTAGTTCATGCACATCAGATTTCATGTTAACCGGCATTCTTTAAGAGGGTAAATCAATACAACATAATAAGAATCTTTTTTTTTATTCGAAAAAAAATATTATTTTACCTACCGCTAGATGGCGTAACGCGCCCAAACTCTCCTAAAACTTTTATTTTTAACAGTCAAGTTCTTTAGTTTTTTCCAAAAAAATATTATCGCAGTTGCTTACCTGCTCGTACTGATTCACCCCCTTGAAGGACGCCGGTTAATTAAAACCCACCTGTATTATTCCTACCTAACCAAGGAATTGTCCATTAAAAACATTTAATCTATATCGTCCTCCATTTCGAGTGCACAACCACTGAAAACACGACGTCACATGATCACCCGCGCGATAGCTCGCGACCCACTGTGGACATCTCAATAGCGCCCGCCACCGCTCTCGCGCCCGCCATCGCGCCCGCGCCTGAGCGTGGACGAGCACTCAGGCTTTTGAAATGGGGCGGCTGCTACGTTTTGGTGTTGTGAGCATGGTAGAGATAAAAATTCACCACAACTGTTTTTTTATATGTTTTATTATTCATAAACTTTTATATAATAGAAAAGTTTGTGCATTAAAACACAATACAAATAGCTAATATATAGATTTTTGTGATTGGTGAGTACTGACTAAAAAAAAATATTTTTATTATTTCTCTCCGGTTCTTCATTTCTTGTTGGACGATATGCCAATTTTCCTCGATTTTACCATTTAGTTCTCTGAAATTTTCTGTATACCTACTTGCAATAATCATAAAACTCCCGAAAACTGGACAATTTTATTGAGGACTGCTTACGATTATTTTGACGTTTTTCGGTTTGACGCCGGCGTTATTTTGTCACTGGTCACTGCATGCAGCAACTACAGTGATTAAAAGAGTCCCGTTAAGGTGGCGCAAATACTTTGCACTGGGACCACGGAGCATAGCTGCTCCGTGACTGGGACAAAGAGAACGCACCTCTTCCTCACGTTCGTTGATCAATGCCGCTTTGCCATGTTAACTGCTACAATTTTCAATATGCAGAATGGCGAAAGTCCTGGCTTAAGCCAGAGCTAGGTTAACAAATAGCGTCATTAAACCTGGAAATAATAGAAACAATTTTCAAACGTTTTTTTATTACCGACATTAGACTACTTTTTAAAAAATTTAAATGCCACTATCTTGTAATTAAAATAAAATTATAGATACCGCTTGATATCTATGATAAACGAAATAACGCTTAACTTAATTCACTGAATTTAATTTTTAAAGTCCCGATAAACATGAGTTATTGGAAGAAACCGTTAATTAAAAGTATCCGATACTATTGCTATCCCTAGCCTACGAGTACCTAAACGAGTCCACAAAAAAGAACAGAAATTAGATAAATTAGATATAATTACTATCCATTACATTTAGGATGTAATGGAAATATTTATTTTTTATTTTTCACCAACATTCAATGGGGAAGAATGTAATTAAGAAAACCCGCAACATGTTTATAAGTGATCCCGCGTGTCACCGGCGTGTCCTATTGAAGTTCTTGGGAACTTTTTCCGCAACATGTACGAGGCAATGCCCTCAAATGAATACACCGATTTATAATGTAGCAATATAAATACATAGTAAGGTCCATAAATTTCCGGCCCCGCCGACTTCGGGGGCCGGAAATTTATGGATGATGCACCATCTGCCGTTATTGTGTACAGCGCCTCACTAATTAATTTTTAGCAGTTCCGTTTTAACCTTGATTCGAAGCAGACAATTCTACAAGTTTTTGAAAATACTTAAAACCGAATACCGCGCTGTGATATATTTTGTACTAAAGAAGGTCTTTTTCCTGCGCAAGTTAAATACCGTTTAGATGGGATCTATGGGGGTATAAGGTACCGTTTAGATGGGATGTATGGTTAAGCTATTCAGACTGGGCCGAGAAACGTAAAAGATAATTCTCGCCCCAGTCGGTCTGCCGAAGCCGTCACCCCTGAAATTATTGCTCTTGAGGATCTTAAACTGCTTTAATACCGGCGTCTGAAAACAAAGGAAATGAAAACTACCGTTATCAGAATTAGAAGAACATTTGCACTTGAAATAGGTTAGTGCAAGATGGGAGCTGCGACTTCTTTCTAGTGTGCAAAAAAGACGTGCTTGTGATTTGTTGTCGAGAATTTTTAGAAGAGATACCCTCGATCCAGAGATATATTTCAAATCAATTGTTACTTGAGATGAGACTATGGTCCTGTACTATGACCCCTTATCCAAAAAGGAGTTAATAGAATGGAGAAAACCAGGGAAAGCACCCCCTAGAGTCACACAGTCAAGAAAAAAATTATATCCACGTTTTTTTGGTATTGCAAGAGATTTTGATCATTGACCTTAAGGAAAGGAATGTAACTGTGAACGCACAGCAATACAGTTCTACTACACCGTTTGCGAGATGCTAAAAGAAGAGGAAAACTGGCTAGAGGTGTTCGGCTACTTCACGACAATTCGTCTGTGCACACAGCACATATTGCCAAGACTGCTGTGCAGGGGCGTCATTTCAGATTTTGATTGGGGGGGGCATGCACAAAGCGCCATTGTTTTGTCAAGGTTTTTATAAAAAAAAACAAAAACCATAAAAATTCAATTATATATATATATATATATATATATATATATATATATATATATATATATATATATATATATATATATATATATATATATATATATATATATATACTAGCTGACCCGTGCCCACTTCGTTGGGCGGTAAAACATTTTACCTACTTGTTATGAAATTATGAGTGTGGTTTGGTTAGTACTGAGTGCTATGATTTATTTCCTGACTGCCAAAGGACGGGTTATATTTTTACTGCATATGTATGTATGTATTTGCATGCCAATTTGACTATATTACCGTTATTTGTGAGTGTCTTCTTATGAGTGTCTTATTTGTGAGTATCTTATTTCTTTAACCATTTATGCAGTAAAAGTAAAATTATATGCAGTAAAAGGGAAAAGTCTTTTGTTTTAAATACTTGAGACGTTAAATTTACTTATTTTGATAATAATTCATAATTGTTGATAATATGACCAATAAACATGACCTAACGATTTAAATTATTTTTTTAATGTGAAAAACTACTTTTTGTGACTTAAATATAAAAGTGTGACATATGCTGTCGCTGACTTTTTTGTAGGCATCATTAAGCTCTACAACTTTTTTCTAGAACTTAATCATATATCTCTCATCGTTAAGGCAGCGTTAGTTAGAAACCTTTTCGTTCGACCGTTTTTTCCGACTTACTTTGGAAATCCGACTACCACGAAAAAGTCTTTGCATTTTTTGATTAATGTATAGGCTATGACACTCACAAATAACGTGGCTTTCTATTCGTAAAAGAATTTTTAAAATCAGTTCAGTAGATCCAGAGATTTCTTCCTACAACCTCACAATCTTTACCTCTTTATAATATTAGTATAGATAGACGACACGGTCGCGGTTCCATACCTATGTCGTATTATCTCTTTAACTATTTATGCAGTAAAAGGAAAAAGTGTTTTGTTTTAAACACTTAATACGATAAATTTACTTATTTTGATAATAATTCATAATTGTTGATAATATGACCAATAAACATGACCTAACGATTTAAATTATTTTTTTTAATTTGAAAAACTACTTTTTGTGACTTAAATATAAAAGTTACATATATGTTGTCGCTGACTTTTTTGTAGGCATTATCAAGCTCTACACCTTTTTTCTAGAACTTAATCATATATCTCTCATCGTTAAGGCAGCGTTAGTTAGAAACGTTTTCGTTCGACCGTTTTTTCCGACTTACTTTGGAAATCCTACTACCACTAAAAAGTCTTTACATTTTTCGGATTAATATATAGCCTAAGACACTCACAAATAACGTGGCTTTCTATTGGTAAAAGAATTTTCAAAATCGGTTCAGTAAATCCAGAGATTACTTCCTACAACGTCACAAACTTTACCTCTTTATAATATTAGTATAGATTAAAACTGCTTCCACAGCGGCGCCGACCGCGACCTTAGGTTGCGAGCGCATGTCCCAATGGCGACGTCACATGTCGCTATGGCGCCGTGAGCGACGACAGCGCTAATTTTACGCGGTGGTCGCGCGCAATCAAGTAGTTATAACCGTGTACTCATAGAGGGCGCTAAAAAATACCCCTACCGTAATCGTACCCCGCTTCATCTCACCCCTCGCCTGTAAATGTTAAAATGAAATCACGGCAAAAATCTTGGCCTTAGTTATAATGTATTTAATATTTGGTTGTACACACATTCAATTAGACTGTTTTACAAAAGCGAAAAATTTTATTTTTCATAATCATATCGAAAATATATGGTTAGAAATGGTAAAAAAAAATGAATACAAAAAAAAGTTTGCCCAATTTTAATAAAAATTTAATTCCACCGAATCTTTTTTGACCGTTTCCAACAACATTTTCGATTTAATTTTAAAAAAATATACTTACAACACAAAAGCCGTTGTTGGTGGAAGCTCGTGCCACGTGTTGAGTACTTTTGAGGTTATGAAAATCACTTGATTAACTAATCGTGCAAAATACACTCTAAATTGATAATTTTATTATTATTAATAAAATAGGAATGATTAATAGTTAATATGAGAGTTACACTGAGATAGCAAAATAATAATTGTCAACGTTACTACTACACTTGATGCATAAACAATAATGATGGCCGACAACTGTGTAGGGAGTGAGAGAAGTCTTATTGTGTGAGAGAAACAGGAGACCGGCTTCGTTCTCATCCCTACTCCGTGCTGTTTACTGGGTGAGAAGTGACACCTGTAGACAACTGGCGGGGATAACTAATTAAATGACGATTGATCAGTTATCGACCGGGGATGAAAAATGATTAAATTACTAAAATGGCTATTAAAAAATAAGGGTTGGTGATAAAAGGGTAAAAATTTAGGGTTGTATGTATTTTTTAATGCGACATAATAAAAAAATAAAGAAATTAAAAAATGTCTAAAAATTAAAGAAAAATGTTTAGGGTGGACAACCCTTATCACTAAGGGGTATGAAAAATAGATGTTGGCCGATTCTCAGACCTACTCAATATGCTCACAAAATTTCATGAGAATCGGTCAAGCCGTTTCGGAGGAGTACGGGAACGAACATTGTGACACGAGAATTTTATATATAAGATATATATATATATATATATATATATATATATATATATATATATATATATATATATATATATATATATATATATATATATATATATATATATATATATATATATATATATATATATATATATATATATATATATATATATATATATATATATATATATATATATATATATATATATATATATATATATATATATATATATATATATATATATATATATATATAATATATATATATATATATATATATATATATATATATATATATATATATATATATATATATATATATATATATATATATATATATATATATATATATATATATATATATATATATATATATATATATATATATATATATATATATATATATATATATATATATATATATTATATATATATATATATATATATTATATATATATATATATATTATATATATATATATATATATATATATATATATATATATATATATATATATATATATATATATATATATATATATATATATATATATATATATATATATATATATATATATATATATATATATATATATATATATATATATATATATATATATATATATATATGGCATATATAAATATATATATATATATATGGCATATATAAGTAATAAAAAATGCATCTATTTAAAGTAGCGTTTTGTTATTGGTTCATTAAATTTACCTAATTATCGTCTAATATAATCTAAATTCTGAAGAAACTGTAATATAATTTCATACAAGAAATAGTTGAAGCCGCTAATGATACTTTAAAAGTGCAATCATCTTTTGAGCCTACGGCAACAACTAAGAATGTCAAAGGTAGCACAATAGCTCAGGTATCTTCCCTGGCTGCAGCAATAGCGACACATGGAATATCCCGTCTAGCTACTGCGTTAACTCCGTCTTTCTCGCACACCTCATCAAAAGAAAATCAGAGTAAGTTACTTAGCACTAACTCACTAGAATGTCCCGCCCAGCCAAACATAGATTTCCCAAAAACCAATGGAAGGAGGTTCACCGCTCGTTTCTATGACATCTATGAATGGATAGAATACTCCACAACAGAAGACGCTGTGTATTGTTTCCCATGCCGACACTTCAACGCACAGTCTTCTACTGTTCGTCCGGGTGAAGCAGCTGGCAGTCGCACTTTTATAGACAAGGCTTCAAAAAGTGGAAAGATGCTTCTGCTCTTTTAAAGCAGCATGCACTTGGAGAAAGACACAAAACGTCAATAACATCAATGGCTGAATTTAAAAATCGTAGCTCCCAACAGAAGTCAGTATCATCTCTATTAGACTCGCAGCGATCAGGAAATATAGAGGAAAATCGAAAGCACATTAAAGTTTTACTGAAAGCGACTGGTTTTCTCGGCAGACAAGGTCTGGCTTTTAGAGGGCACGACGAATCAGAAAATTCTCAAAACAGAGGTAACTTTCTCGAGCTGTTAGACACCATGACTGGTGATGATCCTTATATTAAAGATAAATTAAACCGTCGATATGGTCATTACTGCTCACCGGAATATCAAAATGATTTAATCGACGTCTATTCTTCAAGACTGCTGAAAACCATTATCACTAAAGCTAATCAAGCCAAATACTTCGCTATAATGGCTGATGAAACGAAAGATACATCAAAATCGGAACAGCTTGCAATTTTAATCCGTTATGTTGATGCTGAAGAAACAAAAAAAAATGAACGTGCAATCGGGCTCCACCATCTAAAAGACTGTAGTGCCGAAAGTATTGCCAACGCTATACAATCGATGTTATCGGATCAGGGACTAGACATAAAATACTGCGTTGGTCAGTGCTACGACGGAGCAAATGTTATGAGAGGATGGGTCAGTGGGGTCCAGGCGAGAATTAAAGATTTAGCCCCTCATGCTACATACTTCCACTGTCATGCTCACCGACTTAATCTTGTTTTGGTGCATGTGTTGGGTAACAGCGACGAAGTTAAAGATTTTTTTTTCTACAGTTTAAACTCTCTATCAATTCATGTCCAACAGTGCTACTCGCCATGAGCTTTTCGAATAAACCAGTACTGACTTTGGAAAGGACGATCACTACAAGATGGTTCTACTGGTTTAATGCAGTTATGAAAGTTCGAAAGACATACCAGGCAATTTTGGCTGTTCTAGATGAAGGAAAAAAGGAAAGGGCAGAGAGTATAGGAATAAAAGCGCAAATAATACAGAAAAAGTTCATATTTCTGCTTTGTGCTATGGAGAAGATATTAGGCATTACTTATTGTCTATCACAGCAGCTACAAGCTGAAGAACTTGATTTAGCAGCCGCCGTGCATCTTATCAAAAGTACGGAAGAAGAACTTAAAACATCCAGAACTGACGACACATACCTAGAGGTTTTAGAGAAGGCTAAATCTTTGGCACTCAGTAGTGGTGTTGTATGGAGTGAACAAAAAAGATCGAAGACTGTTCCTCATAGACTCGCTGATAGTGTGATAATGTCAACGACGGGTAATAAAAATACTGAAAATAAGGCCATATACTTCGAAGTTGTTGACAGCATTCTCGTGGAATTCAATCGCCGACTCTCCGAAAATGAAGGCCTGTTCTCAGCAATAGATGGCTTAAAGAAAGAAAATCCAGCCTTCATGGCGGAAGAGAAATTAAAGCCATTGATAGAAAACTACAAAAAAATTCTAAATGTAGAACTTTTACAACTGCAACTGCCCCTAGCTAGGAACTATTTACAAACCGGCGATGAAAACTCCGTTTTGTCACTACTCGAATCTCTCCGAGTTCTTCCAGTAGCATACTCAGAAGTGATAAAACTGTTGCAAATTTTTGCTACACTGCCTATCACCGCAGCTGGAAATGAAAGATTTTTCTCTGTGCTGAAAAGAGTAAAAGGGTACCTACGAAGTTCTACTGGCGATGAAAGATTGTCCTCACTTATGTTGATGGCGGTTGAAAGAGAAGAAATGAAAAAAATATCGGTGGATGATTTTGCGGCGAAGAAACCACGACGATACCCTTTGCTACACTAACATGACATTGGAATGTACCGTAGTTATTTTGTTTCATGATACCTTTTACAAATAAAGCCTATGTAATAAAATTTGATACATTTTTTCATCCATACCCAACCTACCAAAAAAGTTCGTTTTCTTTTATAAATAACCAAGCGATCAATTAATATATGTACTTATAAATAGTAGGTAAAAATATCAGATTTTTTTGTAAGTTCCAAAATTATAGGGGGGGGCAATTGCCCCCCCTGCCCCTATCAAATGACGCCCCTGCTGCTGTGAAGGAATGTGGGTTCTTGGAAATCTCTCACCTACCCTACAGCCCAGATCTAGCCTGGAGCGATTACTACCTGTTCACCAAATTAAAATCCGACTTGCAAGGGAGGAAGTTTCAGACCGATGAAGAGGTTCAAGAATCCGTTGAGGTCCATTTTGCAACTAAAGAATTGAACTTAACGGAGATTATATTGAAAAACAGTAAGCGACGTGTTTTTATTTTTACCTTCTTTATACCTCGTACCGGAAACTTATGGACCGTACTTCGTATGTTATATAGCTAGTACAGTAATTACATCATAATATATGCTACAGTAATTACAATACATCATACAGTAATTACATCATATATGCTATAATGAATGTAAGGAAGTAGAAGTATGGCCTTTTGTTCAATTTTGCACTGGGGCCGATTCTTTTTTAGTTATGCCACTGGCCACATCCATTGAAAAGATGCATGGAAGTGGCCGAATTCCCAATGAGCGAAACAGGTCTCTCGCGGGCGTCTCGGGAGGAGCACGACCCACACAGCGAACAGCATTCCTGAAGAACGAAAGCGCGATGGCGATCTGCCGTACTTGCCCACATCTCTACGCCGTACATTAAGTTGGAGTGGACGTATGCGTAAAAACATTGCAAAACAGTTTCGGGAGTGGGATTCGGAGCAATTCGCTAAATCAAATAATCAACCCAGTTTGAGAATAGATTCTTGTTTGCTCCAAATCGATAGAAGATATCACAACTATTCCTCAATCTCATAACATAGGAATGCTTTACCAATTCTGATACCTACACTACGCGAGATAAGCGTAATCTCTTATCAATAAACACATATCTACCTAGCAATATCGTAGAAAGATAAACGGTGAAATCATAGTATTGTTTCTGTTTAAAAGTAGGTGTAGAGGTGTCTATTCTCACTTACGAAATGACAAAACCTGCAAAATATATAATGATTTAATCGAAATATTCAATTTCGTTTTTACGAAGTTATCGGAGTTTTCCTCGAGTCGGTGTAAGCCATAATGTTTATCAGTAATCGTGCTATTTAATTCCGTAAGATTATTTTATTTCTATCATGTGAGATAACGTTATTAATTTAATCGTTGAATAATGAAAGGTCGCGTATCTGTGTGGCAGGATTTTTCTTCAATAACAACGATGTCTGACTTGTGAACAAAACTGAATATCAACCAAAATGGTGCGTCTTTTTAACTCTTATTTTTATTACGTATTAAGGTACCTTTAGTATTAGCAGTGCCGGATTAGCCATAAGGCCAAGTACGCCCTGGCCTGTGGGCCCACGCCGTTTAGGGGGCCCCGGGCCCCGAACAAGTAATCATTACAACCATAATTTTTTCCGTTGTTTCTAAAAGAAAAATAATTTAATTGAAATTCTAAGGAGAAAATGTTTACTAAACTCTTTGATCGTATAATTGTAATAAACAGCGTAATTGTTATAAATTATCGACAGTTGGTTGACAGTCGTAGTACAGATTATTGATGACAAGGACTCAATTACTGGATGAAATAAGTTCGAGTTCAAGACTTGTACAAACAATTTACACTTTCTTCCCGGCGTCAACCCACATTTAGAGGGTTAATCTCAAATAGCTTCAGAACGACGATGGTGAGGGCCAGCAAGGCTGTGCACTTGTTGTAAAAAAAGAGTGCTACAAGGTGGTGTGCTAGGGCCGATGCGACCAAGGCGTTGTTCCGCTTCTATAGAAGCTTTCAGAAGGTTTTGTAAGTCATCAGTGAAAATGTGAATCAGAAACCCGAAACAATTCACGAGGCCAAATGTCTGTTAAATGAATCTTAAATCAAGTTATGCAGTTTTATAAAGTTTAATGTTTGGATAATAATATTACGGTAAAATGTTTGTTTTGTTTAACCCCTTGAGTATGATACGACCAAATCTGGTTCTGAAACAATTATCCGTTGAGTATGATAGGACCAGATCTGGTTCCGCGTTTTTTTTCACTTCTTTGACGTTCTCATATTTATTCATAATTATCTAATTGTTTTACAAAATGATATTTCAATATTCTATATTCGAAATTTCAATGCAATCATTGTGCAGTTGTACTTTTTATAATTGGTGTAGTAGTTTCGTAGTTATAATACTTTAAGGTCGATGTCGCCGAAAATCCTGCAAAAGAGACAGATGCATCCATGAAAATACCCATTTACTCCAAGGGTTAATAAAATTGGTTTGTCAAGATGTTGTTGTTCAAATCGTATTGGGATATAAGTTGCAAAGTGCACAGGGGGCCTAAATTTCGATAGCCTAAGGGCCTCTACATGGGTTAATCCGGCACTGAGTATTAGGTATTAAGTACCTCAAACATTTGTGATGCAGGCATCACGTATACCTATACCTCACACATTTGTGATGCCTTAATTTACATATTTTCATTTGTTTGCTAGACGAGGTATGTACATTATTCTGTAATAATAATAACTTTTTTTCGTTTTTGTGCTTGTCTGTCTCTGGCCTAGCTCTGGCTCTGGCTCTGGCTGGGATCTGATTGCGTTGGGTAGCTAGGCAGGCTGTGGGAACCTCGCGGTGAGCTCGAGGGTCAAATGGGTCCCTTGAAGAAGAACTATGCACCGTGCAATAATTACCGTTTAAGGGGTTATTCTACCCGTTAAATAGACCACAAATATATATATATATATATATATATATATATATATATATATATATATATATATATATATATATATATATATATATATATATATATATATATATATATATATATATATATATATATATATATATATATATATATATATATATATATATATATATATATATATATATATATATATATATATATATATATATATATATATATATATATATATATATATATATATATATATATAAATAAAATTAGTAAAAGCTACTTGAAAAGTAGCGAAGGAAATCCCAGCTTGTATTGGGAAATGCTTATGTTTGAATGAGATATACTTACGGATGTGCACGACTTTCGACGGTGCAATGTAAGTTTAAAGGTCCTTTTGCAGTCGACTAACGATCACTATTCATCCATATATCTCATAAATAGGGCTTATCCTTATGCAACACAAAATGCCTTCAATTGAGACGAATTAAGCGAAAAAATAAAAAATTAAACTATTGATCACTTCGGCAAAGCCGTTTTCTAAATGAAAGTGACATTACGAAATAATTAAAATTTCGAATGCTACCAACATTTAAAATATGATACAATTGGCTGAGTTTGTTATCAACGAGCCATTAAATCGAAATAAAAATAAAAAAACCCCCATATGCTCAATGAAATGAAAGAAGAAACTTCAATCTTAATTTCTGGCAGAGGA
Organism: Micropterix aruncella; assembly: GCA_944548615.1. Taxonomy (NCBI): domain Eukaryota; kingdom Metazoa; phylum Arthropoda; class Insecta; order Lepidoptera; family Micropterigidae; genus Micropterix; species Micropterix aruncella. The sequence goes on along the minus strand of OX155957.1, from coordinate 18,669,888 downwards.
GTTTATAATAAAGATTGTATAATGTTATCAAAATAGGGTAAATCTATATAAAATTGTATAACATTAAAAAATTGTAAAGAAATATTGTAGAAAACAGTATAATATTGTTATATTTAATAAGGTTTGTAAAGAAATTCGTTTATAGGATGATGTTTTTATTTAAAATAAAATTAGTAAAAGCTACTTAAAAAGTAGCGAAGGAAATCCCAGCTTGTATTGGGAAATGCTTATGTTTGAATGAGATATACTTACGGATGTGCACGACTTTCGACGGTGCAATGTAAGTTTAAAGGTCCTTTTGCAGTCGACTAACGATCACTATTCATCCATATATCTCATAAATAGAGCTTATCCTTATGCAACACAAAATGCCTTTAATTGAGACGAATTAAGCGAAAAAATAAAAAATTAAACTATTGATCACATAAGATCAATAGTTTGATATATATCTCATTCAAACATAAGCATTTCCCAATACAAGCTGGGATTTCCTTCGCTACTTTTTAAGTAGCTTTTACTAATTTTATTTTAAATAAAAACATCATCCTATAACGGATTTCTTTACAAACCTTATCAAATATAACAATATTATACTGTTTTCTACAATATTTCTTTACAATTTTTTAATATTATACAATTTTATATAGATTTACCCTATTTTGATAACATTACACAATCTTTATTATAAACTCCTCTGCCAGAAATTAAGATTAAAGTTTCTTCTTTCATTTCATTGGCATATGGAGGTTTTTTTTTTTATTTCGATTTAATGGCTCGTTGATAACAAACTCAGCCAATTGTATCATATTTTAAATGTTGGTAGCATTCGAAATTTTAATTATTTCGTAATGTCACTTTCATTTAGAATACGGCTTTGCCGAAGTGATCAATAGTTTAATTTTTTATTTTTTCGCTTAATTCGTCTCAATTGAAGGCATTTTGTGTTGCATAAGGATAAGCCCTATTTATGAGATATATGGATGAATAGTGATCGTTAGTCGACTGCAAAAGGACCTTTAAACTTACATTGCACCGTCGAAAGTCGTGCACATCCGTAAGTATATCTCATTCAAACATAAGCATTTCCCAATACAAGCTGGGATTTCCTTCGCTACTTTTTAAGTAGCTTTTACTAATTTTATTTTAAATAAAAACATCATCCTATAAACGAATTTCTTTACAAACCTGATTAAATATAACAATATTATACTGTTTTCTACAATATTTCTTTACAATTTTTTAATATTATACAATTTTATATAGATTTACCCTATTTTGATAACATTACACAATCTTTATTATAAACTCCTCTGCCAGAAATTAAGATTAAAGTTTCTTCTTTCATTTCATTGGCATATGGAGGTTTTTTTTTTTTATTTCGATTTAATGGCTCGTTGATAACAAACTCAGCCAATTGTATCATATTTTAAATGTTGGTAGCATTCGAAATTTTAATTATTTCGTAATGTCACTTTCATTTAGAATACGGCTTTGCCGAAGTGATCAATAGTTTAATTTTTTATTTTTTCGCTTAATTCGTCTCAATTGAAGGCATTTTGTGTTGCATAAGGATAAGCCCTATTTATGAGATATATGGATGAATAGTGATCGTTAGTCGACTGCAAAAGGACCTTTAAACTTACATTGCACCGTCGAAAGTCGTGCACATCCGTAAGTATGTATATCTCATTCAAACATAAGCATTTCCCAATACAAGCTGGGATTTCCTTCGCTACTTTTTAAGTAGCTTTTACTAATTTTATTTTAAATAAAAACATCATCCTATAAACGGATTTCTTTACAAACCTTATCAAATATATATATATAAATATATATATACATATATATATATATATATATATATATATATATATATATATATATATATATATATATATATATATATATATATATATATATATATATATATATATATATATATATATATATATATATATATATATATATATATATATATATATATATTTATTTATTCGATAAAAAAAGTAAACAAAATCAAATAAAATAATAAAATATGGCGCATGAATAGTGTTGGAATATTGTGGGACTTTATTTATTTGAATTAAAAAATATATAAAAAATATTTTCATGATCAATTTAATGGGTAGAATCGCCCCTTAAAGTTTTGTGCGCAATTTAAATTCCACGGTGTGTAATAATTATGAAGTCCATGATAGACAATTTCTTGTACACTTGTTGTTGGCTAGTTTGAGAAAACATTTTGATAAATGTACTAGTATAGCTGTTCATCCCGTGGGCTTCTGCAGGATTTTGCCAGGAAGAGGCAATCATCAAAGAATCCCCTTTCTCCCTTTTTCAGGTAAAAACATTATTTTAAAAGAGAACGTCCATTTTGTGCCCATTTTTCCAATCTCTTTATGTAGAGATTGTAAAAGTTCTATTGCTAATTTTTACGTTAGTTATTGTTCTATTGTTAGTTAGTGTTGATGTTCGTGGTGAAGAAAACACGAGGCAATCAATACCGCGAAGGTCTTAACAAATTTTTACATACCTTAAATACCACCCAATACCTTATTAAGTACCGTGATAGTTTTGAGCAACTTTCAGCTATGACGACGAGGGAATCTCTATAGATTTGGGTCTTAATTCCATTAGGCGAAACTGCTTGCATTTTTCACAAGCCTTTTTTAAGTGAAACGTACATTTTGTTACCTACTCGTAGGTTATTCTAGCTGAGCTTCATTAAATTAAAACGAAGGTAAAAAACCTAGTAAAATGAACTACCTCTCTCCTCTATTATTGTTAGATCACGGTCAATGAATTTGTAGAAAGCGCAAGTGACTTTTGACTGCGCGCATGATTGCCGAAAGTGCTCGATCATCAGTTATGACTTTTCATTAATTTTCGTGTTCCGTACCAAAATCTAAAAAAAGCATCATGCACAAAATTATTCAGGTAGCATTAGATACAACCTTATAATAATGTAAAACACTGGGTCGCTCCACAGGTCACACTGAAAGTTTCCAGAACTGGCCGGGTTCTTGCCCCACCATTTATCAATAGGTTTCGGCCCCATCCCCAGTTGAGTCCTGTCTACGTAACTAGGACACGACATAGACTTGTAAATCGGCTTCAAGGAAGTGGTTTTACGATGTAATCAGTGCCGGAATTCTGAAGCGACGATTCGACATACGATTGTCGTCGCTCGGCGATATTTGCGATTCTTTAGAAGCAAATCGATAGTTCTTGAATCGTCAGAAGTAAGGTTAGGACAGCACGTGAGATGCCGTCTTACCGATCACGATAAGTCGCTCTTTTCTAGCTCGTAAAAAAAGACGCGGTCGAATTCAATGTCGTATAGCGTTGACGTATCGTATCGCCACTTCAGAATTCCCCAGCAGGTTGAAAAGGATAAAACATTTAAGCCAGGTAATCTGAGATTTAAATTTAAATCCCTCTAAAACTCCACGTATACAAATTATACATCCTAATACTAATTACCTGGATTAAATTAGATTACATCGGTCTTAATGATATGCACTGCGACTGTGTCTCGTTTGCCACGTACAGTTCGTTACCCAGCAAACAGCATGTACTTTCTACAAACTCCAGTATTTTGAGGAAAGTTTCTTCTATTACTTACCCGTTCTACCAACCAACCATGAGGGAAAGTGTTGTGAACGCACCAAAAAAATCGAGATTTTGACGAAAATATCCATTAGGAGCCCCTATGAGACGATTAAGACCATTTCCAGATTGATGTCTGGCTGTGTGTATTCCTCCAAGATTCCGCCCATGAGCTTTTGGTATGCAAGCATTTAATTAAGCCCCCAAACGCCCGATAATAAGCGCCCAAACGCTTAATCCGATTGAGCTGAAATTTGGGTTGGCGTGACAAGAGATGAAAAGAATGTGGTTAAAAACGGTCCACCAGCGGCGCGGCTTATTAGTCATATATCAATCTAGAAATATTTGACTTAGAGGCTTAACATTTGGTAAACGTATTATGCCTTGTTGGGCCGAAATCAAATTGTGAAATTAGTTTGGTGCATCTCATATACAAGCTGCACTACAAATATTTCAAATCCGCTATGTATTTCAATCAAATATTACGCCGACACGCCAGAGGCTAGCCGAGAAAAAAACCGTGCCGCCTGTGGTGTCGCAATGGGACTCAGTCAGGTTCGACCGCCGACAAAGAGAGGACGCTCATCGATTTTATTGATGAAATTAATATTCAGATGAAATAAATCCTTGGCTCCTTGCCGCGACAGTCTTGAGGTGACACAACCGATTTTGTTTTGGTCCAGAACTTGTGTCTATAAAAGTCGGCTTCTTGATTGCATTAGCGGTCAACATTTCGAGAGAAAATGGAGCGGCGTCTCTGCTTTTTCAGGTAAATTGTTCATAGATCGAGTTCATAAATCAATCTTTGATCCGATGCCAACGTTTATGCAGGCATCAATGACCCGTAACTGGTCCGGCTTAGTTTTAAGCGTTGCAAGATTTCTGATACGAGGGCTTTTTATTAGTCCTTTTGCAACTTCTCGTTCTGGTTTCTTCTGCCGCTTGTTGGTAAGTCTTGTGTTTCTCCTTTTCTTAACCTTTGTTGGTTTCGATATATAATGATGGCGGAACACACATAATTATCATTTCTAACGTCCTTGACCACACTGTCATACTTTTTTCGAATTCGCACTATCGTACGAATTCGCAGCCAACTGTGTTAATAGAAATCGATTATCAAAATGCAATAAATCACCGGCCGTAGATAGTATTGGCACAGTATACCGACTGTGATATTGGTTCGTTCCATAAAACATGGGATATTTTGACTCGAACTTGTAAATAAATAAATAGCCTCAACATGAGCGATGTCTCTTATTACACGACTGCCCAACAAAAAAAAACTGTAATGTGTTCAGGGTCGATCTATGTATGTTTACCGTTTCGTGTCGCGTGATATTTGTAGCACGCGAAGTTTCGGTGACGTTTCGGTGACGCACCCGAAGCGTCGGGTGCTACAAATTTCACGCGGTAAATTCGTTCTCTATCCTATTTATAATGTCAAACAACCGCGATAGTCTTCGATTTTATATTACTGAACTGGTTGGTTCAGCGATGTGTACGTGGTGAGATATTCTTAGAGAGCATACCCACGGATCATACGGATCGATATTGATGACAGCCCCGGATCTACGATTTTTCCGAGCCGGGGCAAAAACGACATTGGTGATCCTACCCTCCAGCATGTGAGATTAATCATTAAAAAAACTCACAAAACAAATATATTAAGTGGGATTTTTGTGACCTTTTTTCAAGAACAATAATTTGCACTCTTTGTTACCTATTTTGCTTATAAATTTTCCTTGTGAATGACATATAGACAATGTAGACAACGCACAAGCCAAACTGTACACACACCGTCAATATTTAGGTCCCAGCAAAATTTTCCTGTCTTATCTTGCTTCAGTTTTACATGTCGAGCTTTCCTGTCCGCGAAAGAATCAACGTTTGAAAGAACGCATATTTCTCTTACAGCTGATCAGCCATATAAATACCGACTGTCGCTGGACGTTCGGCCGTTCTAGTATATTCGGCTCAGCTCGTGTAGCTCCATCCCCTTCCCTCTGTGGGGAGAATTTTTTCTAGATGCGACGGGAATTTCTCTGGCAGAGACATTTCACAAAATACGCACGCTTTCTAAATAAACTTAGGATGCGTTCCAAAATAAAATGAACAATCGATGGTACGACTCGCCCTGGATGCTAGACGCTTTAGCGATGCCAGTTTTTTAGGCACATGACTTTGGTGCCCCCTTAAATTGCCGCCTGGGGAATGTACCTCGGTTTGCCCCCCCCCCCCCCCCCTTCCTAGATTCGGAGCTGAGCAGAGCAGGTTGGAGGTCAATACCGCTATTCGGAACTCCCTCTCCCCAAAACCCCCAACACCCCACCAAACACCCCCCCCCCCTCCCCAAACACCACCTTCCAAAACCCCTTTCGCATCCTAGACACTTGGGTATCTATTAAAGCACTCTAGATAAGGCGGGATAGGAACCCACGGAAGAAGAAGAATACCGAAACAAGAAGAATATTTTCTTGCGGAACTTCCGTGTATGTCGGTTTTACTTTCCTGGCAAGGAAAGTATTGTGGACGCACTTCTGTGTGTCTGTGTGTCTGTCTGTCTATCAGTCTGTATTCCTTCACGATAGCGCCCAAACGCTTCGTCTGATTTGGTCATGGCATGAGCTGAAAAGATTGTGGTTGAAATCCGTCCACCCAGGGTTGGCTTCCGACGAGGGAACTACTCAACGGTCAACATCAGAAACCCAAAATGTTGTGTACGCATTCAATTATGATAGCAACTTCCAAGTGTCTCCATGGCATGGCTGATGTACCCTGGGTTGACTTCCGAAAAGGGAACTCCTCAACGGTCAACAGTAGAGACCTAAAATTTTGTGCAAGCATTCAATTATGATAGCAGCTTCCAAGTGTCTCCATGACATGGCTGATGTACTCTGGGTTGGCTCCCGACGAGGGAACTCCTCAACGGTCAACAGCACACAAAATTTGAAAAATCGTGAAGTCGAAAGTCGAAAAAGTCGAACAAGGCGAAAAAGTCGAAAAATTCGAAAAAGTGTTTAAGATCGAAAAAGTCGGCAAAGTGGAAAAAGTCGGAGAAGTCGAAGTCGAAGTCGATTTCGATTTCGATTTTCGAGGGTTAACGGGTGGCGCTAGGTTGGGGGTGGGGGGGTTGTGATAGGATTTATGAAATATTCAGATGAATTAAGTTCCTGGCTACTTGACAGGAAAGTCTTGGGGTGACACAACCGATTTTCTTCCTTGCAAGGTAAGCAAAAAAAGAAAAAATAGACTTAGGTAGGTACCTAATATTTTTTATATTTTCCCGCAGGTGACAGTCGAGCAGCAGCTTTACATATGTGTGAGTGGGCTGCTCGTTGGCTGGCTGATACTTTTAGCTTTCCTGCTCCTCGTGTGGCAACAGCACCGAGCTTTGGTTAGAAGACTAAACGAAATGGACCGCTTTAAGCCATATAAGATACAGTGAGAATCCCATTAATATTTATTTATTTAGTAGACTTCTTTTTCTGCTAGCGTTCAGTCGTAGGCGACATGATCTTAAATTCCAGGAAAATGTCACACCGACGGATTATACAGGAGACTAGGGACTTTAAATCCTTTTTCTTCGGTGGGCAAATCTGTGCATCAAACTGAACAAAAAACACCCGAACCAACATTAGGTTTTTTGAAGAAAAAAAATGTTTTAGAAATCGTTATTTCCACAATATTAGTCTACATGAAAAACTGAATTGAACATAATTTACAACTTTCTTGATTTAGGCTTTGGTTACCGAGGAAAAATCATTTTTATTTTTACTTCAGGATATTATTTTTTTCTCATTATCATCATCATCATCATCTGCCAGTAGACGTCCACTTTTGGACGTAGGCTCCCCCATGAATGCCATTACGAGCGGTCTTGAGCAGCCTACTTCCTAATTACCACCTAACTAATTCCTAAGTACCTACCAACTCACTCCATCCACTTAGGGCCTATATAGCTTTAAGCAGTCGTGGTGAACTGCTCGAGAGCAGTCGTGTTGCGGTCCGCTTCGACTGCAACACGACTGCTCCAAGCAGTCGGGTTCGGCCGCAACACGACTGCTTCAAGCAGTCGCGTTCGACCGCAACGCGAATGCTTCTTCTACATTATTGCGCAAGCGAGGGCAAAGAAAACGGCGTATTACGTGTAATTACTATAAAATAGTAGTAGGTAATTACTATAAAAATGAAAAAAAAAATATTTTAAAGTTTGAAAGTTTTATTTTTATTAAAATTACTATAAAAAGCGCTTTTTATAGTAATTACTACTACTTTTATAGTAATTACACGTACTTAGCTGCCACCGTTTTCTTCGCCTTCGTTTGTGCAATAATAGCAGAAGAAGCAACTAGGGTTGTCAACTACAACGGGCGAGCCCGTCACCTCAGGAAGTTTTAATGATTAGTCGTTCTATCTCCCTGGAGTGAGCGCAGATGACTTGAACAGAACAGTCCACCATCAAGCTCTGCCACAAACCAGTAAGTAGCCGCGAGATAGCCAGGAGTGTTACCCAGCGGGCTTACTCTCACGCCCTTACTTGCGACTATATTACTCCAGTATCTCGATTGGTTACGAGTTCTAGGTCGCTTGCGCGGTCCTCTCCATTACGAAGCGGTGAAACGATGTATGTATACCGAATCTATCGCGGACCACGGCATCCTTTGCCCGGCTGTTCACCCAGGAGCAGTCGCCGTAAGTCGTCCGCAACCACCCCCGCTCCATAGGAAAGAGTACTGCTTCCAGACTTCCCCGACTGTTAGTCAGAGTGCGATCGGTCGGCTTATGCCGCACGGTGCGCAGACCGTCCAGGAGCGCCAGAAGATTGATTCCTATTATAGGGGAAACTAACCCTAAGGCCAGAGTCCCACCCAGGCTCGCACTTCATGCGTGGAGGCCGCCGGATGGGTGTTGACATGTGAGTGTGACCAACCCTGAACAGAATGGGTCTTCGTGGCCAACTCAGCAAGGGCCCCTTAGCTCCCCAAGCAAAAGAAGCAGTCTCGTTGCGGCCGAACCCGACTGCTTGAAGCAGTCGTGTTGCTGTCGAACCCGACTGCTTGGAGCAGCCATGTTGCAGTCGAAGCCGACCGCAACATAACTGCTCTCGAGCATTTGACCACGACTGCTTGAAGCTGTCCGTCTATGGAGGCCTTTACTAATTAACGTAGACCTAAATCAAAAAATATAGCACAATATTTTAAATTTAGTTATTAATGTAGAATAATGTATTGTAAACAAAAACCACCTAACTTGTTAAAAAAAAACACCAAAAAAATCTTTCATTATTTTTTAATGTTCAGTATGATGCACAGAATCGCCCCATGAAAATAGGATTTTAAGTACCGCACTTATATAATTACGTAATAAAGTTCAAAACGAACCCCTTAGTTACATACTTTACCATACTAGCAACCATAAATTACCTATGTAATTAGGCTACATTACTATGTAGCCTAATTACAAGTGTTTTACTTTATATTCTTATTATCTAAAATGTCTTTCTTTTTTTAAGCACTTAAGACGTTGGTTCGTAAAGGGCACGAATACTGCTTATAAAAGCTAGGTAAATGTCGGTCTAACGATAAAGTCTAGGTAACTGCGATAGACTGTGGCCAACAGGCCGAACAACAAGTAAATATATTTAAAAGGAACACAAAACACGACTGCCGTTACTAAAAAGTGAACTACTATTTTATAATTATTTTTATTACTATTTTTATGAAATATTCATGTTTTATGTATTAATCCATATAGATACATTTCATTTGTCACTAAACACGATATATTTATGTTAATTTATTGACATTTGGAGAATTGGACATTTACAATACTATTTACTTGATATCTGGACAGTTAAGGTATCATATGACACGGGATGACATAACGATTCTAACAATACTACATACTTCTAAATCGGTGCGAGCGTTCAGAAGTTATGGTGGAATATAGAAACGGAAACACATATATGAACCCTGAGCACATTACACTCCTATTTATTGGGCAGTCGTGTAAAATAGGAAGGTTGTGTGATTGCGGCGTCGACACCACATCCCGGTAATTACGGTGTAGTTGAATGAACGTATACAGTCTTGAATATCCGTGCAATCAGCCTGCGTAGGAATATTACATTGCCTCCATGTCAGTCGAAAGAATCTATACCGAGAGAGAAAGTGGACATACCCGTACTGCCTTACTAGTTGAGGAAGGAAATGGTAGTTCAATTATTCAGTGTCAAGATTATGTGCGTGTAATCATAAAATTACAGCTTACATAGGTTGCCACGTGCTGATTACCTATATCATTACTAGACCCCTCCCCCTTCCCCCTTTCCTTAAGAGCGAGAGGGAATGGTTTATTTATTATTTTGTTTATTTATTTAGTAATGCAAATATGTGTGGGTAAACAATTTTAGCTTAGGAAATCTGTACAAAAATATTTCAATCATTGAATTAAAACAGAAATTGAATAGGTACATCGCATAGTCCAGTGCCATGGCAACTTAAATAGCAAATTAAAATTTTACCAGACTAAAGAAAAGATTTAATTTTGTGCGTACTGTATTTTTATAATAAAAATGCCATATGAATTCGCCTATTAGTATATTGAAAAATTAAAATAGTCACTTAATTACAAGAGAATAAAAATGCATAAAACTATATTAAAAACCACTAAATACTTAAAATTATGAGTGGAAAATTAAAATGTCAGGAAATAAATGCAAATCACAAGAAAATTATAATTTAAAATGAAATAGTCAAATTAAAAAAATACAAAGATATAAATAAAATATTCCTTTACTTTGCTTATAACTAAGATAGCGAATTATAAATATAAAACAAATTATCTCCTAACATAATGTAAAATGAAAAATAAATATAATATAATATTAAATTCAAAATATTGAAATGTCCACATTAGATTATAATTTTCAATATTTTTTTAATTCCCTGTTGTCCCTATTTTACAGGACAATTTGTAAGCGGCCTTTTAATGTGGGTCTCATTTTGAGCGGATTTTATATCACCAGATTTACAAGATATTGTCTTTAGACATTAAGGTGAGCCGTCACCGAAGAGGTATAAAAGATAAAAATAAAAATAAAATAAAATAATTTCGACTTTTATCTCACTGTATTCCGTTTCATATACAAGCACTAAATTTATTACCCCTTGTTCACCCTATTAGGGGCGGTTAGGGGCTCTCTAGACGATCAAGCATGGTTGTCAAGCATCGCGTCGCGGGCTGGGAGGGGATCGTAAACCGCAAGATATTTGCAAATATATTTTTTAATATTTACCAAAAATGCCTAATTTTGTAGTTGTATACCAGGGAGTCAGGTTAATTAGACGTAAAAGATTGATGAATGATGTGATTCCCTGGTATAAACTACAAAATTAGGCATTTTTGATAAAAATCAAAATAAATAAAACATATTCCCTGCTCTTTACGATCCCTTCCTAGCCCGCGACGCGATGCTTGACAAGCATGCTTGAACGTCTAGAGAGCCCCTTAAACACGTATCCCTTAATATCCTCAGGAGAATATTTTAATTTCAAACTGGTCAGATTTTTAAAACTATCATCATATTTTTTGGCTGCGCGAAGGAAGCCTAAAATTTCAGACGGAGGGCAAAATTTCGTTGTGCGTGTGTTTGTATGTTTGTCTGTCCGCACGATAACTCGAGAACGCGAAGTCCAATTTCGATCATTTTTTGCCAATAGGTTTTATTCGCCAATTAAAAGAAGTGATAAGATTTAGGATTCCGTAATTATGACAGAAATAGGAGCTGCCATACAAATGGATCTCTTTGATGTGTGTACCTGTGGTCACGATAACTCGAGAACGCGTTACCCGATTTCAAAAATCTTTTCGCCAATAGGTTTTATTCTTAAATGGCCATAAATAATTAAATTTAGAGTTCCTTGCCTATTATAAGAATGGGAGCTGTTATACAAAAGAACCTTTTGAAATGATTGTACACACGATAACTCAAGAAAGCATTCATACGATAACTCAACATAGCCAAATTAAAAAAATCCGCGGTAATAAGTTTTTCCTATTAAAAAAAATAATAAATTTAGGGTTCCGTACCTACGATAGAAATAGGAGCCGACATACAAACGGATCTCTTTGAAATAGGTTTTATTTATTTTCTTCGTCAATAGGCTTTATTCGTCAATGGGAAGGCATGCTCAGATTTCGGGTTCCGTACCTTCGATATACCATAGAAATGGAATCTGCCATACAATAACGGACCTTTTTGACATGTGTGTGTTAGCACAATAAGTCCTGGACGCCTTTCAAAAATTCTTTCTTCAATAGGTTTTTTGTCATTGAAAAAAATATATATATTAGGGTTCCATGCCTATGATAGAGGTGGGTGCTGCCATACGAACAATCCACTTCAAAATAACATTTTTAGCTTGGCTTGTTCAATTTCAAAAATTCTTTCGTCATTAGTTTTTAATCGTCAATGTGAAAAACTGATTATATTTAGGGTTCCCTATCTACAACATAAATGGGTACGGCCATTCAAAAAGAGACGTCTTATAAGTAAGATAGCTCGTGAACGCGTTGCCCGGTTTTAAAAACTCTTTTGCCAATGGTCCTTGTTCGTCATTGGAAAGAACTAACTAGATTTAGGGTTCCGTACCCACAATTTCAGAAAATAAGGTATTATCATAAAATATCATATTTTTCAAAAATATCTGTCTTTAAAAAATACTGCTTGTTTTATAAATATCGTACTCTCATAAAATTTCTTTTTTTTCAAAAAGTGTCGATCGAGAAACATGTTTTAGCGACTTTTGGGAATTTTTTATCGCTATATATTTTTGCTCCTGTTCTGCCATCGAGCCAGGTAGTTGTACAGGCAGGGAGGCGCTACGCTTACTCGAGAGCTATTGCGAAGCTTTTTACGCGAGACGAAGTATGTCGTATGTTTACCTAGTCCTTAATATTCAGGTAACCATTGAATATCTTTTTCTTTTTTTTAGTGGAATAATTGCCCTGAATTTCTAAGTCGTACCTTAATCCAGTGGCGTAACTAGAAAAAATGGGCCCCAGGGCAAAATTAAATAAAAGGCCCCTCCCCTTACCTTCAGCTGGACACGAAGGATCACATATAAACATTGTTGCGGGAGAATGTTCGAAACGTTTGTTTCAATATTAATACGACCTTTACTGTTAATAAGTTAATTACTGAATTATATTTCTCCATTTTTTAATGTTGGTGAGAAATAAAACAATAATGTAAATTATCATTACTTTATTTTGAGTAGTATCTACATATTTAAATTAGCTGCTTAATGTATCGTAATAACTATGAACAAACACATTTAGAACGGTTTTCGTCTTGACTTGCACTGTTTAAAATCCATCTTTTCAGCATCCTTAGCTTCCTAGGAGGGTTGGATGAAACGTCGACCCTAGATAGAATTTCTGTTATGGTTCCCCGAAATAACGTGCGCCCCGGTGCGCCGCACCGGCTTAGTTACGCCACTGCCTTAATCGTCTATAAAGATGTGTATTTGACCGACTGAAATTTCAAGCCCAGGTGTCATCCTGTTGGACAATTCGGTCGAAATTTGACCCTAAGGCTCGACTTTCGTAAAAACTTCGAATACGTCTTTTTTATTTTCATGTCCCCCAAATTTCACCCAAATGCTTCCCCCATTTCATCTCATTAGGGGTAGCTTTTCTCAAAACCCTTCAATAGGAAATCATTTATTTTCTTTAGAACATTTCCACCAAAATTCAAATTGGTCAGATTTTAAAAAATATCACACATTTTTAATCACCTTGGAATTGAACGCTCGAATCCGTGGCTAGGGTTGTTGATGACCAGAAGTTGTTCGGGACCACAGAACACCCATTCGGGAGATTCAGATTTACATGTTCTAAAAGACATTGTCAATCCTTTCCAACAATTTATTATTCCAATTACAATTACATCATATAATCATTATCTTCATTGTACATTGATGATTATCGTCATTATTATATGTAATATTACCTATTTTTAGTCATACTTAACTATTTTCAGTAGAAAATTGTTCTTTTTTTCAGAAGAGCTAAAATCAAGTCGAATTCCGATTATAACTTTGCCAATCGGATGATTACGCCAGGGGAAGAGTTATACCGTCGCGGATATTCCCAGTACAAAGGAAGCCCGGAAAATATGTATGACATGTCTCAAGATGTCGCCAATAATAATGGAGAGTAAGAAACCTATTGCTTATGTAGGGTGTCCCAACAGGAGCGCCGGATTTAATTTTAAAGAAAAACACATTTATTTTTTAATCAAGCAAACATTTTTACTTCAACATAAATAAAAATAGTTCCGAATAAACGTGAAATACAACATCAGGCAAATTGCCACCACAAAACTTCTGGCACAGGGTTATTCTTTTGTTGAAATTTCAAATAACATTTTTGCATAAATGTGGCTGTATTTCACCAATAATGCGCCGTATTTCCTCAAGATGTTCAACTGTGTCAGGCTTATTCGCATACACCTTTTCCTTCACATTGCCCCAAAGAAAAAAGTCCATCGGTGTTAGATCGCACGATCTTGGTGGCCAATGTTGATCGCCAAAGTGAGAAATTACACGGCCTGGAAACTTAGTCTGCAGTACCACCATTGTTTCACGTGCTGTGTGGCAGATCGCGCCGTCTTGTTGGAAAAACATGTCCTTCACGTCAATTACATCCAATTCGGGTTACAAAAACTCCGTTAACATTTCACGATACCGCACTCCATTAACAGTTAGCGCATTTCCAGCCGCATTTTCAAAGAAATACGGCCCAATTACTCCGCCAGCCCAAAATGCACACCAAACAGTTACTCGCGGTGGATGCATTGGTTGTTTGAGTATCACACGAGGATTTTCAGCACCCCAAATCCAACAGTTTTGCTTATTTACGTATCCGTCGAGTTGAAAATGTGCCTCGTCTGAAAAAAATATTTTCTTCGAAAAATTCGCATTAATTTGATGATGTTCCAACACCCAACCAGCAAATTCACGGCGCTGCGCTTGGCTTGATTTCTTGCACCAATTGAACCTTGTACGCGTGCAAATGCAGATCTTTTACCAAAATTCGTTGCATAGTGCTTCTGGAATGTTTATTTCTTGACCACGATACCGAATGGAAGTTCCTGGATTCTTGATCACAGATTCCCTTATTGTGGCTACTATTTCAAGTGACCGACGAGGACGACCACGAACAATGATCGTCTGATCCATCATTGTAAATTTGGTCTCACATTTTGTAATTAAACGCCTCACTGTCGATTCATTTGGCGCATTATTGCGACCGAAAACTTGACGTAATTGGCGAACTGTTTTCGCAAAAATTTCACCATTTTTGTAATGTGTTTTTACAATAATTAAACGTTGTTGGTTGGAATACTTCTCCATATTCTTAAATCGCGTGGTCTGTACGTGACAACTGTCGAAAAAAATCACCGTACAACTCGTATTAACAAAATGGCGGCAAATTTAAATCCGGCGCTCTTGTCGAGACACCTTTTATATAGTAGCCAAATGTATGAGCCTCGATCTAAGAATATTCGTATTTGTTGATTCCAACGAATTCTTAAAGTTAGACGATGAATGATGACTTGAGCCGACATAGTTTTAGAATGATAGCCGTTTTTAACAACGTTAAACTGAGATTAACCAAAAAATCGTTTGCACCAAGAGCAGTTATTGTTTGTTTGTTTTTAATCTTTATTGTGAAATGTCACAATGGGCAGGTTTATTGTCATACGACAATCTCTTACAACCAACCCTACTATGAAGTGTTTATATGTATGTGTGTGTGTGTGTTACATGTGTGCAAAAGCGTGCGTCTTGGTATTGACATGATTAAAATGCAATTCCGTTAATTTTATTCCAACGAAAAATGGTGACCCAGTCGGGAATCGAACCGGGAACCTTACAATCAAGCGACTTAACCACTATGCCACTGGGCCGTTATTGTCATACTCTTAAACGTACCCTTCAGTCCGGTTAGCGATCGAAGCTTCTCTTAGAACCCTATCTGGACGGCACGAACCGTGACCACTTGGAGACCACTTTAAACGGACTCTCATTGGCGGAGAGAAATAAAAACTACCTGCTGGGGGTCATGAAGAAAAGTTCGGGAAAGCCGAAAAAAGTTTATAATCTCTCTATGCTTAGTTAAACGCGTTGATGCAAGTCGCCCACCGAGAGCACAGTATACCGTACTCTGTATACTATGCCGAGAGTAAAAAAGACGAGTCGCTCCAAAATAATGTTCACAATCGTTACAATCGATTAGAAAGCATGCCAAGTAAATAATTCATCAATCATCAAATTTTCTCCAGCCAATATTTATTATGGTAATCTCCTCGCATTGAAGTGTCCCAAATTACCATAATATCTTTTGAGGAAAGTGAAATTGTCATCAACAATTACAATAATGATTAAAACACTTATTTCATATTTAACAATTTTATTACCATCAGTACCTAACATATTTAACAGTCAATAATTTAAAGTTTATTTATATACAAATTCATAAATAAAGTCTTTTTTCATTTTAAATTTTAGCAAGGTTACGCATTTTCACTCCAACGCGGAGCCCAAGTTGAAAAATCCGCGCGGAGCTTCGCCGGAATTCCTGAGGACAGTTTCGGAAATAAAAGCGAAAAAGGAAAATTTGAAAACGACGTCGACAACGCCGACGACCCCAACGATGCAATCGACGGCAAACAGCAACTTTAGTTATTAAATTTTAAGTGATGCGCGCATTTAGACTATAGATTATCATAAATTATTCTAATTAAGGTAACGAATACTTCATTGTCTATAAGGTAACTTTCGAAGCCTGAACTTTGTGCTCTTTACTCCGCTGCAAAGAGTATTATAACGTTATGATTATCTACAGTTTTAACAATAATATCTTAAGTAAATTTGGCTTTTTTTATTGTTTCTTTTTATATTCTCGGTCTTCGGATAGGTCGTCTTCTTCTTTCGTTGATGCTGTTCCTACCGAGTTCTGGTCTCACTTGTTTGCGGCAGCGGGATCCGCTGCAGTTTTTATTCCTGGGTCTTCCGCCCTGCGGTCTTCCTACGGATATGCTGTCTTCCACAAAGTACGACTGGTTATCGTACCCTCGAACGTTTTGAGGGCGTTTTCTTTTCCCTACAAAACTCGGCGAAAATCCACCTTCAGCATCAGATCCTAAAGGATTATCGAATAATTCTAACGGCTTTTCTTTATCGTACAAGGCTGAAAGGTAGTCATATTTGCCTGAATTTTGCCCTTGATACTGTTCGAAATTAGGGAATTTATTCGGTTTTCCGTTTTCTAAAATGTCTTGAATGCTCGCTTTTGCGTATTGCGGCCGCTTCGTTTCTTGCAGATCTTTGAAATAACCAGGGAATTGATTTCCATAGTGCTTGTAAGCATATCTCAAGAACTGTTCATAGTCGATCGATTTCTCTGGGGACTGTTGCTGCTGGTACTCGTCGGGTCTTTCGTAGAACTTCTTCAGCTTCGTAATATAATCCTGGTCGTCCTGTTTCGTCTCCGCTTCTTCCAATGCCGATTGTCTCGGGTACGAAGACAGATAGCTCGTCTGATATTCGGGGAGCTTAGAATACGCGGCAGATCCGTAAGTTGAAGCCTGCTGAGGGTCTATCGTTCGATGGCCTGAGTTGCCTCTTCGGCTACTCTTTTTCCTTCCCGATTCGGCGCTCAAGGCGGATTTTTGTTTGAGTAGGAACCGATCGTCAGTGGCCTGACCTTTATTCGTGAAACTCAGACCGAGTTCGTCTTCGTTTTTTCCTTTGA
Source organism: Micropterix aruncella (assembly GCA_944548615.1). NCBI lineage: Eukaryota > Metazoa > Arthropoda > Insecta > Lepidoptera > Micropterigidae > Micropterix > Micropterix aruncella. The sequence continues at coordinate 18,652,455 of OX155957.1, read as the reverse complement.
AGATATCGTAATCTGAAGTTCGGCCAAAAGTCGCTGGGATGACTGATGGAATATTTGCAGCATCCGGGAGCTCTGGGAAAAACAAAGAGAATCGTAAGTATGCTTGAAAACTCTTGCAAGAGTCAATGAATCACAAATATAACACAATTTACATTGTTCATCACACTGTAGCAGTTTCTTTGTGTATACAGTTGAAATGTAAATAAATAAATAAACTCTTAAATATTACTTTGCATATTGATAATTTTATCACAAAATATTAAATTACACTAAAGTAAATTTAATAATATTGCGAATGACATTTACTTACACCGAAAGTCGGTCAAAAGATTAGCATCGCAAATAATTTTTAAAAAACCTATCCCATGCAAAGAATGTTTGTCAAATCTATCTGGGTTATAGGTACATACATAAACGTCGTTGATAAAACCTATAGCAGACGATTCAAATTTAATAGTTGTTCAAACAAAACTTAAATACTAAAAAGTATCAAGATGTATTATTTCAGGGTTAGGTATTTTATATGACAAAAATGTGAATCACTCTATCAATTCTGCAATCTGTCTAGACAGCCAGATCAAATCAGCGAGGCCAGATTTTTACTTTCCTGGCCCACCCAACCGACGAGGAGGTAAAGTATTGTGAAGACGGATATATGCATTTTTACCCCCCCCCCCCTCTAGACGATAAGGATAATTTCTAGACTGAATTCTGTATGAGTCTGTCTGTGTATGTGTCTGTGTGTGTGTGTGTGTATTCCTCCACGATAACGTCCAAACGCGTCATCCGATTGTGCTAAAATTTGGCATATAGGCATCATTTGGTCATGGCAACAGTTGAAAAAAATGTCATTGAAATAGATCCACCTGAGGGCGCGCTAGTCATACTTGAATCTCGAAATATTGGACTTAGCGACATGAAATTCGGTACACAGATGCCTTGTTGGGCCGAAATCACACGGTGAAATTTCGGGTTGGAATATTTCATATACAAGCTACACTCATATTATTTAAATTCTGCCATACCTTTTAGTCAAATATTAACACTTTTTGTTGGCACGTGGCCCAACCCCGACCTTGGCTGAGAAAAGAACGGCACCGCCCGAGGCGTTTTCAACGGAACCCAACCTTGTTTATCTGCTGTTCGAGAGAGGGCGCTCACGGCGACCCGAGTTTGCAATTTGATTTTTAAAATTAAATGAGGGGACGCGCGTTTGAAATTCAAATTTTCATTGCGTTTCGTCCGCCAAATGCTCATCGACTGCATTTATGAAATTAATTTTCAGATGAAGTAAGTCCCTGACTACTTGCCAGGAAAGTTTTAAGGTGACACAACCGATGTTTTCTAATCCCGACCCGTAACTACATATGACTGTAAGATGAACGAATGAAGATTTTAAAACGAAGATGACTGTATGAATCACAGTTGGGTATGACTATAAGACTGCATCAAAATACAAATGCTAGAAAAACGCGAAGGCAAAGGCGTAAAATGTAATTTTATCATCCCCGAATCGGTGTTCATGTCTTTAGGTGTCTTCAAAACCTGCGTTTAAAGACACCATAAGGAAGTTTGTCGTTCTAATTCATTGTTTAGTCTCATAATGAATTCATTGTTTAATGGAGACTAAACAATTAATTAGAACGACAAACTCCTCAATAGCATCATGTAAAGTGGGACATTAATTAATGATATGTAATTCTACAAACAAGCCCATAAAAGACGAACCTATCAAATTTCCTTGCAGGAACCTACCAAATAGGAGAACTGTTGCTGAGGAAAAAATCGATCATTTGGGCCGCGCCTTCGGCATAACATGTGCCGTAATCCAAATTTCGGACAAAAGAATCGACAAATATGTTTCCACAGTGTTGTGAACCTAGAACTCCAATTGATCAAAGACTACCGTTGCAAGCTATGCTACGTATATCGCTACATGTTACTACAAGTTTTGCAGAAATATAGCAGGTGATGGAAAACAAAATGGTATTGGGCCTATAATCAAAGCCGCATAAATGATAACCGTCACAGGACTAATTTACTACACTAGAGGGGTGCTTCTTGAAAAATACGCATGCTAAATTTGCCTATTATCCATTTGATTTATATATGCCATAGACAAATTTAGCATGCCATTTTTTATATAATATGCTCCTAGGCTAGATAATCCAACCCTTAATAAAGTCGATAAACAACAGAGGGTCATTGTAGAGGAATATCCAGTTATGGAGAAAAGTACAGTTCAAATGTGTCCATTACCACGGGCGAGCCCGCCATTTCAGGTTGTTACAACGATCGTTGTCTTTTTGTCAACCCAAAATAAGTCGCAAGCAAACGAGGAAGTTCTTGTAAAAGCACTGTAAAGACCCTTCTGGAATTAGATTCAGGCATTTATTTTAACTATAAAATCAATGATTCAGGTAGGAGGCTGGCTTGGTGACGATCGCCAACGCGGTAAAAGACCGCCGTGCAAGAGGTGACTTTAACGAGACATGACGCTGTGATTGCCCCTGCCATAGGTAGTATCATATTAACTTTCAGCATCAATCAGCATCTGCGTTTTCTTTCGAATTTCTTACTGAATCTGTGGAATGATTTACCAGAACAATTTGTGGAAATTAAATATATCAATCAGTTTAAGAATCGGCTGGATGCCTACCTAGCTGTCGAGCCACATTCATTACACTCATACAACAACGTTACTAGTTCAGCTTGAAAAACCGTATTGAGACAAAGCAAGGAGTTAAACTCGGCTCCTTGCCAGTTCTGGTTTACCGGGTAGCATCGGACCATCTATTAAGGAGAATCAGTTTAACTGACATAATAATAATATTAATCATAATAACAATAATAATAATGGATTGCATTAAACACTTACTTGCGCAGTCGCTAGATTTGACCAGTAGAATCAATGCTGTAACCAGGACCAAACACCGGGGAGGAGCCTATCAAAGAAAACAACTTAATTAATCATTTGTTTATGCAATCTGTTAATTTGTTTGTTTAAGTGTATTTGTTAAAATAATTGTTTATGACTATTTTTTACCTAAATAAAAAAAATATCTTCTTCTTTTCACATGACGCGCGTCGCAAACTGTCTCCTGATTTTTACTGCATTCATTGCATAGGACATTTGGGTGGACCTGTAAAAGTAGCAATCGTTCCGCCAAGCCTGCCACTACCTGGTCGTCTATATCTCGGTGTCTCTGTATTCAATTCAGCTCTTCTACATGTATGATTTTGACGAGTTATTTTGAAACAGTCTTGATGTGACTGGATGATGCTTTTGATATAGAAATAAAAACACAAAAAGCTACTCATATGGCAGCGAAGAAGTCCCACGATTGGATTAAGAAATGCTTATTTTTAACGAAATGTATGTGCACAACTTTTGACTGTACTAAGAACGTTTAATGGGAGTCCCTTTTTCAAGGGTGATAGGTGTTTCTTAAATATAGAATGTCAGTTCGAAATACGGGAAAATTTCCAATGTATTACATTATTTAAAAACATGAAAAAAGGATGATGCTCTCGTTTTCAGTGTTCCATGAAATTAAATAAAAAATCTTGATATTCTCTGGATTTAGAAGTGTATTTACAAGAAGCCTAATAGTATTTACAAGAGTTTTTATGGATAGCCACATAGGATAAAATTATATAATATTATGAATGTTTCAAAAATGGGCGAGCAGTATTCGGTTGTAGAATAGCAAAGAGCCAAAGAGGATACTTTTGGAGTTTAAAATACACCTAAATGCTTATGAGTATTTATTTCAATGTTTTTTAAGTACAAATGCTACTTTATCTCGGTTAATTAACTAGTACTTCAACTATAGGAAGGGCCCACCGTTTCGCTAGCCTTCCGAATCTGAAGAGACTTTTCAAAAGCTTAAACTTACTCTTTGAGGTAAAAACTTATTCTTTGATTAACTTACTCTTACTCTTTGAGAAACTTACTCTTTGAGAAAAACTTACTCTGAGGTAAAAACTTACTCTTTGAGGAATTTAAACTTACTTTTTGAGGCACACGATATTTAAGGCAAAAAAATGTAAAAAACATTCGTTTCGGTTATTTAACATAAAACATCATTCAAAATAACAAAATAAATAACTATGTTAATCATCAACTTTTCAATGTATATATATCCCCACCATGCATAAAAAGCTACGACAGTTTTTAACCCTTCTAGCCCTAAAGAGTTATTATTGAATCCTAGCCCCAAGAGATTATATTAGTTTATCCTGACTATTTTAAAACCTTTGCATTTCAACGTGATGTTTCTCCATGTGTAAGTATCGATATTCAGCACCTTAAGACCTGCGGATCTTAGTTTTAGCTCGATGGACCTACTATGTGCACACACCGGCAGGATTCGAACCCGCACGATAAAAGTCTGATTTCATAATCACTGGCTACGCTTCCGCTAGAGTGAAATAATAATTATGAAAGCTCACCATTTGAAGATCAAACATTATAGCATGTTTGAAGGTCGTCTGATGGACCGCTCGGACGTGAGCTGCGGCGGCCATTACGTCTCCGTGACGGTCGCTGGTTGTATTTATACAATTTTGTCGCCTTTAGAAAAGCGCGTTCGTAATACCGCGGTTCGCGGTGGAACCAGATTCACCTCGTGCGAAAGTCAAGATCGCTTTCCTATATACATACGTCGATCTCAGCCGTAAAAATACACACTAGTCAATAACCTCTCGGTGCGCCGGCGCACGCGACTGCAACCAGCTACCTACATGAGATACCAGCTAATGTAACAATAATACCCAGGCGTATCCGGTTTTCCATTTGATCGCAGTTCGGAATACGCGTTGCAGGTCATACGGGATGTTAACGTAGGTAATCATTATTGTAGGTGAGGAGAAGAACCTAGTAATCAACGGTGCGAGGTAACGGACGTGCTATTGGCACAGGTTGGAGTAAGCTACATGAACGTTACATATCCTGGGTAATCAGTGGAGATCCCGAGGGGGGATGCAGGGGGTTTAGCTTTAGCAGTAGCACAGTATACCAGGCAGTAGCTTCTCTTAGAACAAAATTGAAATCGAAGCGAATAGAGTCGTAAGAGCTCGGATATGGCCGTCAGATGTCCCGCTACTCGGCCTACTCAGATATCCAAACGTTCGAAAGTCACCAGCCTTTACCCGCCCGTAATGCTAACCAAAGGCGTTCGCCGGGACGTACCCCTTTGTCCACATTCCTCGCACCCTCTTCCCGCAATGCCCTGTAGCTTGAGAGTAAAGCTACTGGTTGGTATACTGTGGCAATAGGCGTATTACGCAACTGAAATAAATATATTTTTGACTATTTTTTCATTTAGATATGCAGGCCCGGACTGGCTCCTTTGGTAACTCTCGGCTAGAGACTAAAGACGGCCCCCTTTATGAAGAGGGGGCTCATGGGATCCTCCCTCGGGCATATTTTTTGATAACTACCTGCCTGAAAACCACATTTCGGCACTTGAAAAGTATTTCAGTACAGGCATTATTTTTATCAAAACTTAAGATTTTATTTGTAGTTTACATACACTTGAAATATATATTTAAATATTTTTTAATTGTATCTAAACTTGGTACACACTACATAGATCAAGTCAAGCAGGGCCGGAGGTCTGGAGGCCTTGGGGCAACAAAGGAGCGGAGGCCCCCTTGTTGCCCCAAGTGAAGGAAGAAAGAGAACGGTTGAAACAAATTTTAACATTCCATTGTTTCTGATTGGAGTGAACAAATACAGATGAATATATTTTTTTTAATATTTAAGAACAATATAATTATGTTTGCACAAAGTACTGTAGGTAAAGGTAAAACAGCGAAAAAAATATCAAAGAAAAGTTGTTTACTAGCGTTTACTAGTTTACTCATCGGAATTTGAAAGATTTTTTCCGAAGTCTCTATTGTGAGGGGGGTCTTTTTTGTGGAGGTCCCGGGGCTGTAGCCTTGATGCCCTCCCCTAAATGCGGCCCTGATGTCAAGTGGTTTATTTCTAGATTTAGGAGGGGAGGGAAGGGGGGGGGGGGGTAGTTGGTATTTAACCCCCGGAAATCCGGCGTCTTTTAGTTTCATTGTACGGGCAAATTTAAGTTTGGTGGGTGCCGTACGCGTTGTTTCAATTAATGCCCCCCCCCCCCCCCCGAAACTGAAGTCTGGATACATGCCTGGTAAAGCCATTATCTAAATCCTACTGCAATACCTCTCAAAAGATATTTAACTGAGGATATCGCTAATGAGCAAGCAAAGCATACGTTAAGAAAAAAGTTGTCTTTTACTACAATTACGTTTTTATAATCAAAAGAGAATATGGTCTAAATTAATAATTTACAATTTAAATCAAAAAGTAGGTATCTTAACCTAACAGATTTTTTATCCAGTTCTTCAACAGTCCTGGCGACTTTATATATAATTACATTTTTATCCAAGTTAGAAAATAAGTCCTTTTTGAGGCCTATTTGGGGCCCTCTTGAGTCGGTGGCCCTCGGCGATCGCCGACCAGCCGACCTGGCCAGTTCGGGCCTGTAGATATGGTTCTTCCATGTGGCAAAGTCACCCTTCCACGGTCGACCATGTCTTCCGCCCCTCCTTTCCTGCGCAGTAGGTACCTACTTAAAACATTAAAAATTATAATAAACAATGTGATATATATGCACGAGATCCACTGATAACAGACGTTTATGTAACCCGATCCTTAGAGTCCTTCGCTACTGTGTCGAGTATGACGTGTGTATTATCTAATTCAATTTTTTACATATTACAGGATCAAATAATTGTCTAGAACAGAGGTTCCCAAACTTTTTTTCTCGTAGACCACTTTCAACGTTTTACTGGATTCGGTGGACTACCTGCTGCTATATTTCTACCATGTTCCTATAATTCGTCAAAAAATGTGAAGATTAGATCTAACAATGGAAATTTGCATCGCGGCTGAGTTCCAACCCTAAGATCGGAGTGGTAAAAATAAAAATAAAAATAAAAAGTATATTTCCTTGTGTTCTATTTATTAAAATAATTGGATTACAGACTTAATAGAATCAAAATTATACATCAATAACGTACCGTAACTTCAACAAGACAAATTCACAATAAAATAAAATAGTCTTAATTTTAATGGGAGGGGTTCATCATATCAATATTTGGCTTCAGTTTTGTAAGGAGTAAACGCAAATCTCCCCGTTCTGTGATGTCCAATCTGCTCTCTTGTTCAGGAGACAGGCAGTACACGCGACACTCGTTGTATTGAATATCGAAAATACAAGTTTTTACAACAGTCGCTGACCTTCTTAAAATACGCTACTCAAAAAAAAAATAAGGGAGGTTTGAAAAAAAAGGAAATTATTGCTAAATAAACATTGATAGGTAAAGCCAAGTCAACATTTTTGTTTTTTTACTATCGAAACCAGATACATTTTCGTGGACCCCCACTTACAACTTGTGAACCCCAATTTTTCACGCCAACGTAGACCCCGTTGAGTCTCCCGTAGACCCCTGGGGGTCCACCTGGACCACTTTGGGAATCACTGCTCTAGGAATTAATAGAAATTTAGATAAAAATTATTTTCATATTTTTTTTAATAAAAGATATGCTAGGATATATATATTATTAGGTATAATTATTTTAATAATTTATTTATTAATTTTAGGTCCTTTTATATTTCATGATCAGAAAATGTTATTGCTGCTAATTCTTTAGTTACTCCAATTCATATTCGACCTGAATGATATTTTTTATTTGCTTATGCTATTTTACGATCAATTCCTAATAAATTATTGGGGGGGGGGGGGGAGGGGTAATTGCTTTATTGATATCTATGTTATGTGTGTATGTGTGTGTGTGAGTATGAGTGTCTCCTCAGTGTCTCCTCAAAACATGTATGGGGGTTTTAGGGCATTCAGCCCTCGAGGGGATTGAAAGGGACATGAAAAATTATTAGTCGGAAAAATATCGACATTTGGGTAAATCAATCATATGTTAAAATGATAGATATTTCTGGGTTATGTAAACTCCAAGCCTTAAAAGGGAAAAACGGGGTAAAATTTAGTTCGTCGAACCTATGAATGTGTCATAGGGGCACAATCACAATTATCCGAGTTACTCTCATGAGAAACTAAAGAAAAATATTTTTGAGGGTTTTGTGAAATTCGCATACCTAGGCGTATCTCTCTATAGACGAAAGCATAGAAGCATGGAATTAGAGGTAGCCTTGGCCCTAGAGGAGGGGGGGGGGGTGCATTGTAAGCGCTTCGAGCGGAAACCCCAAATTCATGTGTTTGAAAAAAACTGGTTTCACGTAAGTGCCTAGCATCCAGGGCTATATTAGTTATATGGCAATCGATTATATCGCGGAAAAAAGAGTTCGACGTGTAAAGCTGTAGCAGATTAATAGTAAAATTTGCTGGGACCTAAGGATTGAAGGTGTGTGTACAGTCTGGCTTGTTGGTTGTCTACACTGGTTGTGTATTATTTATTCATGTCATACATAAGGAAAAGTTATTAGCAAATAGGTTATAAAGAGTTCATATTATGCTTATATTCTCGGAGGCTACAAAAAAAACTACCCAGTATATTTTTGTTTCGTGAGATCTTTTAAAATCATTATTCTCAAATACTAGAGGGGAGGGGGGCCAGCTCGTAGATCAGGGGGCTGGTTGAAGGTAGGTAATTAACTCCTCGATAGAAATAAGGGACAGGTCTTAGAAGGTTAGGCGACATTCGACTCAGATGGTGGCGAAATGGGAGGGTTAAAGATGATTATAATGAATATAAACTGCCTACCTTGGAACAGGCGGCAGCCTTAGTTAAGTTATGACTTTTATTTATTTTAACTACTGATAATTTGAAATCAATAAATTTGAATTTTAATGAACGTATATCTTAGAAACGGCTGAAGGTGGAATCGTGCAATTCAGGTTAACGTTTCCCCCGTAAAAAAATAATATGATTGTGTTATACAAAATTCATTAATCCATACAGAGAAACAGAAACAGAAATTCGAATAAATTGCTTTCTACTAGGAGACATATTTCATAATTCTACAACGGAATGAATGAGGGTAGATATTTAGACTTAAAGTGAACTTCAATTATCGAAATAATATATATATATACGGGCAACGCCAGCTCTCGGCCGGCGTTCGAACCCGGTTGGGTGCCATTGCGGCACCTCAGACCGCGCGGTTCGTTTCTCCGCTAGCCTTGGGCGACTAACTGTTAATATTCGATTAAAATATATGGCGGAATTTAAATATTATTAATTTAGCTTGTATATGAGATATTGCAGCCAAAGTGTGATTTCGGCTCATCTGCGAATTAAGGGGTATTCTGGTCTAGGAATTTGAAAAAATCGTTTTTTTTTCTTGCATATTTTCAAAGTTTAGACCTTTAAGAATACGTCCTCAAGAGGATTTTTTGAAATTCGAATTATTTTCGGAGTTACAGCGACTTTTGTGACGTGGCAAATAAACCGATCGTGCCGGAACGAATCGATAATAGACGGTATGTAATCCCCGACTTCATGATTATGAAGCTAAAACAGCTCGCTTAGCTGAAAGAACTTCAGAAAATGTTAATTTTGAAGTAGAACCAAATGTGAGATTTAAGTACCATTATCTGAGTTACGCTAAACTTTGTCTCAAACTTTAAACGCTCTTTTCTCGAAACTACTTTTTCGACCTACTCGACATGATGTCTAGTTTTAGTTAAATGATTTATTTGACATTTGTTGCAAATCATCTATGCTCTGCAAATCATCTTTGCAACCATCTCTGTATCCGAGCATGGATTTTGAAAAAACAAAATGCAATTTTTAAAAAAAACTGTAATTTTTTTTAAATCGTAGTCATTTTGCGGAAAAAAGTAACTTTCTCTCCAAGGCCCGGGACATAATGACGTCCTTACTAATCAAGATTTTTTTGGTTTTCTTTGTTTTACAACACTACAAGGGTTGGAAACATGTCGAGCAAGACGCGCCTTTTTAAGCCCCCACTTCACTAGCCTTTAACTCTGGATGTTTGTGTTTTTTTTGTATTTATGAAACGCAAATGAACATTTTGTAAAAAAATAGATTGTAAAAATGTTTCTTTTATCCTACTCGGGGAACGCCTGAAATTTAGGCATCTAGACCAGAATACCCCCTTAAATTTTAAGTCTCTAAGTCCAATGTTTCGAGGATTATATATGACTAGTGCGCTCCCTGATAGGCCGATTTTCAACCACAATATGTTCAACTCTTGTCATGACCAAATGATGCTTGCATGCCAAATTTCAGCTCAATCGGATTGGGCGTTTGGGCGCTATTGTGGAGACAGACAGACATTATATACACACAGACTATTTCGGAGACAGACGCTATTATAGGTACACATAGACTTTAGTCTGGAAATGGTCCTAATCCTCTCAGGGGGCATAGATATTTCCATCTTCATCTCGGAAAAAATGGCGTTTTCACAGGACTTTCCTTTTGGTCGGTTGGTGGACCTGGAGAGTGAAATATATAATAAAAATAAATCTAAATCCTGGATAACGAGGCGAATTATAATATCTTTTAAAAATTGATGCTCTCTTCTTTATGTCCGGAATAATAAACCCAATGGACTTTACTAAGTCCAATATTTCGAGACAATACTAAGTCCAATATTTCGAGACAATACTAAGTCCAATATTTCGAGACAATACTAAGTCCAATATTTCGAGACAATACTAAGTCCAATATTTCGAGACAATACTAAGTCCAATATTTCGAGATTGAAGTATGATTAGCGCGCCCTCTTGTGGACCGATTTCAACCACAATTCTTTTCTCTTCAATTCCTTTCTTTTCAACTCTTGCCATGACCAAATGATACTTGCATGCCAAATTTCAGCTCGATCGGATGATACGTTTGGGCGCTATAGTGGAGGAATACACTCTCTCACACACGCGGATATGCTTTAGTCTGGAAATGGTCTTAATCTTCTCGGAGGGGGAGGGGGTGTCAAAATGTATACAGGATGAATTTTTAATTAGTGACATACTTGTAGTAGTGGGTGAATCAGTACGACAAAGTAAGCCACTTTTGGTATTTTTTTTTTGAAAAAAAAAGAAAAATATATTTTTATTCTATTTGTCAAATTTGTAAATCTTATCTAATTGAAGAAAAGTTTGAGAAGCATCGACCGTTCTGCACCATCTAGCGGTAGGTAAAAATCGCTAATAAATAATATTAGCGATATTTTACCTACCACTAGATAGAGCATCGTGCTCATAGCTTTTTAAACTATTAAAAAAAAAAAAAAAGTTGCTTAGTTTGTTGTACTGATTACCCACTACATGGATGTCACTAATTAAAAACTCACTCTGTATACATTTTGACACCCTCTCCCCCCCCCCCCCCCCCCCCCGAGACGATCAAAACCATTTCCAGACTGGTCTCTCTGTTGCGTAAATTCCTCCACTATAGCACCCAAACGCTTCAGTTTGTAGTACTGATTCACCCACTACAAGGATGTGAATAATTAAAAACTCGCCCTGTATACCTATCCATCATCTCAAAAAAAAATGTTATCGTATTTACAATACTCCTCATCGTTGGTAGGCCGGTGAAGTAAAAACAACAATGAAAATAATGAACATTTATTTCATATCAGCATTTGCAGTGACAATGACGCGCAAACTGGTATTTTCATCGCTGACAATTTCCACTTGAAAATTATTATCGACAGCAGTATCGTTTAAAGGAGCTAAATTTACATTACTAGGGATGTTGCTTGAAACATTCCGATTTTTATACTTCATTAATGCCTTGAGATTCCTGCACAATTCCGGATTTGTTATTTTTAATGCTTCCGGTTTAATTTCAACCTTGTTCACAGGTTTTAAGTCTGGAATTGGACTGTGCGTGACTTCCGGTATTACAATAGAAGTGTCAATCTGCGGTAATTTAGCGGTTGTACAGCTTTGTAATTTGCTTTCAGCATTTTCATTTATTTCAGTGTTTAGGTTGCTGTTTTCTTCACAAATGATTTCGTTTTCAGCGCATCCAAAGTAATCTTTCACACAAATTGCACCATCGTCTTCACTAAGTATTTTGAAACCATCTCCTAAGACATCGAAAGCGGGCGGATCGACGAAATCATCCTCGAATGCATTCCTCGATATGTAAACAAGCGGGTTTAAACCAAGCGGATACATGCATTTCACATTTTTGCATAAAATAACAGCCGTTTTGAGGTTAATTTGAAAAGCTTCCGGCGAACCACCACACAGCGGGCATTTAGTAATAGGCGCCTGGAAAATAAAACATTTTAATACGGTAATCTAATGACGTAAAAGCAATCTAAACACATACCCCAGACTCAAATAAGAAATCCAAATCCATGTTTTTTATTGCGATTCCTAGCGTCGCGCCGCCGGCGAAAGAGCTCAACAACTTGTCAGTTGTCAACAACCAGCTATCAAATATATTTTTTTTCCTTCAATACGATTCGGATTGAAGTCTTTTTGCCAAATGAACAATCACGGCCTTCTTTATTCGAGGCCGGTCAGGCAGCAATCAAAACCAAACCAAAACAACATAAAAGGCAAGTAGGTATTTAATATCATCATAGTATACACTCTCTTAAGAGAATTATCATTGTTATTATAATTTATATAAAATAAAAGCACTTATGGACGGATTATTAATTAAATAGTATGACAGGCATGTACTTATCCAACTAATTGTACCATATTATAACATTCGTTGTTTAGAAAAAAAAATAAAACCTAAGAACTATTATTTACCTAACTAAGATTTATAGCGAATCGCAAAATAGGAATGTAACAATTTCATTTAAATATTGTGCACAATTTATCACCAGATTTCGTTTGAGATTCTTCAATTTTAAAAAAACGTTTATAAAAATTAGCATTCAAACAAAAAAAACAGAAAGTAGCAAGACAGACTAGCACCGGTTAAGAACTCCATATAGGACTAGAACATAGAAAGAATGAAGAAAAGTGAGATTGCAAAGAAAGTTCAGTCGTTTTTTGTTTTTTTGTTTGTTGATAAAATGAGACCACAACTACCCTACAATGCATTACACACCCTAAATATAACAGTGAACTATAACCATTAATGTTTTTTTTAATATTACACGGATGTGTCGGATCGTGCCGCATTGTCCAAGTTGCCTGAAACGGTGAAGATGTTGTGATCGGCGAGTAAATCGGGACGCGTGAGTAACTGCTCCGTTGAACGTGCGCCGTTGCCGCCTACATTTCTTTGCAGGCTGCGCCGTAGCATGTTGCGTAAAAGGCTCGATGTTCCGTTGGAGTACCGCAAACTCGCACTAAAATAAAAAATCATTTATCACGCTGTTCGGTTATTGTGTAGCGAGAAATCGTACCTCCTTATGCCCCGGCTCAATCTAGCGGACAAATTAACTTGGGGAATGTCAGTAGATGATGTTTGTTCGTTTGGCGGTACGGAAGTGGTCGCTTGATCGCCCCAGCTTTGCGTAATACGGGCCACACCCCGCCTGAAACTGCGGCGTATCCTGGCGAGTTGGGCGGCGGCCGCCCCTGTCGCCGTAGAATAAGACGGAGGAGGACTATACTTTGGTGGAGGACCCGCCACCACCGTGTTACCACTGTAAACGAAAATTCTGATAAGTTTTACGAAAGTCTAATAATGCAAAATCTTATTTCAGCAATACTCTACCTGTTGCCGTTTTCATTACTCGGAGTCGAGGAACGAGGCGGCTCCAAATGCGGCGGTAAAATCGTCGCACTATCGCTTTGCGTAAGATCCGAATCGGATATAATTGGACGGTATAAATTTTGAATTCTCTAAAACAAAAAAATATATATTCATGAGTAAGAACCCAGACTCATGGATTGAGCAAATCAAGTTACCACTAAAATATCAGGGTCATCCGAATTGACGTATCTGTATATTTGTATAATAGCTATGAAGGGCACCATCAGCAGCAATGTCAATTGAGCTCCGCCACCGAGTTGTCGGCTCCAGTCCGACCAGTAACTGTATCGACTCGGTATTGGATACCACACGTACAACTGTCGATATCTGCCCGATTTAAAATCAACCACACCGAGAATCTGAAATTAAACAAATTCATAAAAGGCTTTCAGACCTAAATGAAGTCTAGGGTGCAAAAGGGTTTATTTGTTTGTTTATACTCTTTATTGCGAAATTTCACAATGGGCGGGTCTATTGCCATACGACAATATCTTCCAACCAACCCTACTATGAAATGTTTATATGTATGTGTGCGTGTAACATAAGTGTAAGTGTGTGTCTTCTTGTTATTGCGTTCGATCGACAGAATTGAAATGCAATTTCGTTAATTTTATCCCAACGGAAAATGGTAACCCAGCCGGGAATCGAACCTGGAACCTTACAAAGTAAGATCAGGCAACCTAGCTACTATGCCACCACTATATGTAGAAGGGCATTAATCGATTTAAAAAAAAGGTAAATTGCAGTTATGAAGATTGCAGTTTGAAGAAAGACTGTAATTTATAACTTAATAATTTAGAGCACTGCTACGACTGATATAAAGATCGTATGGTTATTCATTGACTTATTTTTAGTTTCGTTATGTTAGAAATGTTGCTGATATTTAATTTGACATTCTTTACAAAAGGTGTTAGGGGACGTTCAAGTATTTTGTAAGGCAATTTGGGAGGAAGGGGGGGTCTTGTAAAACATTGATGCATTACAGGGGTTCGAACAACGCGTTACGTAACATTGTTTTTTAATTTTTTATTTAAGAATTTATTAGTAAAAAAAAAGCTAAAATAGGAGAATGCATGAGAAGAACAATGGTGGATGAAGTTAAAAATGTATGTAAGGACAGGGCCAAGTCAGGAAACCGGCAAAATTTAATGTAAGATTAGTAGTAAAAGTATATTAATGACAAATTTGAGCCCATTTTAGCATAATATTTTAAACTTAAGCAAATGTTTATTACATGATGTGTGATTGTTTATTAAATAACATTATGATATTTGGATATAATAACATTATAAATAAAATAAACAATATACGCAAGTATTGTGAGTTAGAAATCTCTTGTTTTATTTATTATTACCGCAAACGCGATTCAAACAATAACAAAGGTATTTTAGCGACTTTCCGGCACTTCGCAAAATGTAATTGTGACTTTTAGGTAAAAATGTTCACTTGGGTGTTACGTAACGTTTAGGGAGGGGGAGGGGGTACAGAAAAACGTTACGGCGCATTACATGGGAGGGAGGGAGGGCCAAAAATCTTTAAAAATTACATTACGTAATACTTGAATGCCCCCCTATCCCTCCTTGTTGCTCCAAATGGTGAAAAAATAAACCGTTTACTTTGTAATATGTAACTAGGCAAAAACATTACGTTATTAGTTTTTTAACGCTTACATTTCTATATATAATACTCCATATTGTATACAATTTGTAATCCGAGTTATTAAAAATAGATTAAAAAATAGATCCGGGCAGATTAGCAGATATTCCCTCAGGACTACTTTCTGGATTTTCTCTGAATGTTATGACGCTTGCTAACCAATTGGCAGATTCTGGTTTCATATATCGCATTAGGGACAAAAAAAAAATTTTTTGAGTTTTATTCCAGCATATGCCACTGATTGCAAGTTCAAGTCTCCCTTGCTTTTTAGGTGGGATATATTAAGGTCTTCACTTGAACCACTCAAAGACATTTTTATATTTTAAAAAAAACAAACTCTTTAAACTGAGACGTGTCAGGAGATGGCAACTAATGGGTGCAACAAGGACATGTGACATAAACTCACAAAAAATTTCACAGCTCTGTCTATATGTAATGGTTATAAAATAGGTTTATGCCACACAATACCTAAATGGCATCACCTGTAAATTAAGCATAGGTTGCAACATATGAGGCATAATGTCCTTGTTGCACCGAACGAGTCAATTGTTTTAATATCACTCACCAAAAGTAGCACTGGAAGCAAGACGTTCCACGTGAAGCTGAGCAACGAAGCGACAAGAGACGGCGGTTGCCTCGGGCATCCCGGGAAAAGAGAAAGGACCACCCGATCACCGGAGTACGGTCGTCCGCGCACAGCAAACAAAGCCACGATCAAAACGCACCACAAAATGCATTGGCACCAGACGCCAACCGTCACGTAATCAAACCAGTGCAGCATATTTAATCCAGCCTAGCGACAAAATTAAATATAAAATAAACAAACAAAAGTAGAGAGATCTGGTCGACAACTGAAAAATAATAACATACGTCAGTGGTCAGAGGGAGTCCTATTAAAAATCCTAATATGCAGCTGAAGAATGTTATCGTCGACTCTTTCTCGGCCAGCATCTTCCTGTCCATGGCCACGAGACCGGATATTACGCCTCGCCAGATAACCATTTGCTGAGCGAGCCCGAATAGTATCATAGATAGGTAGAATATCACAGGCCAAAATGGAGAAAACTGAAATTGAAGTAACAAATCATTTGGTATTTATGCAGTTTAGCAAACTCTTCTATTAGTCCAAGCATTGAGATCTAAGCGTGTCGTTTCCAGGAAAAAAATCCGGAAGTATTTTTCTCAACGGTTTTATATGTATCTTTAGACGCTGAATTCGTTTTTTAACTTTACGACCTCGCCAGAGGTAAGCTTTTTACTTCAGGAATCGCGAAAAACAGCAAAACTTTTGCATTACATTTTGTTTTTGACTTATAATTCACGGATAGAGGATTTTTTGATTTAAAACGACTATTTAAAACTAAATTAGGATGACTATTTAAGACGACTATTTAAAACAAAATTAGAGTAGATAAAATTTGCTACAATTCATATTTATTGACTTAATTCGCTAAAGCGCGCTCAGAGCGCGCGAGAAAACCTCCATATGCTTGGACTATACATTGCAGATGTTTCAAAGTCACCCCACTATAATCATGACATTGATTCCGCATCTGTAAAAATCAAAAATCTTATGTTGAGACTTCCAGGGTTTGCAAATAAGAGATTTTTGTGGAAAAAAAAACTGGTTTTTTTCCAAAAGCACCCAGAGAAGTGGGAAAAAGATCAGAAAACTTTTACAACAAGAGTGGCGGCATCTACCAACTACCTGATCCCCCTAGTAAAAACTACCTTTGCTCAAAGGCAAATGTATGTTATGGCCTTTTATTTTTCTTTCCTTTTCTCTCGTCTTTTTTTCTTTTTGAATTATATTAGTTTAATACTATTACTCATGTTTTTACACCATCTGCATGATGTGCATCTAGATACAGGCCTGATAAGCCTCGTTAAATGTGCATAGCGCAATTTGTGACAAAGCTGTATAAATCTTAAGCTGTTCTTTACAATGTATAAGTTATTTATTTCGATAACAATGTAACTAACTACTTTGCTTTGTACAAGTATTAAATAAATAAATAAACCTTATAAATATACGAGATATAAGCGTAGAAGCATCAAACACCTATATGGCAGATTGTTAGTTTTTATCAAAACGATTCATAAACACTTTTATGGCAGTAGATTAAGTTAGTTTAAAAAAAACGCTTCATAATAGGTATGGCCGCAAAAAAAAATACAAATATTATTTTTGATTGTCCCGATTTTAGTTTTGTCATAATTTCAAAGGTATTTGATAAATGAGATTTGTTGTACATTGTTCTGAAAAACGAGCTTCTGCTTAGATTATTTTCAGAAATCTAACCTAACTATCCATTAAAAAAAGTTTTTTTAAAAATATAATTTTAATAGTAGGTATCTACTGCTTTCACCCCATAAAAACTTTTTGTCTAACTAGCCCTTGTATCGAAAACTGCTAACACTTCCAAAACAGAATTGTTTTTTCGTATTTTTAAATTATACCTAAGCTTTACGATACTTCCTCAATGTCTTTCTAAACATGCTAATGAAAAAAATCTTTTTAGTTACCATTTTAACTGTTTTTAAAAAAAGTGTCCAATTTTATGATGACTGTGTAATGTCATGAATGTAAGGTTTGTTTCTATCAATTTCCTTTGAGTTATTTGGTTATTTTTGCTATTTTCATAAATGGCAACACTATTGAGCAACAAGCAAATAAAAGTTGGCGACATTTATTAGAATGAAAATCGTGATTTGTGTTGACATCAGATTTGTCATCAAAAAATATTGTTTCTATAAAGGTTTATTATCACAGAAAACGATAAACCTACGTCACAATCCATACTTGTTTGCAATGAAACGATATTTGAATTTTAGTTTTTGTCTCACGCTTTTTTATGTCATGAATTTAACGAAAAGTGTAACGTAAATGTGTAACATTCAGTCATGTATGTAATGTGTGTTACGAATATTGTTTGTACATTTTTTTGCGGCCATATATGAGAGCAGGTCAAGTGTTTTCTTTAAAAAAAACAGATTTAGCAAACAGCGGTAATTCCGATCATTGTATTCGTTTCTGTAGGGTTGAGTATAATAAATAAAGATGGTCACCTTATCAGCTCCTAAAGCAGCGACTGCAGCCGGAACTAAATCGGTGAGTAGTTCAAGCGGTTGGTAACCACTGTAATGCGCTGGATCGTTGCTAGGCTGCCATGTAGTTATACCCAGCATGCTAGCATATTGTGCCATATATCTCACAGGGGTATTTATACCAGCGTGGCTGGTGTGCATGAATACTGCAGATGATTGATCCTCTGAAACCAAAAAATATGGGATGCAATCGAAAAAAAAATAAAAGATTAAAATTTAATTTCTGTTCTATCAAAAGCCACTAAATGCATTTTCACATAAACTGAGATAAATATACCATTCGGTTTGTTTTTAAGTATTCCTTCCAGCAAAGAATCGCCAAGATTGTAATCTATTAAAAGCTGTTTGATACTACCTGTGACAAAATTCATTATGACGCTAAATGTATTTAGAGTTATTTCAATGGCAGCCAAAGCTCATTTAAATGATTTAGATAGTTTCGGATGGTGTTTCCTAATTCCACAATATTTAGTGAATGAAGCCATCCAATATCAACATTTTACAATAAATAAAATGTATTGTTTGTAAATTGTTCAGAAAACGCCTCAAAATAGATCAAAACATGTTTTTGGCATTATTTTTCTACTTCCAGTGCTAACTGCTGGGGCGCCAAAATAGCCGATGGGCCTTTTGCGGTGGTTGAGGATATGTACGGATCTACCGTACATAGCCGTTTCGGCTATCCTCCATATAAAGGTTGAGTGTTTAATTAGTGACATCCTTGTAGTGGGTGAATCAGTACGACAAACTAAGCAAATTTTGATATAATAATATATTTTAAAAAAAAACTAAAAAAAAAATTTTTTACATTATTTGCTTTTTTTTTTATTAATATAAAAATCTATGAGAACGACCTATCGCTATCTAGCGATAGGTAAAAAAATCGCTAATAGTATTTAATAGCAATATTTCACTTACCGCTAGATGGCGCAGCGCGCTTATTGCTTCTCAAACTTTAATAGATACAATTTACAAATTTGACAAAAAAATGTTTTAAACAAAAATATATATATTTTGTTTTCACAAAATTTTATATCAAAATTTGCTTACTTTGCCGTACTGATTCAACCACTAGAAGGATGTCACTAATTAAATACATCCTGTATATAATATAAATATTATGTCATATACATGAGTAAAAAAATATATATTAGGTGACAAGAGCAAATTCATAAAAAAACGAGATTGTTAGTATTTATGTACAAAATCTGGCACGAGCGAAGACTGGTTTTTGAAAGGTTAAATAATTAATAAAATATTTTTTTGACTTTCGAAAAGTTCACTTAATGACAGTTGTGGATTAATCCACGGTCACTAGTTACGGAAAACCACTTTCTTTTATTATTTTCTATGTAATAGTAGCATGTTTTATGTTAATTGAAGAATATAATAATTGTATTAATAACTTTAAAGGTTCTCTGACAAGGTTCACTGATTGTAATTGCCTCGCATTGTCGAGCAATTCATATTTGAAATTCGAAAAACATTAAAATGCAAATATCTCAGAACCATTAAATTGTCATTTGGTGACTTCCGACTGAACATAAACAAAATAAAATAATGTTACCATAGCTAACAGGAAATATGCGATATCCCTGGTTCACGAGCACGGCCAGACTGGCAACCCCGATCAGTGAACTCACATAAAGAGTAAAAATAGTTGCAACAACGGCGATCACGCTCCCCCAGAACACGGAATGGGCTCCTCGCTTTGCTCCATCTGCACCCGCAGTCTGCGCGGCGACACCCAGCAAGCCCCACGTCAGAAATGTTTCTTGTGCTGCGGCAACCCAACTCTGCAAAAATATTTTTATTTCACTCATTACACCATTAACTAAAGTAAACTAGATAATCTTAGCCTGTACACAGTTTAACAGATTAAAAAAAAAACAAACAGTAGTGTCTCTTAGAACTACGTCTAGAATCCAAGGGGTCACATATGACCACCACATGTTTACTACTTCTCCAATATTTGAGAAATTCGCGAACCTTCGCACGCGCGTAACGCTAACGAAAGGAATTCGTCGATACCCCTCTGCTCACTTCCCTTGCACTCTATCCCCGCTATACGATGTTGCTTGAGAGTGCATCTACTGTTCTCTCGGTATACTGTGGCCCGTAGAATGCACAAAAGTGTAATTTTTCGGTCACTCAAAAACCCCCAGCCATCAGTCTTAGGCCAGCACCACACTTGTCCAACATACGCCACGTACGCAATGCATTATTATGCATTACGTATGCACCGTTGCGTGGGATAAGTGTCTGCTATCATGCAAATTCAAGGGCCAGACATAAATAATATGTTGCGTATGTAGAACAAGTGTGCAGGACCCCTTAATTCTCTGGTGTAGTAGGACCTTTTTTATTCGGATTAATGAAAGTTGGTATTATAACGTTTTTGATTTTAGGCAACTATAGCTTTTAGCCAAGTCGAATTTTGTTCAAAAAATTTTAAAAGTCAAACGATCCGAGGTCGAATGATAGTCGATATAGCTGCTGCTGTTGTTGACTGGCAACGACACTAGTATGAAAAATTTGGATAGATAGATAAAGGTCTAAAGTGCACTTTGATTAAAGTCTCATTTTGTAATACCTTTAAATACTAATTACTGTGTGAAAGATCGTAAAAAAAATCTAAAGTGGTCTTAAATTACCACATTTATGACCAAATGTAGTTTATTTAATTTTTATAAGTCGAACATTTTAAATGAACCAAAACCCTTTCTGAGTGGTACAAGATTTTAATCAAAAATATAGTAATTATTTTTATTTCTGAAATTTTACCGAAAAACTTATAAAATCTGCAAGATTTTGACTTCTTAGAAACTGAGGTATGTTATTTATAAAATCAAAATCATAAAGCTATTTGATTGATATTTCTCCGCCTATTACTGATAGATTATTAAATAAAGCTTAATAGACGTTTATCTAACTAATCGTATAACATAACTGAAATATTTGAAGGGTTTAAAGCTTTACTGTAATACCATAAAAACGCAGAAAGAAAAGTTGCCATATATTAACTCTTTATTGTTACACAATTCAAATGAATATCACATCATTCGATCACTTACATTAAGTAGTTGTACAATATTAAAAAATTAAAACATCTCGTTTACCAAAAATAAATAACTGAAAAGAACTCATAAGAAAATAAGTATTTATGGTAAAACATAATATCATAATAAAATATTTTTCTTCATATAAATCTTTCGAGGTTTGCTATCGCATCTCCCGTTCGTTTCCTGAGGTACTTGTTTGTACGAGTTGATATTGAGCGGACCTCCGTAAATAGAAATGGGCTCGCACTGAACGTATCCTAATTTCGCGTAGAATACTTCCTTGTCGATGGTTGAGAGATAGATGGTGTGCAATTTGAGTTGAGCTCTGCAGTAGTCTTCGACGCGGTTCATGAGGTAGGTGCCAAGTTTCTGTCCGCGGAGCGGCTTGCTTATGACCATCGATTCGACGAAGCAGCTTCGTGGGATGCTCGGTATTGGCGTTAGTTTGCAATGGCCGATCACGTCCGTTTTGTTAAGCAGCACCAATGAAGTGGGCAGCTCGTCGCGGGAGGAGTTCAGACTCATCATTCGAGCTGTCTCGCTCCTCTCCCACTCGTCGTTGATGAGTATGCAGCAGGCCTTCATCAATTCCGGACGTTTGTGCAATATCACCACTTTGAGATCCTTAAAATCCATTTTCGTGCGCTGCAAAATTACGGATTACATCGTATGAGCCGGTGCGAGCGATAGCTGAAAGCGTAGCGCCAAGCGACATTGAAAACAGTGTAAAACATTGCGTCGCGAGCTGCGAAAGCGAATATGCGCACGGGCCATGTTCATTTCCTAATACAATTACCGATTTATTTCGGCCAACGACAGCCGTAATAAAACTGAAAACCGTCAAAATAAATCGCTGTCGCCTGTCAATTTTATTTGTCCGATAAATGTCAAATCTGACAGTTCCGCGTTTCGTTCATTTTCAAATAACGTTCCAATGGATACTTTATGCGGTAATTTAAAACCACGTTTGAAAATAATATTGTAGACCGACGATATAAGGGCGCGAACTCCAACGAGAAAATGAATAATGATTATTGATTAAGATAGGAGGAACACAACCGCGACGCGGCTGTCGCCCCGCGCGTACGATTATCGTATTGATTGTACCTGTGAAGGAGTATCGACAATGTGTGCCACTTTTTAACAATGAATATTCTACAAAAACAAACAGCTATTCAACTGTCGCTGCATATTTAACGATTCCTAGTAAAATACACTGTAAAATATGAGTTAATGGGTGTTTATAGAGTCGATGCGAGTATACTTTTGAATTCGTTCGACTCGGAGTCGAACAAATGCGTCGACATAGTCGACTTTTTTATTATTCGCTCGTGTTTCGGTCGTATGTCTAATAGTTTATTCGTTCGGTCAGCCCGCGATCCGGTGACCGAATTCAAAAGTGGAAGTCATGTTGACTTTTTCGTTCGAGTCGTTTATTGAGGGCCATGGATATGAAATATATCTGTCAGCTCAATAAAATCCAGAAATTACCATATGTTGTAAAAAAAGACGTAGAATAAAAACGAAACAATCACAACTGACACATTAATTGGCAAGATTTATTGCTTTCATATACCTAGTCCAAGTCAGCGACAAAAGAGTACAAGTTTTGGAAAAGCTGACATTTTCAGGTCAAACCGTAGTTTGGTCATAAAATGCCGGGCTACATGTAGTCAGCAGACCAGATTCCAGGCCGCTTGGCGCTGGCGTACTAGGAAAGGTGTAATTATAATTTGTATTCCCAAAGTGTTTTGGAATAGCTGGAAATCACCAGTATACAGTGGTCAGACAGAATCGAACGCATGGCGTCAGTATATATTTATATTGCACCATTATGACCATTATATTGTGCGGCAATTGACCGATGCGTGACATGGTATAGAGACGCTGACGCTACGGGCTCAATTATGAAGCAGTCTGATCATATATATTTCCAGTTCTTTATTGCATCAACTGTCTACTTGATGAAATTTTAGCTTTTCCAAAACTCTTTGGGGGTACTAATTAAAATTACACCTTTCCTAGAATCTGGCTTGCTGACTAGCCCGGCATTCTATGGCCAAATGGCGGTCTGACCTGAGCATCAGCTTTTCCAAAACTCTGCACTTTTTTGTCGCTGGCTCCCCAACTAATATTAGTCATATTGTCAGTTAAACCACCTGGACATCGTTCGACCTTGGGTCATCTTTGAATGCCGCGCCACAGTACTTAGCCGTCCGAATAAATTATTCGAACGAAGTCGTCGACTCGGCTTTAAGCCCATTTTCATAATAGCGACGGGCGAGTCGCGCTTTTGTTATTTAAAAAAATGTTATTTATAAAAAATAAACGAATACGAATAAGCCGCGCTGATTTTCGCTAATAATTGTACGATTACTAAACTATCGCACAAATTCACGCTCACAAATGATTCTCTTCTCTTTTCTGCAGCCGCGTTAACATTTTGGGAGAACGCCTACGCGGTTTCCCAATCGCGCGCGTTTAGCCCTAAATTTAAATAAGAGATTACATGCCGTCGCGTCTGCCAGACACGCATGCACTAACACAGCGCCGCCATCATTATTTCAGGATCCGCACGCGCGTCCCCGCCTCCAATAAATAATTCCCGACATTGACATTACGCCTAAACTTATTAACACCATGTGCATTTTAACCGTAAGTTTATTTATAGAGGAGAAAACGGCGGGAAATGTTCACGAGATGAGTAGTAAGCTCAGTCACTGACAGAGCTGAGTTTAGGTAAAAGGATTTGGCGGGAATGATACGAGGTTGCCAACCGTCACTTTTTGAACTAAAAAAGCGGCAGGTATTGCATGTCAAATTTCGTAAAATGAATACAAAATAATAACACATATCAATGTATTGAAACAGTATATGATTTTTTTTTTCAATTTTATAGCAGAACAATCAAAAATCATTCATGTACTACCCTGGTAGTTTGTTTTCCAGATTTTCCAAAAAATATTACTTTCTGAAAAATATGCTACATTAAAAAACCGCATCTACATGTGTACCTATATCTCTATTCGCGAAGGTGTGCAATAATTGTACAGCATATCATTAGTGTCTTGGCATCTAATCGATTAATTAAATGATGATTCGAGGGAGTTAACCTTGGCAGACCTTCAAGTGTGGTAAGGTCAAAAACTCATGCCCATTCACCTTGACAAATCTATATACAAAACTTTGTTCCTCTTCCTGTAATTTTAAGGTGTTACAATTTTATAATTTGCCAGTCATAATTTTCAAAGCACTTGATGTTTACCTGTGAAGCAAATGAGTTTCCTCTTAAAAATATTACAAAACCATGATTTCTACGATTAATATGTCACCTCGACGACCACGAATTAGAAAACATCTACATCGAATCTACGTCCAAAATCGAATCTCTTCTATTTTTCAAAGTGATGACACTTCTCCTGCTTTAAACCTAGAAAGCTAACATTTGTCAAAACGACAAGCTTCTAATAAATATCTCCCTCTCCCTTTTTAATCGTTTTACTTACACTCACGGTTTTACGCCAACTTAGTGACCGCTAGACTGCATCAGGTGGTGGTTGCAGTTAGCCGGTAATTAATTTAGTTTTTGAGATACCTACTGCATACTCGTCAGTTTGACGAATGGTTAGCTTATGTGTAACTTTTACACCTGTACTTCCGCCTTTACTGCGCCAAAAAAATCTAAATATTTTGATAATTAACGTTCTGTTGTAGGCTTTGTAATTTAATTATATATTTAATAAAAAATACTTTCTTAACAAGTTCCTGATTTAGTCATTGTAAGTATAACTGCCTTATTGATCTCAAAGAAACATATGCCATTTAAGATTTGTGATTTAGTATAAATATACAAACCCAGCATTCAATACCAATTGCGGCATTCAATACCCAATGCCGTTTTTGCTACATTAAAAGCAAATTAAAGTCAGATATGGTCATTCTGTAAACAAACAAACGCGACATCTTTGCTAACATGCCTGTAGAATACCACTGAATCATTGCAGAAGAAACTGTAATTCCAACAGTTTCCAGGTGCTTGTTACAGTATTTTTGAAATTACCTCGATATACAAAAAGGTATATGAAGTTATAGAATGGCAATGAATAAGCAGAGATGTTAATCGTGCGACTGTGAACTGCCGACTGACAAGCGGCCTTTCATGACGAAGCCGGATGGCCTCTTTTCCGCAGCATAACTGCCGACGACAGATGCCAGGTGCTATATATTCAACCGCTAGGATGCCAAAATGGCCGATCGGCCTTTCACGGTGGTTGACATATCCACGCATAGCCGTTTCAGCCAGCCTCCATATATATTATATAAATATATAATATACATGACTAACAAGATTCATTATTAGATCACAAAAGAGAATTCATAAAAAAACGATATTGTTAGTATTTATATACAAAATCAACCAAAAAAGGCAGGCTTCCGAAAGGTTAAGTAAAGAGTTAAGTTTTTTGGGAGGAATTACTACTAAGCAGGTAAGAGAGGAAGGCCGATCGGCCTTTTGCTGTGGTTGACAGATCCGCGCATATCCGTTTCAGCCGGCCTCCATATATATTATATAAATGATACACGACTTAACAAGATGAATTATTATGTAATAAGAGAGAATTCATTAAAAAAAACGATACTGTTAGTATTAAAAAACAAAATTGACCGCGGTCTTTTAGCGCGCGAAGCTGGCTTCCGAAAGGTTAAATGTCGATGTTGCCAGTACTGTACTTGACCTACCTAACAATTGCACTTAATCAATTTTGGCTATCAGCTATCATGTATCAGGCTTCGCTAGGTTAGTTCTGATGATAATTGAGTTTGGGGTTGGCTATCAGTAGTCCGACACCCGCACTTAGTCCTCCATGTGGAGCCTTAATAAGAGATCACTTATACTTCCTTGCTTACAGGTTCTGCAGCCAGCTCACTCCAGATGCTATTTGCAGGATCTTCACAGGTCACCATATCCACCGAGTAGCTTCCCGTGATCTTCTTGTGAATAATGTTAATCGCGCCATTGGTTATATAGCATATTAGATTGATCAACGGGGTACTTTAGCAACTTTAGCAACCAGTAAATAAAATACAAACGGAGCTGCCATAGAAATTACCGACCGGAGTCGGGCCCATCATAATACTATTTTATTTTTACACTTCTGGGGGGTGAGCAGTGGATTCCGGACTTACGAACCGGCTGTGGTAGGTTTAGGACAGCTGTCTTGCCACATGTGAGCGTTCACCTTACCACCCATTCACTCCCCCTTCGAAGCCATAGAATTTGAGATGCAGAAATCGCGGTTTTAGATAATTTTTCTAGAAAGGAGTTGATTATTTTCCTGGAGAGACCAAGATCTTTAAAAAGGTGAAACAAAGATTTAGCTGGCAGGCCACGAGCGCCTACTTCCACCGCGTGAAGGTGAACAGTGAAGCCGTTCCGGGTGACGGCATTTGCGAGGTCATGGTATTTATTTAATTTGTACTCGTGGTCTTTTGGGATATTTGATTCCCATACTTTTACTACGAAACACAACACGTAGATGGCACTCATATTTCAAAAAATGGATTAATCTTCTATTATTATGTTCAATATGGCGACTTTCGTGGTATAACAGTATGGTGGCGCACTGTAGGTAGCGCTTTAAACATCCCTATACGGAATAAAATAATAATATAATAACAAACGAATTTTTAAATCATACATCTTATATAAAAGCACAGAAGCTCTTATTAAGGGTCATTGGAAAACAACATCCACGCTATTCATCTGTACTTCTGTTTGAAGAGTTCCAGGTTTTGCAAATAAAACACATTTTTGTGAAACAAATTCTGATTTTCTTCCAAAAGCACCCACCCACAGAATTGGAAAAAAGGTCAGCAAACTCTTGCAACAAGAGATTGCCCTGTCTTGTTCACACGGACTAATTTCCGATTTTAGTTCACGAAGAAACGCAATCAAGCCCATTATCAATGTTACTTTTTTAACCAATTATTTATTTTTAATTGACCAATTATCTTGCTCCATTTTTTTTGGCAAGTATGATTATTTAAATACTATGTATTCGCTCACCATTTTTATTTATTATGAAATTATGGTTAACAATTTTATGTTTTCAATTTTACCTTGATTCAGATTTATTATGTTCTTTTTACTTTGATTTTATATAGGTTATATAGATATTTATACAAATTTAAATGTCCGCCTTAGAACAGGCTATAGTTAAGTGACATTAAAATGTTTAGCAATAGTTTTGGGCATGTCATGTTATCAGTTTTTTGCTACTTGATTTTTGACTATAACATTTTAATTGTATTACGAATTAAATTAAAATTAAATTATTATAGATGGCCAAATAAATGGCTATTAGTTTAACCATCAATGCTATCAGCGCCACCCGCATTTCGCCGTTGGAAAAAGGAGGCCAAATTGTACTATGGAGTTTAGCAATTTAATACCATATATAATCATGGTTAGGCAGAGATGACATGGTCCGTGATAACTTGCCTATCTCCCTGATAACTTGCCTCACAAGTTGCCCAGAATGTGTAAGTGTCCTTTGAGCCTGCAATGCCCAGTGAGCATGTCCACTATGACTTGTAAGTTTGCCTTAGAGGCCCATTGGAAGCAATACCACGGAGGTCGGGTCTTATAATAGCTCTTTGCCTGCCTGCATCTGTCCTTCACCCGCCTCTTGTCCTTTAGCGCCGGGCCGTTCTCTTTCGTAGATAGACTTTATACTGGAGACCACACTTGGATGCATTGGTGGTCTAGATACAGTTAAGGTAAAAATATTTTTTTAAATACATTATTTTCATCGGAATGCCTCGATATAGTCAGGTATCAAATCTTGCAAAAGTAAATAGTACCTGTTATAAGATTGCTCAACTCCATAGTACGATTTGGTAACCCTTCACAAATGGCGAAATGCAGGTGGCGATGAGAGCATCGACGGCCTAACTAATAGCAATTTATTTGGTCATCTATAATAATTTTATTTAATGTTAATTTAATTCGTAATTCACAATAATATACAGTTGTCATAGACAAAAATCCAGTAGCCAAAACCCGATAACATATGCCCAAAAGTGTTGCACTAGAGTTGAGTGTTACCGGAAGGTGAAAGCAATTTACTTTTTTTGATTGGAAAGGAACGATTTTCAAATTATTAAAAAAAATAATATTAGGGATATTTATATGCCGATATTCAAAATGTGTAGATATTAAACATTTTCGTAGCGCTAATCGGCCCGCTGAAAGTATTTGTGGAAGGGATGGAATTAAAACACACAGCCCCTTAAATATTATTAAATGGCCTTTTACAAGATTTTGTCAATTCCTGAAAAACTCAAAATAAAAAACAAAATTCAAACAAAATGGTAAAATACTATATGTAAAAAGAAACGGTAAATATGAATAAGCTACCTCAGTTGACCTTATCAATTCTTGAAAACTGAAAACACAGTCAAATTGCCTTTCCAAGTGAACTAGACATAATAATGATTGTGATTTATTTTTGGATTTTCCTAATGGAGATCTTTACTGCCACTTTCTCTTCCACTAGAGGACGCAGCGGTCTAA
Source organism: Micropterix aruncella (assembly GCA_944548615.1). Lineage (NCBI taxonomy): Eukaryota > Metazoa > Arthropoda > Insecta > Lepidoptera > Micropterigidae > Micropterix > Micropterix aruncella. The sequence goes on along the minus strand of OX155957.1, from coordinate 18,623,336 downwards.
AAAGGTGTAAAGTGAGCGACGCACATTTCACACCTTTTTGCACCTTGCGATTATCACTAGTGTCACCTACAAACAGTTTTAGGCACACATCTCCTTTATCATAAAATTTGCAAATCAAAAGAAAAAGACGTTTTTAGTTTTGTTTAACCCTTCAGGCCTCGGCCCCTCAGCCGATTGACAAGTTGATGTCCAAAAATTTTTAGTAAAAATTAGTAAAAAAAAATAATTATAACACTTAAGCACCAAAACAATAATTACTGCCAAACCACTGTACACATAATTAAAATAAAACATATTAACATAATAAAATAAATCAAATTAAATTAACCCCTCCTCTCGCAAAGTAAAAATTCAGCTATCACTTTTGCCCGCGACATTTTCGCGCGTAAAATCGACGACCTTGATACAAACGACCATAACTTGTAAACCACTATACGAATCATAAAAAAAATTACTGTAAAATGATCGCATTGAAATTTGACATATAAAAAAATATAACCTGGAAATTGGGGGAGTCGGCCGTTGGTCCCGCAAGGGATGTTAGGGAGTTACCGGGTTAAAATAAAATTAAAACGGGGCCGTCACGCTGAACCGTGTTGTGGCCGATATCGGCCAATTGGGGCTCTAAGGGTTAATGCCTTCCCTTGCAAAGTGCACTAGTGATTTTGAAAAAAATGTCTACAATTGATTGTATTTATAAGCTGATTTACTAGACAGTGACAATTAAATTTACTATACTCCCAAGATTTTTGCATTATCGGACTCACATACATACGTAACCAATACATACAAATTTGGACTCTAGAAAAAAAACAGACTATACCCTTATGCCAGTAGCAGTAAAAGTAGAATCACCGTATTCTCTCACCTATATTAGGCTAACTATATTCTATAGGCATGCCTTAGTCCATGCCTTGTGGCATGCCTTAGTCCAGTCAGTTAGCAATCCTTGCCAGTTTATCGACAGCAGTTTTCAATAATCACTAACCTTGCTGTTGGTGAAGAAGTCACTCCAAATAGTCTCCGGAAAAAGTGAACCATTCAAATCATTGTAAGACATAGAAAACCTGATGCACAATATGAGCATGCCCAACAGTGGTAGCAGAAGGAACACGTATACAGCCTAAAAAGAAATCAGTATTATAAATGAATGAATAAATGAATAAACATCTTTATTGCACATGATAGTATAAGTACAACTAGAGCTGTCGACTACAACGGGCGAACCCGTCACCGCAGGAAGTTTTAACGAAATTTGATCGTTCTGTCTCCCGTGAGGTGAACGCAGAAGACTTAGGACAAAACAGTCCACTGTTAAGTTCCGCCACATGCCCGTAAGAAGTCAACGCCTTACCGCGAGATAGCTAGGTATGTTATCCAGCGGGCCAACACTCGCGCCCTTACTTTCAGATGCAACCAGATTAATCCAATCTCCTGACTGGTTACGAGTTCGAGGTCGCTTGCGCGGTCCTCTCACTTACGTAGCGATGAAACGGTGTCTACCGAATCTATCGCGGACCACGGAGTCCTTTGCCCGGCTGTTCACCCGGAATCGGGTAGCCGATGGTCGTTTCAAGAGCAGACTCGCTCTATAGGAGACAGTACTGTTTCCAGACTCCCCCGACTGTTAATCAGAATGCACAATCAATTGGCTTACGCCGCACGGTGCGCAAACCGTCCAGGAGCGCCAGAAGATTGATTCCTGGGAGAAACTAGCCCTCAGGCCAGAGTCCTACCTAGGGTCGCACTTCATGCGTGGAGGCCGCCGGATGGGTGTTGACCCATGAGTGTGACCGACCCCGAACGAATGGGTCTCCGTGGTCAACTCAACAGGGCCCATCTGCCTTAGAACAGGCCTAGGCCTAGTTAGGCGACTGTGTCAATCATAAAAATAATGTCGCATCAATTTCTTGCTAACATCTTAATCAAATTAGCTCCCAAATAGCTCCCAAATAGGCCCATTAGCTCCCAAGTATAAGTACAATGGGCGGACCCCAAAGTTTATTTTACCTTTTCCGATGACCGTATTCCTTTGCTGTGCGACACGAATATGATGAGCCATACGACAGCAAGATTGAACGCAACTTGAAATTTGATTGCGCCCAGCGTGAAAATGCTGAGCGGAGACTGAGCCGCCGCACTTTCTGGAATACTTCGCTGGAGGACAACTTCGTTGAAGTACATCGGTATTGATTCGCTTAACGTCGTTGTATTAAAACCTAAAAATTACCAATAAATAACAATAAACGTTTATAAAACTGAAAATCTAAGAGTCACTCACCAAAGAGCGGAACGGCCCAATTGTAAGGATCATCCCTTGTAACGAACGAATCGCGAAGGTATGTAAACATCCACGATACGCCGACTATTGTATAGACGCCAAGAACTACTTGAGTCATCCACAGAGCGATTCCGATTCCTCTGAATATTGGCGAAATGAACCACATGTCTATGGTGCTCTTTCTTAAAGTATGGCCGAGGCATAATTGTAAAGTGAATAATGGAATTCCGAAAACCAGAGACAAAATCATGAATTGCGCCATGAAATTAACTGTGAACAAAGTATACATTTGTATGTGCGATCTTGAGAGTAATACAATAGGTGTACAATGGTAGACACTTACTTCCAAATCTCATGCTAAATATGGAGAATCTCGATATATTAAAAATGCCGATTGTACACGATAAACAAGATAATCCAAAACTCAGAGAAGGCCAACAAATTGTTTTCTTTTCAGGGCAATTATCTGAAGGGCTGCAAAAAAGATTGAATGATAAATATTGCCAAAACCAGAGAGGGTACAGTCCGGCAAAAAAGTATACTTAGGAAAAAATATTTTATAGGAGCAATATTGGGTCCATCTGTCATTCCAGATTTAGTGTCGAGGTCGTATCTTGCCAAAAAATCAGTAAATAAGTAGCCACAAAATCTTGGATCTTATTTTACAACTATATCAAAGGACAATGGGTAAAAATGTATGGGCACTGGGCCCACCTGTCCAATAACAAAAACGTATACCATTGGAAAGATCTATTTATGTAGAATATTTATGCCTACTACAACTAACCTCAATTATGAGTTGTTTTGGAGTTTTGAAGTTTATTGTGTATTGTAGTAGTTTTTGAATTACTAGAAATCTCCCAAGCCAATTATTTATTTAAAATATATTATTTGCAGTGAACATCCATAAAAGATAGTATATTATGATGTACGGTCCACTGGGCACAATATGTTGAACAGCTAAACTTAGCATATTACATACGTCAGAAAACAGAGTGGGATTAAAATCATGAGACACATTAATGAGTTCAAGAAACATATCCCAGTATTTCTCCTTCATATACTGCTGACAAACTCGAGCATTCTTAGGAATATATAGTTTGTACTCACACAGCATAATATGTAGTTTATCGTTGCGGGTACTCTGCAATGGTTTTCGATTAAATAGTTATTAAAAATACAATGCCAGGATGTGTTAGGTGCCCTAGGAGATATACGAGGGCGTCCAATTAGTACGAGTGGCGCCCGATGGCGCCACTATCGCAAGAGAAATTTACTATCCTGTAGTACATTCTCGCAGACGGCTGACAAAAATTCAGCCGAATAGGACTCGTAGTTTTGTTTTGACCGCGTGTGGAAGTGGGTGTGTCCGCGGATTTTATAAAAATGGAAAAAGAGCAATAATTCAATTCTTGTTTTTGGAAGTTTTTCTTGTTCAGCGAAATCAAAGAGCGCTTGCATGCTGTGTACGGTGAGTCTTCTCCTTCGATGGTAACCGTCAAAAATTGGTTTAACGAGTTTCAACGTGGTTGCACGTGGGATTTTGATGAGCCCCACCCAGGTGCCCCGAAAACGGCTACCACGGAGGATAATGTGACAAAAATCCACAATCTCGTATTGGTAGACCGCCGATTGAAGGTGCGCGAGATAGCTGAGACAGTAGGCATCTCAAAAGACCGCGTGAGTCATATCCTGCATGAAATTTTGGGCATGGGAAAGCTGTCGGCGCGATGGGTGCCGCGTTTGCTCACACCAGACAATTAACGCAACCGTGAGACCACTTCAGAGCAGTGTTTGACGCTGTTTAAATGCAATCCGAAGGAGTTTCTGTGTCGTTCCGTCGACAAAACATGGATCCATTGGTACACACCAGAGACCAAGGAACAGTAGAAACAGTGGATTTCACCCAGCGAACCTGCTCCACAGAAGGCGAAGACTGTCCTATCGGCCGGAAAGGTGATGGCCACCATTTTCGGGGATTCACAAGGTGTGATCTACATTGACTATCTGGAGAAGGACAAAACGGTCTCAGGGCTGTAATATTGGGCCGATTCGACGCAGAATTGCAGAAAAAACGGCCCCATTTGGCGAAGAAAAAAGTGCTCTTCCACCATGACAACGCACCGGCTCACACCTCCGCCCTCGCCACGGCCAAATTGGTCAAATTCGGCTACGAACTGCTGCCCTATCCACCGTATTCTCTAGATTTGGCCCCGTGCGACTTCTTTTTGTTTCCAAACTTAGAAAAGGTCACTCGCCGGGCAGAAATTTGAGTCGAATAAGGAGGCCTCGGCCACGGAGGCCTACTTTGCAGACCTCGAGAAAACGTATTTTTCAAACGGGTTAAAGAAGTTGGAGCATCGCTGGGTCAAGTGTATCAAACTAAAAGGAGATTATATAGAAAAATAAATAACCACTTTTCCAAAAAATTTCGTTTGGACTGCCCTCGTAGGTAATTGGCCATATTTAATAGGATATAACTCAGAAACGGTTTATAACTGAGATCAGTCATTATAGTAGTAAATGTTGTACATAAAGAGATCTTTCCATTGGTATATGATTTACAGCTATTGGAAAAGTGGGCCCAAAATGTCCATTCTTGAGCATTGAGCGTTAGTCCATTCAAAATGTCCAAACGTTGAGCCCTGCGGTACTAAATGTGGGTGCCGCTCTCCAGTAAAGTAAGTAGGTTGCCGTCGCCCTCTGTGGGCGAAACGGTACTCAAAATGTTAATATTAGAATCCTTATAAACTTTGTCAGACATGTTTCAAAAATGATAATGTATTGTTTTAAGAAAATTCTGAAAGTAGGGTGTGAATAAACGAAGGACAAAAATGCCGTCAATTTCATTCTAATATCTGTTCATCGAGAAGAGATACAAAACAATAAGCACATTTACTTGTCGAGAATTCTATTCTATATGGACTATGCCTACATCTCTCAATGAACAGAGTTTTCACTGTACAGAATTCTCAATGTACAGAGTATCATTTCTGAATGAACCGAGTTTAGTATGTATTTACATTTTTATACATACACTGATAACATTCATATTTTGAAATAGTGAATATGTTTTTGCTTTGATATCTTCAGAATGTTTTTACCACAAGTTGATGAAAAGATATTAGCAATAAAAAAAAAAGAGAAAATAATGAAGCGTTTTTAATTTATTTATGTCAGAAAACATTTACCAAGTTTAATCTTTGCAGAAGCATGGTGTATGGATCCCATCTTTTATTTTTACTCTTTCTGCCAGGCTGTACCTTTCGTTTTCTCTCTCATTTCAGTCTTACCTGTCTCTAATATTCTCTTCATCTTCCTGCATTTGGTGGCCGAGGGAACTATTTGTGCTGGAATTGCTGGAGGAAGCGAGTGATATGCTGCGTGATACGCTCCGGTCTCTTCTGGCTCGTTCCCTCGTTCTGGAATGTCTGTAAAGTACAGGAACTTGAGACGTCATCCAATCAAGTCATCAGCTTAATATATTAAACTGCTGACTCCATTTTTGGGCAAAATTAAGTTATTGGTATCTCTGCCGAATTTAAGAGGAGCGATCGCGAGCACAGCTTTCTCACAGCCAAATGTTTGTGTAGGATTGATTGTACCTGACTCATGCCTATGCGTAAGGATGCCAAATCTCAAATTAGGTCACATGCTTATCTGTTTCGATCACACAGTGCACAGCATCTATGTTTTTGTTGTTGACAGCAGGGGACGGGGGACCTTCACAAAATTCGTCACTGAGATTGGCACGATCGCGCTTGAATTCTGCAATCCAGCTATAAATTGTGGTCTGCTTGGTTGCAGCACTTTAGTCGGTTGCCCTCGGTGCTCAAGTAATAAAAAGATTTTTTATGAAATATTTATGGTTTGTGTATTTATCCCTATAGATACATATATATTTCCGAAATGTACTCAAATCAGACTTTTCATTTAATACTAAACACAATATATTTATCCTAATTTATTGACATTTGGACATTTAGATAATTATTTATTTAACTTTTGAGCACTTTAGGTACCCTATGACACCCGGGATGACATAACAATTAATACCACACATTTCTAAATTGGTTCAAGCGTTTAGAAGTTATGGTGGAGTAAAGAAACAGAAAACATACATACATGAATCCTAAACACTTAACGCTCCTTTTTGTGGGCAGTCAAGTATAAAACAAAACAATCATAAAAGATCTGCTATGTACTTTTTTGGTAATAAAAAGAAATGCAGGATACATTTCCTATTTTTTGTTTATTAAAATGTAAAATATATAATTGCAACCAACAAGATTCTTGTTTTTCGACTATACCTACATCATTTTAATTTATTATAATATTTTAAATGTCTCCTGTAAAGTTTTAGGGAGATAGCAGTATAACACATTACGACAAAGCGATAGATAAATAAAAATCTTGCTATTTTTAGGACCAACCTTTGAGCCTGTTGACTGCTTCTTCTAAGGCGTGAAGCGGAAACCACATGTTCTGGGGTCACATCTAACGATGCCGTCGGTTGTAGTCTCAAAGCTCGACGACCCATAACAGCATCACCTATCATTTAAATTCAAAGGACAATAGGCAAAACTGTATGGGCGCTGGACCCACCTCTCCAATAACAATAACGTATTTACCATTGGAAAGATCTATTTATCTAGAATATTTATGACTTCTAAAAATTACCACAATTATAAGCCGTTTTGGAGTTTTGAAGTTCGGAATCTTCATAAATATGGCTAATTACACAAAAACCCCCATGCCAATTATTTATTTAAAATATATTATTTGCATAGATCCATAAAAGATAGTATATTATGATGTACGGTCACTGGGCACACCATGTTGAATAGCTGACCTTCGCATATTAGGTACATACATCAGGAAACAGAGCAGGAATGAAATCATGAGACACATTACAGAGTTCAAGCAACAACATATGCTGTTGACTAAGTCGAGCATTCTTACGAATATATAGTTTGGACTCATACAGCGTAGTTTATCGTTATGGGTATTCTTAGACGGTTTTCATTTAAATAGTTATTAAAAATACAATTTTTGGATGTGTTAGGTGCCCTAGAGGATATAGGTAATTGGCCATATTTAATAGGATATAACTCAGAAACGGCTCATAATTTAGATCAGTCGTTAAAGTAGTAAATGTTGTACATAAAGAGATCTTTCCATTCGTATATGATTTACAGCTATTGGAAAAGTGGGCCCAAAATGCCCATTCTGTTTTGGCTGGCCTTATATAGAAAAGAACCAATCTACAACAAGCCAAAACTGAGTAAAGGAAGCTTAAAATTAAATGATTACTTCTATTTGGTTTTCTGTTTTTTACATACTGTGTTTTTATTCATAGTATAAATATAAAAATGGGGATTTAGGTAAGTACATATACAGAAACTTTCATCACTTTTGATATTTCTCTATTTCTTGGTACAGTAGAGCGTCGATTATCCGAAAGTCGGTCAACCGAACGACCGCTTAACCGAACTGCTGCGGCCGCAGACTCTCCGTTAAAAACAGAACTCGATTGCCATGAATGTGATGAAGAAGACGTTCAAGAGTGGATGAGGGTTGATGATGCAGGTCCAGAGTACCAAATCATGCAGGACATCGATATTGTAGACCTCTAACTGATAATGCTGACGCCGCCAGCATTGACTAGTGAATCAGAAAATGAAGATGAAAAAATAACTACACCTTCTGAAGCATTTACATGTATAGATACAGTCTTGCGATGGTTTGAAGCTCAAAATGAAAGCGACGAGTATCAGATATCTGTACTGAAAAAAGGGGTAGGCTTGCTTCGACAGACCAAAATAAAGGACTTTATTAAGAGTTAATTCGTTCCTCTTCATGTACGTATGTATTACATACACACATATCTATTTTGTTCAATGGATTACTACTCACTATTGTAATAAATAAAAAAAGTTAAAACAGATTACATAGATAATACATATTATTATGTCCATATATGGTTTTATTAATACAGTTTTTTATACAGTTCGATTATCCAAATAAATCGGTTTTCCGAACACCCTTGTCCCCCAATTAGTTCGGATAATCGACGCTCTACTGTACTTCTAAAAGACCTAAATTTTGTTAAGTTGTACCTTTTCGTATTAGTGTTTAAGTATGCGATTGGTTCTTAAACTTCTACATATTAGGTTGTTAAAAGGCAACCAATCGACTCGGTCCTCTATTCAAAATTAGTTACATCTAAACAAATATTAGTTTAAAAATAAATTTACTCTATAGGTACTGGCCTCCACCTTGGCGTGGTTCTATTTTGGTTCCATTCTGTTTAACGTCACCCATTTATTTTATTCCATTTTAAAATAAATAACCAAGCTAATAATCCGTCGAATAGAAATATCCATCGGTATTACCTTGATTTTCCGAAGCGCTAGAAGTATCGTTAGGCGAATGCCCCATCGTAACGGGAGCGCTCGACGGCCGAACGGCATTCGCATTTCTCTCGAGGAACAACATCACCGGCAGAGTGATCTGGTTGACGCCGCTGGGCTCCCGCTCGGGCATCGCCACGGGCTCGATGCGGCGCATGGAATCCCGCAGGCGCCCGCTTCGTTGCTCGGGAACTTCCAGCACGCAGCTTCCGTTCAAGTCGGAGCGACACTGCTCGAGCCCCATGGGAGCCAAGTGGGAACGACACTGCTCGAGCCCCATGGGAGCCAAGTGGGAACGGCACTGCTCGAGCCCCGCGGGAGCCGGCTCGGCCGGCCACGCAGTGCCGTCCAGGCTCTTGCGCTTGCGCTCCTCGCGAACCAGCTTCGGCGCGTCGCTGTGATTCGCGACGGTGGCTCGCGTCGGCAACCGCCGGTTGAACGGATTCGAGTGGGACATCGCATTCAGGGTGGACGATTCGGTCCCGCTGAAGTTGTTCTCGGTGAAGTTGCAATTGCCCCCCGCGGAGACGCTTTCGTCCTCCGTGCTGGAATCCTCAGTCAGGGTGTTGTCTAAATCGCAGTCGCTCCGCTGCGAGTCTTCAGTGGATTTGAATTCAGCACCGAGAGAGCCGCATAAGGTATTATCGAGTACGTCATCGAGGTCATTTAGCACGTTCATAAACTCATTAGCGACAGAATCTGCAAAAATAACAGAAAATATGCACCTAAATAAGTGTATTAATTTTAGGTAGGATATCTAAGGCGCTAGCCACACGTAACGGGCGTAAGACTGGGAAAAGAACTTTTATACTGAATGTATAGAAAAGATGCGATGCAAAATATACAGAAAAGACACATTTCTTCCCGTCTGCACCCTGTCCGAGTTTTACGTCCGTTGTCTGTCGCTTGTGCCTAATGACAAACTGTCACACTTTGAAGCAAAAGGCCCGATGATATTTTTTTCTTCTTAATGTATATCTGCAGAGTGTATGCAGTGTGTGTGTGCATGTATTATTCAAGTGTGAATGTTTACAACTTTTTTCATATAACCGAAAGTAATACCAGTCAGCTATATCTTAAGTAAAACAATATCTTAAGTACAATATCAGCATTCCTATATACGGGCGTTTTTGCTCAATTCGGTATGCGATGAGCCAATAGCTATGGGTTTAATTTGTTTCTTCTGCACGATTTATAATATTGCTCTTATTGTTCTTAATAAATAAATAAAATGATAGCACAGTGTAAATAGAACTATCAGTGTGACAACTTCATTTGTAATAGATCCGTGCCAATGGATATATTGGCAAGTCTACCATTGCCTCAGGGTTGTACCCTTCCTTCGGTAGTAGATATTAGTAGATTATAGTACTAATTGTAAAACAGTTTAACAGGGCAAACCTAAATACAGCAATTTTTGGAAACTACTTAGACTATAGACTAATGGTTGCAAAAAGGTTTCAGCGTCTATAGCTCCCCATCGCTATAATATAGGACCGTAGCTCTTTGCACTCGAGGCCTTTTTCGCACGGGCGAACCAGCAATTTGAGACGATTTCAGCTACATTAGAGAAGCATTTTACATGTACATTAAAATCATTTTATACTCAAACAAACGTATACAAATAATAAAATTTTACCGATGTATTTATATTTACATTGAATACAACATTTCTTAAATATTATACTCTGTAATTAGTTTTTGCATGATATTTAGTCAAACAATCCCCAAGATGCATCCTCGATTTGTCAGGACACATATCACAACAATAGGAGATTTCTCGTCTGCCGCCAGGCTTGTTACAGTCAAAGAACCTTGCAGTCCCCTTTGTCCCTTCACTCCGAATGCTAAGCTGAGACTAACTAAGCTAATCTAAGAATTGGCTAAGGACGCAGGTGGAGCCTGGTCCTCGAAAGTAATTACGGTAGGAGTATCTTCGAGCTCCAAACGTTGTGGCGGCGCGAGTAAGTTACTAAGGGTTTAATTACCAGTTTACTCACTGAAAGATTCAGTTTTCCATGGAGTATAATAGTGATAGTTCCCGGTTTTTCGTGAAATGATTGTTGAGATTTCCGTTTGTTGAAATTGTTGACAATAATAATCCTCAGATCTTACATAAATTTTTCTTAAAGATATATCAGCGCAAGAACAATAAGGTTTAACCTAACCTACTATCATTAAATTATAATAATACTAACCATTTTCCTGGTTTTGAGTATCGAAAGGTATGTGAGATTCATTTACATTATTTTTTGATGGCAAATACATGTTTAAACCAAAACTGAAGTCTTCCGTACTGTGATCGGAATCAAAAGAAGAATCTGTGAAGAGAATACCATTATATATTAATATTTGCACTCCGAATTGATTGTCTTCTTTTATATTTTTATTATTAAATACAAGTTTATATAAGACAACAGTTCCAAGACCCAGGTAATGGTTCAGCCTCCGCAAGGTAGTCCACCTGAAGAACCTTACATTCTCCTGGGCAACGGTGTCTTAGAGGTAGTATCTCACTTTTGCTACCTTGGCAGTGAGATTAGAAATGATAACCGTCTGGATACTGAAATCCCAGTACGCATAGCCAGAGCTGCCTCCGCTTTCGGCAAACTAAACCAACGTGTCTGGAAATCGCATGATCTGAAACTGAAAACAAAGCTGGCCGTCTACAAAGCGATTGTCCTACCCATATTGCTATATGCCTCCAAAACGTGGTGCCTCCAAAATAAAGAAATTAGACGTCTTCCACATGAGGTGCCTCCGAAACATCCTGAGGATAACATGGGAAGACCGTGTGTCAAACACAGATGTGTTACGAAGGACGAAAATGCAGGGCATGGAGGCTATGCTCATGAAAGCTCAGCTGAGGTGGTGTAGGCATGTAGTGCGTATGAAAGACGACCGTCTCCCGAAAGCCGTGTTTTATGCCCACTCTCAAGAGGCGCACAGTTATTTATTGAATTCTTCGAGAAGACACTTGCGCTGTAGGCACAGGGTCATTTGCTATTTTATGTATGAGAAATCTAGTTTCAGCACATACTTTATCAGCTTAGGTGCGCCTACCTAAACCGACAAAAGCGCTTTAAACGCACGGGCCAGTTAACGGGCAATATACAAGGCTTGTATTAAAAGTATCAAGAACATTTTTTCCGACGTGACTGTACATTGGAATGCGCTCGCACCGCGCATGCTCGGTGGTGGGGGATGTGACCTTCACAAAGCGCCAAGTGCCAGTTTCCTGCGAGTGTTCGTTCAGGCTAGATCTTGTTTTTAGTGGACCCCTGTCGAGTGACTTGGTGCAAGCGCAAAATGCAGCAAACGATTGATCCAGCATTATGCCATAAAGTTTTATGTTGGTCTCGAGTAAGGAGAGGTTGGGCATGATTCGCTAAGTGTTCGAGGATGAAACGTGTTACAAGCTGATTTTTTTAAGTGGCACAAGCTCTTTAAAGATGGTTGAGACGAGCCCCGCGCTGGATGGCCGTCAACGTCAAGAACCGAGGACAATGTGCAACGTTGGTTAAGTATGCGCATGGTCGCAGATGAAAATGGTGGTTATAAGATGACAGTGCACAGTATTATCACTGAAAATTTGGGGATGCGACAGATCTGCGCTAAACTCGTCCCGAAGGCCTTGACGGACGAAAGATACACGGAAGATAAACGGCATTGCGACGATTTCCCAACCCCCTTTACAGTTCAGACTTGGCATCAGCAGACTATTTTCTATTTTCAAAAGTGATAGTGCTAGTGATAGTACATCCTATAAATTACGAATATTTCAAATAAATTAAATTTTCCTAAAGTTTTCTCAATACATTAATAGAATAGAATAGAATAGAGTTACTTTATTGTGCTATAAAAACATAACTTAATGAATATTACACTGGTTTTACAAAAGAACAATTTATGCACAAATGGCGGACTTATCGCTATAGCGATATCTTACAGTCAACCATTATTATTCAATATAGTCAATAGTCCTTTATTCAACCAAAATTACAAATACAGTTGGATATTAGGTCATAATCCTAACTGTTGAAAACACAATGATCAAAATATAAATGACACAAGTAATTTCTTTTTTTTTTTTCATTAAACAGTAAAATTATTACTAAAAATAACCAAAAGACAGAAAAAATGAAAGATCAATGCTGAATAATGTCATACGTAAAACAACAATAATCATAATTTTATTTTTATTTAATAATCAAATATTATCAATTTATTACTAAGAGGTTTATCTTGTATGTATACTTTTTATGCAAACCCTGTACTGGTACTGGGTTACGTAATAATATTAGTTTACAGGACATGATTTATAGTAGAATATAATATATAATTTATAATAGAATATTATGTATAATTTTTATAATTTTGGATTATGCCCTTGGCGGCGGACAAAGTTGTTTATTTGTCCCCTCTGTGCGTCATCCACAAGCATTGGGGTGAGGGAAATGGAATTTATGTATTATCAGGACATTTTTTTATTTCTAAAAAAAAACTACTACTAAACTACTAAAAGGAAATAGCCTCGGACAGTAAAATCAATATTTCGAGACATAATTTTTTCAAATTTACATACATGTGTGGAAAAATATTCGATCCGGAAAACTTAACCTACTGCCGAATAGGTGTTTATGAAGTTTTAAAAAAAAAACTAACTTAACCTACAGTAGGGCGGTGTCGACTACAATGGGCAAACCAATCACCCTAGGCTGGTATAACGATATATCATCATTCTTTTAGCCGTGGGATTAGTGTAGAAGACTTAGAGTCAAGACAATCTACTGTCTAGCTCCGCCAACAAGCTTGTTAGAGGCCAATGCCTTACGGCGAGGCACCGGGAAAGGTACCCAGCGGGCAGCCCCACTCCCTAACTACCAGTCCTGAAAGGATATCTCCGTCTGGAATTAACTTTCAGGATACCTCCCTCCATCCTCCTGACTAATAATGGTTTCAAAGTCGCTGAGGCAACCTCTATCTGTAGTAATTACAACAGTAATTCGATTAGAATTTATCGCGGACCTGGGCGTCTACACGGGGTCGGGTGGCCTATAGGTCGTTTCAAGATTGGCATGACAAAAGGTCAATATCCACCCCCGCTGCTTAGGAGACAGTATTTTTCCATAGATTCCAGACTCCTTCAGCAATTAGTCAGTGCACAATCAATTGACATCGCCGAACGGTGCACAAACCGTCCAGTAGTGCCAGGATGCAATCCCACCAGGAGAAACCGGTCATCCAGTAATGAGGACTGAGACACCTTCTGCACCTGGAGGCTTTTGTATAGGAGCTGAATTGTGAGTTGAGCCGATCCGAGACCAAAATGCATCTTATGGCTCAAGCTACACGAAACCATTCGCTACCTAAAGTTATATAGGTGTTTATTAACTGATTTAAAAAACAAACTAACTTAACCTACCAACATATAGGTGTTTTATATGCATTTCCAAACTTTAAATGCCTATGTCTCGATTATTTATCGAGGCTAAATAAGGATTATGGCAGTTTCGGAATCACCGTAGCGAATGTAGTCGGGTGACATCAAAAAATCAACAATGTAGAATAGGTCCCAATTATACATTAATATTGGGGAAAATAGCGTCTCCTCTGAGTTTACTAGCTTCTTGAATGTAACACAGATAAATAATTAAAATAGGAAGACATTACCATTCTCGTTATCTTTCAGCAATGGCGCCTCAGTTCCGGGAAGCACATCACAACTGGCATTATCCTGAGAAGCCATTCTGTCTCTACCGCCAAAATGAAACTTTTTTAGGAAATTCACAAACATTGCACCGTAAACGCAATGGATTAGTCAAATGCACGAGAAATAATAGAAACTAATGAATTAATGTTAATAATCTCACCTCTATGTTAATTTATGCGCTGGACACTAAAAATATCGCTATCATCTCATGGCTAGTTCCTGAACACGGATCCTATATGACCACTCTTTAGATCAGGTCTGTTTCCACAAATTCACATTCGATAAAAGTGAAATTAATAAAGAAATAAGGCACTGTGACACGAATCGGTGGACGAAAGGTATCGGCAGGTATCGGTTTACTTTTTTTGAGTTTGACACAAACAAGCAAACAAACCACAAAATTTGACAGCATCACTGAAACATGTCAATTCCGTTAAAACCTAGCCCAATATAGTCTGGCTTTACACCTACTTTTAATATTGATGATTTCTAAGGGCTAGGCTACACGGGCGGTTATCCCGTCGCGGGAATTCGCTCGACAAAGCTGCGGCAGACCATCAAACTACACGGGACGCGGTTTATCGCTGTCTTTTGTTCATTTCAACATGGATCCGCCAATGATAACTGCGCTTGCAGCTCTTAAATTAATAGAATTATTAAAAAATAAAGTAAAACGCAATGTGTGGGTGGAACCAGTGTTAAGTAATCGTTTAACTTCGGGAATATTTCATTCAATGTTTAGTGCACACCGCGATAACCCTCATAAGTTCTTCTCTTACTGCAGAATGTCTGTGAACTCATTTGATGAACTTCTATCAATTATAAGCCAACGTATCAAGAAACAGGATACAAATATGCGAAGATCTATCACACCTGCAGAACGTTTGGCTGTAACTCTCAGGTAAATAAAATAACATTATTTTATTATGTAATCTTTTTTATTCGGGTAAGTACTGCAGTACATTAAAATAATCATCATTTTCCGTTGATGTGTCCGTGTTTCTAGAGCCAGAGCTCCCAGGTGAATCCTGGTTCCTGTGGTAAAGAAATTCAGACAAGTTGCTAGGAATACTGCGGTTTCTTTCATTTCTTTGAATATTTCTGAATAAATTCGTAATTTCATATATTTATTTATTTATTTATTTATTTATTTGCAGCTGTTATAAAAAACATATACAAAAAAAAAACAAGAACACACAGATTAAAAATTAAAACTATAAATAGACAAAGACTATGAAATAAAGCTACAAACGCTGCAAATTAGGGGTATCCTCAGGATATCTCTTATCCTGGTTTTCAGGACACACCTATTAATTATTGATACATAGGTATATGATTTTTAAAATAAAATAATCTAATCAAATAAATCTTAAAACAAAAAATCCAAATAATCATAATCAAATAAATACACAAATTGAAATAATCAAAATCAAGATATTTAACATCAAATGATATTAAAAGAAAATAACGTAATTACATAAATTTAATAATCTACATATAATAAATCAAAAATAATCAAAATCAAAATATTTAACATTAAATAATCAGGTTACAAATTAATAAATAAACGAAGACAATAGTAATAATCCAATTAGCAATAGTTATTTTAAAATAAAATCAAATTATGACATCTAAATATCTTCCTTTAATAATAAACTTTTAAAGTGGTCCTTAAATACTGCAATTGATTTCGATCGCAAAGCCATTCCCAACCGATATCTGGTTTCCATAGCCAAATCTGGAGTCATAGAATCCATAATGGGTACAAAGGACATAAGAAATGCTCGATTTCCTTTTGCGTCACTATCGTTATTTAACTTTTGTAATTGTAAACTTTCGTTCAAAATTTTTGTTATTTGAGGAATTTGGGTACTTTCCATTTGTTTCATTCTTTTTGTAGGAACTTGGTTTTGTCGAGGTGGTCTCATCACATTATCTTCTTCAAAATCCTGATTTTGTGATAAAGTTGAAGGTATTGGAGATACATTGGACTCGCGTTCATCTGCAGTACTGACGTTAGGGCGTAAAAAGGACAACAAGTCTAAATAAATATAACTTTTTTTTTTTGAGCCGATTGTCCCGACACTGTGGTAGTTTCTGATTTTACTTCTTTCATATAGCTACCTCTAATATTCTTCCACTTCTTCATCAGATCCTTTACTGCAAAAAAGAAGAAATATATTAATGTCGCATCTATTTATTTTTCAGATATTTGGCTTCGGGAGCAACTTTCACTGATTTGGAGTATGCTTTTCTAATTTCTCGTAAAACCATACCATTTATTGTAAAAGAAACCTGTCAAACTATTTGGCAAGAATTGGCACCTTTAGAAATGCCAAAACCAAATAAGGAAAAATGGATAAACATTGCTGAGATATTGTACAAAGAAGCAAACTTTCCTAATTGTGTTGGCGCCATTGATGGCAAACATATTAGAATTATTTGCCCTCCGAATGCTGGATCTAAATATTATAATTATAAAAAATATCATTCAATTATTTTATTGGCAGTGGTTGACGCAGACTACTGTTTTACATTCATTGACATTGGTGCTCCAGGTCGAGAAGGTGACTCGATAATTTTCAAAAGTTCAAATTTCGGGCAAAAGTTAACTCGTTCTCAGTTAGATTTACCAGAGCCAGCTCATCTTCCTAACAATATAGGAAAACCTCCTGTGCCTTTTGTATTTGTAGGTGATGCTGCGTTCGGTTTAAATAAAAATGTGATGAGACCATTTTCTTTACGAAACATAACAACGCCTAAGAAAATTTATAATTATCGACTGTCTAGAGCTCGCCGCTTTGTGGAATGTGCATTTGGTATCCTCAGTAACAAGTGGCGAATTTTTCATTCAAGCATCATGATCAATCCACCGAGTGCCAAACATATTATAAAAGCAGCTTGTGTATTACACAACTTCGTAAGACGCAGAGATGGTTATCAATTTGAAGATACGATTAGATGTGATATGGAAGAATTCGATGTAGTCCAGGCAGTTGGAGGCCGATCTAGTAGCATTGCAGTAAGAGATTCGTTTGTTCAATACTTCAATGGCCCTGGGGCCGTTCCTTGGCAAACCAGGATGATTAATTAAATTAATATAAGAAATAAAATAATAAGTAAACTTACCAGCTTTGTTTTTATCTTCTGGGCCTAAATCAGCCCAATGAGCAACCACTTCCTGTCCTATCTCCATCCATAATTTCGCTTTTAATTCCCGATTGGCATAATCTTTCGACTGCACATCATACAAAGCAGGTCGATCTTGTATTTCAACTATAAACCGCTCCGTATCGAACATTTTGACGCGATATTAGCAACGCAAGCGCACGCTTGACGAGTGAGCGCCTTCACAAGGTCCCGCGCAGAATGACGCAATAGCGGGAAACCGCCCGTGTAGTTAGCGGCGGCGGTTATCAGCGGCGGTTTGACGCTGCATGCCGCGGTCATATTTCTCCCGCCTGTGAACCGCGACGGGAAACCGCGCAGTGTAGTATGCAGCATACAACTTTCATATTAAATTGTGACTAGTGCGGTTCAGAAGCGGATTCCCGCGGCGGGAGAACCGCCCGTGTAGCCTAGCCCTAACCCATTCGAAAATTTTACTGTTTAATTTAGTATAGAGTACATAATAAATCATTAATCGTCCCTAATAAGTCTGTGTCATTAATACAATAAATTAAAATAATGTTTTTTTAGTAATGTTTGGCGGTGAGTTCGAGTCGGGAACGGATTTTGACAAATGGCTGTCGGTTTTTTTTTGACTTGTGTTGCGCGCTATTTGACGTTTGAAACTTTTCGGATTTCGACTTTGACCTTTCTCGCGTGAATAATTCGGTCTATTATAGTTTAATTATCAAATAAGCGGTAAATAATTTATTCCAAAAGATTCATAACAGGTTTGTAACGACCGGCGACGTGGCAGCTGCGATAAATTAAAAAATGCGCAACTTTAGCAAGGTAACTTAGACAAGTCTGTATTTTACTATTCAAATATACATTATGCTGTGTATTGATATATAGGAAAACACTGAGTTACATGAATTAAGGGAATTATTGTAGTATAGGAAATAGGAACCTTTCTCAGAAATCGAAAAAATAAATAAATACTAGATTCATCATTTCAAAATTTCAAGACCAAATTTACATACAAAAAAAAGTTTTTTTGAACTCAGTTTTTAAGGTTTTTGAAAAAAACTAAACCTACTGCCAAATAGGTGTTTATGTATTATTAAAAAAAAAAACTAACTTAACCTACCGAAATGTATGGGTTTGGCGCTTCTTTAAATGCCTACATCTTGCTTATTTATTGAGACCGAATAAGGATTATTGCAGATTCGGAATCAGCGTGATGAATAGTCTGGTGACGTTAAAAAATCAACAATCTAGGAGAGGTTCCTATACTGCATATCTCCAAATATAAAGCTTCGTATATTTACATATTGAATTTTTATTGTTTTAGTATATGATAGAAAGTGTCAAAAGTAGCGACTTAAATTAGCGACCGCTTTACTAACTAACATTAGATGAATTTTTCTTAATTATTTTGCTTTTTCATCATTTTAACCGAAAATTTATAAAAAAGTGTGCTATGTAACAAATATAACACTGATATCACTCCAGAACAGACTCGTCTAGTGGAGCTAATAAAATCAATCAAATCTGTCTTTCTTTTCTTCGCAAACAATGATTAAGTATTTGCTCTTTTTTATACTGTATTATTTATGTCAACATTGTAAATTTTTGTTTTGGAATTAAATAAAAAAATTTAAAAAAATGGGCCAAAAATGCAAAACTATTCCTATTTGGCTTCAGTCTAGTAGCATCCGCAGGCTAAAAGGGTGGTTTTTTAAGTAAATATGTAAATTTGATGTCTGCATTTTTTATAAATGTCATTTTACATTCTTTTATTAATTTTTCAAACACTTTTTTATATTATGTCTTGTTGATTGTAGATATTTGAGAGCGGCATCCGTACATACGGCACCAAACCCACACTCAACGATGTCGTCATCGTGTCAGCCGTTCGCACACCGATAGGCTCATTCCGAGCGTCGCTCGCGGATCTTTCCGCTACCCAGTTAGGAGCTGTCGCTCTCCAATCCGCCATCGAGCGAGCGGGCGTCCCCAAAGAAGAAATCAAAGAAGTTTACTTGGGCAACGTATGTTCGGGCGGTCTCGGGCAAGCGCCGGCCCGACAATCGACCATATTCGCCGGATTACCGAAAAGCACAATATGCACGACGATCAACAAAGTATGCGCCTCGGGCATGAAGTCCATCATGTTGGCGTCGCAAGGTCTGCAGACGGGAGCTCAAGACGTCATCGCCGCAGGCGGTATGGAATCGATGTCCAACGTCCCGTTCTACATGAAACGAGGCGACACCGGATACGGCGGGGTGACCTTAGTCGACGGTATCGTCTTCGACGGTTTAACCGACGTCTACAATAAATTCCACATGGGAAACTGCGCGGAAAACACTGCGGAAAAGCTTTCGATATCGCGCGCCGACCAGGACGCCTTCGCCATACAGAGTTACAAGCGGAGTGCGGATGCTTATTTAGCAAATGCATTCACCGCCGAAATCGTACCGGTCAGCGTTCCGCAGAAACGCGGAAAGCCACCAGTTATATTCTCGGAAGACGAAGAATTTAAACGAGTGAACTTTGATAAGTTTGCGACGCTCGCGACGGTTTTTCAAAAGGAGAACGGCACGGTTACGGCGGGAAACGCGTCGACGCTGAACGACGGAGCCGCGGCTCTGATTTTGATGACGAGCGAAGCGGCACAGCGACTAAACTGCAAGGCTTTAGCTCGCGTCGTCGGTTTCCAGGACGGCGAGTGCGATCCTATCGACTTTCCCATTGCGCCCGCCGTCGCCATCCCCAAGTTGCTGCAGCGGACCGGCGTTCGGAAAGAGGACGTCGCTCTGTGGGAGATCAACGAGGCGTTCAGCGTGGTCGTCCTGGCCAATCAAAAGCTTCTGGAGATTGATCCGTCGAAGGTGAACGTTCACGGTGGCGCCGTCAGCCTGGGTCATCCAATCGGAATGTCCGGCGCTAGAATTGTCGTGCACTTAGTTCACGCGTTAAAAAAAGGAGAGATGGGCGTTGCTTCAATCTGCAACGGAGGCGGGGGAGCATCTTCCATTATGATTGAAAAATTGTAAGTGCGCCAAGCTATAAAAAAATAATAATTCTAAAGTCTAACTCACTAAGAATGTGCTACAATGCAACTATATTTTTTTTACCACCGTATAAGGCTGTTTATATAACCTGTATAATTTTGTAAATAAATATTTTGATTTGAAATAATAGTCTTTCTCTCACTCTTTTCAGGGATGACTTCTCTATGAGAGATTCGCCCGTCTTGACATTGTATACTAAAGACCCGTGTTTGCTCTGCGATGAGCTGAAAGAAGAGTTGCAGCCATTCGCTCACAGGTTTAAGTTTGTGCAAGTAGATATAG
Source organism: Micropterix aruncella (assembly GCA_944548615.1). Taxonomy (NCBI): domain Eukaryota; kingdom Metazoa; phylum Arthropoda; class Insecta; order Lepidoptera; family Micropterigidae; genus Micropterix; species Micropterix aruncella. The sequence goes on along the minus strand of OX155957.1, from coordinate 18,602,459 downwards.
AGGATGCTGAAAATTTGAGATGGCTCCGACTCTACAGATACGAAATTCCGGTGCTGTTTTTGAATGGAGAGTTTCTATGCAAGCATCGGTTAAACGCTAATCTCCTGCGACAGAGGCTGGAGGATATTGAAAGTAGAATGTTGCAATGAGCCGAGGTATAGAAATTTTCCCAAATCGCGGGAAATTAAAATACCTAGATCCTCCTCTATTTGCTTGAATCTGAGCCTATGCGTTCTGACAGACTATCTGGGTGGTTAAAGCAAAGGGGCAAATGAAAATAACTTATTATAAAAAACCATAGAATTCCTTTTATTTCAGTGTATAAAATTAAATATTCTTACAACCATGACTTTTGAAGAACCGCATTTATAAAATTATGTACATATTTATACATTTTAAATAAATTAAATAACAAGAGAGTCACCACTTTTATATAGGTATTTTTTTTTCACATTTTCCAAAACCATGTAAAAATATTCGAAGAGCTCATTTAGTCAATGAACCATGAAACAAAGTATTACTTATAAATATTTAAAAAATATATTTTGCGATAGGTGGGAATACGCTAGCTCTTCATATTTAAAATAAATTACAGACAAGACATAATATCACTGTTATTATAAGAAAATCATCTCGAGGTACATAAAATCTTACTCTCAATATTGCACTACTAGAAACGAAATATTTATTATAAGCTAATAGCCAGCCACAATACCGCATATATCCTGATAAGTGAAATAGAGATATAATTGAAATAGAGTCCAATACCTGAAAGGAAAAATAAACATGTAGGAAGCTTAGAAAAATAGTGGTATTGGTACGAAAACATTGCTGAAATATCTTACCTCATCATTGTTATATAGAATTTTTGCTTCCTATAAACAGCGTTCTTGTACTCGACGTTATACTTAGCTGCTATGCAGCATTTTACCATTGTTTGAAAACCTGGCATACGCTCGTGTACTCCTAAATTTGCTTCTATCGATCGAATGCAGTCGTTTGTTTTCAACACCAACAGTGCCTGTAATAACACGCATCATTATAATATAGGTAATTATACTGAAATTCTGGTTTTAATTCGGAATAAACTTACTTGTCGATCGACATCTTGAAGGCAATCTGTGATTTTATTAAACAAATTGGGTGCATTCATTTGAAATATCATCTTCTCATCTTTGGATGGTTTTACTTTGTCTATTCCTTTTTCTAAACTGTCCCACGGCCGACCCGTTACGATACAAGCGAATAATCCATAGAGTTCGTTTTTAATTCCTAAATTCAAGGCGTGGAATTTCATCTGCGTCCGATCGCGGGCGATTATAGAATTCCAAAGCTGGGAGTATTCGTAGCGGAATTCATCAGTTAAATTCTAAAAAGAAAGGACAAAAAACTAAACTTGTGTTGTTTAAATCTCTAAATTAATATAATTAAATATTTACAGCATATAATCCATGATCCAGAAGATACACAGTTAAATCCTTTCCTTTCTCTTTATGAACGATGACATTTCCAGGATGCGGATCTGCATGTACGAACCCATGAATAAATATCATATTCGCATACAGCTGCCCTAGCTTTTTAGCCAAATCGAAACGGTCGATTTTCTTGGTTTGTATGTATTCTAAATTGTCAATTTGCTCCCCTTCCACGTATTCCATGACAAGCAAGCGCTGTGTTGAGTAATCCCAGTATATACCAGGAATCTTGAGCCATTTCCAATGCTTAAACATATCGGCGACCTTCTCGGCATTTTTCCCCTCCTCCAAGAAGTTGAGCTCCTTCCACACATTTCTTTTCGTTTCCTCCACCAGCCATTGCATCCGAAATTCTGGGAACAACGCTGTCGAAAATTTAATAGCCGCCTCCATAATTTGAACATCTAAATTGACGCTCTTGTTTAGAAAATCGTGCTGGACTTTGACCGCTACGGTTTTTCCGTTTTCTCTCAGTTTTGCTTTGTGGACTTGGGCTAGCGATGCGATTCCTATCGGGTTCGGGTCGAAATCGGAGAATACCTCATCGGGCTGGAATCATAAAAAAATCAATGTGCGGCAGTCTACACCTCTAGATTACTATAAATATACATGAAGTATATTTCTTACATTTCTTTTCAATTCTGTTTCCATCACTTTGTAAACCATATCAAGTGTGACACCAGGTGCATGACTCATTAAAACTTTCATGGTGTTAACGTATGGCGTTGGTAATAAATATTCTAAAGACCCTATATGTTGGCCAACCTAAAAATTAATAAAAAAATACAATTGAAAGGCACTAAAACTGAGTATTTAGATTTACATCACTTAGATAATATCAATCTCTGGCAGTTTTAAAATGAAATATCCTGAAACAATGCTACCGGCTAAGTTCTTTTTTCATCTTCACAACCGGAGTACAAAACAGTAGCACCTGTATTAAATTACCACATTAAAATTTAGTCATGCATATTTAGATCCGTAGAACATATTTAGAAGGGATCATGGCTCTACAGTACAGAATTTTAAGAATAATAGTTCTGAATAACGTTGAATCACATCAATTACAATCACAATGAAATTGGACTATTTAATCAGTACTGTGTCCGAGCACACCAGTGCATCAGTGATCTTATTTTATAAAAAATCCTACCCTAATTATTGGAACATTCTTCAGATTAAGCAAAAGGATATAATATGGGCTAACACATTTCCTATTTGTTGAGAATAATAACTTTAAAAAATCTGTTCACCATAAATGTGTGGTTATTTTTTCCTCCTCTTAGAAATCTCTAGGGAAGAAGAAACTTCTTCCAAAAGACACACTTTTCTCTTAACCCGGCGAGGATATGGTTTAAAAAGGGTATGTTAAGAATGTGGAGAGTCATGATGACCCTGTAATTCATTTCTTTTTTTCAAGTATTTATTGGTATGTAGTAAAAAACGACGGAATGAAAGTTACAAATAAGGTAATAAATAAATATTTTTTATAAAAAAAAACACAATTTACAGATTTACAAACCATGTTTTATTATTTTAAACATACAAAAAGTCTAAAAAATAATCAAATTAAGCAGGACTCTAAACGTTACATTTTTTTTAAAAATCTACAAAAACAAGCTATTTTATTAAAACTAATATTTTTTAAAGGCACTGTAGGAGATCAATCATTTCTCATCACAAAATGACTATTTCAGTCTTTTAAGTTATTAACCCGGCGAGCATGTGGTGGGGTGTGACATGCCCACACTTTGCGCGAAACTGTGTATTTTTCAAGTTTGCGCCCTAATCGTTTCGTTGCTTCGAGTAGCTGGAGTCAATGAACTCCGCGAGGGGATAGTGGCGTGCCCGCAGTGTCGCGTCGACCGGCACAGGAGTTACACGCGTGTAAACGTCCGTGGGGTGCGTCACACCCCGCCACATGCTCTGTGTTACTTTTTTGTGCGTTAATTAGATAAACTTATTATTTATAAAAATGAATGCCGAAAGAAGTGAATTGCGTTTAGCGTCGTTAATAAAACAAGTATTAGAAGATTCATCCGACGAGGCAAGCTCTGACGAAGAAATAGATCACTGCAGCGAACACAGCTACGGAACAGAGACGGAGCAAGGGGTCAGTGATGATGACAACTTTGATTTGCAGGATTCCTCAGATGACAATGTTCCCCTATCAGTTTTGCGAACCCAACCTCATTCATCAGCTTATGGCCATGCACCCCATTACACTTCTAAAGATGGTCAAAAGTGGTACAAAGAAGCTCCACGATCAAATGTACGTACTCGTTTTGAAAATATAATATATAATTGGTTAGGCTGTATAAAAGTGAAGCCCTCCAAATGTTTTTGCCTTGGACTCGCCCGCATGGGCACAAAATTTACATCCTATGACCCCAAATTGGTCTATAAGGGCTCTAATATCTCCCTTATAGACCCAAACAATCATTTCAAATTCCTCGGCAGAAAAATCACCCATCAGGGAAAAGACGTCTCGGGCGATCATGTTATAGAGCATTTCAAAAGTTGCCTGGCGAAAATAGATGCCTTGCTAATTTCTGGCCCTCGTAAGGCCTGGATCTATGCCAATTATCTAACGTCACATTTGTCATGGCCCTTTCTTATTTACGATTTTACCAAAACCCAACTGTCCCGTCTAGATGCGCTGGTGACAGCTAGTTTAAAATCCTGGCTGTCCTTAGCCAAACCAGCTGACCCCTCGACTCTCTTCAGGTCCAAACAAAATTTTGGGCTAGCGCTTAAACTGCCCTCTCTGCTCTACGCCAACTCCAGAATAACCAAAAATTCGATTCTGTGCAATTCCAAAGCTCCGGCAATATCGAAGCACGTAATAAGTGGCCGTAGTGATTCAAATGATCTACAAGCTCGCGTAGACTTCCACAAAAAGTTCCTTACTGGAATCAGCCAGAAAGGCACTGGTCTGGGGTATGGCAGTACAACCACGAGCGACGTGGACTTGAAGAAGTCTCTTTTGCGGGGAGATTACGACAGCAAGAGTATGGCTCATGCTATTGGCCTTCAATGCCAGAATGATTGGACAACAATTGGGGACTTTTGCATTCCGCCTCCAATGCACTGGAAGGTAATGCTCTATGACTGGACGCCAGAGATGCTGAAATTTTATTTGAATGCCTTTCAGCATACACTTCCAGACCCCAGTAACCTCGCTCGTTGGAGCTTTGCCGAGGATAGTTCTTGTCCCCTCTGTAGCAATACCCCTTGCACAGCTAGACATATTCTAGCTGGCTGCAAGGTGGCCTTAGATCAAGGACGGTACACTTACCGCCATGACAAAGTTCTCGCTGTTATTCGTGAGGTAATTAGTCTCTCAGTGGCTCGTGCCAACAAGGGTTTGACAGTATCCTCCAAACCCCCAATACAGTTTGTGCGGGATGGCTCTAAAGGCGAAAAACATTTAACTACAAAACCTTTCTCAATAATCGAGAAAGCTACAGATTGGATTCTGGAGGTTGATTCGGTCTCTAAGCAGTATAAATTCCCTGAAAGTCTCGGATGCACAGCCCTCCGTCCAGATATAACTCTTTACTCTCTATCTCGGAAGGTGGCTCTTATTGTAGAATTAACTGTTCCATGGGAATCAAATATCCCAAAAGATCACGAGTACAAATTAAATAAATACCATGATCTTGCAAATGCCGTAACCCGGAACGGCTTCACTGTTCACCTTCACGCGGTGGAAGTTGGCGCTCGTGGCCTGCCAGCTAAATCTCTATTTCACCTCTTTAAAGATCTTGGCCTTTCCAGAAAAATAATCAACTCTTTCTTAGAAAAATTATCTAAAACTGCGATTTGCGCATCTCAAATTCTATGGCTTCGAAGGGGGAGTGAATGGGTGGTAAGGTGAACGCTCACATGTGGCAAGACAGCTGTCCTAAACCTACCACAGCCGGTTCGTAAGTCCGGAATCCACTGCTCACCCCCCAGAAGTGTAAAAAAAAAATAGTATTATGATGGGCCCGACTCCGGTCGGTGAATTCCATGGCAGCTCCGTTTGTATTTATTTATAGTGAGCAGCCAGGAGTGAAAGGATCGGCGCGAGAAGCTAATACGGAAATGGATTGTTGGAATATATTTTTTACAGAGGAAATGAAAAATATAAAATTGACTAAAAGCCGGTGTAGATGTTGTCGATGAATTGAGTGCGTCCTATAATGTATCGCGAAACAGCAAGCGTTGGCCGATGACGATTTTTTATGGGACATTGAACATTGCAGCTATAAATGCAATCATAATTTATAGAGCCAACCAATCAGATAACATAAAACGAACAGATTTCATTCGAAATTTAGGGTTGAATTTGGTAAATGCCCATTTGAGTTCCCGCACAAAACAAAAAAACATTCCATTGCACATTCGTCAAAGAATTGCCACACAAATCGATGAAACACCAAGTGAATATCCTCAAAACACATCTGGTTGCTAAGTACGATGTGCTGATTGTCCACGCAAGAAAGACCGAAAAACAAAACACGCGTGTACAGGCTCCAAGAAGCCGATATGTCTTGATCATGCAATTTTTACTTGCCTAGAATGTGCTGACTCTACCACTTCCTAAATATTTTCCAAAGCTATTGCGATTTGTTTTTACCTGATTATTTAATTAAGGATCTCATATTCTTTAAGTTTTTAAAGTAGATTTTTAAGTTCCTTTAAGAATTTGTTGATCTTAGTTCCTGTTTCTGAAGTGCTTTTTTTTTTGTTCGTCAATGTTATATTTTCGAATTTTTAATAAATAATACAAAAAAGTATATATATATACACACTGTGTTTTATTTTATACACTCAATATAAACCTAGGTTTAAAAATACGACTAAATTATAAAGTCTAGGTTATATAAATTTGCATTTATAGGTAGTTGTATGTTGGGCACCAAATACCCCACCACATGCTCGGTGTAACTTTTTTTACCACATGCTCGCCGGGTTAATCATCTCTCGCCGTAGCACACTGTTGACAGAACAGAACAATGTGTTCTTGATAAATGTACGAATGACACCTTTCGCAAACATGAACTGTCTTACAATGCCTGGAACAAGGGCATACTTGGCTCCTTTTTAGTACACCTGGTACTCTGGAAGACAGTTCCTGTGAAGATTCGCCGATGAATTATCTGATTCTTTTGCGCAAATTGCTCGGCAATTAATGTATTTCTTTACGGGCACTCAAATGTTCGCTGATGAGCATACGGCCCAGTGTTTTGATGAAATTACGACGTTTTTGAGTCTTATTATTTGATTGATGAACAATATCAGTGTTTATGCTCGCCATATTCAGCATTACATAGAACACTGTCAAAGGCCATTTTTTCAAAGAAATAATACCAAAAATGGCACAAAATTGCTTCGTCGTGGTTGTGGAAGGGTCATAAATACCCTTTTTTGCATTCGCGCATGTCTTTCTCCATCCGCAGGCGGCGGCCGACTGAGTGGTGGCGCGTAGAGGGAAGGAAAATTCAATAGCTTCAGCTACTGAGAAGTTCACCAGCTTAGGACCGCTGGACAAAACACTGTACACAATGCAAAATGAGCAGGGTCAAATTGACCCCTCCACATCCTCGCCGGATTAAATGTAAAATCTTAAAAAATAGTCATTTATTTCTTATTACATTTCATAAACATGTATAAAGTCAGAAATAAGTACCTTGATATACACACCCTTGTTTCTGGTACATAATTTCAGCACTTCATCAGCGGCCTTTTGGTGAATATCACCCATACCTAATGCATATTCTGAAAAATAAAGAGTAACATTTCACGCATGAATCTTTAGCCCTTTTATGTTTATTTCGAGAAACTATCTTGATCCATTAGGGAGATATGGCATTGTTCTGGCTAAATTTTCAACCCACTCTTGTGGTTTGTGTATAGGAAAACTTTTCTTAGCAACAGCCCATGAAATGCAGTAACATACACACATGTAACACGCTTACAAACATATAAACATGTCATAGTACGGTTGGTTGTAAGAGATTGTCAATAAACCCGCTCATTGTGACATTCCACAACATAGAGTAGAAACAAACTTTCGCTCATGATCGGTTGGTGGTCCAGGAAAGTAATAGATACTGGGCCTGGACATTTTTATTGTGAAAGAGGACTTGTTTGATAAAATATGATGTAATTTTTTGATCTCCCTAATTATTTTTGTTGTTGCAATATTTTACTTTATTATAAACTTTTAGCGTTCGATTAGCAAATTAATGTAATTATAAAGGAATTAAGTTGTAATAAAAATGTATTAACCTAGGTAAAAGGGATAATCCATTGCTCGTATATCTCAACTTTTTTGTTATTGCAATATTTCACTTTATTAACCTTGTAGCGTTCAATTAGCAAATTAATGTAATTATAAAGGAATCAAATTGTAATAAAAAAATAATGATACAGGTAAAAGAGATAATCCATTACTTGCGTCTGTCTTATTATGTAAATGAATTCACAGTTTGCACCTTCAATAGAATAATATAAAACGAATTACCTGACATGAACGGCACATCATAAAAGTAAATGTTTGACTATTTTAATAGCTATTAAAAAGTCAAACACGAATATTAAAAGCGATCATATTTTAATTCATACAGAAATCCATCCTTTCAATGCAATAGCTACACGGCATGGGTATAAGCTAGTAGATATATTAGGCTCGACGCAGAGCCACTGGCCACAGCCACTGATGGCCAGCGACAAGCAGGTGACGGGCTTTTCATACATTTTGTTGGGACGCACGCGCGTGGCCGCCACTCGCTACAGCAGTGTCTGCGACCTTTATCTTCTGGCTGACATGGGCCACACTAAACGCGGACACTCGCCACTGCCGCCTATAGTGCAAGAGGCAGTGACAAAAAAGTGCAAGGGTTTTGTAAAAGCTGATACTTTCAGATCAGACAGTATTTTGGCCATAGAATGCTGGGGTAGTCAGCAGGCGAGACTCCGAGACACCTGGCGCTGGCTTACTAGGAAAGGTGTAATTTTAGTTAGTACCCTCAATAGCTGAAAATTCATCAGTAAACAGTGGATGCAATACAGAACTCGAAACAAATGGTCAGACTGCTTAATAATAGAATACGTGGCGTCAGCATTACTCTATACAAGTCACAAATATAAAATCCATTATATTGCACGGCACATTAGTTACGCGGACGTAATAGTTACCGACAAATACGTATCGGCGTATTTGCAGGGACTTCATTTTTGTCACATGTATAAAGTAATGCTGACGCTACTCGTTCTATTGTTAAGCTGTCTGACTATTTGTTTCGAGTTCTTTAATGCATCGTCTGTCTACTGATGAATTTTCAGCTTTTCCAAAACCTCGGGGGTACTAATTAAAATTACACCTTTCCTAGTACGCCAGCGTCAGGTGTCCCGGAATCTGGCCTGCTGACTCTACCCCGGCATTCTATGGTCGCAATACTGTCTGATCTGAAAGTATCAGCTTTTACAAAACTCTTGCACTTTTTTGTCGCTGGCTCCCTAACTACGATAGTAGTATCTACGTCGTCTGTCACTGTTTACATTGTCTGCGTATTAAGAGTAGTGAGACCAAACCTTCCATCTCGTCCATCAAGAGACTGTACCGCAGAGAGAGCATTATAAATCGAGGTGGCCACCAACCACTTGTCGCGGCCACCAAACTGGTGGCTGTGGCCGGTGGCTTGTTTGCGCCGATCCTTAACGTCTTTACCTTCAAGCGGCCGCGCGGGTATTTGCGGGAAAGCCTAATCGATTAGGCATACTTTATCCATCTTGATAAAAAACCTTATCCATTGCACAGGAGTTGGAAAGACAAGGATGAATAGTTTGTTAATCGCTACATTACGTCCCTGTCTCAGGTTACTCGAGAGCGGCAATGACTAAAAGCATTATTAGATTTTTTATCTAAGGATTAAGAAATAGCGGTGTTGTTTCGACCCCGCCCAACTGCTTGAAGGTTAAAAAAACAATATTTTTCACGTGTTAACTATTTTACAACCTTACCATCTGAATCTCGATTGGGTACCAATTTCCTCAAAGTCTTTAGTTCCGTCTTATAAATATAGACAACCGAAGCGGCCGTCCAAGCAGATCGGGTCATTCTTACAACAGCAATGTTCCCAATATCGGAATCTGATCTTTGCGATATTCCTGTAAAAAACCGTCAATTAAATATAACAATAAGTTCGTCAAAAGGACTGTAAAAAAAATCACAAACATTACCTGCATAAGCCCCTGCGGACAGCGTCACCGCGGCGCCCAATTTCAAAGAACGGCGTAGCATTATCAATCTTTGGAGCAGCCTTTTCGGAAATATTATCAATAAACGATTATATCTATCCAAAAACACAAATGGCACTATTTGTTGCGGCGACTAGCGCAGGACTAAATTAAACTGCAAGAAACACCTTATACAAAGCACAATCAATCAAAACTTTCACTTTCCTACGCCAACTCAGAGAAAGCAGAACAACATAACCTCTATTCTCTAACGAAAATGACAAATTCGTTAAAAAGTTAAATGTCAAAGTCTGACAATTAAAGCAGTGTTGCCTAATATTTGAAGTAGGTAGTTAGTAATTCGAAAAGATACGTAGTAAAATTATTCATCGTAATATTCAAATTGTCAGTAAAATGTTAAATAATCAAATTAAATCTACGTTATGCATTTTAAACGCCTCATTCGTCATTCGCCTCATCACTGATCAGCCTCAAACATCGCGGCGGATATTTTATATCATTTCATATATAGGTACCTATTCAGGTAAATTAGCAGCCTTAGTTATTTCTTAAAGATTTTATATTTTTAAATATAAATTCTTGCTAAGCAAGACATCACCTTTAATAATTTCAACGTAAGGTACAGATTTCAGAGATGATATACCAGCTAAATATCGCCTATTATTTAGATTTACTATAGCATCTGGGGATAGTTATAAAAGTTACACTAAAGTTCCTATGCTAAAAGTCAAGCTATATCGAAAATTGTGCGCGAAGCTATATCTATGGGATGAGTGTTTTATTAGTGACTTCCTTTATGTGAGCGAATCAGTACAAGCAAATAAACAACTTTTTAAGCTATTGCATAGCTTTTATCGCGGGCCTGGCCAGCGCGGCGACCGAATGAAGAAATTTCTTAAGGTGATTCGTCGCGGTCCGAGGAAACTATTCTGATAATAGATGGCGTTGTAAGCAATATTAACAGAAAAATACGATTTTTAGCTCTCTCAGTGCAGTAAAAATTACGAAATAAATTTACCGGGAACTTTACATATACACGGTTCGATGTACTTCGTATCACCGCGATAATCAACCGCATTACGAAATTAATGGGGAAAACAGACCAATTTCGGTTCAGAACCGAAATTGGTCTGTTTTCCCCATTAATTTCGTAATGCGGTTGATTATCGCGGTGATACGAAGTACATCGAACCGTGTATATGTAAAGTTCCCGGTAAATTTATTTCGTAATTTTTACTGCACTGAGAGAGCTAAAAATCGTATTTTTCTGTTAATATTGCTTACAACGCCATCTATTATCAGAATAGTTTCCTCGGACCGCGACGAATCACCTTAACGAATATTAATGATTTTAAACTGATAATTACGTCTAAACGAGTACTGCTTACGATTCGAAAAAAATACATGTTAAACAAGAACATTTTCCTAATATTCTTAGCTTTGAATATTTTAGATTTTGTTTATATTACATAGTGTAATTAATTTGTGAAATTAGGTCTAACCGAACACAAAAACGACTACTACGCAAATACTATCTGGCGTATTATTATGAAACCTGAACCATTTTAAAGATAATTTAATTATCTATCTTTTTATCTACGATTTTTTTGGAATAGTAGTTTTTCGAATAATAGCCGGTTTTTTTGCTTTATTGAATAAAAAATTCGTGCGCGGCGCTCTATCGGAAGGCGTTTAAATTATTCCGAATCATTTGTTTCCGCAGCCACAAATGATTCGGAATAATTTCAACGTTTTCCGATAGAGCGCAGTTATCTGATATCAGAAAAAATAAAATAAATAAATAATTATAAATGCATAAGTTGTTAAAAAATGCTATGCAATAGCTTTACCGCGGCAGTCCCCGAGTGCCACACGTATTTTTTTTTTAAAATGTGTTTTTGTTTTGTTTTTTATTCTGAAAATTTGAACAATTTGCCTGTTAAATAAATCTTTGATAAGCGTTGAGCGCGCTGCGCCATCTATCGGTAGGTAACATATCGCGAATATTGTTTATTCACGATATTTTACGTACCACTAGATGGCGCAGCGCGCACAACGCTTTCATACATTTTTTTAAATATTTTTTTTTCTCATTTAAAAATATATATAAAGTTTTTGTTTTTCTCATTTTTTTAAAAATAAAAGCTGCTTACTTGCTCGTACTGATTCACCCACTACAAGGATGTTACTATTAAAAAACTCACTGTGTATATTCACGAAGCCGTTATTATCGGTCCTATATAGTCAAGTTAAAGTACAATAAAACAGTTCTAACCGCTTTAATGATGATTTTTATTGTCGTTAAAGTAGAAAACCTCTTGATAAGCTTTTAATGATGCCCGTTTATTACAATTAACGCTGTGGGATTAAATAATTTAAAAAACCATACCTACATCATAGCATAATAATAAAATATAAACAATATATGACGATAGCAAAGCCAATGAGTAGTGATATGGTTGTTGTCGTAAGTAATTAATTCAGAATATGAGAATTAAGCGGATGAGACTTGAGAAGATGAGGCTTGAGCGGTTGACGGTCGGTTTGAAATCAAACGTACGTTTGTCATAGTCAAGGGTTCGGAATAGAAAGTTTTAGTGGATGAAGGTCTGTTGGGGATAAAAATAGCAGGTGCAGATGGAGGAGAAAAGACACATCTCGATGAGCTTTGTCTGATTCTAATTATGAAAGACATTTAAATTGTACATGAATATTTTTCTTTCCTCGATGCCATTCTCTAGTAATTTTAGCTAAGGTTAGTCTTCAATGACATACCTAGCAGAATTTTCAAATTCATAGAGTAAAGCGGTAATTCAAAATTTGCCCAGAGTATAGAAGATTTTACAATAATAATTAATTGGAGTCAACGTGAGGAAGACTCTGGGGCAGACCTGGCCTGCATGGCAAGAAAGATGTAGATACACCCTTATTTTTACAGAAGTACAGTACAGAAGAAGACTTCACTGGCTGACGACCCGAGAAAGGAGAGATACGAGAGTCCTAGGTTTGCTATTCAGAATCCTGAAGGAGGCCGCTCCGAACTATCTTATAAGTAGGTTCAAACCTCTGTCTTCTCATGGGCGCCCTCTGAGATCTGAACACAACCTACTGCTCTCGATCCCTAGTCACAGTAGTGATTTCTTCTCGCACTCCTTCTCTGTACGTGGAGCCCGTCTCTGGAATGCTTTACCCACGCGTATAAGGATAGCACCTAGTTTGTTTTGCTTCAAACGCAGGCTCAAAGAACACTTGAACCCACGCTCATAAACTTTTCCTTATTTCCTCCCTCCTTAAACTTTCATTTTTTCCTCCCTATTGCGTCCCCTGCGTCATTATAGGTTTATTGTTTGATTTTTCTTAAATGTATTGTTCTGTTTTCCTGCTGATTTTAAATGATTAAAATTTAATTTATTACTTTATTTTTACCGCATAACATGTTATTAACATACTGCATTAACATGTTAAGGTTAACGCATAACTTACCGCATTAACATGTTAAGGTTAGCTGTAAGATATTGCTTTTAGGCAATAAGCTCGCCTTTTTGTTAAAGCAAATAACGCGTTTAATTATTATTATTATTTTGTTTCTTTGAAATGTTAGGAAGGTTTGACGTATTGGGGCCGTAATGCCCTAAGGTTTAAGACATTCTAGCGTGGTATAGAAACAAAATAATCAAAAAACAATGGTGGATGCCTCTCGAGGTTTTCATATTCTTTGACTCCAATTAAATAATATTGCAAAATCTTCTATGATCTGGCCAAATTTTGAATTCCTCTTTTATATCGTGAATTTAAAAGTTTCACCTTCGAATATAATAGTTTTTTCGATATAACGACTATCACATCATGAAGCCACCCTTAATTAGTTTGCTATTTTTTTTTCACAATATTTATTGAATGTATACGACGTTTTAAGTAAATATGGCAGAAAAACATTGGCCACAGAGACGGTTAACCGCGCACTGCTTAAACATCCGTTTTATTTTTGTAAAATCTGTATCCTATAGAATCGCATGAAAGCACGCGTACTACGGAAAGAAAAATCGGTCCGGGTTTAAATTCTGTGGATTGCTGCAGACTGGCTGCGGTGCGGTGTATCACCGTATTCACCGCACGTATTTTTCCACACTTTAGAGTTATATAGAACCCCGCGCACTGCGGAAATTATCACGCAGATCGTCAGCAGAGATTTTCATAGACAACGGATGTAATAAGTCCGAACATACCACTGTAGTGCACGAATTTCAAGAATGCGGTTCTTTTTCATTCGGCGTAAAAAAAAAACGTTCCGATACCCATAATAGTGCGCGCCTGGCCTAACTTCGAGATCCGACTATGCATGAACCAACCATGGAGTGTGTTTGTTGATTTTATGTGATTCTATAATCTCTGTCTTGGCTTCTCCAGAAACGTCAAAAGCATGTAACATTTTGGATAAACTGTTAAAATGTAAATTGTAATTTAACTTGAATAATGTCTTCAAACGAGGCCGCTTTTTTTTGCTGCTGAAATTATTTTTGTCAACATAATGTGGGGCATCGTCAACAGGCCGTTTTATTGTGTATAAATTGTGCAATCATTGATGTACTCAACCAATAGGATGAACGCTTTTAGAACTACTTCGCTCGGATGAATTGTAAATCACCATACGAATATAGTGCGTATTTTTCATGTTAATTTGCTGTATCGCGCCCTTTAACCAAAAGCCCCAAACGCTAGATCCCACTTTTTTTCAGATAAATAGCCTAATTCTAACGCTTCCGAGAGCAGCTTATGAGAACATCTGTTCTGTTCTGCTCTGCTATGAAGAGGTTGTCAACATCTGTTTTTTCTCCTATAGGTACAGATGGAAAAATTAAGCACAGTTTGGTTATAAAACATAGACAAATGGCTCGGAAGCGACTAATTCTGAAGTCGTGATACAATACGTCAACACGTTACGACATTGAATTTGACTGCGGATTTTTTCGTGATATTATCGTCTACCTTTTTTCAAAAATGAGTTTATTACGTCTGAGTAAAATGATGACGAAAGCTTTAATTCTATTAACAACTGTTTTTCAATAGCAACCATTGATAACTCAGATAGACATTCCTGACCTTGTGTATTTCTCAGGTAAGTATGAATATGCTTTAGAGATGAGAATGCACGTTCCGCGGAAGCACTTGTTGCAGGAATAGTAACGAGATACAATAACTTCACAATTGGGGAAAGGCTTCTTCGAGGCTATTATTCTGACTATTGAATACAATTAGTACATAGACATTGCAATCTGTCAATTCAGGAGAGGAGTACAAACAAATCAATTGGTTCTTTGAAACTTGTTTGTCAAAATGGTTTGCATAAATGTCAAACAATGAATCTAATGCCTCTGTAGGAAAATCTAAACGGTATTTCTCGTATAGTTTGTTGTTGAAGAGTTGGAAAAATTTCAATTTGAAAATTTCCGAATATCGATCGTCAATTTCGATAATATGTTGTCAATTACCTGAACAAAAAGTCCTTTGTATTCAATATGAGCACAGCGTGCGTTGCGTCTCAAACGAGGAGCTGAGTTATTTTAAAGAATGTTTTCATAAATGTGATCAAATTCAGATTGAAATTCAACACGCAACCAAGTCTGAAATTCCTTTATTTTGTTGCTACAATAACCTACATCGACTTGTGATTTTTGAAGAATATTTTACAAGCTATCAGTTTTTTTTAAAATTCGGTGGAAAACAAGGAGATTTTTTTTTAAATTGAATGATAGCAACGAGTTTTCAAAATTCTCCGCTGCTAAAACCGTATCCCCGTCCTAGTCCTGAGGGTTGTCACATATGTCAGAAAACAAAGTAATAAGATTATTTTTTCGCACAAAAACTGTGTTTACAGTTCGCTACATATACGCCCAATGCGTAGCGGGAGCAAGAGGTAATTTTTTGCTGTAATGAGTATCGTAAAAAGTCAGATTGTTTTGTACTGTGGCTAAAAAAATTACACAAAGACTAGTGTTGAAAAAAACGAACTGATTTCTTCCATTCTGTTGCTTGATTTAGACAAGACCAGGGCTAAAATGTGTGCATTGCACCAAATGTAAATTGCTTGTGGACAAACATCTTTTATTTTTGTTGCACTCCCTAACACCGGACATTACACTAGCACCATCATAGCTCTGTGCTACTAATTTTACGGTACACTCCTGTTTATTTAGCAATTCTAAAATAATATTACACAGTAATATATAGTACTTAGTTATAAAAGAACGATACTTATCTGTTCTTTTACACATGTAATTATGTAGGTTTCTCTAATATGTTTACTTTTGCAGCTTATTCATGTCATTGTTTCTTTTAACTACCTAAACTAATTTATAATGAGTTTAATTTTAATTTAATTTAGCCAATTTATTGTATTTATTTTATAACTGCTTATTTTTATATGAGGCATTCGCACTTTTAATACGCAGGGAGCCAAGATACTGCAATTTTCCGTTTTTATGAAGAATTATACTTAACAATTTTAATTTTAATTTAGATGGTGGCAATGTCATCGGGCGGCGGCGATGGCGGGGCGGCGCCTTTGCCTCAAAGCGGTGCCCTAGTCGTTCTCGTAGTGGAGGGCAGCGCGGTTAACGGTGCCTACATCAACGAAATTAAGACTAACTACATTTTGCCTGCACTCGAGTAAGTCGTCAAATTAATTAAATATCTTTACCGAATTTCTTTTATTTCACTAACGGATCTTTAATCGTCAAACAAATAAAGTAAATAAGTGATGAGTACACAACACCATTGGCCACCATGCATTGTCAAACGAGCTGGAAATGTCAAGAAAAACTTTAGAACATATGGACCATTCTTCCAGACTAATTCCGGACCCAGTTCTCCGCATCTTCCGTGCTCTTCCCTCTGGTCCACCCAAACTGCCTATCGCTCTGGGGTCTTTTTCAGCCGGTCCCGCACAAGCACTTCAGGCACCTTCCCGAGATGAGTAGAACCGAGATGGACCTCTTTCGGATCCGAGCAAGGTTTGTTATTACCTTTGGAAATCACCTGGAGGAGGCCAGCCTTCCTGCATATCCTGCATATGGGAAATAAACCCCCACCGATACATCTCTGCATCAGGACGCTCACCTCCGGTCTGGCAGATTCCCAGACCTGCTTTATAAATCCAGCCGAGAGGTTGTTCATCCCGGGCGCCTTTCTGTGCGATAGTGAGCCTATGTCACGTTCAATCTCGATAATAGCGAGCCGATGTCATAGTCTATAATGGTTAGACGCCGCAGCTGCACATGATATGAATCGTCTCCATATGCTGATAGACAAAAAGATTAGAGGACTGTAGATAAAGTGCCTTTCGAGAGTGGTGGAGGTATTTTCCACAATACTGGAGAGATAGATCTTGTCTCTTCCGATTCTTTTGACGATTACATTTTTCATGTCCCAGGGGTTTGCTTTGCCAATGTCACTAACCCACATTCTTCAGAGGTGCGTATTAGCACGCTTAACCCGTCGCACGCCAACAGTGCCTATAAGCACTTTGCGTCGTTTGACAGATCCGCAGGTAACCGTTTCGGCCCCCATATATATTATAAAAATATATAATATACACGACTAACAAGATTAATGACCAGGTAACAAGATAGAATTCATGAAAAGACGATATTGTAAGTATTTATTCACAAAATCGTCCAAAAACTTTCAGCGCATTTTTTTGCACTCAACGGTTGGCTTTCGAGCGGTTAATGGCTTTCAAGCGTTAATGGAGCCAGTAGACACTTTAAGCGGATCGGAAGGACTCTCACAATTCCTTGCAATGGGGGGATGGACCTGTGGTCATCACCCATATAGCGGTAAGCAAGCCCGAAACCTATGGAGATCGGTTAGCTCGGGAGACCACTACGGGGTAGTGTTGCCGCCTCAAGATCGCTTCCGAACCAAGATTGACTCACAGGCTAAGGTAATGGCCTCATCGAGAGCAACACTAAGTTCCTCCGTTAAACTCAAGTGCGGCGGTGGGATCCCGGTGAGCCTCTCAGAGGGACCCACTGAAGCGGTTCTAATCTGCATCGGCGGTTCGATATCCCTACTCCAGATCAGACGGGGCATCGCAAGAATCAACGCTGATCTTTCTAAGGTCCAACTTCACCATCCTCACTATCTTTATTTTAGGGGAGGTATCGGTAGGGTCGGAAAGAGAAATCGTGGAGAGATGGAACAATTTGTGGGAAGTCGGTCATAAGCGGGTAAAAGTTGAGGAAGAATGAAACAATTTGGAAGATGGAAGATTTTTAAAAGAGGTCGAAGAAGATAAAGGAAAAAGGGGAGAGTGGGATCTCGGGGTAAATAAAAGGGGTAAAGGGTTCGGGGGCGCGATGCATTAATAGGGCCTCTGTCCGTCGGCAGGTATTTCCACGGGGGCCCGATCGAGGAGGGGGGCCGGTCGTCGGGCGCGCTGTACGGCTGCGTGGTGTGCGGCTCGGCCGAGTGGCTGCCCGGGCCGTGCGCGGCGGCGCTGGGCCCGTTCGCGCACCCGGCCGCGCTGCTGGCCGCGCTGGAGGCGGCGCCGCTGGTGGGCGGGCGCGGCGAGGGCCACGCCTGCCTGGCCGAGGGGCTGCGCGCCGCCCGCGCCTGCCTCGACGACCTGGCGGCCGCGCGCCCGCCCGCGCCCGACGCCGAGCCGCCCGCGCGCCACGTGCTGCTGGCCTGCTCCAGCCCGCCCTACGCCTGGGCGGGCGGCGGCGCCGGCGCCGACGAGGCGGCCGCGCTGCTGGGCGCGGCGGGCGCGCGCCTCTCGGTCGTGGCGCCGCGCAAGATCCCCGCGCTGCTGCGCCTCTTCCAGCGCGCGGGCGGCGACCCGGCGCGCGCGCAGGCCCGCAACTACGCCAAGGACCCGCGCCACCTCGTGCTCGTGCGCGGCTTCGCGCTCGAGGAGCGGCCCGCCAGCCCCGCGCCGCCCGCCGCGCAGCCGCCGCTCGCGCCGCCCGCGATCGACGACCACCCGCTCTACCGGCCGCCGCAGGCCGCGCCGCAGACCGTGCAGCAGAGCGCCCAGCCCGGTGAGCGTTGCTTCCCTTTCGTCGTTCCTTTCGTGCTTCCCTTTCGTCGTCCTGCCCCCGCCGGCTCTTCCCCGAGCTCCGGGCGACGGTCGGCGAGCGGCGGACTCCTCGTCTATTCCCCGAAGCGAGTTACTTCCAATTATTACTCCGATTGCTCGCCGATTTCATTGCTCTGGCGTTGTCCAGGCGAACATGTTAAAGTAGATCCTTCGGTCTCAGGATTGAGAGAACGCGAAACATCCAAGCCGACGCCCTCCGCAGCGACCGTCGAAGCGAGTGTTTAAAAGTTTTCCACCGAGTTAAGCTCGTCTGTTTTGTTGTTGGAAAAATTCAATGTATTAGAGTGCTAATTGATTTAGCCAGTCAGGGTACATTTATTTCAAAGAAATGTACCGATAGGCAAAAGTTAAAAACTCGCGATCCATCGGTTCTTTTAAGTACGGCTGGTCGAATACACTCGTGGAAATATCACAAGAAACTGTTACATGTACCGTCAAACAGGTTTCAAATCATTTAAAGGTCTTAAAATAGATGCATTTATCGTCGCGTCGCGATTGTCCGTCTGTTCGACGGTTCGTCATCACTGGGCCCAATCGATAGTTAGAACGTCGATTGGGACCAGTGAAGATTTCGGGGAATTAGGGTTTTGATATTGACAACAATTACGAATTTGTTCGAAGGGGAGCGCTAACGACTATAGTAATTTAGTCTCTGCATGTATAATCCCAGTTTATTTCGTCGCACCTGTCTTGCGAAAATTGCACTAGTCGGATGTCGGTTTTTGTAATTTTTATTTCTTTTCGCCGTTAAAACAAAACCCCAGATGCTGCAGGCGCAGGACCGCTCGTCGATCGCTGTTGTTTATTTTTCGAGAATAATCGCTCCTTCACAATACATTTTGAATGCGACGGTCGGACGTAACGCTTCGGGCGACGGGAGCGCATTCGCAGAGCGATAAGGAGAAAGCGAAGGCGACCGTCGCGCCCGCACTGAACGCGATCGTTCCCCAGGCGCTGCGAACGCGATCCGCGGGCGCGTCGGCGGGCCGGCCACGCCGGGCGCGCCGTCGCCCGCGGCCGCGCCCGCGCTGGGGGCGCCGCTGGGCGCGCTGGCGGCCGGCGCGCGCTGGCCGGCGCCGGCGCCCGCCTTCCGGCCGGCCGCGCCGCCCGCCGCGCTGCTGCAGCACCTGGCGCAGCCGCCCTTCGCGCCGCGCCCGCCCGAGCGCGCCTCGCCCGCGCCGCCCGCCGCGCCGCCCGCCGCGCCGCCGCCGCCGCAGCGCACCTACGTCTGGCAGGGCGTGCTCGAGTGGATCGAGAAGGGCAAGGGGCCCAACGACCAGCAGAAGCTCAAGCGGCATCTGCCCTGCCAGGTAACCGCCCCTCCGCCCGCCGTCCCTCTGCACGCCGACCCGCCGCCGCTATTTTCCAGCTTTCTGAGGATCTCCATTGCGAAACGCCGAAAGATCCTTCTCAAGTTCCTTCTTAACTATTGAGTATTTGTCCGGCGGCAAAGGCCTAGGTCTGGCAAAAGCCGACGAGCCTACCGTTTCAATAAAATGCTTTAAAGTCGTGAAGTACCTCGTGGCTATGTTTATTTTATTTATTTATTTTATTTATTAATTTACAATAACTTATATAATATGTCATATAAACACCATTTACATAATATGGTTGAGTTGGGAGAGATTGAGCACATCCTATGGTGAAAATGTTTATCCGCATTCCTAACTAGGTCAGAGACCCGTATCTAGGGATGCTGATTTTTGTTTAATTGTATCGACGAGCTGACTCTTTTGATATTCTGAACTTAAGTTGTATTGCATGATACATAAGAATATATACATATATACATACGCATACATACACACATACATACATATATATATATATATATACATACCTACACATATATACATAGCAAATAATACACGAGATTTGATATTAGTTAGTAATATATAATTTAATAAAACAACTTAAATTATTAGCGAGAGCAATTGAGACTCCGCATACATTGGACCCCTTTCAAGCAGGTACTTCTTTATAAGTATTTTGAATGAATTTAAGTTGTTTGCATTCTTATAACTCTCATTTAAATTATTATAAAATCTCGGCGCAAGGAAGTAAAAATGCCTTTGGGCAAATGAGGACTTTACAATCGGAATATTATAATTCGACCCAGAAGCCTTGTGTTTTTAGTTTGTTGGCTTCTTGTCTGCTGATCCTTGATTCTGTGAAACTCAATTAGTAATTGTTTTATGAATAATTGCCTCACATCAAGTACTCCATATTCTGTAAAGAGTTTCGCTGAGGGGTATCTAGGGGGTTTTTTATTGATGACCTTTAGAATCAGCTTCTGCGCATTGATCAAAGGAAGGAGTACTTGTGTGGTACAGCCACCCCATGCAATTGTGCCATAGGACCACAGGCTTTGGCACAACGCCATATACACAGTTTTGAGAAGGGGCTTTGGTAGAATATTTCGAAGCTCTCTAAACACGTAGGCGAGTTTCCTTGTTCTTGTGGCTAGGTTGCTTACATGTTGCTTCCATGTCAATGTTGCATCTATAGTGACACCCAGATACTTATATTCCCTAGTCCTTTCAATGGTTTGACAATTGCAGACGTCAGATCTAGAGCAAAAAGTTGAGTGCATTGTTAGTTGGTTTTCGGTTTCTGAATTATTTATTGTTGCCTTGATGTGAAATTGTATAACTTTAGTCTTAGAAATATTTAAAGTGAGAATATGGTTGTCGAGCCACTGCTTCGTCAGATTTAGGTTCGATTGAGCTTTGCGGTATGCATCTTCCCAATTGTTAGCAGACGTAAGTAACACGGTGTCATCCGCGAACGCCACTATTTTTCCTTTTATTGGTAGATCACATAAATCATTTATGTATATTAGGAACAATACGGGTCCCAAGACGCTACCTTGGGGAACACCGAAAGATACATTAAGTGGCGCGCTTTGTCGATCATGTATCGACGTTGTTTGCGTCCTTCCCTCAAGGTAGCTTTGGAACCACTGCAATGCTGTGTCATTTATTCCATAATGTTCCAGTTTTTTTATTAATATTATATGTGACACCGTGTCGAAAGCCTTCGATAAATCTAAAAATGTCGCTAAAACTTTACTAGCCTTGTCGAGGTTTTCAACAACGTATTGTGTGAAAGTAAGTAATGCTTCATTAGTTCCTAAACCGCTTCTAAACCCAAATTGGTTGCTGGATAGAAGACTCTCATTCTCTAGGTGCGAGATTAAACGCTTTTTGGCAATTTTTTCTATTACTTTTGACAAGATGTTAAGGAGCGATATGGGACGGTAATTACCAATGTCATTTTCGTCTCCACCCTTGTGTAGTGGTCTAACCTTTGCAAACTTCAGCCATTGAGGAAAAACTCCGTTTTCAAAGCTAGTATTGATAAGATGGCAAATAGGTTCTGCAATGTAATCAATTGACATTTTCAGTATTTCTGCTGTGATGCCGTCGTTTCCTGGCGCAGAATAGTTTTTTAACGATGTAATAGTTTTGACGACTTCATCTTTAGATGTTTGGTAGAGTTTGAGGTTTGTTTTCGTCTTGGGCTGCGTATTTACTGATGCACCTAAAATCTTTTCAGAAGTATTTAGATTGTTCAAAATATTGTTGGCATAAGTTTTTCCTACATTTACAAAATATTTATTAAAATGTTCCAGGATTTCTTCGAAATTATCTTCTAATGATTTCACTTCATTATTTATTTTGATCTCCTTTACTTCCATCAGTTGCTTATTACCGAATGCGATATTTTTAACTAATCTCCAGGTTTTTTTACTGTCCCCGCTTGCTTCTTTAATTTCCTGACTGTAGTAATTAACTTTGCTTTTTTGAATTAGCCTTTTGCAAATGTTTCTGTAAGATTTATAGTACTTGAGAAGTTGAGTATTATTTGGGTATTTTCTCGTGTCTTTGTGGATTTTGTCTCTTTTCCGAAGGCATGCTAACAATCCATTTGTTACCCAGGGAGTTAGTTTTTTCTTTGATCTAGGAATTTTTATTGTGTTTACTTTAGTCGAACTTTTGATACAGCTAGATAGAGTCTCTAAAACTAGTTGGGCAATTTTTTCGACGTCGTTTTCACCTAATATTTTATCCCAATTTTGTTTACTCAATTCGTTTAGAAGGAGGACACGGTCAATTGACGATTTAGTTTTCGTTTCCAGATTTTTTGTTCTTTTATTAGTTGTCATTGCAATTCCAATCATGCTATGGTCGGTAATTGTCGTGTGGTAGGTATACGGTTTACATTTTAGTTTAGTTTTGATCATAATGTGATCAATACAAGTCTCATGTTGGCCGTCGATTCTTGTCGGGACGTCTATGGCAGCATGAATGCCATGGTGCGCCAGTAAGTTAAGATAATCATCTGCCTGATTGTGTTTATTATTAATAATATTAATATTTGTGTCGCCTATTAGAATAGTGTCGTGGTCAGAATGAATAACTTGTAGAATATCGTCTAACGATTGCAGGAAGTTATTTATATTTCTTTGACTGGGTGATCTGTATATTGCAATAATGTTTATCCTGTGTTCTAAGATGATGTGTAAGCAGTTGGCATCATTTACCTGTTTTTCTGTTACTACTGGGTTCAGGTTAGAACGAATGTACACAACTACACCGTCATTTTGTAATTGCAATGAGTTGGTGAAGAAGACTCGATATCCTGGCAGAGTTTGAGGAGCTTGAGTTTTTTTTAGCCAACATTCGGTTAGTATTATTATATCGAATATATTATCGAATGCATATAATGTTACAAGGAAATCATCGAAATTTCTTTTTATAGAACGGATATTCATTGACATAATATTGATATTATCAGCGGAATACACATATTTTTTAAGAGTATTTGAGCAGTCAAACTGTTTGCAGGTTGTAAGACTAAAACTATCCAGGTCTTCACTCAGATCAGCCATTGCGAGATTTAGACCCATTCCTTTGGAATATTCCTACCAATTGCGGTAGGTAGATATTAATTCCAGGAAAGAAGTCATCAATTGCCGGAGATTTAGTTATTATGGTAGTTAATAGGGTACATTTTGGATGGGAAAAATCTGGAGTTATGCAATTATATTGAGGAATCGTTTTATATGAATATACTAACAATATGAGTTTTTCGGGGTGAGTATGATATATGGCATGTATAATATGTATTTTATTTAGAAAAATTGATATAAAGTATAATAAGTAATAGATAAAGTATAGATATAATATAGGATAAAGTGCAAAATTGTAAATTACTCGTAGAAGTTTGCTTGAATATGTAGCTAAGATACAGGTGGAATGCTCTCTAGATAATTTGAGACAGGGTATCCTCACTCTGAATTCGAAATGTTTTCGAATTTTCTCCTTTTTTGAGATAGACCCTTCCTCCTTTACACCAACAAAAGGCAAAATCCTGTTCCCTCGCGAATTTTTTTGTTTGCATTAATAGGTATTTAGTTCGCTGTGTCAAGTGCTCAGAGATAAATACAGGCTTCGACTTTCCCTGGATGTTAAGGAGGGATGTGCTCAATCTGTCCTTCACATCTTTACATTTCAAGTTAAATGATTTTGCGGAGTTTATGAATATGTCACGATGATACTGGGAGGAGAATTTAATTATTATGGGTTTTTCATTTTTATGATGATGGTTTGCTGATTTCCTGCATATTGAGACAATTTCCTTCTCGTCGATAGGACTTTTAATAACTTCTTTTATCTTCTGAAATCGTCGTGGTAGATCTTCCTTTGGCTGCTCTGGCAACCCGCGAATCTCGACTTCCGTTATGATATCATTATATTCGATTTGGTCTATTTTTTCCTCCAGGAAGGACACTCTCTGTGTCAGGATCTTGTTTCTTTCTTTAATTTCGTTTTTTTCCTTCCTGAGGGTGAAGCATAACTCTTCTAGTCCTTTCATTCTTTCAAGCATCTCATCATGTTTGTCGGACATTGCATTGATCGCATCGAGGATGGCTTTATTTTGTTCCTCGGATTTCTTATTTTGCTCTAAGAATTTATCTTCCACAACGCCAGCGACACAAATTTTTATTTGATCGATCTTTTTACCCAGTATATCTTGCGATAAGGTTGCAGAGACGGTGGGTGATCGATTTCCGCAGTCAGAGATGTTTGGATCGCTCCGACACTGGTTGGTACCGCTGATCGTAATAGCTGGGGACTGTAGTTTTTTAGTCGGTTTCATGGTACAAATTGTGCATTGCCATGATTTTCCCGCAACTTTATTTATTTTAAGTAATGATCCACAGCCATTATGTGTAATTGTTTTGCATTCGGCGCAAGTGATCATTTCATCTGGATCTGTGACAGATTTTTTACATTTCTTACAGTTGAATACAGTCGGTGTTTTTTCTGTCATATTTTGGTTGTAGATTCTGTGGTGGTAAGATATGAAGACTCCGCAAACGAAGTACGATATGATTATTCTTTATAAAATGTGCCTCCCTATAATGTCGAATCGACTTGCACTTGAGTTGTTGTGTAGTCGACTTGAAGTCGAGTTGATGTTGAGTTGTGTCGAACTCTACAGTGGTGACAGCCAGCGAAATTGTGATCTTGTTACGTTCAAAATGTGGAATTGTTGATCTTGTTACGTTCGGGAACTGTATTATTATGTTCGCAAAGTATTGTAGATTTATACAGTTCGAATAGATGCTTCGCTCGACATACCTATAGTGGCAATTGTCATTAGATTAGTTGTTGCGTCGACTAGTCTAAGACGACATAAGTCGATCGGGATGTTATGCTGGTAATTTTTCATTCACCCCACTTTCCTATACGGACGCGGTCCCTACTTCCCTCGTTGGGTCCTGAAGGTGACCGCACCTCAACCCCGCCGGCACACTCAGCCGAGGGCGTGGGTGTTAAGGCTAGCCTTCAATAATGCGAAGAATAGCAAAATAACGAAGAGTGGCAAAGACTCAAAGCTGAAATAAATAAACCCTTTAAGGAGAGGCACGAATCCTAAGTAAACGTGAATGCTCCGCATCAGGACGACAAGTGAGTCTATGCCGACTCGTCTAGAAATGAATGTACCTTTCCCGATTTTCAACACCACTATACCCGCATATATTGCGAGATATAATTGTAATGGGAATCATTAAAAACGAATTATTATTATACAGGTTCACTTTGTCAAAAATGTATTTACCTATCCTATATTTCAGGTATCGGCTAACAGCCGTGAATTTGAACCAGAACTGCGGGCCGATACTTGGCCGCCAAAACTAATAATGCAACTGATGCCAAAGCAATTGATCGGTACAATCGGAGGCCAATATTTAAAAGTAACAATATTATATTTCATATTTCCGCTTTAACTGAAACAACATATTATAATAATACTTTTTTATATTTTTCAGGATAGTAAATCAGTGTTATTTCATCCGCAACAAAATGAAGCTCTTGATTCGTTAACGAAAGTTATGGGCGGCGGTTTTGTGAGTATTTTTATTTTCTTATGTGTGAAAATATTCAAAATGCATTTGTCGAGCAAAACCTTTTTATCCAAGCCGTACCGATAACATTTTCCCATGCTGTTAATATTATTTTCCTTTATGTGAGGTGAGAGAAAGTATAATAGGAAATATATAGAACATGAAAAATAATCAAAGAAATTACACTTTATATCTTTCCGGAAAAACTGGCACTTTTTTAAATTAATAGAAAGTCTAGCATACATCAGACTTTGTTTAAGAGAGAATAGTATCATTAAGGTAACAAGAAACTGTTGTCAAAGAAAGGATCAAATAATTTATCTACCAACCGTTGCATTCAGGCCGGCGAGTTGCCCGATCCGAAGGCACACACAGTCATCTCAAAGAATCCATACTACCAAGACCCTTAACTTCAGTAGAATTTTTCTCATACTACTAATCATCCATAAACTGAGTGGGTCTAAATCTAAAGCCCTAACTTTACTAGTTCGATGCCAACGGATTGCATCGCTGGATTCAAACTTAACGTATTCCAAAATTTCACTACCCAAATCAAATTTCTAACAAAATCATTACCCAAAGTAAGTGAAGTACCAATATCTGGAGCTACTAAAGCTCGAATAACCTAGTAGCGATTATTGAATTGGGAGAAAATTATAACCAATCGTCTTAACTTGAATTCGCTGTACTCAAAGTCACCAGCGGAGACTTGAGAAGTATATATCCGATATGAACAAAAAATTGATGTAAAACGGCCCCCAAAATTGTCACACTCATACCTGTGATGAGTAAACCACAAACAGCTATACACCTAACGAAACATCTAAAAAAGGACAACGGTCATCTTTCCTATTCTCAAACAATATTGATGAAAAGCCTCTATTCTGCCCCGTCTTCCAGGTTTTTTTGAGCCTAAAGGCTAACAGTTATTAGACATTTTTTACTATAACAATCAGGACAAGTAAATTGTATATTTGAACGAAAGATAACAATACTTTGAATAGCCATGATAAGAGCGTGAACCACGCAAACTACTATGAGCTCCCTAATAATCTCCATAAGATAAGCTCCACGGTTGAAACCACCACTATTTGAACAATCACAATTAAAACTACCTCAAAAATAGCCACCTCAATTAACTGGCCACAACTCGATTCAACATAACGGCCCCGTTTTAATTTTATTTTAATTTAATTTGTTTTATTTTATTATGTTTTATTATGTTAATATGTTTTATTTTAATTATGGGTACAGTGGTTTGGCAGTAATTAACCCAAGTAACATTTTTTCAAGACCGAGGTTTTGATATATGCTTCTAGGTCCTAGAATAGTAATTTTCTGGTTTTAAATTTTACCTAAGGTTATACTTAAGTTTTTTATTATGCAAATATCTCCTAGGGCTAAACAGTTATTCAAAAAGCTAAATGGGCTTCCAAATGAGTATAATATAACGTTATGCTTGCTTAGAAATCCGACTTAAAAGTTCTGAGAGCTTCTGGTTTTAAAAAGGTTCTCCTTTGGTTATATTTTGGCACTCCACATTGTAAAGCATGTCTAGTTGGTCTTACACGCAACCTAAGAATTACCTATTCAGAACCACATTTCGCTAAGACCCTTAAGCATGATTTAAAACCTTCGTAGGGCTTTTAGATTTTCTCGCTAACCATTCTCAGTCTTTTTTGCTTGGACTAAGACCAATTGTAATTTTCATATACGTTTTGACATTCAATAAGATAAGTTCTAGTCTAAACCCGCATTGTGGTTTTATTTATGCTTTTTGTATTTCTGTAACACCTCTTCGCAACCTTGTGGGCTTCGCGTGTGCATAACCAAAACTAACATTAATATCACCTAAAATATACAGGATGTCCTGGCACAGGATGGTCAGCAGTGGCAATTTCAAACGGAAAGTAAAAAACAATACTGAGAGAATCCACAAAGAAAAGGTATCTCGTATTCCATCGTAACTATTAACACCCCTCTATAGGGTTCCGTACCTCAAGAGACAAAAAAAAAATCGGTGACGCGCACCCATTAAAGGTAGATTTCTTTAGCCGGCAGCTATTTTAAAACAAGACAGCAAATCGAAGCAATGATGTCGATCTATTCATAGAAAGGATTTTATGATCATTCAACCGCGTTAGCGAAATAGCGCATGGACGAAGCACATATTAGAGCGAGAAACATATATTTACCGATGCACTTCGGGGTGCTTCCTCCAGGGGAGGAGATATGTATTATTTGATATTTACATGTTACAAAAATGCATAAAGCACAAATACTCAGGCATTTTACACATGTGTATTAGTCATAAACAATGGCTCTCATACCTAACTAAACGCGAAAATTTTACCGGCGTTTGAGCGACCGCCCTTTTGAAACGAGAGAGCGGATTGAAAAATAGTTTGAAATAAAATGTAGGTGATAACAAGAGTTTCCCTTGGATATGGTTCGTTTGGGTCTATGATTCTTAACATATGTTATTTTTTAAAAGTTTGAGCGGCCGCCATTTTGGAACAAGATGGCGGACCTCGTTCTTCTACGAACTCATCCAAGGTATTGGGCCAATACATTTTTGTGTTGTTTCATTTTGATCGGTTTAGTAATTCGACCTCTATCTTGTTCCATAGGAAGTTTTCTATCCCGTATAGGAACGAAGGGTGGTTTCAGGGTCTGGCGGTCCTAATCGACGAAGATATGGTGAAATTTTCATCAATTGCTAACACGCGACCCATTGCAATAGGTATATTTTTAAGAAATCTACCTAAAAAGCAGGTAGGTTGTGTTGGTGACTCTCTGTCTCTCGTGTATCTCTGTCTGTCCGTTTGTCACAGCTTATTTTCTCCGCATCTACTAAAACAACATCTCCTACATAACCGAACTTCGATTTTGGTGGTCAATTTTAGAGGACAAATCAGAAAATTTAAGAATAATAAGTGCAACGTGTTACATATCAATGGGAAGGGCTCGTTATAAGGAATACATATATAATATTTCATTATTTTAAATTACATAGTTAAAAAGATATCAAGAGAATACAAAAATCGAGCATCCCCCCCCCCTCTCTTCGAAAAAATAAATAATATAGGGCCTCTGTTATAGTTTACATGAAAACGTAAACAAAAGTCCTGAAGTTCTCATGGAAAATAGAATGGTACGGAACCCTCTCCATACAGTTCGACTTCCACTTGACCAGTTTTTTTTACTTCCACTTAACTATTTTATGTCACAAGAAATTTTACGGTAGGTAGGTACGTAATTTTTGAGCTTATTACATATTCAATAAAATAGCGTTAATTTTTGGATCTAGTATTGCAGTTTTTTATATTTTTACTACTTAATATCTTGTGTTCGTAACTAGATTTAAAAGATGATGATGATCTAATTGTAATGTATAGATTGATCGTAATTAGGTTTAAAACCTTAGGTAGGTGCTCGCATTGTTCAATAAATCCGTACGTAAGTGAACATCCTGTAGGTATGTACCAAATCACTATTTTCTCAGTGTTATCCGCACGCAGTTTAGACAAGCACGCTTTGGACAGTGACTGAATGCTGGGCCGCAAAAAGTTGTTTATTTGACCAATCTGGCTTATCGCAGACTAATAAGCCCTTAAACAAAGCCAATTTGAATATACAAAAACTAATTAAACCTTGGTCTTACCAGAAAGCCCTGATTTAGCCCTTAAATATACTAGTTGTTCTTAGTTTAGCATATTGAAATTCCTTTTGCGCATTTTGAAGTCCAAAAGGACTTGGGCCAGGGCTTGTTTGTCATAAATTTTTTAAATCCCAAACTATCAGGTTCTCGAACAAAGTCCGCCATTTTTCGGTATTTGGAATGTTAATTTATTATAACTATAATTACATTTCCTTATTAAAGTAAGGCTTGATTTTCATTTCGGTGTTACACTTTTGTATTTGGAAAATAGTTCAAAGCGTTTGACCTTTTTTCACATATAATTTTAAAATAACATCAATAGTTTATAATACCTAAAGCATATTAAATCATGTTATTGAGAGGGCCCGTGAATTTTACAGAGGTATTATAGCACATTTCATCAATAAACTAACCGTCGCAATGAAATTGACATAACACAACAGGCAATAACAGCATTATCTGTAACAATTTGTCTACGAAATAGTAAATCGCCATGTTATATTCATTAGTCATCTTCCATTTTATTATTCCAATGTCAGGATAAAGTGCAAACTATATTCAGAACCAAAGCAAACCTAAACTAACTTTAACAAGCCCAAGGAGAGGTTCTTTGTATTTTCGTAATCTTTTATGAACTTTTTCAAAGCTTGAATCTAGCTAACTAGATTTTTTTAATGCCAAATCCGGGCTAATTCAAGGCTTGTACATTAGTCCTGAGTAGTCTTTGCAAAGCCTTACAGGTTCTGAGAAGGTTATAATTAGTTTTTGGGATTTGCTAATTGCTCCTGAAATCTTAAGGCCAAAACGTTATGCGGAGGTTCTGTAGGTCGGGCCCTTTTAGGCTACAGAACGGTTTAATAAGGTTATTTTAACGTTGTCATGACGAGTTGCCCAGAATCTCGCGTTGTCCTCGAAAGGTTCTAGAACCTGCTCAAAACCATTTTAGAACCTGAAATGTTACTTGGGAATGTTTTGGTGGTACAGTGTCATATATCAATTTTTTAACTAATTTTAACTAAAATTTTTTGGGACATCATTTTGTCAATCGGCTGAGGGGCCGAGGCCTGAAGGGTTAAAAGTACCATCAGAGAAAACTTTACTTTCTTCATTTTCATAATAATCCGCACTTCATTCGTCACAAAGATTGTGGAATCATCGTCGACAGCATTTACCGCTTTTGCTCTAGACGACTTAGTCTTGCTTTGAGACGAAATAACTGCATGATAAAGGTTAATGAATAGAGCTCGGTAATGAATTCGTAGAACGTTCTATCTCCAAATAATCTTCCAACCTTGAAATAATTTTTTAAAATCTTTTTTAAAAATCTCTAATGTTCTCTTGGAATCAGAATTAGTGGAATTTATTCGAGAAGTTCTATCAAAAATGTGTGCAGTTTTTGTGCTTATCCTTTTATATAAGGTTTGTTTCTAGAAACTGAAAACTTTAACTAATCATTGTGAACAGGGACTCTGATGGAACATTCCCTGAATTTCTGATCTGGATCCAGGTCTGTTGTCATGGTAGATTCTGGGGGAATTTCTCTTAGTAATTAATTAAACTGTTTTCGCTTCGTCTCAACATTGACGGAAGTGACGTCTTGAATTTCAAATTCATTGTGCAACTCAAATACGATACGGAATTAAAAACAAAGGCTAGAGAAACCATGATGATGTTTAACTATTTATAGATATTTTTTTTATAATAATGGATAACTTGCATTAATTCCAGGCACTATGTTATTAAAAAAAAACATGTCCCACCAAAAAAGCAGACTGAATGAATATGTCGTCTGCAAAAGAATATAACGTAGAATTAGAAACGAAGGCTAATAAAGCATTAGGTGTAAAACAACATACCTACTTTACCAAAAACATACCCCGAATTAAGCAATAATAACTCAAATTGACAAGAATTCCCCATCCACAACAAATAATGCCAGAATGCAATTTTCAGAATGCAAAAGTAGCCCATGTCACATTTTTGCCATTTTGACAAGTTATGTTTTTTGTGATGTAATAATTTTGATTTAAGAGATAAAATATATAATTTATTCAATAAAATATTTTATGAGTCGTTTTATTGTTTATTTAAAATTTACTAATGATTTTTTTTTTTAATGCAACTGACATGCTCAATGACATCAAAATGACAAATGGACTTATAGGTTATGAATTATTCTTCGACAGTAAACATTCTCAATAGGAGAGAAAAACCAAAGAAATCTGAAATCTAAAAACTGAGGGAGAGTGAGACGGAACGGTCGTAAAATATATATATATTTTTTTTGCTTTTTTAGGCTGGTTGCGTGCATTTCCCCCCGTCGAACACCCCGTGCGATATAAAAGTTTTAATTCTACTGTACGCAGCGGAGAAAAAGACGTATCTCGGGTTCATTCCGAACAATCAAGTGACATTCGTGGACCGGCTTCGAAAGGTAATGCATTTGGATAATTTGGGAAAAGATGGAGCGCAGGCGCGCGGCCAAATTAAAGGGGGAATGTTGCATTTCGGTAGGTGATCGAACAGTCCAAGTTGAGTCAGATCCTAAGCAAGCAACAGGCTTCGGTGGCTGGCGTCTCCGGCATGCAGACGGGGCCAGGACAGGGCGTGCCAGGACAGGGCGTCCAAAGCAATCAGGGCGTTCAGGGCGTGCAGGTATGCGCTTTGTGGGATTGCACTACTTAATACCTTAATCTCAGCATGCTTAAATTGTACATTTTGTACGTGCTACACTTTGTCATTATTTTAAGGCTGATGGTAAGGTCACTCAGTCGCACTTCTTTCGCCACACTTCTTATCCAAAAAGTACAGGGTTGTCGCATCATAAAAGTAAAAATATTTCCAGCAGCGGCCTTTAAATTTGACGAATATTACATAGATAAGCGGGCGCATAATAATTATATAATTAATTTATTATCTATTATCAGGAAAGATGCCAAGTGCGAGAAAAAAGCCCAGACAAACTAACTAAACTAACTGAGGCCTGGATGACTTGGGATCTTTCTACGGCACGCTCATGAGATCTGTGACGGGCCACCCCTCACTAGACTCCAAGTTGTTTGATGTGAGGAGGTGGTGTCAACTTGCGGGTTATCTCCATATTAAAAGTCGATTGAATGTATATCAGAAGGTTTTTATTGTATCAGAAGGAATTTATAGTAATTTATATTGCCAGTTTGTTAATGCTTCCCGAATATGTCAGGGGTTGACGCGAATGCGGTGGCTATCTGCCTGAAGTTTAGAGGGTGCATGGATAAGGATTATAGTTTGTGCTCAGAGTATCTCGTACTCGACACGGCTCGAGTCTGTGGGAGTTCAGACTGATGCTTGCTCGTCTCGATATGAGGAAAGAAGGAAAAGGTACCCAAAATGGTCGGACCCGTTGACCCAACTCGCGAGAGTAGTGCCGGGTTGATTCCGCCGCTGTCTTGGGGGGAGTGATCATTCGAGAAATCATACCCTGGTGCTATTTTCGCCGCCTTGTAAAGGCCGAAAAATGACGCAATCCAAAATATTCCGAGTAAAAATTTTGTTCAATGTAACTGATTTGACAAAGTGGTTAAAATTCGTGCTAATTCAGCGCTGCTTGAGGTGGAACAATGGCTGTATTGACGTCAGTGCATTTCACTGGAATTCAATGCATTTGTTGACTGGTATGTACGATATTTAAGGATCATTACAGATCTTTCTACATCAGTAAATAAATATTTACATGCTTAGAATGTAGGTACATTATGTACTGTATCTCTGATCAAACTGTATTACATACATTTATTTAATTTAATTAATTTAACAACGCATTTACAATAAATATGCATCGCTAATATTCATATCAATATTTAATAAGTATTAAAAATTATTAAAACAAAATAACAAAATTGAACACAGCCGATATAAGCTTTAGCATGTAAATACTGCTGCTGCCCGAATGATCAATCAACGACCCCAAACCGCTGCATCTGTGGGGTATGCTGCCAACCCCGCCACATAGCCCTCCCCACTCTTTGCGGAATATCACAGTGAGCTTACTATCAGTCTTTATACTTTGCCGAAGGGGTTGTCCATTTACATTAATAATATAATAATAATAATGATAATATAATTCATAAATAATGCATGATAAATAGCAGTTAAAATACTCGATCAGGGGTTTGGCATATTATTATACAAAAAGGTATAGTGATCGATGATGCATACAAGGATAAACCTGATATTCAGTGCGCCTTATTGTAGTGGTGGGGTATGTGTAGTGGATGCTAGGGAAGGTGCAAAATTTGAATTGTAATTTAGGTATGTATAGGAGATTCTGTATTCTTCGGAACTGAAAGCTGCTAAGGATTTGGATCTGATATCCCCGCTTAGTCCATTCCATAGGGCTGCAAGTGCGTAGGTGAAACTGCCTTTGTACACAGATAATTTACGTCGGTATTAAAACGAAGTGAGCAACGCAGTGAAATGAGACCATTTTATCGGGAAAAAAAGGTAGTTAAGGGAAAACCCTTAACTACCCTTAAAATTGTTAAAAGTAAAAATTTCTTACAGTTTTAGTTACAAATTTGCTTGCAGTGAATCATGTTCAGGATGTCGGATTTATAGAGAAATGAAGAAACGTGGCTTTTAGGTAGAATGTGGAAGCAAAATTTGATCCAGGCATTTCGATTCTTTTGAATCCTATTTTGATCATATTTGCGCAAACGCAGTCCATATCCGAGTCACCGTAATCAAGGATGGGTAAAAATGAAAGATCGACATTAATGTAGAATTAATTGCTCCATGAGAATCAAATATTTCCAAAGACCATGAGTACAAACTAAATAAATACTATGATGCCGCCACCCGGAACGGCTTCACTGTTCACCTTCAAGCGGTGGAAGTTGGTGCTCTTGGCCTGCCAGCTAAATCCCTGTTTTATCTTTTTAAAGATAGTTCTAGGAAAATAATCAAGTCATTCCTAGAAAAATATCTAAAACTCTAATACGGCCGGTCATTAGTCCGGGCTCCACCGTTCCTCCCCCAGAAGTGTAATAATAAAATGATTTTTCTCTCTTAAATGTAGAATTAACTGTTGAGTAGGTAAGGTGGATACTCATATACATCAAGATAACTTTCCTAAACCTACAGGCTGGAATTCAGCCATTCACTTATAAGAAGAGCTCAACCTTGGTCAGTGATCCATTGGCTTAATTTTAATTCTGATAAGTTAAACATCTTTGTGTTCAATACTAAGCCCAAAAAGCAACACTAAGAGCCGGTCCACACGATGCGGTGCGGCGCCGCACCGCAAAGATTTCGCCGTATGGGCGTACCCATTTACAGTACACGGTGCGGTGCCGCAACGTTACTACGACGCCGCAGTGGGTGAATAGTGTTGTAGTTAATTATACATAGAACTAGTGAAATGAGGTAGTCAATGCCAATCTTCGTTGGTACTCATTTTAAACACTTCGATTAAAAATTATCAAAATTATGTGAAAACACATGAAAAAGGCAGGCATGTACCCTCCTTCGACTTCACTTAACAACTGAGCGGTGCCGTTCCGGCGCATATTCCCGGAACGCACCGTGTGACATACCATGGATATTTGTATTTAGGACGCCGCAGCCGCACTGCATCGTGTGGCCCGGCCCTTATCCAGCCATATAATACTTACTATTCTTGTAGCATAGCTACACAAACTTGTCTCGAAATTAGTCTCTTTTCCCAGTCTTCAACTCCATATGTTATATAACCGGCGACTTCTTATATAACTTTAATTTGCCTGTTTACTGTAATAGTAGTCGGCGTGTAGAAGCTTATCAATGTAGCGTCCTTTAATTTGAAGATTTAGGTAATCTTCTATTTTGATATTGTCCGAGATTCATTACGACGATGAATAGTTAAAATATTAAAAATAAAGTCCACTTTTAAGACATACGTGGTCTGTCCAGAAAATAACCAAACTTCATTTTTTAAACTTTATTATTAATTTAACAAAATTATTGGTTCTTGTCCTCCTTAAAGTACTCCCCTCCCCTATTCATACACTTTTCCCAGCAGTGTTTCCATTTTGCAAAATGTCCTGGATAGCTTCATTTGAAATGACCTTTAAGGTATGTGACAAATTTGCTTTGATGTCATTAACCCCTCAAGCCCCGATTGGCCGATATCGGCCACAAACTGATGCAGCGTGACGGGCCCGTTTTAATTTTATTTTAATTTAATTTGTTGTATTTCATTATGTTTTATTATGTTAATATGTTTTATTTTAATTATGGGTACAGTGGTTTGGCAGTAATTAATGTTTTTGGTGAGACAGTGTCATAATTCAATTTTTTTACTAATTTTTACTAAAAATTTTTGGGACATCAACTTGTCAATCGGCTGAGGGGCCGAGGCCTGAAGGGTTAATACTCTGAAAGCGGCATGCGTCAAGCACTGATTGTAATTTTGCAAATGAGGAAAAATCGCAAGGACAGGCGAGTAAGGAGGTTCAGAGAACAGCCATCTGATTTTTGGCACAAAACTGACGAATTGACAAATCTACATAAGTGTGCAGGCTCATTGACGCGGGGCAAGAACCATGAGTTGTCTCACCACAACTCTGTTCTCTATTTGTGATTTTTTTAATGTAACCGTTGCAAAACAGTTCACCGTTTCATCTCGAGGCAAGAATTCAAAATGCACAATTCCATTAAAGTTGATCTATGGTTG
Source organism: Micropterix aruncella (assembly GCA_944548615.1). Classification (NCBI taxonomy): domain Eukaryota; kingdom Metazoa; phylum Arthropoda; class Insecta; order Lepidoptera; family Micropterigidae; genus Micropterix; species Micropterix aruncella. Next base: position 18,565,865 of record OX155957.1, on the reverse strand, counting down.
CTCCAGAAAATTGCATATTTCTAAATTCGCCACTAACACTTGCACTAAAAAGCACTCAAATAACAATATCACTAAATCTAAATGAGATATCCACAATCCAAGAACATGTGGTTACAAAGGAGGTTATGCGAAAGGCAGTGCTGCCAACCCCGTATAACTAAATATTGCTGTTGGTGCGTAATTTTTAATGTACACTTATTTTCTGAACAGACCTCATATGTTAAAATAACCTCTGTAACCTTTCGGAATCCAGCAGCACCTTTTTTGGTCGATTTTGTATCTAAATACTAACAATATCGTTTTTTTTATAAATTCTCTCTTGTTATCTAATTAATTTTGTTAGTCATGCATGCAAATACTGGCGGGTTTGTGGCTTTGCTGGACGTTAGGTTTGTACCGTCCCAAAGTCTTTTACCCACACCTCAAGGGAGACAGAACGATCACATATCGTTAAAATATCCTGAGGTGATGGGTTCGCCTGTTGTAGTTGATAACTCAAGTTGTTAGTCATGCATATTATATATTTATATTATATATATATGGATGCAAGCCAAAAAGGCTACGTGTGGATCTGTCGACGACTGCAAAATTCCGGTCAACCGTTTTGGCGCCCCAGCGGTTAAATGGACGACCCCTATATATAACATTTTTTCTTTGCTTGTATGATATAGTTTTTATTCAGAATGGTTTATAATTAATGGTTTTTGCATTGGAAAACAGGGTATGCAATCGGTGCAAGCATCACAAGCCGCGGCCGCCGGTCGACCCCTCGACCATCTAGAGGCAGCTCGGCAACAGAACCTCGAAAAGATTATGCAACTGCAGCAGACGCTAGAGGCCGCACAGCAGCAGGTCAGTCGTATTTCAGTCGCATTCCATTATTTTCTCTTTTTTTTCTTATTAAAAAAAAATTGCTTTGGCCGAAAGGATATTAGGATCACGCATGTGAACAGGCCTTTATATTCCGAGAATTATACAGATTTATTTCCTCGATCGTTTCTCGGACCATCAGAATTCTGAAATACAGTACCTGACCACGTTATTAGGCCTATCGTGCATTGTAGTGCTGATTTACACTATTCAGTATTATTAATATTTGAAATCATATTCTCTTTCTAGTGTTAATGATTATTCACTATATAAGAAACGTTTCGTTAGAATTTCGTTTTCCGTCTTCTAGTGGACAATGGCAGGAGTAAGATCGTTTCCCATCATTGTTATTATGTCAAACCACTGTAAAGGCTTTATAGTTTATTTTTTTTGTCGAATAAAGCCCCGAGTTAATTTTTTTATGTATAGAAATATTGCAGAAATTAATTTCTCTTTTTATAAATATTGTTGACATTCTACATATGTAATTCTCGCCTTCCTTGTTTCGTCTTCAAAATCGAGTCTTCTCATGTGTTTGGCGATAACAAAATTACCTAATTTTGTTTTGAAAATTAAATAAAAGAAAATGCCATTTTATGTAAAACCTTATTTAAAACTGACACCACCCATGCTAATTCTAGTACTAAATAATTATTCATAGTCGCCTAAAAAGAAACACTGTTCAAAAGTTATAGACTTTGGTACCTTTTCCACACCTACTGCGAAAGGTCTAACACCTAATGTAGTCAAACTAAATTATCTTCATCCCAATAAAATAATATTAAATATATGTTTCGTTAAATGTGAAACACAAACGCTAATAATAAAATCGTCTTTGGCACCTGCCAATGGTAGCTGAAATTGTTATAATTTTACGGATGGATAAAAAGGGAAAATAATAGCGGCCAGTGTCGAGGAAGCCTTCATCGTTGTCATCGATGATCTGAGTCGTCAGAATCCAAGTCGGAAACCAATTGAAATAAAACAAAATACATGCTTTTTCTAGACTAACCTGACGGCTTATACGTTTTGCAAATGATCTTTGAAAAACTTTATATCTCAAGAAATATGAGCCTCATAAAATAATTAAAGCATTAAAAATAAAGTTTAACACTACCCTTCAAAATATAGCAACAAAAAAATTGCTAGAAATCTTCGATGAAATGCAATATTTGTTTTTGCTGAAATGTAAAAGCGATTATGTAAAAGTAATTAATGTATTAATGTAAACCTTGCACCTTTCTAAACCCTTTACATTTTATTTTAGGGAAGCCCTCTTTCAGTTCAAAACAAATTTCCCATACATGCAGATGGCTTGAATTGGTCAATTATGAGCGATTAAAAATTATGTGGTCTAATTCTCTGGAGTATTCAAATCATACGCATGTGTGAATATGTGTAGTATATATAAGGTCATTATCGACGGCCACTAATGAGTGTATTGAAAAGTGTAAATCAGTACTGAAGTGCACGGGTTATATGTGCAATAATATGTTAAGTTAACGCTCTTGTGATATTTGGTTTCAGGAAGCTCAATTCAAGACGCAGATGGAAATGGTAGGCTCATCACGGTCTTTTCTCTCACTTCTAGAGCCTAATAGAGTCAAATTTCTCCTCCAACTTTAAACTCTTAATACTGATTAGTCTAACTTCATTGCATATAAAATCTATTAGTTCTTTTTTTAATGCAAGAGTAGTCGGCGTCCAGTTAAAACTGAATCAGCAAAAGGTAATGATTATTAATAGTTATGATAGTTTTAATAAGACACTGAAGGAATCTCTAAATTGTAAGTAGGAGATTTTTCTAAACAAGAGAGAGAGAAAGAGAGAAACTGTTGTGGGTATAACGCTCTAACCGTGAACACAGAAAGAGAGAAGATTGTGTTGACTGGTTACAGGAGTCCCAGTACAAAACACAAATGGAGTTGGTCATGTCGTCGCAAACCCACATGCATCAGCAACAGGCTGAAATGATGCAGCTGGACCAACACTACAAGCAAGTCGAGGTATACTTCATATCTAGTACCTTTATTTTCCTTTATTTTTCATTATTTTTCCTCCATCATTCCAAACCTGGAAATGATTTTGCTGCACGCTGGAAGAAGACCTAAGGAAAACCACTGAAAACGAGCTAAATCTCAGAATTTTTAAGATTATTTTAGTTTATACTTTTGTCCGCCTTTCTATTCACCTTTTAATAAATATATGAAGTTAAAGGCTGTAACTTCACAGGTCTGCTTTGAAACAAAGTTTCTTCATTATAAATAGGTTTAAAATCAAATTTACTGTGTGAAGTTTGTAGCACCCGACGTTTCGGCAGGGTACGCTACTCTGGACAACGGCGTTTCCTACAAAATTCATGCGGTAAATTCATTTTCAAACCTATTTATAATGTCAAACAACCGCGATAATCTTCTATTTTGTATTTAAAGTCTATTGCAGAATTGATGAAGAAACTTTGAAGTTTCTTCAGTTCCACAGGTCTTTCTGGCTTTTATCATAGCACAATCACTGATAGTCCTTTCTCCTATTTGCGATATGGAACTCTGAAGTCTGTTTGAACGAAGTGAATGCAGTTTAAAAGCTCACTATTTCACTTTATGTGTATTCTCGCGATTCAGAACAAGAGATATTGCGATAAATATATGAATGACTCATCGTTGCAGTGGAATGGTGGAGCCATAGAAGCAGCTCGTCCCTCGGAACTCGAATGGAATTACTTAGTCACTGCAATATTTGCCGGGTTCAAATTCGGGGTAGAAGCCGCTCCTCCGGATCTGCTGATTCCTAATAGAATGGGCTCAAACCAGGAGCCGGAGTGCTAGTGCAGACATCTCTAAATGAATGCCACAAAGTGGCAGAATCAGAAACTCCTCGAACGGCATTTGATTAAATAAAAAAAAAAAACAACATTGAAAACCATTTACAATAATGGAGAAAGCACCTGATGGATTCTTCAGATTGGATAAGTATAAACTACAATCTGTCAAAAGTGTACACTGTACACTGAGATTAAATATTCTTGTCACATGTTTCTTCATATCTACATCATAAGGAACATAATAATAATAAATCAAGCTGTTTTGTCATTTAATTCCTTGGGAAATTTAGAGTTAAAATAGTGAATACACTTTTTTGATTCATCGCTTTGTTTTTGAGATATAGCGTTTTTTTAAATTTTGGCCAAAATAGCTAATAATTTATCAACAAAGTAACTGAAATAGGTACTTTCTAAAAGTATAACTAAAAAGCAAAAAAAAATCTATTATTATTTGAAAATTGGTAACAGGTATTGTAATCTCATTATAATAAGAATTGTGAAGACCTAATGTTTGTTCTGAAATATAGTTGCAAGTAGTAACACTTTTACTTATTTTTCTCTTAATCTACAAAAAACGCAGCTTTTAGATTGACAGTGGTGAAATACAAGCCCATCAAGCAATAGTATAAAAATAAAATGAAGAACAACACTGCATTTATTTTGCAGGGCTTCCTTTAATACCAATATTAAGAACCCAATAAAATCAGTCCCTAGTGGAATAATTCCTTTTTATTGCCATTTTCGTACATCAGGTATTGAAACTAATTTGAAAAAGCTGTGATCGCGCACTTTTTTTTTTGCGAACTAGGATTCGAGTAACCGCGGCTGGGAAGTTAAATCATTACGAAACGGATTGTAGTTTTTAAAACATAATTAAAGTTTATTGTGTTTATAACATTATTAGTTGATATAATTATAAAATAAGTGCCAACGTATTGTAGCTGCACTATACGGCATCGACTCAAAATTTGCGCAACACTAAAATGGCAAATAAACCCAATGTTGCCACTGTAAAATATGAGTTCCCACGATAAATTAATTTTAACCCTTTTTATGCCAGACTATGTAATAAAGAGAGACTTCCTTGAAAAAACTCTACAACAGGAATCTCCACATGTTAACGTCCAATGGTATGGCATTGGATGGGGAGCGAATGAGAGGTAACGGAAACTCTCGCATGCGGAAAGATGGCCATCTGAAACCAACCATAGCCGGTCATTAGTCCAAAGTCCACACATCCACCCCTAGAAAAGTAGCATTCCATAGCAGTTCCGTTCAAATTACCCTTTTTGATTGACGAAATTTAGAGATAATACAAAAAAATCACATTGAAGGCGCTTTTAAACATTCTGAATTGGTCTGATGACTATTTCACTGCTTGAACTTAATTTTTTTGTACCAGAGTATTATCGTTTATCACCACTTTGGTTTTGTAGAAGTTCATCTTTCATCGGTTCATAATCTATTTCTTTCCTAAGATAATAGCACATATACTCCCAAGTGGGACCAATTTGTGAATAGATTAGGCATATGAGTGTTTTCTTGATTTTTTATAGCAAATTCGTCATCATGCAGCCTTACTTTTGAATACCGCTGATGGTTGTCTTCTTTTCTTCAACATAGAAACATCATGGCTGGGAGATAACATAACGAATGTATAATATATTTTTGAAAACAAAATGTCTCGAGAGAAATTGCTGGATATTTACAACCAAAGAGCCAAGCCTGCTTATCGAATGCTGAGATACTGAAGATAAGCCGGCAATTACTTTTTGATACATTGAAAATATTTACTCGAGACTGCCGCACTTTTCCTTTGCCTCGAGTATATATTACTACATATTGTACAAATTTCTAATAGATAAATGTTAGTGCGTATGCTGTCTGTGATTATTTTCGGTTCGTTGTCCTCTTTTACAGGATGCTCGGAAGCAGCTTTCTCAACTGCAACAGATGGGCGGAGGCGTCGGAGTGAGACTTCCCACTGGACCTATGCAGTCGAATATGGGTTTGTATATAAAAACTTATTTTATACGTCACAATAGTCTCCATACTGGTTGTCGAGCACCTGACTGGTTATTCAGTTACTTTAATGTATAACAATGAGAAATATGTCATGTAATTACAATCAGTGATTGAATAGTGTCACTCCAGCCAGAAGCGTTTCTAAGCTGGTAATCGGATTACATCATGACGCCTTCACGTGTGCCATTTTTTTATTGTTCCATCGCAAATGCTATTTGGTCGTCGCGGCGGCATCTGACTATAAAAAAAGGTGAGATGTGGGGTTGCGATTTGTAGGTATGGGCGGCGCAGGCGCGGGCGGTATGGGGCCGGGCGGCCCCCAAGGAATGGGCCCCCAGGCCGGCCCCCTCGGCCCCCCTGGCTCTCAGGGCCCTCTCGGCCCTCCCGGCCCCCTCGGCCCCTCGGGCCCCCTCGGCCCTCTCGGCCCCCTCGGGCCGCCGCAGAGCCACCTTATGGCACAGCAGCAGCAGCAGCAGCCCGGTGAGCGCCTCTCCCCCTCCTATCCCTCCCCCTCCCCTCTCGCCCTTCCCCTCTCACCCCTCCTCTCGCCCCTCCCCTCCCGCCTAGCCTGCAATAAGGTTTCCTAAACTGGAATCCACCCACTCCTTCCAATCTACTTAAAATAGAACAATACTATAGTTACTACTGAATCGGCCGGATTTTATCAACGAGGTAACATCGTCCATTATACGTCCTTTTTATGTCATCTTGCGTTTTCCTCCGACGCATGCTTGTAATACGGTAGCACAAGCAATAGCGACGTTTCAAAACTAGAATGGCGCATGCCTCAGCGCTTTTCGGATCCGGCATTTTACAAGACAAAATGGCTATTTTTGGTTTCACTATTTTTAATAGCTTGTAGAAATTCGCTTTTGAAATTGGTGTAAAGTTTTTGAAAAGGATGTGTTAGCTCCAAATCTTTCAATATTAAAAACTTACGTTTCTTCAAATAATGTTTCATCCAGTTTTTCCTTGCAATTCTTAACACTAAATGTGCAGCACTGATTGCTACAAGTTCACACTCGTCCATCGTAATCTCTACCGGGTTCTGTTATAGATCACTATTGAACAGACGTATAACTGTAGATGTCTTAAGGCATTCAATAATGCATACACTAGATGCAAGATGAAATTGAAAGTGACCACGCAAGATGAATTCCAAATGAGTGGGGATATACCTTTAGATTGCTCATTGAGGACTATTGATTACTACAGGCAAACCCGCCACTCCAGAGAGTTATAACGACATCGGGCCATTCTGTCTCAGCTACGCCAGCAGCCCCTAAGAATCCAACGCCTTACCGCGGGACACTGGGTAGTAAACGCAGGTGGCCAACCTCGCGCCCTAACTATCAGATATATACGAATTTCTTGATCCGCTAGTCTGGTCACCGGTTAGAGGTAATTCAGATTGAATCGGTTGCAGATCCATGGCGCCCTTTGCTCGTCAATATCACTCGGAATTGGGTGGCTGACGTACTGTTTCTAAAGATATGTGACGCCAGGTCAACGGCTACCCCGTCGATAAGAATTATTGGTTTTTTTATGATCAATCAATTATTTATAAAAAAACATTCATCATCAATGTTATTATAGATGGCTAAATAAATTGCTACTAGTTTCGCCGCAAATGCTATCAGCGCCACCTGCATTTCGACGGCGCAGAAGGGTTGCTAAAATGTACTATGGAGTTGAGCAATTTAATACCATATATATAACCAATGATACGGCCGATCCCGACCCAATCTATAAATCGATCCATTACTAGTTTTCAGCATTCCTAGTTGAATACATAATTCGATCCAGCAAAGTCTTGGGCCTGATTGCTGAACATCTTCCAGTCCACATTCATCCACGATCCATTTTAGCATTGACTCCATTCAGTATTTTCTTCAAGTCTCATTGCTATTATAGTAGCTCAAGTAACGGCATGTAAATGTTTTATGCATTTTGAAATTCTAGGTACGAGAATGATGCGACCTGGCCTAGGAGGCAACCCTGGACTGAGACACTTACTGCAACAGGTATATTTTTAAGGCGATATAAAATTATTTTTTATTTTATAAACACTCTTATGAGAATTCAACTAATACTATTTTCTGATTTGCGCAATACACTGCTACGCACTTAGCTCTTTAACCCTCGTGACTTTCTGCACATTTCACGCTGTTTCTTCTTCAATTTGCTTGTGCAGGGTGGATAGTATCCTTTTTCGACTGATTTTAACGAAATATTCTCACTTTGCCCACAATAAGGAGCGATTTTTTAAAATGACATATCGAAACAAGGTAGCGTTTTTAATTTTTCACATTTCTTCCTAAACGTAGCTTGGTTGTTGCCTTCTGTACAGGTTATGCTAAATTAACGGCAGGCAATCATTTACAGTAGGACTAAATCAAAATTAGTTGTCTAATTTTTGACGTATTACCACAATAGTTAAAAGTTCAACAAAAAATATCTGAAGTGGAAACTTTGCCAATTTAAATTGCCTTATATAAAATTTAAACTCATTTAAATTGCTTACAATAAATTTTAAACAGCTAATTTGAATTGCTTAAAATAAAGTTTTACACAATTTATTCCTATAGTATGCTTTGATAGTCTATACTTGATGGTATTTTCAAAAATGTGTATATGGAAGAGTAGAGTACAATATAATCTGGATAATATAATATGGAGAATAGTAGACTACAATGTAAACCTTTTTAACAACATTTTTGTAAGTAGTTGATGGCGCTAGAATTATGTAACTGTTACTACCGAAAGGTTAAAAGATATCCCCATAGCAAGCTTGCCAGGATAGAAAAGTGTTTCCTAATAGTAATCGTGAATAAGCTGGTTTGGCGCCTCAGATGCATTTTTAAAACACCCAATATTCAACAGTCAATAACTTTAGAACCATTCATGAGGCAATGGCCTCATTTTGCAAAATGTTAAAGTAGAAAAATAAATAGGGGTAGGTTTCAATGAGGTTTGTCACTTACTTCGCTTGATAAATGATGCTTTCCACCCTGCAGTGACTAATAACGACACTAATTCTTCCTTTTTATTTATTCCTAATATGCGCAAGAGCGTTTATAGCATTTATGTGAATGTGAAATACAGCAGGTGAGAGGACGGGGAAGACCGCCGGGCCCGCACCAAGGCCAGCAACTCGGCCCATAGACAAACCGATCTCTACATTCCTCTGTGATTCATTATGAATGTGACACGGAAGAGTTTTTATTTTGAGAAATGAAATATTTTGTTATCGTGATACTTTTAGATTGTTTAATCCCGTTTGCTTTATTTGTGATAGTGTATACATATTATTTTTTTGTAAATAAAATATTAATTCACTAGCGCACCATCTTTTTCTAGCCTTCCTCGCTTCTTTCCGGCTTTGTCACTAACCTAATCTCGTCGAATGGCAGATCTGCAGCGACCCAGCCTCAATTCAAATAATATCCCTTTTTAAAATATGGCATCAGCGGAAAGTCGAAAGAGCCCATCTCATTTTTGAGTTGAGACCAGTTTTCTGTTCAATATTTCTAACGTGACTAAAGGACATATCTCAAAGTGTCTTATTTCTGTTTGTCTGTATTTTTTTAAAAGAAAGCCGAAAGGCATATCACGACAAAAAGGTGTAATTGAGTTGCGCCCTTTAGTTATGCATGAATTGCAAAATGATTATTATAATTTGTGGGCTTACCTGTTGTTAAAATACCACTTTCAGGCCTAAATATAAATTACACATTTGATTTTAATATCTGCATACTAACAAAAGTATATTATCATCAATTTTGCTAAAATTTGATCTTAGCATTGTCAGACCGTTTATTCCTTATTAGGTTAAAATTGTACTCTATATTTGTTTAATATTTGTACTTAAAATAATTATAATATCAATGAAACTCATTATGAATCACATTTTTTTCAAAAACAAGCAATGTCAACGAATCTCCCAACACAAATTATTTCTGTTATTAGGTTTAACTTTAATGTAGTAACATAGAAAAATGGCTTAGTTTTAAAAGTTATCCAAATTTAATAAATACATTTGTTTAGAGAACAAGAGGAATACTAGTAAACAAAACTTTACAACTCGAATGCTTTCCTGTAAAATTATATTTCTTGACATAATAGGCCCTTTCGACTTTCCACTGACGAAAAGTAGCGTTGGCTCGATCTGATATCCCATTCGACTGAAATCCTTTAATTAAATACTTGCTAGAATAATGCATGAATGCCCATTAACAAAGCATCTGGCATAAGCTATTATGATTTTATGAAAAGTAATGGTGATGGACTCTTCACTTGTTGAATATTAAAATTTGTGAAATACAGCAGTTATAATTTTCAGGATAGGTATAGATATTACAGGAATTCGGAACTTCAACTCGGCTAGTTTCATAAAATGCTCTACTTATTTATTTTTTAAAATCAGAATTGGAATTGCATAAAGCTGATGCTCCTTACCGAGGAATAATAACAGAGATTGACTTCAATATTATTATTTATTTTTGATACAAATTCCAACTACCCAGCATCGGGGAATTCTTAACAAATCACAATCTATAAAAAGTGGCTGATATTTTAAAACGCTTTTCGGGCTTGTAATTTACAGCAGCCGCAGTACGGCAGAGGTGCAGGACGACCGCAGGGATATCCACAAGACGAGTCCGCTCCGCCATATCAGGACTTTATATGAAATTTTACAATATTGATCTATTTTACAAGTTATATATTGAATAAATCTATACACGCGTAAAGTTTTGTAATTTCTCAGCTGGAATCCCACGATTTTAGTTTTCCGTATAACCCTACGTTGCAGTACTTTTTAATTGGAATCGGTTTCGGCCTAGCCGCTGCGATGATAATAGGCTCGTCCTTGTAGATTTCCGTCTCGTAAAAATCTTCCAATTTAGGCTCTATGTCTCTCACGGAATGCACAAACTGCCTTGCGGATGGTTTCTTCTGTTTATTGCAGGTAACGCTATCATGTTTATTCAGTGCTATTAAGTCTTTGTACACTTGGTTATTAAGATGAAAATTAAGCTTCCTTGTTGTCTGAAAACAAAAATTAATTTAAGTAATTATGCACTGTGATAATTTTGTAATATGATCTGTGCGGGGTAATTCTAGAAAATATAGCGTGCTATATTTGTCTTTGGTCGAACGGTTTGTCCATACAAAACCAAGCGGCTGTAGACAAATCTATTATACCAAGACCATAGCAGGAAACAATAATTTTAGTGAAAGTTCAATACTTCGGGATTGCATACCATGTTCATTACAAATTTAGAACATTGCATGAAGCAAGCAACAAGTAACATCATACTCGTTGAATTCCATATTAATTTGAGAAATCATCTCTGGTTAGATATTAATTATATTGCTCTGTGGGTTGTACGCTCAATTTTTAATCTTGTGATGCCATGTCCAATACCAAACATCTATCACAACTTTATTGGCCACCGCTCAAAACAAGGATGTGATAGATTTCTCAAACAATTTCTGTAGATTACAGAGCCAAGATGTTCTTTATACGTAGTATCCTCCGATAGAACCACATTTTGAATGCTTCAAGTTTTCTTAAAGTTTAGCACCTTTCCATCCCATATAATATTGAGAATACGTAGCATTTTAGATTTCTGATCGTCCTCTCCTGACGATTTAATATCGTTTTTAATATACTGCTGGAAAGCCTGACCCAGTTTGACAGAAAATGGGGTTACTGTTTTAAAACAGACGGCATACACCTCGTCGTGCCTCGCTTTTGCCGACGACCTAACTTTTATCACCAGCAGCCCCAAGCAGCTTTTCCTGCTATTACAGAAAGTCAAGCTCTTCAGCGACTGGTCAGGCTGTATAGAATAAAAGCCCTCCAAATGTTTTTGCCTTGGACTCGCCCGCATAGACACAAAATTAACATCCTATGACCCCAAATTGGTCTATAAGGGCTCTAATATCTCCCTTATAAACCCAAATAACCATTTCAACTTCCTTGGCAGGATAATCACCAATCAAGGAAAAGACGACTGGCAATCATGTTACAGAGCATTTTCAATAGCCTTGCTAATTTTCGTAAGGCTTGAATCTATGACAATTATCTAACCTCACATATGTCATGGCCCTTTCTTATTTACGATTTCACCAAAACCCAACTGTCCTGTCTAGATGGCCCATTAGCTCCCGTTTGGGAGCTAATGGGCTGCTGATTTGGCCACGAAGACCCATTTGTTCAGGGTCGGTCACACTCACGGGTCAACACCCATCCGGCGCCCTCCACGCATAAAGAGCGAGCATGGGTAGGACTCTGGCCTAAGGGCTAGTTTCCCCCAGGAGTCAATCTTCTGGTACTCCTGGAAGGTCTGCGCACCATGCGACGTAAGCCAATCGATTGTGCATTCTAACTAACAGTCAGGAGAGTCTGGAAATAGAACTGTTTCCTTACGGCGTCTGCTCTTGAAACGACCATTGGCTACCCGATTCCGGGTGAAGAGCCGGGCAAAGGATTCCGTGGTCCACGATAGTTTCGGTAGACACCGTTTCACCGCTACGTAAGGCAGAGGACCACGCAAGCGATCTCGAACTCGTAACCAGTCGGGAGACTGGAGTAATCTGGTTGCAACTGGAAGCAAGGGCGCGAGTGTCAGCCCACTGGGTAACATGCCTAGCTATCTCGCGGATAAGGCGTTGGCCTTTTACGGGCATGTGGCGGAGCTTGACGGTGGACTTTTGTTGTCCTAAGTCTTCTGCGCTCACCTCAGGGAAGACAGAACGATCTTACTTCGTTAAAACTTCCTGAGGTGACGGGTTCGCCCGTTGTAGCTAGTGACAGCTAGTGCTAGTGACAGCTAGTTTAAAATCCTGGTTGTCCTGAGCCAAACCAGCTGACCCCTCGACTCTTCAGGTCCAAACACAATTTTGAGCTAGAGCTAAAACTGCCCTCTCTGCTCTACGCCAACTCTAGAATAACAACTCCAAAAATTCGATTCTGTGCAATTCCAAAGATCCGGCAATATCAAAGCATGTAATAAGTGGCCGTAGTGATTCAAATGATCTACAAGCCCGCATAGACTGCCACAAAAAGTTCCTTACTGAATTCAGCCAGAATGGCACTGGTCTGGGGTATGACAGTACAACCATGAGCGATGTGGACTTAAAGAAGTCTCTCTTGCGGGGAGATTACGACAGCAACAGTATGGCTCATGCTATTGGCATTCAATGTCAGAATGATTGGACAACAATTAGAGACTTTTGCATTCTGCCTCCAATGCCCTGGAAGGTAATGCTCTATGACTGGACGCCAGAGATGCAGAAATTTTATTTGAATGCCTTTCAGCATACACTTCCAGACCCCAGTAACCTCGCTCGTTGAAGCTATGCCGAGGATGGTTGATGTCCCCTTTGTATCAATACCTCTTGCACAGCTAGACATATTCTAGCTGGCTGCAAAGTGGCCTTAGATCAAGGACGGTACACTTACCGGCACGACAAAGTCCTCACTGTTATCCCAATCTAGAGTCTTGGCATCAATGAGAATTTTGCAGATTTTGCTATAGTGGGAGTTGTTTACCAACAACATGGAGAGGAGAAAGGGTGTTCAGTGAGAGTTGGGGAATGTCATTTTGAATTGCATAAAATCCTCAGTGGAGTCTCCCAGGGTTCAGTGCTGGGTCCTATTGTATTCAATTTGGTATATTCCTGACTGAAATAAAAGCAATTACGGAATTGGGTTTTGCTTTATTTGCCGATGACACCAAGTTCTTTGCGAACCCACTCATAGCTCACTCCACTCAAAGCTTTTTTTACTATCACCAGCGAACTTTTCCTCAAGCTCTATAAAACCTACTTCGCCCGCTCCTCGAATTCTCCTACCAGGTATGAAACCCATACTTTAGGAAAGGATATAGAGCATCTGGAATAAGTTAAGAGAAGAGCAAAAATGTTGATGCTCTATCACTGATAGTTAGGGAGCCAGCGACAGAAAAGTGCAAGAGTTTTGTAAAAGCTGATACTTTCAGATCAGAAAGTGTTTTAGAAAAGCTGAAAAGTCATCAGTAGACAGTGGATGCAATAAAGAACTTGAAGTAAATGGTCAGATCGCTTAACAACAGAACGCGTGGTGTCAGCATTACTCCATACATGTCACAAAAATGAAGTTACTGAAAATACACCGGTACGTATTTGTCGGTAACTATTACGCATCGGTTTAATGTGCCGCGCAATATTATGGACTTAATTTTTGTGACATGTATGAAGTAATGCTGTTAAGCAGTCTGACCATTTGTTTCGAGTTCTGTATTGCATCCACTGTCTACTGATGAATTTTCAGCTTTTCCAAAACACTTTAAGGGTACTAATTAAAATTACACCTTTCCTAGTACTCCAGCACCAGGTATCCCGGAGTCTGGCCCGCTGACTCTACCCCAGCATTCTATGGCCAGAATACTGTGATCTGAAAGTATCAGCTTTTACAAAACTCTTGCACTTTTTTGGCGCTGCCTCTTGGAATATGAGGAACAAACCGTAAGAGTTACAACTGCAAAAACTCGGCCTGGCAACGTAGGCAGCGAGGAGATAGTCGATGCTTGGAATGCATTGCCAGAGGAAGTGGTAAGTGCTGACTATAGCTTTAAAAACAAATTGGACATTTTCTTGGTGCCAAATTAGTCAAGTTAAAAAACAAGCGGACTTGATATACACACATCAGGCTTACACTGCTAGTGTATAATATAATATAATAATACTAATAAGATACCTGTGCTGTACTAATTTAACCCTAGAAAGATAATCATATTGAGTTGTATGTTAAAGATAATCATACGTCAAATTTACTCCATAGGTTTAATTAGCTGTAAAATCAATAGTTTTTTATACATTTTAATAAATTAAAAAGATATATTTGTATCATGTATTTTTAAATAAAACATCCGATATTTACGAAATTACGTTTACTTTTTATTAAGAAAATTACAACAAAACTCAAACTTCTGAAAAATTAACAAAAAATAGGAACATTATTTTCTTCAGTATATTTTTTTTACCTATTACATTAATCAGCCTTTTTATCTCATAATTCAAGTAACATCAGATATTATTGTCCTTAAACTAGATAATAACTATTGAAACATCACTGAAAACATTTTTGGCACATGTCAACGTTATGCTCTCGGCAAATTATTGCTTTGCATTTTATGCGCGAGGCATTCGCCTTACTCTTTATTTTGGAAGGGCAATATTTACAATAGGCCCGTTTCTTGGCTGCTGGTACCTCGGGACGCTCTTCTTCTTGATCTTGAGGGTTTTTTTGGCACGATAGACGCGATACTGTCCCGTAAATACCATTTCAAAGTTGGTATATCCAATCGCTTCGTCATAAAGGGCGATGTAAGAGCATTACAGTTAGGTTTTTCATAAATTTATTGCAATTCAGAGCCTTCTCACCTTTACTGGCAACGTTGTGGGAGTATATAATATAAGCATTTATGCAGGCAATCTTTATCATCCCATAGAAAACGGCCATGGGCCATCTATGTGTCTTTCTACTACAGGACACTATGGAACACATTTGGTCTAGCGTGTCCACCCCGCCTTTGGTTTGATTGTAGAACATAATCATTTCTGGTTTGCCGGTTGTTTCATTGACAGAAGCATCTTCGTCACATGATGATAGTAAATACACCATTTTAGCCGGTGATCTTCGATTTCACTGTCTGTATCAGCGGATATGGCTTCCTCCTTATTATCTAAAAGTGCAGATAGAATGCCTTCCTCGTCTAAATTTCTTCTCGCCATTTTACTGAATGTACGTTCGAGCTCTCTATAAAACAAAAACAAATGTCAAAAACAGCAAAAACAAACAGATCCAACAAAAAAAACTATATATAACTTATACGCTATATCAAAAATCGTAAAAGTCACGTAAAAGATAATCATACGTCATTTTGACTCCTATGGCGGTAAAATATCGAAATGGCGGGAACTTACCAGTTTGACACGTGCGCCCTTCGCTAGTTCCCGGCGCGGACTGAGGTGTCCGGAATGCACGTCACCGGATTCACACAATTTAAAAAGTTACAGCAAAATTTCGTCGGCGCGGGAGTCATTTTGACGTAGATTATCTTTCTAGGGTTAAGGTCATTAACCCGTGAGGCTCGTGGTCAAGTTTTCGAGCCAAAACTGTCATCACGCGCCTGGCCCAAGGTACAACAGTCAAGCCTAAACTGACTATCATACAAGGAACGAGGACAATTATCGCACGGAGATTTACTAGAGGACAAGAGTTTTGCGACAATGCTGTACATCTTAAATGGTAGGCCAAGAGGTTAAAAGAGTATTCCAGTAGAAACTGAGTTGCAGCAAGATGAGTGGAGGTAAAATCGCAGAGCTAACACAATTTGGAACAGGTAATTGTATTCACGATTTAGTACACAATACAGTTTAGTATATTTGGACGTTCTTAAATTATTCCAATTGTTTCCTACTGACTTTTAATATTTAGTATTTTTAATTTGGAGATTATTTTTTCATTGACCTTTTAACGTTAAAACTTTTATTTTGAACAATAACTGTATATTCAGCAATAAATGTCAATTTTTTATCTTTAGTCGTATTGGTAAATTTAGTGATGTTTTAATGGGTGGATAATGCAAACTTCAATCTTTGTGTATTTTCCATGTACCGTACGACAACCCGCAACCTCAATAAATGATATTACTACTCTGCAGCGATAATAATTAAATGTAATCCATTTTAAAGAACCACCCCTTGAAGCAGATGTAAAAATAATTTATAAATAAACCGTCAATGCGTCCGTTTTCTGAGTTGAATCTTTGGAATTTGCTAGATTCTTCGTGTTTTCTATGGATTTTGCTAAGTATAGCGTCGATTGAAGTTCAGGACGAGAATAGTCCCTGGTTTTAGTAATTCTTGAAGTTGAAGATTCCGGTAAGACGATTGAGGTCGGTGGTTTGCTTTCCGCGTTTCGCACGACGGATTTCTTCACTTTTGCCGATTCTCTAGGCATGATAAGCTTACAATTAGTTAAAATAAAAATTTTGAGCTGGAAAAAGCGCGATTTAAACAAAACGGCGAGGCGGAGACTGACACGTGACTGACAGATAAAATTGCTTAGACAAATAATGATGGGCTTGATTTAACGGGAGTGTGACGACGTCGATTAGGGTTGCTAGCTATCGCTTTGATGGGGGGCGCCAGTTTTGCATGCGGCAATTTTGCACAAATGTCACTTTTGACAGTTCCAAATTTGTGGAGGGCAGATTTGCTGGAGGCAACCTTGCAGGCGGCAACCTTGCAGGCGGCAACCTTCAGTACAGTTTTTAAGTTTTTCTGTTAGGTTAGGTTAGGTTAGGTTTTTCTTTCCCTAAAATCGAAGTGACATTAATTACCGGCATCCTTGTAGTGGATGACTTTTATACATCAAACTAAACATTAAAAAAAATGTTTTAAGTTTTTCTGTTAGGTTAGGTTAGGTCATTTTGACATTTGCAAAACTGCCTTCTTCTTTCTTCTTTCTTTTCCTTGTGGCAATTCCACGCAGCTAGGGTGCTGGTGATTTTGTGCCAGTTTGTATGTATTGTTGACGGGAGGATGACTACTGTTAATGTTAGTACCTACAAAAAAAAAAACAGAAAGGAAGGGACATCACAATTGAAGGGACATCAAAACTGCCTTCTGCAAGATTGCCTTCTGCAAAACTGCCGCCTGCAAGAATGCCGTCTGCAAGATTGCCGTCTGCAAATTTGCCTTCTGCAAGTTTGATGGGACCCGCTTTGATGTTTTACCGCCTCATGTCCGTTTGCAACAGGAAAATAATGTTTATTTGTATTAAATTAAATATTGTTAAATATGAAATAGAAACGCATGAAATAGAAATAATATACGCATGAAATAGAAACATTTTTATATGGTGTTATAGACTCGTTGCCAAAGCCGATCCGGGTCGATCCGATAATAAGTAAAATAAACGCCAAACCAAACAAATTTGTTTGAATTTTGAGGTTATACCGCCGGGGCTACAGCGATTCGTGTTTTTATTTGCAAATTTGCGTAATAGTTATGGACGGGGATCTTTACGACGAGTTTGGTAACTACATAGGACCAGATTTGGAGTCCGATTCAGACGATGAACAGAGCGTATACGGTCAGAATGATAATCGCGATGGAGATGAAGAAGGGTTGGACGAGGATGAGGACATTGAAGCCGAGGTGGAACCAGCGCCAATGGCTGTCGTTCTCCATGAAGATAAAAGGTATAACATGTTTTCATTAACTCAATCTAACTGCTTTGATTTTATGGGTGTATAAGTCTGCTCAGTCAGACTGAGCGAGGCTCGCCAAGTCTCCTTGGCACGAATACTTTACAGACTACTCACTAAATGTACTTGTAATAATTAAATATATACAGCTGGTTCCTTATGAGAAGAACCCGTGTAATGTACTAGTTAGTGCACACCGTCATGGTTCTTGGCGAGGTTTTAAAGATCATGCCGTTTTCTGAAGTTCACTCCAAAGTCGACTACAAGGTTGAAAGGCAGCTCAAGTCGATTTCTATTCGATTTTCTTTATAATGTACTCAAATTTTTGAGAATCTCAGGTCACGATCAATGCATTCCATTGATATTAACGTTTTTTTACTAGAAAATTTCATATACATTTAAACGTAAGGTTTATAGATTATACTTTATTCTATAGGAGAGGTATTATGAATTTTGCATATTTAATTGGAAAATTATTGTTGAAAATGTTACAAATTTAATTTTTTTCGCAGTTCATATTTTTAAAAAATATATAGACAAGTAGAACTTACTAGGACGTTTTTTCTCTCTGTTACTAAAGGCCGGCAGTTAACAAAATTTAGAAATAATACTGGTGCTACAAATTTAAAATTACGTTAGTTGTAAGATATTGCCGTAAGCCAACACCCTTTTTACAAGCTTTTATTTACCTTGCAATGTTTGTTAGTATGTATGTACAGTACCGTGCGAATTAATTGAAACAAAGAGTATTTTTCTTCAAAAAGTGCTTTATTGGACAAACATACAAAAATAGTACTGGTAGTTATAGATTGTTAGTTTTAGTATTGAATATGTCCTCCTTTTGCGTTGATAATACCTTTCACTCTTATAGGCATAGAATTTACCAGGTTTTGATGGCTTCCTTTCAGTTCATCATCTTGAAACCAGACTTGAATTAGGTACTGGACTTATTATCTTGGTTTTCGTTGGACAATCCATCTTGGAGAGCCGTTTTTTGCAAATGACCCAGAGGTTTTCGATCGGGTTGAGATCGAGGGAGTTTCCGGGCCATTCAAGTACAGTAATTTAGTTCTGTGTGAAAAACTGCTTTACTTTTTTCAAAGAATAGGATGGGGCGAGATACTGTTGAAAAACCCCTTCTGAAGGATAGACCTTAGGGGTTGCTTCTCCTATCATAGCACTGGATCACTCGTGCCAGTCACTGGGATGATACATTCGGACCCAATATATAGGCATCTTATCAACAATATGATACGGGAGCTCCACAAGGTCTATGAGGGAATGATTGTGATGCCAATTGTGATGCCAATACCACCGTTCGGTGGTTTTCTGTTGTGACAATTCTCGGGCGGCTGATCTCCGCATTTAAGCAATTATGCAATTATATGCAGTAAAAGTCACCTTCATTGTAAAAGCCACCGTTATATATTAGTATGCGTGCACTAACACTCCTACAAACAAATTCTCGAGGGTTGAAATCGTGCCGTCGTTAGTTTCATTCCAATGGCTGGTTCTAAGGGTTAAGGGGCGCAACACGCACTCCATTCCTTAGCTCAATGAGATCTAACCATACGATTCACTATAGGCAGGATAACGCTGTAATGAGATTTTTTCAGGGAGATAGATTTAAGAAAATATAATGGTTATCCTACCACTACATATAAAAAAGTTTTAACCGGTGTATTCATTGAACTGTCAGATATTACCCGCAAGCAGTCGAAGTATACGGGCCGGATGTGGAGACGATAGTGCAGGAGGAAGACACGCAGGCTCTGGACAAACCCCTCGTCGAGCCTGTCAAGCGCAAGAAGTTTCACATGAAAGAACAGGACCTTCCAGAGACTACGTATGACATGGAATACCTTGCCGATATGATGGATAACACAAACCTAATAAGAAATATTGCACTCGTCGGTCATCTCCATCACGGTAAGCAACCTTGCAAATATATTTCTAGCCAGCGCCGTACGAAGGGTACCGTCTAACCTTTCATATCGCCGGGCATTTACAACAGGGTTTCCCAAAGTTATTTTTATTATGCCCCTCTGTTGCCAAAAGAAAATGCCCACGCTCCTGTCCTATAATAAATTAATAATATAAGTGTAAAAAAGTAATAAAGTAGCATAGGTTTTATTTATTGCTTATATAGTTACACCCAATCGTTAAAATACAAATCAATCAATGAGACAGATGAGCTTGCATATTTTAACAAAATATATAATTCTTGGTTGAATTGAAGATAGTGCACAGCATAGCGTAAATCCCCAGCAATAACGAGTTTGCTTCTATACTTCATTTTAATTGCTACGGCTGATGAAAATGGCTTTTCGCACAAATAAAAGGTTGATAATGGTAAATACAAATGCAGCATTTGCTATTGAGGGATACTTACATTTTGAAATACTTGATCCAAAACAATGTTTAATCCATATTTTCAAAATCGTGTGCAGCAGAATCATTTTTAATTTCCAATGCTTGTTCTTGAAACATTTCTGACAGCGCGTCTATGTCAACATGAAATGGATCCATCGATAATCTATAAATATTGGTATTGAATGAGTCAGAGAAGTAGCGCTTGAACTCATCAATGTGCTGCATCGGTGCTGTGAATTATTTAATGTGTCTTTTAATATCCGTATCATTAAAAACCTCCATAAAGCGCGTGTCTTTTGAGATTGCCAATAATTTAGGAAAACAGGAGTAATTGTATGGTTCTGCTAAAATCTTACCTTTCCAAAGTTTGAAAATCAACGATTTACAAGCTATAATGACTCTTATGATGCAGGAAAGACTTCATTTGTGGACTGCTTGATGCGGCAAACTCATCCCGGCTTGATTGACCACTCTGCTTCGCATGCGATGCGCTACACCGATACTCTGGTAGTGGAACAAGAGCGAGGGGTGTCCATAAAAGCGACGCCTGTCACTCTTCTGCTCAAAGATATCAAGGGGAAATCCCATCTACTCAACGTCATGGACACCCCAGGGCACGTCAACTTCAGCGATGAAGCTACGGCGGCCATGAGGATCTCTGATGGTAAGAATTGTCTGTCATCTACCTACTTAAAAAAACGATTTTTTAGAACCAAATAGAGTTTCTGCCATTTTTAATGAAAACTGTTTACAATATTAATTTATTTCATGTCACTTGTGATTGCTATAAGTAATGCATGTATTTTATGAATATGAAAAACATTGTTCTGTATGGTTTGGGTTAGTATATTCGGAGTAAATGAATGTCATCATTGTTAAATTCACAGTTTGAAAATTGAATTTGAAATGTGACCAAAGTGTAGATTTTTTTGAGGAAAAATATCCAAAGATTAAAACAATATAATAATATAATCCTTGAGAGGTACCTATATATATATTTTTTGTTTATTTTGTTTCTACAAAATTTTATTAAGTCTTTAGCTTTTAGAGACCAAAATGCAATAATGTGTTATACATTATAAGTTATATGTTTTGTATGTTTTATACAAGAAACCAAATAATAATAAAATAGGGTATATCAAGTATTTCACATTCTTTGATACTAATTTATTATTTTAGCTAAAACTTCTATGCCTTGGCCAAATTTTGAAAGTGATTTTTTTCCCAATATTCTTTATCCCAATAGTCTCTATTTTTTTCAAATAAAGACTATTATTGATCATAAAGCCACTCTTCATCAGTTTTGCTTATTTTTTTTTCAGCATTTTAGAATGCTTAATGTGTAAGCGAAGTTTTACTGACAAGCCAGAATTTTGCCCGTAATTGAGCTGTATTTTTTTTGTTTCTTATTGCATTATTGGTGACTTTCAGGCGTAGTGGTATTCGTGGATGCGGCCGAAGGTGTAATGCTGAATACGGAACGCCTCCTACGTCACGCGGTTCAAGAGAGATTAGCCCTCACGCTGTGCATCAATAAGATCGATCGTCTCATACTGGAACTGAAACTGCCTCCTCAGGACGCTTACTACAAATTGCGGCACATCGTAGAGGAGGTTAACGCCTTTTTGGCCCTTAATGCGCCACAAGACACTCACGATTCAAACCCCACTGTGCTTTCTCCGCTGCTGGGTGAGAATCATTTTACTTTACTTCCAGTCTAATAGCGATATAAGGTATGATTGATAAGTATCAAGAATGTAACTGTCAGCATGGAGTGATTTTATTTTTAGGGTTCTGTACCAAAACATACCAACGGGTTTGCGATATTAGCATTCTTACAAATGATTCCGCCATAAATTATATGCCTTTGATCTTTGGCTACGTGCCAAAGATCAAAGGTACGCTGTAAACAAACATTTTTATCACGTTATGTTTTACGTAGTGAAACATCTAGCTATGAAATTTCTTAAAAATGCTCAAAAAGGCTTTCCTGTGAGAATCATATTAATCATTGTGGGATATATAAAAAGAAAGGTATTCCATTCATCTCAGAGTCAAAAGAATTGAAGAGCACTGTAAACAAAATGGAAACCTTTCGAAGTTTACTAGTTTTTTAAATAAAATTGGCAAAAAAAAAGACTCAGTTTCTATGGAGGTTTTATTTTTACTGAATTCGAATTTGCTGAAAAAATAATGGATTTTGAAAGATTTCTAACTTTTTTAGGGCTCATCAATTTATTGACTTATAAATTGACATTGAAATACTTATTTTAAAATTGGGAATCTGAAAATAATTATAATCATTTTGTCTCATTTTTACCGATATTTCTCTGCATATTTCTTTTACGATGTTGAAGATTACGGCCCGGTGGCGTAGTGGTTAGGCCGCCTGATCTCACATTGTAAGGTCCCGGGTTCAATTCCCGACTGGGTCACCATTTTCCGTTGGGATAAAATTAAGGAATTGCATTTCAACTCTGTCGATCGAATGCAATAACAAGACACATACTTACCCACATGTTCCACACACACATACATATAAACACTTCATAGTGAGGTTGGTTGTAAGAAATTGACGTATGGCAATAAACCTGCCCATTGTGAAATTTCACAATAAAGAGTAGAAACAAACAAACAAGATTAGTTAATACAATTTTAGTCACATGAAACTTTAGACCATTATCTCATTATTTGAATAATATTTGTAGTTAAAACACTTGTAATTATAAATTGAATTTTGACTTTGCAATCCAATAATTAGGTTGGTACCTCTCCTTAAAGCTATTGACCTGAAATTTGAAAAATTCATAGAACTTACTTAAGTTAACCTAGCTCAAGAGTAAAAAGTGAAAAAATATTGAAGATTAGGTTATTCAGAGTGGGCAAAGTGGGTCTTAAAAAACAAAAAATCTTAAACGATCTAGTTGGAAACTGTTTAAACACTGTCTTTTCTGTTTTATCGTACCTCTGAAATCACGGAAAATTAAAACGAAATCTGATCTCAAACTTTGTGGCTTCAAAGTGGGAGTGAATGGGTGGTAAGGTGGATGCTTGCCGCGGCAAGACAGCTGTCCTAAACCTACCACAGCCGGTCGTTAGTATGTGTTTGAATAAAGTATGGAATCCTCGGCGCACAAGTAAAAACCGCACTTCATTGGTTTTATTGTTTTAGGTAACGTCTGCTTTGCATCCTCGCAGTACGACGTTTGCTTCACGCTGGAGTCTTTCGCCTCCATCTACTGCCAGTCATACAGCGGCGACTTGCCCTATGCCAATCTGGCCAAGTGGCTGTGGGGCGACGTCTACTTCAATTCGAAAACACGCAAATTCACAAAAAAGTCACCGCACAGTTCAGCGCAGAGGAGCTTTGTTGAATTCATTCTCGAGCCGCTATATAAAATATTTGCTCAGGTAATAATCAGATTTTAGTAAACCATTAGGGATGCTGTTGTGTAAGTTACATTGTTTTTCTGTGTTACTTTGTTTATGAATCCGTTCTGTCGTGGCTACATTGACGCCTTGTTATATCACATTTGAAGCACTTCATAATATATCACTTGCACAAAAAGAACCTGATATATCACATTTGAGAGGTGCTATGGATGGTTAGACGAAAGTAGTAGGTGTGGGCGGTCACTTAAATAAATCACAGAAAATACTAAGGGCCGATTTCTATATAGTACTTTTACTCGCAAGTACAGGTTTCGTGGAACCAATAGTCAGTTTTTGACATTTTTCCGTTTCAATATGCAACCTGTAGGCATCGGTTGACCTGTAGGCAAAAGTATCGGTCAACTTTTACTTGCGAGTTACGATTCCCATACAAAATGCGTTTCAATAAAAATGAACGTGACAGTTCGCAAACTTCCGTCGAATTCTCGCTCCCTGATTGGTCGCTCAAATCAGCTGAGAGTTGAGATCTAACAGGTCGATTTTGACGGTTTGAGCCATTGATCATGTGGTTTGAGCTTCAGTTTTATGTTTTTCTGGTGAATTATCAGTGGTTTCGCGCTGTTCAGAAGAGAAAAAGTCGGATGTAAGGGCAAAAATGGCCGATGCAGAACCGAAAATAGATGAGTATACAGTTGGCTTTTATGTTATTATGTAATGAAATATAAGAAATAAGCAAGATTGTCGTATGGCTTGCGCAAAGTAAGGTATATGGACACGAGAAAGTTACGAAAACAATAATCTAGTTGCTATTATAACACTATAACCTAAGAGTAGAAATAAGTCGTTTTACTATAACCTATATGCGGGATTTTAAATTTAATTTGATATTTTGACATATTTACTTGGTTTCTTTAAATGTAAATGTAGAACAATGTTATATTTAAACAACATGTAGATGTAGATTTCAAAAACGTTTACCGCTTTTCAAAGACCTACTGATAATATATTATTTTAGAAGCGGACGAAAACCTTTACAAGGGACGAGATGAGGAGGATTGTTGGCTTTGCTTCGAACGCGGATGTCTACACCGCTGAGCATGAGAAAGGGTTACAACTTTACAATTGTGTTACAACTTTACAATTGTGAAGGGATAACACACTAAATTACTTAATTTAACATTCGAAGCCCCCTACTGTTACGATTCCCTCGTTCGCATCCCTAAACCTGAACCTTCGTTTCAGAAAACCGAAATTGTAATAGTCCCGTCTCACCGCTAACGCAGTTACTTGGTTTCTTTAAATATAAATTTAGAATAATGTTATATTTAAACATGTAGATTTCAAAAACACTTAACGCTTTTCAAAGACCTACTGATAACACATTTTATTTTAGAAGCGGACGAAAACTGTTGGCTTTGTTTCATACGCGGATGTCTACACCGCTGAGCACGAGAAAGGGTACTTTTTTTTTACAGAATAGATAACCGTATATTTAATTTTATTTATTTTACAACTTTACAATTGTGAAGGAATAACACACTAAATTACTCAATTTAATATTTGAAGCCCCCTACTCTTACGATTCCCTCGTTCGCATCTCTAAACCTAAACCTTAGTTTCAGAAAACCGAAATTGTAAACGTCCCGTATCACCGCTAACGCAGTCGATTATGGACAGAAACAAGGAAATGGAGACTATTATAGGACGAATAATCGGTATTACGCTGCAAAACTCACGCTACTCGTGGGTAAATGGTTTTTACAAGGCAATTTTGTTCCGTTCCAAAGATAATGTGAATTTATTCTTTGCAGAATCTCCGTCGGCCTGACGTAACCCAGCTGCCCCCAGAACATAACAAAAAGTCAAAAAAACATAAATAAAAAGCCAATAATGGATAACTTGTTTTATTTTAAGGAATATATACTTCAACCCCAAACATCAGCTATGCCGAAGAAAACTCTCAGTTCCGGTAGTAGCCTCGGACCAAACTGAAATAAAAGAAAATGATTATATACCTATTTATTTGACAAATACTATTTGGTGATTTTTTTCAATAATATTTGGTGGTCCTCACGACAAATTTATGACATTGACTTTTTCTGTGGACTTTTTGAAGTCTCATTGTTTTTTACTGAAGCCGTCGCCAAACTACAAGCTCTTAATAGACAAAGGTACCTACTTTCTCGCTAGAGGCATTTCAGTATGAAAATGCCCTCGATGAGAAATACTTATTTATTTTTTATTCATTTATTTTATTTATGTATTATTCATATATTTTATTTTTAAAAATATTTAGGAAATAATTTTACAAAATGATTTTGTGTCACTACTAACTAGGCAGTGCCTGTTCCTAGGAAAACGCCAATTTTATATGATATTACTTTAAATGTTCAAATTTAGCTTTATGAATAAGATGTAAATAAATTGCTATAGTAAATCAAAGAAAAAAAATAAAAACATTAAAAAAAATAAAATAATCAATAAAAAAATATATCATAAAAAAAAATCAAAATAATCATTAAATAATAAAAGTAATAGAAAATAATTATAAGATAAATCCAAATACAAAATATTACATTATTAAAATAAACAGCTGAATTCACTCTTGTTTACATAGATAATTTATATTGCTAGATATGTGAGGTTGTTTAAATCGTGTGTATGTACATTCCGCGCGCGAGCTGCGAAGAATCGGGGGATTACGCCGCCCCTGACCGTTGCCTCATACCCTGCACTAGTACTGGGAGAGCGTGGGGTGTGGAGCGACGGTCGGGGGCGGCGTAATCCGCCCTCTTCGCCAGCTCCCGATTCTTCTGTTGCTATTTTTGAAATGTCATAATGTCATAAGGTTACTTTCAGTTTTCGTTCTTCCTTCACTAATTATCCACTGAATGAGACTTTTTAAGAACCACTTGTGTCAGTCCCGAAATTTCGAAATATTTTCCTAAAATAATGGTAATGGTGTTGTCTAGGCGTTGATCTCCTGGGCAATATAATATGGTATATGTGCCGATCTTGTGTTCTTAGCAGGAAACAATGTCTCTACTTGCGCGCGATTGAAATATAAAGAAGTTTTTAAATATTACAATTGCCTAATATCAAGTATTTTCGCTTCGAGAAACAACTACTTATTAGAATAAATTTTTGGTTTTTTGAGTACGATACGAATTATAGTTTTTTGTACGATAGTAATTCTTTCGATTGTAGTCTTACAGCATGCTCACCACCACATAATAGCGTATATTATCATTATACATAGTCCTAACATAAATACTGTTACAACATTAAAAGCACTAATTGCGCCGCGAGTATTAGTGGAATTGCGTATTTGACTTATGTTTGTTGACAGTTGGTCTTTGTGCAATTATGCACAATTAGTAAATTTAGTATTTGTTTTAACATATTCATGGAGTGGACCGACAAAGGAAATCGTGTCGCAGTTATTGCGCTTTATCGGTGCAAAGTCGAGAAAAGAGAGATCTAGCCGCTCGAAGTCAGCCGTATGTTTGTGTATCGGTGTATCAAATTATCCGAGGATACTGGTGACATTCAAGACCGCAAGCGGTCCGGCCGTCCTCGAACTATTCGTACCATCGAAGGCCATTGAAGCCGTGAAGCATCGGATTTTGAGAAATCCACTCCGAAAACAGAGGACAATTGCGAGAAAAATGAATATGAATTGGACCGCATCATCATGTCCTTGGACCGCATCATCAAAAAAGACTTGGGTCTTGGGGCCTACAAACGCCGCACAGGACAATTGCTTATGGCCGCTCTGAAGGAAAATAGAGTGAAAAAATGCAAGCGGCTGTTGGTCCAGTACGCGGGTTGGAAGTACAAACAAATCCTGTTTACTGATGAAAATTTTTTCACGGCGCAGGAGAAGTTCAACATGCAGAATGATAGGGTGTACGCACACTCATCTATAGAGGCCTCCCAGGTCATTCCACGGGTCAAGAAAGGTCACCATCCGGTTTCAGTGATGGTTTAGTGGGGTGTTGCCTATGATGGCACTACAAAGCTCCATTTATGCAAAAAAGGCGTGAAAACTTCAGCTAGAGTTTATCCACGGACAATCTTGAATCATGTTGTGAAGCCTCTTAACCAAACAAGGTCTCAAAACTAGCATTGGATATTCCAGCAAGATTCGGCGCCGGCACACAAGGCCATAACCACTGAACCCTGGCTACAGCGCCATGCACCAGTATTTTTGTCACCAGATGATTGGCCTGCTGGCAGTCCCGATCTGAGCCCGCTTGATATAAGCTATAGGTTGTTTTGGAGGACAATGGGTGCCACAGAAGATACAGCAACATCGAAGCCCTCAACTCTGCCCTGGTCGAAGCAGAGAGCAGTTTCCTCTTTATATAAGCTGCGTAATTCGATCGACGACTGGCCGAGGAGACTCAAGGCCTGCTTTAAGTCCAAAGGCGGCCAGCTAGGTTTACGACAGCTATCTTGTCACCATTATACCATCCATTCAGCCCCTCCCCCTTTGAAGCCAAGTATTGAAATTAACTAATTAGGTATATTTAAATACGAGTAACATTTAATTTTTAATAAATAATCCTAATTCATTAATTCACTTGAAAATCGACATTTACTTTAAATAAATATTATTTAAATAAACTGATTTTTTCACTAAATTTTGTGGTTTTTGGAGGCCCTTGCGACAAATTTATGATGTAGATTTTTGTTTTGTTGACTTGAAATCTAGATTTTTGGTGAAGTCATCGCCACTACAAGCTCTAAATAGACAGATTATAGCTTCTGGATAGAGGTATTTCAGTATGAAAATGCCCTCGGTGAGAAATGTTACAAGCGTTGTCCGTGTTCGGCCCTTATCCTTGATTAGTCTCTCGTTTGAACGCTATCTTTGAAAGAACCTTTTCTATTACAAAACATTACAAAAAATAAAGTTAGAAATACAATTGCTATGGAAACAATCGATGTGCTTAGATTAAGATTTTATTTGCAAAATTTGTGGAATAAGTTTGTCCCTTCAGAAAAAAAATCCATTCGATAATAAAATAAAACACAATCGATCAAATCAAATCAATCGATTTTATATTAGAAAGGGGACATTAGAAAACGATAACTATAGGCTGTTCAGTTTTCTCTCGCACCTATTTATTTTTTTGCATAAGCTAGACTCCAATTCGCCAAGAGAACAAGCCGGCTTCCGGTCATGCTTAAACTATCACCACAGACACTAAAGACCCTGGTAGAGAAATGCGATTAGTATAAAAATCAGATTATACTGACTTTTATCAATTATGAAAAGGCATTCAACTCCGTAATTTGGACGATCAAAAAGCCCTAGCGAGCTGTTTTCCAAAATTCTTCATTTTTGGTGATTTTCAGGAACAGTTTTAGTGTTTTTTTATTGTGTCACCTCGCAACACTGCTTGAATTCAACTTAATACCCTTAACGGTAATATTTGAAATTTTATTTACCTGGAAAAATAGGTTTTGATTAGCTCTGATGGCGTAACATCGTCCTTATTTTGGCGAAGTGATCAATGTGGTAATTGAATTTCCGCCTCTGGTAGTGGCCGTTAATTTTTCTAGTCTATTGTCATTTTAATCCAACAAAAGAAAATCGTTTTCCCCAAATATCAAAGCAACTGAAACAAAACAATTTTTGTGTAAAAATAATAATTACTGTTTTTTGCTTTTGCTTTGTAGCATGGAGAAATTCTTTAGGTGAAATTATTACAAACATCCGTTTTTTTAACATCGCATGGAAGTATCTAAGCAGCTAGCCAGTCACCCAACAAGATACCACAGTATGCCAGACAGTAGCTTCTCTTTGAACAAAATTGAAATCGAAGCGAATACGTCACGATTCGTAAGGGCTCGGATATGGCCGCCAGATGTCCCGCTACTCGGCCCACGCAGATATGCAAACAATAGAAAATATCGCCAGCCTTTACCTGTGCGTAACGCTAACCAAAGGCCTTCGTCGAGACGTACCCCTCTGTCCAGATTCCTCGCACCCTCTTCCCGCAATGCCCTGTAGCTTAAGAGTAAACCTACTGTTTGGTATACTGTGCACATACTGTTCCTGACTGATGATGCTTAACATTATGCAACAAATACAGTAGAGCCTTAATAATCCGAAATCCGTCAATTTGTAACTGCTCGGATTCACGAAGCATTTGGATTATAGCACGAGGAATCTTTAATGAGACATTTTTAAAAACTAAAAGATTTAGTCTCATTCAGTAATAAATACAAACGGAGCTGCCATGGAATTCACCGACCGGAGTCGGGCCCATCATAATACTATTTTTTTTACACTTCTGGGGGGTGAGCAGTGGATTCCGGACTTACGAACCGGCTGTGGTAGGTTTAGGACAGCTGTCTTGCCACATGTGAGCGTTCACCTTGCCACCCATTCACTCCCCCTTCGAAGCCATAGAATTTGAGATGCGCAAATCGCAGTTTTAGATAATTTTTCTAAGAAAGAGTTGATTATTTTTCTGGAAAGGCCAAGATCTTTAAAGAGGTGAAATAGAGATTTAGCTGGCAGGCCACGAGCGCCAACTTCCACCGCGTGAAGGTGAACAGTGAAGCCGTTCCGGGTTACGGCATTTGCAAGATCATGGTATTTATTTAATTTGTACTCGTGGTCTTTTGGGATATTTGATTCCCATGGAACAGTTAATTCTACGATAAGAGCCACCTTCCGAGATAGAGAGTAAAGAGTTATATCTGGACGGAGGGCTGTGCATCCGAGACTTTCAGGGAATTTATACTGCTTAGAGACCGAATCAACCTCCAGAATCCAATCTGTAGCTTTCTCGATTATTGAGAAAGGTTTTGTAGTTAAATGTTTTTTGCCTTTAGAGCCATCCCGCACAAACTGTATTGGGGGTTTGGAGGATACTGTCAAACCCTTGTTGGCACGAGCCACTGAGAGACTAATAACCTCGCGAATAACAGCGAGAACTTTGTCATGGCGGTAAGTGTACCGTCTTTGATCTAAGGCCACCTTGCAGCCAGCTAGAATGTGCCTAGCTGTGCAAGGGGTATTGCTACAGAGGGGACAAGAACTATCCTCGGCAAAGCTCCAACGAGCGAGGTTACTGGGGTCTGGAAGTGTATGCTGAAAGGCATTCAAATAAAATTTCAGCATCTCTGGCGTCCAGTCATAGAGCATTACCTTCCAGTGCATTGGAGGCGGAATGCAAAAGTCACCAATTGTTGTCCAATCATTCTGGCATTGAAGGCCAATAGCATGAGCCATACTCTTGCTGTCGTAATCTCCCCGCAAAAGAGACTTCTTCAAGTCCACGTCGCTCGTGGTTGTACTGCCATACCCCAGACCAGTGCCATTCTGGCTGATTCCAGTAAGGAACCTTTTGTGGAAGTCTACGCGGGCTTGTAGTTCATTTGAATCACTACAGCCACTTATTACGTGCTTCGATATTGCCGGATCTTTGGAATTGCACAGAATCGAATTTTTGGTTATTCTGGAGTTGGCGTAGAGCAGAGAGGGCAGTTTAAGCGCTAGCCCAAAATTTTGTTTGGACCTGAAGAGAGTCGAGGGGTCAGCTGGTTTGGCTAAGGACAGCCAGGATTTTAAACTAGCTGTCACCAGTGCATCTAGACGGGACAGTTGGGTTTTGGTAAAATCGTAAATAAGAAAGGGCCATGACAAATGTGACATTAGATAATTGTCATAGATCCAGGCCTTACGAGGGCCAGAAATTAGCAAGGCATCTATTTTCGCCAGGCAACTTTTGAAATGCTCTATAACATGATCGCCCGAGACGTCTTTTCCCTGATGGGTGATTTTTCTGCCGAGGAATTTGAAATGATTGTTTGGGTCTATAAGGGAGATATTAGAGCCCTTATAGACCAATTTGGGGTCATAGGATGTAAATTTTGTGCCCATGCGGGCGAGTCCAAGGCAAAAACATTTGGAGGGCTTCACTTTTATACAGCCTGACCAGTCGCAGAAAAGCTCCACTTTCTGTAATAGCAGGGAAAGCTGCTTGGGGCTTCTGGTAATGAAAGTTAGGTCGTCGGCAAAAGCGAGGCACGACGAGGTGTATTGGCCGTCTGTTTTAAAACGGTAGCCCCACTTCCTGTCAAACTGGCTCAGGCTTTCCAGAAGTATATTAAAAACTATATTAAAAATCGTCGGGGAGAGGCAACAGCCCTGAAATAGTCCAATTGAATATGGTATAGAGCGGGTAGTCCATTCTTGCGTTTTA
This sequence comes from Micropterix aruncella, assembly GCA_944548615.1. Taxonomy (NCBI): domain Eukaryota; kingdom Metazoa; phylum Arthropoda; class Insecta; order Lepidoptera; family Micropterigidae; genus Micropterix; species Micropterix aruncella. Next base: position 18,533,892 of record OX155957.1, on the reverse strand, counting down.
ACATGGAAAGTCAGACAGTTGTAGTAGGAGGCTACAATGTCACGCACGACTGGTGGGAAGTTGTACCAGCGGAGTGCAAAGTGGAGGAGACTGTGTCGGACTGACCCAAAGGCATTCTCTAGGTCGAGCCAGCATACATTGATTTGGCGTTCGTGCTGTCTCGCATCCTTGATGGCAGCAGCCAGGAGAGAGTTGTGCTCGAGGCAGCCCGAGACGCCGCGCATGAAGCCTTTTTGAACTGATACTCCAAGGTACTCATTCCGGTGCATGAATTCGCTCATCCTCGTGTGGACTATGCTAAAAAAGATTTTGGCCACAGTGTCTGTGAGAGCAATGGGCCGAGCGTCCTTTGGTCCGGTGCAAACTGGGACCTTCGGAATTAAGATGACTGTCGCTCGGCCAAAATTCTGTGGGACTACACCGCTATTCCATATATTTCGGAAGATGGATCCTAAATATTGCAGAAGGCAGGGGCATTTTTTGTATACTAAATAGGGAATACCATCGGGACCCGGAGTAGAGCCCGACGGCTTCCTCTTTACTTGATTAAGAATCTCATCTAGTGATGGAGGTTGAGAAGCAAAAGCTACCGTAGGCAGGGGCGGAGGTGTAATGCCCGGCGGAGGGCTGTAATTATGGAGCCGCATTGGGTCCTCATACGTGGTCGAAAAGTATTCCGTGGCCATATCTTCCGGGATTTGGATTTTTCCCTTGGCGGCAGACAAAACCGTTTTGCTGTAGTTAAAACGGTTTTTGTCGAACCGGGCTTCCTCTTTGGATTTGAGAAATGCTGCCTTGCGCTTGTCGTTTTGCGTTGCTACGCTCTGTATGAGTTTTAGTATAGAGCGGTACGCGCGCGAGAAGTTGTGGCAGAGGGCTTTATCCCCGGCTTTCTTGGCTTCACGTAACTGGCGACGAAGTAGCCGCTTTTGCCTACGGAGCTTTGCCTTAAATGCGTTTTCTCTGTGAACCGGGTCGACATGGGTAGATTTTGGGTAAACACCCGAGAAGTATTCATGGACCGCCACCTGGAAGGATGACAGCTGGACGCTGGCAGGGGCATTACGGTTCACAGAGTGGTCAAGAATAGAAGTTAAATTATTATTATGAAATTCCCAGTCCTCTTTCGCAAGTGAAGGGAATTTTAGAGGAGGGAAGGATACGATTTGCGCGGGTAGAGGAGACCGGTCGGGTGACAAACTGCGGGCAGATGTGGAGTCAAGGGACATGTGAGGTTCAACTCTGTCCGTGACTCCTTGCGACGGTTTAAGACACTGACGTGCAGCGTCGCTATCATCGTGCCCAGCAATGTGTTTATTTAACCATGCTAATCGTTTATATTGTTTCCCGCAGATAAGGCAAGCAAGGTCCGGTGTCGTTTTAGCCGTGTCGTTGTTTGGGGTTTCTACTGGGGTAGCGGGAATTCTCCCCCCCTGATAGGCCGCTTGGGGGCATATTTCCTTTTTTTTCTTTTTTGCTTTATAAATAATCGGGTCTGGCTTGCAAGGCCATCGACCCGATGCGTTCTTTCACGCCGTCCACCGTCTCTCCGGCTGTCACAACTCTTTCGTTGTTGTCATCCTGATGATCAGGGGGTTTACAATAAATACAAACGGAGCTGCCATGGAATTCACCGACCGGAGTCGGCCCGACATCTAGTATTATGATGGGCCCCATCATAATACTATTTTTTTTACACTTCTGGGGGGTGAGCAGTGGATTCCGGACTTACGAACCGGCTGTGGTAGGTTTAGGACAGCTGTCTTGCCACATGTGAGCGTTCACCTTGCCACCCATTCACTCCCCCTTCGAAGCCATAGAATTTGAGATGCGCAAATCGCAGTTTTAGATAATTTTTCTAAGAAAGAGTTGATTATTTTTCTGGAAAGGCCAAGATCTTTAAAGAGGTGAAATAGAGATTTAGCTGGCAGGCCACGAGCGCCAACTTCCACCGCGTGAAGGTGAACAGTGAAGCGAAGTTAATTAGTAAAGGAAGAACGGAAACTAAATGTATCCTCATGACATTTCAAAAATAGCAACACATTTACACGCGCACACTCACACACACACACACCCTCACACACACACACACACACTATACACACCCTCACATCTTTAACAATATACATATATGTAAACAAGAGTGAATTCAAGTTTTTATTTTTATACAATAATAATTAGTATTTGGATTTATTTTTCACTGCTTTTATTTCTTAATAATTATTTTGATTTTTGAATGATTATTTTGCGTTTTTTTTTTTTTTTTAAATTTACTATAACAATTTTATTAACATCTTTTTCAAAAAACTATTTTTATTTTATTGAAAATAATATTATATAAAATTGGCGTATTCCTTGGAACAGGCACTGCCTAGTTGGGAGTGACGCAAAATCATTGTGTAAAAATAATTCCTATATATTTTTTTCAATTAATAAATAAAATAAAATAAATTTTGCAAAATTAGAGATGGTATGTTTAAAAAGAACACAATGTCATTGAATCAGAAACATAACTAAATAGTATCAAGTTATATAATCGAACAATCGGAAAGATTTAAATGTTTATACATATACCTGGCGACTGGGTTTCGATATGTGACAGACCAAAGCACTAACGACATTTGAAAGTCGGGCGGTATTATAAAAACCAGGACTGGAATTTCCTCCAGGAAACAATTCAGACTATGCGGCACGCGCTTGCAGTCGATATACCGATGAAATCTCTCACCGATATTACCATGCTTCGTATTGCATAAAAGTGCAAGGCTAACAAAATTTGATGCAATGTGGATATGCCATAGGTCCTGAAAAAAACATAGGCAAAATTTAAATTTGTCTTCGGTTTCCTTAAGCTTTATTTTATTATCATAAAGCTAAATACAAATACTTGCAACAATGCAATACAACAGGGGTTGCAACCAATTTCCATAATATGTAAATCTGGGCACACTAACTGGGCGGGCATAGCAAACACGCTAAGAGATTTTGCGTCGAGTACGTTGCGATCCATGGATGCGATGTAACAAATTTCCATGGTCTGTATAGTTACAGACCGTGAAACCTTTTCTTTATTTTGATGGCTCCACCCAGAGGGTGATTTCTGACCGTGGGACCTACTACTTGGGATTTACTGGTCCCGGCGCTGGAACTGTGTATCCCTGCATACTACGAACAAGCTATGAGCATTTCTTCACGCTTGTTGCGATATTTCTTGTCCGTTTTGGTATGTTTAGTAGATTTCTTGCGCGATGCCGTCTACATAGTGCTATTCTTGCAATGCATGTTGTTGCGAATATTTATATGCGGCATAATATACCATTAGACTTTTAACGTCCATTATTAACAAAATTATCGCTTAAGTATCAATATAAACTATAAAAACTGCAGAAAACCAAATAGTTACCTTGTTGATCGAACGAGGTGGAGGTCGATATTAAGTACTCGAATCCCACTCGCTTGAAGATGATAACGCATACGATGACCAACTTGTCCATTTTAGCCGTAGGCACCATAATACGAAGCGTATACACGAAAGAAAACGAAAGAAAACACAGAACGTCGAATGCAGGAAAGCGTATCTGACAGCTATTAAAAGGTGAACGAAATTTAGCAACAACTGCAAGCAACTCTGAAGGAATTGCAAGTTAACCAATCAGCCGGACCGTATTTATGCCGTAGTTTCGGTGTTGCTAACTTCATGTTGCAACAGCTGTCAAAAGAGTTTATTACTAGGAATAAATCCTGAACGACAGCATTTTTTTAATCAAAAAATTATGCTTATATTTTTAATAGGAGGAAATATGTATTTGAAGTGAGAATATAAAATTTACAATATTTATTTATCCTCGTAATATTTAATAAACTTTTATGAAATGTCTTATCTATGCTTACAATCCATTTTAACAGATGGCGCTGCTATAAAATGTATCTGAACCATCGGTTTGACTAACTTACCGATTGTTTAACTGACAGATGATTGTGAAATCCATTTTTGACGTAAGAAAACCATCGGTTTCTCAAAACTGATGGTTTGACTTCTACTTTTACTTTTACTCGCAGGTCGCATATAGAAATCCGCCCTAAGTTATTCTTTAGTAATACTTTCTGCCGTTGTAGCCTCTATAGTTGCAGGGCATTCCTTTGTGCGCAAATTGTGAATAATTTAATTCAGATTAATATTATAATATTAGGTATATAAAATCAATAATTTAATAATAGTATAATAATATTGTATTTTATATTTCAAAACTACATATATTTAAATAATTCTTGATAATTGATACATATCAACAACTTGTCGCAAATTTTATATAAAAGTTCCTCACTTTATGTCCCAGTACTCATGTGGAAGCATCTCATTAATACTAGTAAACTATTTCGACTCCTTCGATTCCCGAAAATAGGAATAGAAAACAGCCTTTCTGTTTTGCAACAACCGAAGAGTTGGATAAATTAAATAGTACACCCATATGAAAAGGCAATCCACTTTCCATTTTTAGGTGCCCAAAAACTTGTAAAAAAACACAATTAAAACCAACAACTTTGTTTTAAAAATGTAATATGCAAGTCTCTTGTGGCCGATGCCCAGTGAGTCATACAGAAAGTATTGGCGCTGTCCGAATACATGTGAACATGGTAACCGCCACCCATGACATGGCCCACACATCTGCAGGCTTGGCAGTGAAGTTGTTAACCCCTCTCGCGAAGTAAAAATTCAGCTATCACTTTTGCGCGCGACATTTTCGCGCGTAAAATCGGCGCGAGTCGACGACCTTGATACAAACGACCATAACTTGTAAACTACTATACGGATCATAAAAAAAATTCTGTAAAATGATCGCATTGAAATTTGACATATAAAAAATTATAACCTGGAAATTGGGGGAGTCGGCCGTTGGTCCCGCAAGGGACGTTACGGAGTCACCGGGTTAAAGCCGATTTGACAACTTTTAGTTGAAATAAGAGTCCAATGATTAATTCGAACAGCAGAGTCAATTGTATGCAGGCGCTGGCAGTCGACGATCCAAGCTCGAGCAATACTCGTTGACTGACAATGTGACCTATATAAAATATAAATCATACCAATAAATATGTCGCCCCAGTAACAGTTTGGTTTTTAGGCAATATTATTTTTTTTTTAAATCTACATTCTTTTGACTTTCAAATATGTCAACGGTACCTACCGTAAAGTGTATACGAGCAAAGGACCTTAAAAATTGAAAATGAATTCAAGGCTTGTCTTACTATTGACGATGTTTGCTTTCTGTTTCAGGTCGTCGGGGATGTGGATGACACATTATCATCTGTGCTGCAAGAGCTCAATATCAAGTTGACAAAAGAGGAAGCGAAATTAAACATACGGCCATTGCTAAGATTGATATGCAGCAGATTCTTCGGAGATTCCAGGTTAGGATGTGTTGCAAAGTGTAAACGGTTAACGAGTTCGCAATCACATTTTAGGGATTTAAAGATTTCCTTCTAAGGCATTTATAAACCATCATAGGTTTACACATTTCCAGTGACCCCTTAGTGGGACATAGCACTTCTGCAATATATCAACATTCGTCCTGGTCTTTTGCGTTTCGGCCTTGATTTCACCTCAGAGCCATTTCCCCAAAGTTGCAAGTCACATATTCACCAGTAGAATTTCCCCAATATGTGAAAATTTGACGTTACAGGTGTTTCTCAAAATCTTATATATTTTGACAGGGACATTCTTGTGAATTTTCGAATTAAAAGAAAATTATTACAAAAAAGCGTAATTTTCATCAAATACGTCAAGCATTATTTTAGAAGAAAGGCAATATTTTATTAGGCGAAGAAGTATTAATTTTAGATTTTGTCAGCATGTTCGAGTTTGAAACGATCGATTTCGGATAACAATTAAAACAGAACAACTTCTTCGAGAAATAATTATTCAATTCTTCGAACTTTATTTGTCCATTTGCTTCTTTATTACCTCTCCGCCGCTCCACTGTACCATTCCACTGAATTCCTTCACTCGTGTGAGATATATTCTGTTTCGCATAATATCTTCAAGTGCCCCATGGCATTCTTTCTTTGTTATCGTCGATATCGGTCTTTACTTACTGACATCCGGGTCTCGCGGTCGTACTCGACATTTGTATTGAATATTTGCAGCTAAGTTTTCTAGACAAAAACCGACAAAGTCCGAATGGTAGGTTTACTAATTCCTATATATTATTTCCAGCGGCTTTGTGGAAATGGTGGTGAAAAGCGTACCGTCCCCTTTGGACGCGGCCCCGGTCAAAGTGTCGCACACGTACGCGCCGGGCGGCGGGGGCTACGCGAGGTCGCCCATGCTGGAGTGCGACCGGCGAGGGCCGCTCGTGGCGCACTCCACCAAGATGTTCCCCGTGGACGACTGCTCTTGCTTCGTGGTGCTGGCGCGCGTGCTGAGCGGGACTCTGCGCGCTCAGCAGGCCGTGCGAGTGCTCGGCGAGAACTACACCCCGCGCGACGAGGAGGACTCGCGCATCATGACCGTCGGCAGGCTCTGGATTTACGAGGCCCGATACAAGGTTAGAGCCGTTAAGAGGGCTTCCAAAAGTCAATTAGTACTGTTCTTCTTCCGGTGCCGCGTCCTCTACCGAACGTTTGCTATTATTTTGGTTATAAAAACTTTATTGGCCACCGCCCGAAACGAGGATGTGTAGATTTCTGAAACCGGTCCCGTAGCTTACGAAGCCGAGATGTTCTTCGTCCCGGACCTCTTCTTCTGACTATCTTGTCCGCGCGCGTCTTTTTACCGTGAAAAGCCACAGATTATTCACCGTGTCTAGGAGCGGTCGTCGGTGGGGTATGGATCTCTATGGAAGATTGTCCGCGGACACTGCAGAAAAACGGCTCGAGACCGCTACCGTTTGCACGATGTTTACCTCTTAGCGAGCCACGTTTACTCCTCGACGAGCCGTTTTTATTTACGGCGAAATATGTATCAGCGTTCTATGGCAGCGTATGAGAGTCCACAACGCTGGATGTAATCACGGCGGACAATTATTTCGACCTTGATGTTGTTTACAAAATGGAGTGCGGCTAACGATTTTTACGGAGATCGTGGACAAGAGCGGCATGGCTGACGCGCCAAAGGGTCAAAAAAATGTGGCGTGGACAAGAGGCCTAATGTAATCTTTCGGGATGACGCATGACATGAGTAAACTGTTCGACTTTGAGGGTCTTTATTTTCCTCGATATTTCTATGTGCTTACTCAAACACTTTAGGACATTTTCATGCCCGACTCTGTCAACCTAGCTTATACATATTATCCTCCGACAGGCCCACATTTCGAAGGCTTAAAAGTTCCTTAACAGCGTGTCTGTAAGTGTCCACTTTCCATCCCATATAATAATATTGTGAATACATAGCATCTTACGTAGCATCTTCCGCCGCAAAAAACCTTTTTTATCTTAAAAAATGCACTTCTGGATTTTTCAATGCGGATTTTCCTTGCTTTTGTCCCAGTTGTGATTGAAATTGCAGCTCATGTAAATAATTATATCAGTCTTCTCCAGTCGTATGCCGTAAGCTGTAAGTATAGGTGTGTTTACGGGTACTTTACTGACTATCACGTACGAGTGGTATTCAACTTCAAACCATATTCGTCACATACTCTTGTAACATTGTCAAGGAGGAGCTGGTGCTCTAGTCCAAATCTGGTAGTAAAGGCTAGAGGAGGCCCGCTGGTTGGCTTTTCCTAGTGCTTCGCGTTGAGGCGTCAAATTGTTACGGGCGGTTGACATTGTTTAAATGTGTTTGTCCAAGTCATCCCACGGGAGAAATGATGGCAACAGTCATTATAACTCCCTATGATGATGGGTTTGCTCGTAGCAATTGATGCCTTTCAACTGCCAGGTATATCGTTCCACAAATCAACCACTTTGTTGCTAATGTAGAATTTCTTGAGGTTGCAGGTGAATCTTTCCTTGTCCAGCTTGAAGATGTGCCCTCGAAGATTGTAGTTCTGGTTGAAGCATAAAATGGATGTCAGCAATTCACGTTTGTAATGGTTATTTAGGCATGCAAGCCTTTCCTCCTGGCTATAACGGAAGCCTATTTTTTTTTGAGGCCCTCACCCCAACCCCCTCGATCAGATTTACATCTCCCACAAAATATGAACTCCATATTTGAAAGGTTTACTCTAGAATGTGTCTTACATAGTTAGGTCATTGGCAATTGTAACTCCTGAGTCATGTGAAGTACAATTTTTAGGTCGACGCCGTCTAGCATATATCGGGTGAGAATTGTTCCGCCCCACATGCGTTACAGTACAGTTTTTCCTTGCTCAATTGAATAATTTATTCATCACTCCATGCCTTGATTTGGTAAACTTTTGCAGGTTGAAGTGAACCGTGTACCCGCAGGCAACTGGGTATTAATCGAAGGGATTGACCAGCCCATTGTAAAGACGTGCACCATCGTAGATGCGACTGCTGGCTCATCTTCGCAAGATTCTGACGATGAAGACGATGTTGAGGAGAACGGTTTGCATATTTTCAAGCCGCTGCGCTTTAACACACAAAGCGTCGTCAAAATTGCCGTCGAACCAGTTAACCCATCTGAATTGCCTAAAATGTTGGACGGACTAAGAAAGGTAAGATGTCTCTTTATGTCTTGATTTCCAGAGAGGCCAATGACCAGAATTTATTGACACTTATTAAGTAGCAGACTACTTGTCCTACCAGTGCAAAAAAAAGAGGCAACAGCCCCTTCTGATGTCGCTCTTTGACAACTAAATTTAGTAATCTAAAAATTTCTGAAAAACTGAAAACTAGCACTGAAGGCAGCAAGCTAACAAGTTAGAAAAAAATACACAATAAAAATGTTTTAATTTGAAGTACTATATTTTGTTTATTATTGAAGAATTAATTTTACTAGAAAATTGAAGAATTAATTTTTACAATTATTTTTTTTTAATATTATGAATAACCTTTAAAAAGAAAAATGTCAGCTGAGTAAAAATGAGAAAAACAAAGTTTTGGCTAAAAGTGAAAAATTGCCTGTCGGAAAAGTGCACAGGAGTGAGAAGTGAAAAAAGCGATTTTTATTGCGAGCTTCTCCATCATTTTCTGCGGTTCTTGACAGTACACATTTGCTTTAACTGTTGTGCGAGACCGCTAGAATCTATACCGGATAACACCGGCACAGAACTTGATATTTAAAAATAATGTGAATTTTCGACAAGACTAATGAATAACTGATTTTGATAAAGGAATAACATGACTTTAAATTAAAATTAATTTGAATTTGAAATTCCAAGTCAAACCAAAGTTATCCAAGTTCAAGGCGGCTAGTGTGCAAATAAGGCAATTGTATAGAATAGGGCGTCATATATACATTTCTGCCCTCTAATAAATTTGTATATTTTTAGGTTAATAAATCCTATCCTCTTCTCTCCACTCGAGTGGAAGAATCTGGTGAGCACGTCATACTTGGTACTGGCGAACTATATTTGGATTGTGTTATGCACGACCTTAGGAAGATGTACTCTGAAATTGATATAAAAGGTATTTCTTTCGTATTCCAATTCTCTTTTTACTGATGAATAAGGAACATTTGTCATTTTCCATACTAAAATGAAATGTTTATTTACAATAGTGGCGGATCCGGTGGTGTCATTTTGCGAAACGGTCGTAGAAACTTCTTCGCTCAAATGCTTTGCCGAGACGCCAAACAAGCGCAACAAGCTCACGATGATAGCGGAACCCCTGGAAAGGGGCTTGGCTGAGGATATAGAAGCTGGAGCTGTTTCTGTCGCTTGGGATAGGAAAAGGCTCGGAGAATTCTTCCAAACACGGTTAATATTTTCAATATTATTTTTAGATAAATTGGGGAGTTCCCTCCTGGATTATTAGGCTAGTTTTGTATGTGGAATCAGCAGTTAGACTTGGGTTCCGAAAGGTGTGAAGTGAATGATGCACCACCCGAGTGAGCATCCCTATGAAGCTCGATCTATGAGGAGTGAGGGAGAACATAGATAAATTAGTATAATGTATATGAGGGAGAGAGAAGAAAACATGGCGAATTTTGGAAAGGGTACTGTTGCCAAATATAGCTAGCACATCTCCAGCCGTGTTAAAAGCGAAAAAATGGCAATGGTCATTAATATTAGATACAATATTGAAAGAGTTTTTTCGGTTTTTAACAGCATTGTGGCTGAAAATGAGCTAGTCTCATTCAACCGCGATGGTTTCTAGTTGATGCTCGCGCGGAGCTTTGCTCACCTCTCTTTCAGCTTTGTGACAAAATTACAGTGAACACCCCTGTTTTAAAAAACATTTTTCATTCATTTTAGTTACGATTGGGATTTGCTCGCCGCTCGTTCGATTTGGGCTTTCGGGCCAGATTCCACTGGGCCGAATATTTTGGTCGATGATACTTTGCCATCGGAAGTAGACAAGAATCTGCTGACGTCTGTAAAGGATAGCATAGTGCAAGGTAAGCAGCCATCTATTAAATCCTACGAACTACAGAGTTTAATAAACGGCCAATCAGCAAAAGCCGATGTGACTGTATCTGATTGAGTAATTTCTTTTCAGTCTGTCTTTTTGAGCTTGATGAAACTGCCCAATCTGTTTGAAAAAATATTACTGTTTTTAGTACACAGCACTGTTTGGAAGTTTGTTCCAATCACAACTCTGTTAGGCAGAAATGTTTCCGTGGATTCATTGAGAAACTTGTCTGCGATAGCTTTGGAGATGCGAGTTCTTTTTTAATGCATACATTCGTCCAATATCAGCACAGTTGTAGCACACTGAAAGAAATAGGTCTCGATAAAGTCTCCTCGCTTTCTGCGTTTCTCCAATGCTGTGAGTCCTAGGATTCGTAGCCTCTCTGCGTAACTAGGCTCTGTACTCTCAACAGGTCGATGTACTTCACAAAATAGAGACACCAAACCTGATAGCCGAATTTCAGTAGCGACGGAACATAGCACTTGTATACTTAAACATCAAGTCTGCACTAAGGTTATGGCAGGTTTTTGTTTATTTATTTATTTTATTTATTTATTTATTCTGGACAGGCAGCTTCCCTGATAAGTTCAGATCAGATCTAGTAAAGCTAAACAATAATAATAATATATAAACAATAGGCAATATAAACAATATTAACAAGATTTTAGGTACAAATCGAGTCTGTTTTTAAATTGATTATCACTAATCACTTCAAATTATAATTTATCCACATGTCCACCACTCTATTTTGCAGAACGTTCCTAGGATTATTAGATTTTCATTATTTGTTGTGACCTCGAAGATTTGTGTTGAGGTTGAATTTGCAAATATTCTCTAGCCCGGGTACTTCATAATAATGTGTTAGAATTTTATGTCTTAATTAATCAGGTCCCCTTTTTGTCTTCTTTGTTTTGAGAGTAGTCATTCCAAGTAATTCCAAGCGATCTTCATAATTCCTATTCTTCAGCCCCACTGGCATTATGGTTGCCCTTCGCTGCACCTTTTCCAGGACATCTACATCTTTGCATAAGTAGGGGTTCCAGAGCTGATAGCTATACTCAAGGATAGTTTTTTTTTATTTTATTAGATATGACGGGGGGGGGGGGGGGGGGGGCGCAGACGCGACCTGGCTAAAGTATACAGAAGAGGCATTCAGTCGCTCAGGCATCACAAAACCGTGCAAAGTGGATGCATTCTTATGCATTAACCCCTATCTCTATACATTTTAAGTAATATAATGCGATTGAAGTCATATAATGATAGATATTTATCTACTAACTGACAAAAATCAATGTTGAATTCCATGTTGTCATGCATTTTTGTTGGATCTCCGATGCCACTTGTCGCTTCGGTGCGTCGCTTTGGCGCGTCGCTTGCGGCTGCCAAGCGACATGGCGCGGGCGCCAAAAAGATGCGCCTGGCCACCTCCCTTGTCTGCTCGTAAGTTAACATGGGGGCGCCTCGAAAACGCATCCCGCCCGAGCCACGTCGCCTTTGTCTGATCCCCCCTTAGCAGTTTGCCCGCTTCACAACAGATATTAGGGGTTGTTTATACTTGTTGTTTACAACAGGTATAAACACAAAAAGCAAGTGTTTTGTGATATGTTCAATTCGTGATTACGCATAAACGAATCCAAAAGCATGACATGATAGATGAAAAGTGTGCGAGGGAAAGTATCTATATAAGCTTTCATACGTCTTATATGCTCATAATCAAAAATTGAAAATAACACAAGAGCTAGCAAAAGAGAAAGCAAATCTCAAATACAACCAATTATGTGCATTTCCCATTTTATGTTTATTTACCGGTTTGAGTTAAACATTATATAAATGGTACGGCAACTATTGCTCAATTGATAAGAGCTTCGTTGGGATCTATTTCAGGATTTCAGTGGGGAACGAGAGAAGGCCCGCTATGCGAAGAACCAATTCGAAATGTGAAATTCAAAATTTTGGATGCAGTGATAGCTCAGGAGCCGTTGCACAGAGGTGGAGGACAAATCATTCCCACAGCTAGAAGGGTAAGTCTGTTTTGTTTTGTTTTTCACTTACTATTGTGAATATTCTAAGTGTCGAGAAGAAAGTACACGGAAAATAAACCGACTATTGCTTCAAGGGAATATTGCTACAACAATGTGATGAGTAATATTAGCAATAACAATGCTTTTTTATTTTTTTCTTACACATAAGGTTTTATATTGGGCCCGATTGCGTTTCGTTGTGAACTAAAACTGAAATTAGTTCAAGCAAACGAGATAGACCACTGTGTTAGAGCGGAATATGAAGCGAAAGATCGTCGATAAAAACTACCTGTCGAACTTACGCTCGTTCAAATAAATTTTTGTACACATTTCGTGCGGTGTTAGATTCGAATGCTTTACTTTGGTGGGTATTCTTAATGCGAAAAAGTAACAACCGTTCATTTCACATTGTTAGATACTTCACTTCTTACCATTCTGATTCAGAGAATGTTAAATTTCCAACGCTATTGACGCCTTCCAACGCTAAATTGACGCTTTCCTTTTTGCTAATATTGCATTTTTGCTTAAATCAATCAGGTGGCGTATTCTGCATTCCTTATGGCAACACCACGGTTAATGGAGCCGTATTTATTCGTTGAAGTGCAAGCACCCGCGGATTGCGTTTCAGCAGTTTATACAGTTCTCGCAAAGCGGAGAGGTAAGCATACTATTTTTTAGCTATAGTAAACCCCCGGTAATCTAGCCCCTATCTAATTGGGAACTCCTTGAAGTCTGACACACATCTGTGCCTATGCTTGATATTTTTTAGGTGGTAGGTCCTATGTTGGCAATGAAAGCGTTTTTTACAACTCTGTTGCAGCCGATGTTTATATATTTATATATAAATTAAATAATTATATATAAATTATATATTTATAACACTTAAAATCTGTAATTAATATCATGCACTTAAGTATATGTAATTTAAAACATTTTAAACTTTTTTTAAATACTATTGTTTCTTGGGCTTCTTTTCAATCATCAATCGAAAGCCTAAACTCATAATAAGATAAACATAAATGATAATCCAAGCAATGGTATTAGATGGAGGGGAGATAGAGAGCTAAAGATGGTAAAACAGAGAAGCCTGAAGTGGGCGCCAGGGATGCAAAAGAAGCAGGATGAGGGTGAGACCCTGAATATATCCAAGTTCACCGTGTGGCATGGCCGGTAGTATTTCTACTCTTACCTCTGCTCTCGAATGTTTATTTTATTTCTTCGAATGGACGCTGTGGAAAAGCGAGCTATCGTTAAGTTAGCGCTTTGCGACGCTGGTTATTTTACAGTCCCAGCCAGTGTTAAGGCTGGTTTACATTCAGTTATGGACTTCATGTTCAAGGCAAGTCAGTGCTGAACCGGTACTGCCATCGTGTTAATTGATTTTGTCAGCGCAGAGCTGTTGCACATATATTTTGTCAGGCCGCTCCTACCGTTACCCCTGCCAGCGGTACTGACCTAGTCTAAACGCGGAAGTCAGTAGTTGGTCAGTCGCTGGCACTGCATTGTAGGGTGACAAAGGTAGTGTCGAAAATTTTAGCTAGCAAAAATGACAATTCTTTTTTAAACCTTTTCTAACATTTCAGTCAACTATTAGAACACATAAAATTTTCTTCAAATTTTCAATTCTCAAAATTTTCCTCAAATAATATTCTTAACAAATAATTCTGCCGTTTTCGAAAATGAATCTTTCCACACTGACTAATAATGTGTGAACACCATGAAAAAATAACCTTTGTCGATCGAATGCAATAACAAGACACACACTTACACACATGTTACACATATACATACATGTAAATGAGTCATAGTAGGGTTGGTTGTAAGAAATTGTCATATGACAATAAACCCGCCCATTGTGAAATTTCTCAATAAAGGGTAGAAAACAAACAAAACGACTGACTGACTATGTAAACAGTGTGAGTCAGTTCTCAGTGCCAGCACTGATGCCTGAAACTAATTTAATGTAAATCAACCTTTAAGCTAAGACCTCCGACCAAGACACCCAAACGAGTAACTTTCGGTACCTATCCTTTAGCTAGCAAGGGACGCATGTTGTACCCATATGAATATGTCGATTTGCAGGATACTAATAAATAAATTATATCCAGACTACAAAGTGCTCGAAACAGTTTTTTTTTAATGTTCTTACAGGTCACGTGACACAAGATGCTCCCGTAGCCGGCTCACCGCTGTACATAATCAAGGCGTTTGTCCCGGCGATCGACTCCTTTGGCTTTGAGACAGACCTTAGGACTCACACTCAGGGACAAGCTTTCTGCCTGCAGGTCTTCCATCACTGGCAGATTGTACCCGGCGATCCCCTCGACAAAAGCATTCTTATCAGGTAATTACCAGCCAAATATCTAGCGATAAACTATTAAATGCAGTAAGCTATCGTGATCATTGGTACATAACTTGCAAAAAAATAAAAGTCGATCTCATACAATAAACTAAATATAGTTGTTATCTGCCACTCCTCTTCGGTTGGCTTTTTCTTCTTATTGAAATGAAATATGTGTTTGTTCTCATTTCTAGACCGTTGGAGCCACAGCCGGCTACTCACCTGGCCCGCGAGTTCATGATAAAAACGCGGAGAAGAAAAGGTCTCAGCGAGGACGTATCCATCAATAAGTTCTTTGACGATCCTATGTTGCTGGAACTCGCCAGGCAGGACGTCATGCTCAATTATCCACTTTAAAAAATAATTATCCCAATAAAATTGACTTATAAGTAAGGAGTGTGTATCATTGGAACGAGCACATCGAGCTGTACTTCAGGGAACCGTGGACAGGATGACAGCGTATGGACCGAGAAATGGTTGCTCAGCCTGAATACTGAGAAATGTGTTGCTGCATTTGGTACGACTACTAACAGTAAAATGCCATACTGGCTGAACAGTACAGTTGACGCATCGAAGCAAAATAATCTGGGTGTAACAATATCCTTTCACCTAAAACGGGAGCCACACTGCAGTCTCATGACTAAACATGTAAATTGAGACAGTGTTTTGTGGTAAAGATTTTGAGCGGAATCTAAAATGTCTGTTTCATATATCTGCTTCAAAATATCAAAAACATGCCTATGCAATAGTGCCTAGATAAAAAAAAACATTGAATCCCATTTACTCAAAACAGCCATTTTCAATTTGTAGTGTTTTGTCATATTATGATGCAGGTCTCTAGTAGACAAAACATAAAATTAAAATCCCATTGCCCATATTCACCTGATTTATCGCTTAACCCCTGGGTGGCCACACCCGCCGATCGGCGTTTTTCGTATTATCCGTATTTATACAATTATCGGCTCTACTTCCCCCTCCTTTGCATTAAAAGCCTGTCATTGAAGACTGCCATTGAATAAGCCACCGGTATATATTAGTATGATTGCACACACCTTCTACAAACAAATTTTCCAGGGCTTCAAAAATTTTGCCCAGAATGACTGGCTTCCGAAAGGTTCCCACTTGAGTTCCCAAATGTCAAACAAAAAATGCATGGACAGTGATTTTCATCACCTCAAGAAGCTGTTGAATTTTAAAACCCATTATTTTGAGATACCAGAAGGGATCATTTAAAACCACATTAGCCTGCCAGATGCGGCTTACTCAGATTGGAGTTCACAAGAAAAAGTGCACCGAGCACGGCTTGCTCAGTTTAGAGTTTCGATACTTAGGCCACAGCACGGTTTTTAACCATACAGCACGATAGCCGCGTCGTCGATAAAAACGTGGGCTCTTGTCCACGAGACGGTTTATGCACTGTACGACATGTTAGGTACATCCTTTTTGTAAACAATATTCAAGGTTGAAATAATTGTCCCGCTGTGAAAACGTTCGGTGGCTTGGAAAAACTCTAGTAAGCTGTCTTACAACACTGATACAAATTGCACCATGCGTAAACACAGCACACCGAGGGGTAGACACGGTGCATACGTTTTTCAGCAGTGTCCAACGATAAGCTTCCATAGCGATCCATACAGCACTGACGACTGCCTACACGCGGCAAATTAACTGGTTTTCATGTTTACTGGTTTTCATGGCAAAATACAAGTGTGGACAAGAGGTCAAGAGGAGAGTACTAAAATGGCATTAACCTTTCGGAAGCCAGCAAACATTGTCTCTTGTTACCTAATAATTAGTCTTGTTATATAGGTATAATATATATATTTATATAATATATATGGAGGCCGGCCTAAACGGCTATGCGTGGATCTGTCAACCACTGCAAAAGGTTAATGGGCCTTTATAGCATCTCAGTGATTAATAAGTTAGATCTCAATGATAGCATCTCAATGATTAATAGTAAAAACAAGCTTTTATTAAAATGCTCTGTCCAAGCCAACCCCGGGTATAGCAGTCATGTTATAGATTGGGCTATCATAATTGAATGCTATACAGAATTTTGTGTTTATGCTGTTGACCGTTGAGCAGTCCCCTCGTTGGAAGCCAACCCTGGATGCAGCAGCTCTATTGTGTTGAAACTTGAAACGCTATCGCTTTGTGGGTTTATCTGTCGCCGCCCGTAAACTTTAAGAAAACATCTTTTGAATTTTATTTTCTCTTATTTTTTTTGAAACAAGTCATAAATCGGTTATATCCAAAGCAGGCCTGCTCTTTTAATACCAACATTTAAGCATCCCACTAGCCGATTATCATGTGCTTTATCTCAGGTAACATCTAGTACTAAAGGTATCTTCTTTTCTCTATGTTTATGGAGGTAAGGAAATAAGGAATCGGAGTATGTATAACAACATACTAAAAGACTGTATTATTCACACTTATTATTTAACGACTGGATATTTACAATGTGTACACATAATATAAATAAATTTCGCGTTAAAAAAGCATTGAGATCTGCAAGTCAAACTTATATCAATATATAAAAAATTACAAATGTTCGTAAAGCAATCTACAGTTGAACGATCGTTTAACTATCCACGGTCATGGACGGTTCGTAGAAAGCATTACAATTTGTTTAAATTTAAATAATTTAGCGCTATAATTAAATATTGGAAGAAAGGTTAAATCGAAGATCCGTGCGAAATAGTCGTAGTAAAAACGAGGCGAAAGGTGTCAAATTGTCAGATCTATCGGCGTGGGGGAAGAGCTTGGGAGAGCAAAATTGAGCCGTTGGTCTCTTTTCTATAGTATAAAAATGGAATTGTGGACGGCCACGAGAAATTTATCAAAGTTATCGCGGAATTTGAGCCTGCTTTGCCGCTGTCCATCGAAGTTTATGCCGGCGACTAGTTCGTTGAAGGCCGATTGTAGTTTCTCTGCGGCTATGGCGTCGCCCGAAAAGCTGAAAAGGAAATAGGATATTAAAACACGCACGCGTTAACGAGTATACGATATCCATTTCATCATGCAAAAGTTGATTTTTACCTAAACGAATAGAGTTACAAAACGAACTACAAAATATAAACTTTTTTTTATATTTTTGCTAGTATCTCATCATTGTCACCTATGCGAGAAAGGAGAGGAGGTTTTATAATTTTGCTATAGTTTCTATGTCATCTTCTCACCAATTGAAATGAGCCATTTTAAAGTAAGATGGCAAACTATTATTAGCAGCTTTGCCCACTTTTAAAAACCGCTTATAATTTGCATGCCAGAGCAGTGTTGAGTCAATCGATTAGATATTTCAATCGACTAATCAATCATGATTGATTTAGTCGCGACTAACGTTAATCACGATTGAAGTAATCACGACTAAATCAATTAATCGTTAATCGTCAATCGCGACTAACTTGTTTTTTAGATAGCAACCGAAAATTCATTCTCGTCGGTCGGTCGGGTTTGCGTCGCACCGACTGCACCGCCGCACCGACTGATGAAAAAAAGCAAAACTGTAGTTGACCGCTGTCGAGAACCAATCGCAAACGTTTAATCGTCAATCATGACGTAACGATTGAAACTAATCAATCGTTAGTCGCCGATTGACGATTGATTGAATCAATCGTTAGTCGTCAATCGCGGTTAAAGCATTCATTCGTCAATCGTTAGTTGGCAAATTCTGCCCAACACTGTGCCAGAGTTACAAAAATGTGCAACTGGTATCATTACAGCGAAGGTGTGGCTCTGCCCTCTACGTAAATGTAACTATAAAAAAATATTGCATTACGAAAGCTCACAAAGGAGGTAATATGTTATCCCTCTATATTTGAGACCTACTCGCCAACAAGCAAACTTTTCAGGGAATGGAAGACTGAGTGACCTTCATTCATTACTGTACTAACAACTAAAACTGTCAACGAGTTAAGTTATTTGCGAGGAATCACATTTAGCTCGTCAATGACAATTACAATAAAACTAAGCAATCTGTGCCCTCGGGACATGGGGCAGAATGATCCAGAATGTGATTTTTTATCAATATTAATTTTACACCAATAAAATGATTTTACAACATTAAAATGATTTTACAACGATAAAAAACGCAAATTCGAATTTTTCCCGTGTACGAGGTCTTGCATATAGATCGACGATATAACAATAAATTTAACATCAGTTAACTGCTAATAAATCAGTGCGATTTTTACTTTGATCTTCGTGTACTACAAATTTCTAATCGTAGATGTCATGGAAAATCATTGCAGTTTTTCTTTTGTTACCGCCCTATGTGTAGGGCAACCTTTCAGCTAAAACATTCAGGCAGGTGAGTGAGACAGATAGCCCCTTTCAGTAGTCGCTCGCTTTTACTTGTGAGATGAAACGTAAAGGCCTCTTGTCTACACACGTTTTTTTGCTATGAAAATCTTCGGTTAATTCGCTGTGTCTAGATACTGTTGTCAGTGTTGTATGGATCACTATAGAAGCTTGTCCACAGACACGGCGGCGGCGCCGTCCGTTTTTTAGTGAACCATACAACACTCACGGCCGAGCCTAGACATGGCGAATTAACCGTAGATTTTCACGGCAAAAAACGTACGTGGACAAGAGGTCAAAGAGTACCCAATTAGCAAAACTTAGTTGTATATCAGTTGAGCAAACCTTTTTAAGATTCAAAAAGGTGTTAATGATTAGTCCTATAATATGTTTGTTAGAAACAAGTATACAACTCAGAAAAGTCCCCTCATTAAGAATGTTTTAGTGATACACAGTGGATCTATTGTTGCTTCGCTTAGGATTATTCCGATACATATTTGTGATATATGTGTCCCTTGTTGTTATTCAGTAATTTTTAATCACTTTTATAATAGTTATTATCTGCCATATAGCGGATATCTTGGTAACTGTTATTCTTTTGTATCACAATTAAATCATGTAGTGTTATCCACCGCTTCCTGCCGGAGAAATAAATAAAAAACAAATTCACTGTTTGCACAATTCGCAATTTGCATGTAATCTGTGATGCTATGACAGCTATTTGTGTCTAATCTGTGATGAGAGTGTATCGTCATTAATAGTTCAATGTCACTTGTGCTTAAAAGTAGTATAATAGTGTTGTTTTTAAATTCCACCCTTGATTTTTCAATATTAAACCAAATAAAAATTATTTATGTACGAATTATTTTTGAAGATAGCGATATTCAACTAATTAAAGAGTTGCGGTTGCTGCTACTCAATCGATTTACATCATCTAAAAATGGTTAGATAAATTTAGTATATAGTAGGTGTTAGAAATTGTCATATGGAAAGGGAAGTTATTTTAGAGATGGCGTTATTTTGTTAGTTAGTTTGGAGTAGGAAGTTATTTTAGAGAATTGTCATGGAAAGGGAAGATTTTTAGTGCAGGCGTTAAGGGAAGTTGCATATTTTGCCAATTATAATACCGGCATTACCATATCACAGAGGAACTGATGCTGAAAATCTATAAGTCATTTGTAAGACCCATTTTGGAACACGCCTATCAGATCTGGAATCCATACTTTAGGAAGGATATCGATCTTCTAGAGAAGGTCCAGCGAAGAGCGACTAAATTGCCTTTTAACTTGAAGCATCTAACATACGAGAAAAGATTGACGGCTTTCGGTTTGACCATTCTGGAGCAACGGAGGGCACGGGGTGTCTTAATCGAGACATATAAGATCCTGACTGCATCGTATGACGTTCCTGGGTTGCAGACTATCTACACCATGAGCACCGACACACATCTGCGTGGGCATCGTCTGAAACTCCAGCGTGAATCATTCCATTCAAATCCCAAGAAACATTTCCTCAGCAGTAGAGTGGTAAACGAATGGAATGCTCTCCCAAGTGAAGTGATCAATGCCAAAAGTGTTAATGACTTTAAAAATAAACTGGACTTATTCAACAGAAATTGTAATGCAAGCGCGGACTCAGGCGCATCAGCTTAAGCTGCCTGCCTGTTAAATATATAATAATAATTATTATTATTATATTATTAATTCGGAAGCTGCATTAGTTACCTTTTCTTTTTAACGTATAATGTTATAAGACAAAAAAAATACTACGGATCGCTCGAGACGGGCGTTATGCGTTCGATCCGGCGTCGGTTCGGTCCGTGACGTTCGTCAGACTGACGGGAAACCGATCGTTCATCGAGTCGAACGATGGACGGATTTTTAAACATTTTCATAATTTCTATCCGTCTCATCGGTCCGTTCGCGATCGAGGTCGCGGACCGAACCGAAGATGGATCGAACGCGTATCGCCCGTCTCGTATACGACCGGCGGTCGCGAGTATTACTTTTACGTTTCTATTAAACTTTCGCTCGAATCGTACGATGGAAAGTATGCTAAGATTTGCGATGCAATTTTACATCGGAGTCATCGGCATCGGCGTTTCGAATAAAGAAGAACCCCTTCGGCCGCCTCCGAGTGATTTCATTTCGGAACGGAATAAAGGTAACGTAACAGCGATCGCGCGATGCCTCTATCGTCGCAATAGCTCGTATACCTAGCGATGAAGTCGCCGACGATGACGTCGTTCAGCAGCGAGACGTCGCCGCCGAGGCAGGCCACGGCGTAGACGGCGGCGCTGGCGGCGCTCAGCGCGTCGGGCGGCAGCTCGCGGCGCACGGCCAGCGACAGCAGCAGCTCGGCCAGCGGCCGCAGCAGCCGGCCCCAGTGCGCCGCGCCGGCCGCCGGCAGCGAGCGCGCGCGCGCCGCCACGGCCGCGATGGCGTCGCAGCACGGGCCCGCCACGTCCGCCGCCACGGCCGTCAGCCCCAGCCGCAGCGCCGCCAGCACGCCCAGCGCGTCCTCCGCCGGCAGCATGCACACCTGGCGGCCGCCGCAACAAAACACCTTCATATCGCACGCTCTATAGTGAGGGATCGCAGCCTACCGCGGACGGCGGCGCGCCACGATACGAGCCCGCGTTCGACGCCAAAGCTGCGCGGCTCCATGTGCCCGCACGCCGTTAGCCCAACTATTTCACGCAAAAGTCCATTTTGTCTCGACTGCCTCGAGAGCGCACATTTAGAAGCGTGCGCGCGCCCGCTAAATGTGAATTTGAACGGCGGCAGGTATTGAACGAAGCTAGACACGGTTGAAACGTAGCCGGGCGCAGCGGTCTGCGATGGGCTTTAGTATGGCTTCACCGCATTTTCTACGTTTTTCACTAAGTAACAAAAATTGATAATTTTTGAGCACTCTCTAACGGCAGTTTGGAACACCGTAAGAATTAAGTCAATATGTGGAAATTATAGGAAATGTCTACTTTAATTTTATATACAAATAATTATCAAAAAATGTATTATTCGTAAGTTAAACGTGAAACACTACAATAAGTGTAAATTTTTTGTAATCTTTCACGATTCCCGAAGTTAACTCGTCTCTAGCGAGGTGCCATTGTTGAAAATCGGATTCAGAGACCGATAAGTTAATAGTAAAAATACATTTAGAAGAACGAGCTTTTATTAAAATGCTCTATCCCAAGCCGACCCTGGGTGCAGCAGCCATATCATGATAAATTTCAGAACGGGCTATCATAATTGAATGCTTATACAAGAAATGTGTATCTTTGCCGTTGACCGTGGAAGAGTAGCCTAGTCTGGAGCCGATTCTGGTTGTAGAATCAGGTCATGCTCACCATAAAAATGCATTGTCATCAGAACTGAACCAACATGTAAAATTTCAACTTCATGGGTGGCAGATGTGATTAGAACGACTTCCTCTCGATAAGAGGAAATGGTACTAATTCAGCTTGAAAGATTTGACCTATACAAACATACTAACATATGTTGCAATGTAAATAAACGCTTGTAAAAATACATATAAATCCATTAAAAAAAAAAAACTTCCAGATTTCTTTTAGCTTTCACATGCTTGGACTGATAACGTATGCTAGGGGAGGTGCAAAATTTGAATTATAATAATAATAAAACGCTTTATTCGTAGGAAAAGGTGAGCTTATTGCCTGCAGGAAATATTTTTGAACTAACCTATAATGTTAACTACGTATAGGATAATGTTTATTTATCATTTACCATTTTACATTAATATTTCGATGAAATTGAGTTCTTGTAAAATATGGTAATGAATACATCATTGGTCTTCCAAGGTCTTCATAATTCATATTATTATGAACCAATTAGGCCTACTTATCCAATTAGGCGCTGCGGTTTGGGGCTTATTTTTCCCGCGAGCCGCCATAGTTGAGAGGTTAATATCGATAATAAGATGGTTCTAAACTTATTCTCCTAACATCCTATCCATTCATCAAGTTAAGTGTCAAAAGAAACATAATCATACCTGTGTGGGATCGATCTCTCTGATCATGCGGTAGAATGCGATGGCTAATAGAGGAAACGCCAGCAGCTGATTAGTGACGAGCGGCATGAGCAGGCGAAGACCTCGAAGGCACACCTGCGATCCGCAAGTCGTTGGGTCAGGGCTGTTTGTACTTCCGGAACTCACATCCCACATTTCTAACGTTTCCTTCGACTGCACTCCCGAAAGGAGATCGATCATCGATAGCACGTCCTACAATACATTCATTTATCAGTACATAATAAATAATAAATACAAACGGAGTACCATTTAACCGGAGTCATAACATTATTATTACAATTCTAGGGGTGAGCGGTGGATTACAGACTAACGACTGGCTGTGGCAGAAAGGCAGCTGTCTTGCCGCATGCGAGCATTCACATTTTCACCCTTTCACTTCTTCTTTGAAGCCATAAAATTTACAATGCAGAAGTCACCATCATAGATTTTTTCTATGAAGGAGTTGATTTTTCTAGCGATAAAGATTTTTAACCCGTCGGACGCCAACAGTGCCTATAGGCATTTTGCGTCGTTTGACAGATCCACGCTTAACCGTTTCGGCCGGCCCCCATACATATTATATAAATATATAATATACATGACTAATAAGATTAATTACTAGGTAACAAGAGCGAATACATGAAAAAACGATATTGCTAGTATTTATTTACAAAATTGACCGAAAAGTTGCAATGCAGTATTTTGCATGCGAAGGCTGGCTTTCGACTGGTTGAAGAGATGAAACAAAGATTTGGCTTTCTACCGCGTGTTGGTTAGTGAAGCCGAAGGAATAGTGAAGCCGTACTGAGTGATGGAATTTGCAAGATCATGGCATGGAAATTTATTTTTCTAGGTTTTATAAATAAAACAACTACCATGAAAAATAACAATTTAGTTAGCAAAAAAGCCCTAGTCTCTCTACATTCATATAAAATTGAATCTTAGTTATAGCTCTACTAAGAATAGTAAATATATTCCAGTTTTATCAACGTTTTCTCATCAAGAGACCCTCCACGCTTAGCGCACATTAAAATTTGCGAGACGCTTGAGAGGTTAATTACCTACTAACTCTTGTTGTCCATCTAGTTTATTTAAAAATTTGATTCGCGAGTTAATATAATATTAATTTTATTTCGTCATATATAAAATTGGAATGACAAAATGTAGAAGTTGCACTGCTTGCTGAATTTTTTAAGCATATTTGATTCCCAATTTTAAGACCCGCTCCGCTATATGAGATTTTCTCAGAAACATAGCTATCGCATAAAGTGTAGTCTCACTACTCTAACGAATAAGAAATGACGCACTACTGTGAAGAAAACTGGCCTTTTCCTCATACACCAACTGTGATTTGATATGATCATTAAGTAGGTATTATCATCATTATGTAGGTAAGAGAGGGCCAGGGAGATAGCATGTAGAGTGTAGAGTATGCCATCGGAGGAGTTACACCATGCTGCTGAGTGCGAAAGAAGGATTACCCTCATGATCAGCAGTGCACAATAACATGAAGGTACTTAAGAAGAGTGGTGTGCTTAAACAATAATTACCTGGTAAGTATCTTCCTCCGCATCTTGAGGTAAACTTGCTAATTTATTACTATTCCACTTAGAGTATACAGAAATACTGCCCAAACATGACTCGTAAAACCTGTAAATAAAAAAAGTCCCAATAATAGGATGATTCTCAATATTAAGACAAAGCCAAGAAACACATTATACATTGTTAGGGGGAAGTTCTTTTATTCATAAGAATAAACATTTTAAATTAAATTTCTAAGAAGCAAATTTCTAACAAGCTATTGATCAACTATTGACGAATGTATTGATGTGCACCAAAAATTGGAATTTGCATTTTTTATTGTTATTGGTGTGTAAAATTATGCTCCGAATCGTTCTGTCCATGTCCCAAGGGCTCAAATTGATTAGTTTCATTGTAATTCTCATTGAAATGGCATCTTGTAGACATGAGCTGATGATTTTATCCGGTGATACCTCTTATTAATGATTCCTCGCAAACTTAACTCTTTGACAGTTTTAATTGTTAGTACAGTGAACTATTTTTTTTTCCCTTTTACACAACTTAAAAAGACATCTCGTGAATGAAGTTATTCAGTTTTTTCCATGTCCTGAAATGTTTGCTTATTGGCCGGTATTGAGGTCTAACATATAGAGCGATAAATAGATGCTTTATTTGGACATCACAGCAACTGTAATAATGCATATGGGCTCATTTGCTCAAGATTGGAATTCAGGACCTCCAAAATGAAAATTAGGCTCTTCAACCACTAGGCTACGTAGTTCGTTACCGACACCGACTGTATTCACTCACCTATTAGTATGACTTCTGCTAAGAAAGCACAACATCCTTTTGGCCACCTCAGCAAGCAGCCGTATAGTAGGAAGAACGATTTCAGGGTAGCTATGGTACCTTTCCATAAGTCCTGGGGCCGCATCCAACGCTGGTAGCAACACTTCAAATACTGAATCTACAGTTCGCACCTGAAATGATATGAATGAATCTTCAGAAAAAAATATAAAGTCCTACAGGTCAGAATAAATTATAAACAGACATAAGGATATACTATGCCAGCTCGCAAAGGTGAACAGATTCTAATATTTCCAAAAAATTATAAATAAATTTACAGTATAACAAGGATACTATAGGTCAGCACGCACCCGAGACAGGGTTTTAGGCGAGGGGGGAAGGTACAGTTGCAGTTTGTCCATTGCTGTGACATCTTAGGATGTTATAATGAATTATATATTAGGATGCTATAATGACTGTTGTCATCTTGTCACCCTGAAATGAGTCGCAAAGACTGAAATAAAGACAATCTACTGATCCAGCTCCGCCACAAGCCCTGGCAGAGACCTTCCTCAAACTGCAACGTACTGGGAAGTAGTTCCAGTGGGGCTCCTTGCGCTCTGCCTACCAGGTTGCAGTTCGAAGTTGCTTATGCAAACCTCTACCTGTCGTGAGCAGGTTTCGTCAAGGACCCGTCGCGCCATTTCACTGCGTTAATCCACCAGACTCGCAAGACAGGGATCGGCTAAACCCCGACTAGGCCGAAGCCGATAATACCATTGGCAAAGCACCGCACTGCGAGACAGAGCTAGCGATTGGGTTAAAGAAAGGTGGAGAGGAACAAATTTAAGGCAAGCAGGGCATTATATTAAAGACTGAGACTAACTAGATACTGCTTGAGACTTTCTATGAAGAATTTATGGGAAATGTTTTTTTTAATTTTTTATTTATTAATTTACAATAACTTCATATAATATGTCATATAAACACCATTTACATAATATGGTTGAGTTGGGAGAGATTGAGCACATCCTATGGTGAAAATGTTTATCCGCATTCCTAACTAGGTCAGAGACCCGTATCTAGGGATGCTGATTTTTGTTTAATTGTATCGACGAGCTGACTCTTTTGATATTCTGAACTTAAGTTGTATTGCATGATACATAAGAATATATACATATATACATACGCATACATACACACATACATAAATATATATATATATACATACCTACACATATATATATACATAGCAAATAATACACGAGATTTGATATTAGTTAGTAATATATAATTTAATAAAACAACTTAAATTATTAGCGAGAGCAATTGAGACTCCGCATACATTGGACCCCTTTCAAGCAGGTACTTCTTTATAAGTATTTTGAATGAATTTAAGTTGTTTGCATTCTTATAACTCTCATTTAAATTATTATAAAATCTCGGCGCAAGGAAGTAAAAATGCCTTTGGGCAAATGAGGACTTTACAATCGGAATATTATAATTCGACCCAGTAGCTTGCCTTGTGTTTTTAGTTTGTTGGCTTCTTGTCTGCTGATCCTTGATTCTGTGAAACTCAATTAGTAATTGTTTTATGAATAGTTGCCTCACATCAAGTACTCCATATTCTGTAAAGAGTTTCGCTGAGGGGTATCTAGGGGGTTTTTTATTGATGACCTTTAGAATCAGCTTTTGCGCATTGATCAAAGGAAGGAGTACTTGTGTGGTACAGCCACCCCATGCAATTGTGCCATAGGACCACAGGCTTTGGCACAACGCCATATACACAGTTTTGAGAAGGGGCTTTGGTAGAATATTTCGAAGCTCTCTAAACACGTAGGCGAGTTTCCTTGTTCTTGTGGCTAGGTTGCTTACATGTTGCTTCCATGTCAATGTTGCATCCATAGTGACACCCAGATACTTATATTCCCTAGTCCTTTCAATGGTTTGAGAATTGCAGACGTCAGATCTAGAGCAAAAAGTTGAGTGTATTGTTAGTTGGTTTTCGGTTTCTGAATTATTTATTGTTGCCTTGATGTGAAATTGTATAACTTTAGTCTTAGAAATATTTAAAGTGAGAATATGGTTATCGAGCCACTGCTTCGTCAGATTTAGGTTCGATTGAGCTTTGCGGTATGCATCTTCCCAATTGTTAGCAGACGTAAGTAACACAGTGTCATCCGCGAACGCCACTATTTTTCCTTTTATTGGTAGATCACATAAATCATTTATGTATATTAGGAACAATACGGGTCCCAAGACGCTACCTTGGGGAACACCGAAAGATACATTAAGTGGCGCGCTTTGTCGATCATGTATCGACGTTGTTTGCGTCCTTCCCTCAAGGTAGCTTTGGAACCACTGCAATGCTGTGTCATTTATTCCATAATGTTCCAGTTTCTTTATTAATATTATATGTGACACCGTGTCGAAAGCCTTCGATAAATCTAAAAATGTCGCTAAAACTTTACTACCCTTGTCGAGGTTTTCAACGACGTATTGTGTGAAAGTAAGTAATGCTTCATTAGTTCCTAAACCGCTTCTAAACCCAAATTGGTTGCTGGATAGAAGACTCTCATTCTCTAGGTGCGAGATTAAACGCTTTTTGGCAATTTTTTCTACTACTTTTGACAAGATGTTAAGGAGCGATATGGGACGGTAATTACCAATGTCATTTTCGTCTCCACCCTTGTGTAGTGGTCTAACCTTTGCAAACTTTAGCCATTGAGGAAAAACTCCGTTTTCAAAGCTAGTATTGATAAGATGGCAAATAGGTTCTGCAATGTAATCAATTGACATTTTCAGTATTTCTGCTGTGATGCCGTCGTTTCCTGGCGCAGAATAGTTTTTTAGCGATGTAATAGTTTTGACGACTTCATCTTTAGATGTTTGGTAGAGTTTGAGGTTTGTTTTCGTCTTGGGCTGCGTATTTACTGATGCACCTAGAATCTTTTCAGAAGTATTTAGATTGTTCAAAATATTGTTGGCATAAGTTTTTCCTACATTTACAAAATATTTATTAAAATGTTCCAGGATTTCTTCGAAATTATCTTATAATGATTTCACTTCATTATTTATTTTGATCTCCTTTACTTCCATCAGTTGCTTATTACCGAATGCGATATTTTTAACTAACCTCCAGGTTTTTTTACTGTCCCCGCTTGCTTCTTTAATTTCCTGACTGTAGTAATTAACTTTGCTTTTTTGAATTAGCCTTTTGCAAATGTTTCTGTAAGATTTATAGTACTTGAGAAGTTGAGTATTATTTGGGTATTTTCTCGTGTCTTTGTGGATTTTGTCTCTTTTCCGAAGGCATGCTAACAATCCATTTGTTACCCAGGGAGTTAGTTTTTTCTTTGATCTAGGAATTTTTATTGTGTTTACTTTAGTCGAACTTTTGATACAGCTAGATAGAGTCTCTAAAACTAGTTGGGCAATTTTTTCGACGTGTTTTCACCTAATATTCTATCCCAATTTTGTTTACTCAATTCGTTTAGAAGGAGGACACGGTCAATTGACGATTTAGATTTCGTTTCCAGATTTTTTGTTCTTTTATTAGTTGTCATTGCAATTCCAATCATGCTATGGTCGGTAATTGTCGTGTGGTAGGTATACGGTTTACATTTTAGTTTAGTTTTGATCATAAAGTGATCAATACAAGTCTCATGTTGGCCGTCGATTCTTGTCGGGACGTCTATGGCAGCATGAATGCCATGGTGCGCCAGTAAGTTAAGATAATCATCTGCCTGATTGTGTTTATTATTAATAATATTAATATTTGTGTCGCCTATTAGAATAGTGTCGTGGTCAGAATGAATAACTTGTAGAATATCGTCTAACGATTGCAGGAAGTTATTTATATTTCTTTGACTGGGTGATCTGTATATTGCAATAATGTTTATCCTGTGTTCTAAGATGATGTGTAAGCAGTTGGCATCATTTACCTGTTTTTCTGTTACTACTGGGTTCAGGTTAGAATGAATGTACACAACTACACCGTCATTTTGTAATTGCAATGAGTTGGTGAAGAAGACTCGATATCCTGGCAGAGTTTGAGGAGCTTGAGTTTTTTTTAGCCAACATTCGGTTAGTATTATTATATCGAATATATTATCGAATGCATATAATGTTACAAGGAAATCATCGAAATTTCTTTTTATAGAACGGATATTCATTGACATAATATTGATATTATCAGCGGAATACACATATTTTTTAAGAGTATTTGCGCAGTCAAACTGTTTGCAGGTTGTAAGACTAAAACTATCCAGGTCTTCACTCAGATCAGCCATTGCAAGATTTATACCCATTCCTTTGGAATATTCCTACCAATTGCGGTAGGTAGATTTTAATTCCAGGAAAGAAGTCATCAATTGCCGGAGATTTAGTTATTATGGTAGTTAATAGGGTACATTTTGGATGGGAAAAATCTGGAGTTATGCAATTATATTGAGGAATCGTTTTATATGAATATACTAACAATATGAGTTTTTCGGGGTGAGTATGATATATGGCATGTATAGTATGTATTTTATTTAGAAAAATTTATATAAAGTATAATAAGTAATAGATAAAGTATAGATATAATATAGGATAAAGTGCAAAATTGTAAATTACTCGTAGAAGTTTGCTTGAATATGTAGCTAAGATACAGGTGGAATGCTCTCTAGATAATTTGAGACAGGGTATCCTCACTCTGAATTCGAAATGTTTTCGAATTTTCTCCTTTTTTGAGATAGACCCTTCCTCCTTTACACCAACAAAAGGCAAAATCCTGTTCCCTCGCGAATTTTTTTGTTTGCATTAATAGGTATTTAGTTCGCTGTGTCAAGTGCTCAGAGATAAATACAGGCTTCGACTTTCCCTGGATGTTAAGGAGGGATGTGCTCAATCTGTCCTTCACATCTTTACATTTCAAGTTAAATGATTTTGCGGAGTTTATGAATATGTCACGATGATACTGGGAGGAGAATTTAATTATTATGGGTTTTTCATTTTTATGATGATGGTTTGCTGATTTCCTGCATATTGAGACAATTTCCTTCTCGTCGATAGGACTTTTAATAACTTCTTTTATCTTCTGAAATCGTCGTGGTAGATCTTCCTTTGGCTGCTCTGGCAACCCGCGAATCTCGACTTCCGTTATGATATCATTATATTCGATTTGGTCTATTTTTTCCTCCAGGAAGGACACTCTCTGTGTCAGGATCTTGTTTCTTTCTTTAATTTCGTTTTTTTCCTTCCTGAGGGTGAAGCATAACTCTTCTAGTCCTTTCATTCTTTCAAGCATCTCATCATGTTTGTCGGACATTGCATTGATCGCATCGAGGATGGCTTTATTTTGTTCCTCGGATTTCTTATTTTGCTCTAAGAATTTATCTTCCACAACGCCAGCGACACAAATTTTTATTTGATCGATCTTTTTACCCAGTATATCTTGCGATAAGGTTGCAGAGACGGTGGGTGATCGATTTCCGCAGTCAGAGATGTTTGGATCGCTCCGACACTGGTTGGTACCGCTGATCGTAATAGCTGGGGACTGTAGTTTTTTAGTCGGTTTCATGGTACAAATTGTGCATTGCCATGATTTTCCCGCAACTTTATTTATTTTACGTAATGATCCACAGCCATTATGTGTAATTGTTTTGCATTCGGCGCAAGTGATCATTTCATCTGGATCTGTGACAGATTTTTTACATTTCTTACAGTTGAATACAGTCGGTGTTTTTTCTGTCATTTTTTGGTTGTAGATTCTGTGGTGGTACGATATGAAGACTCCGCAAACGAAGTACGATATGATTATTCTTTATAAAATGTGCCTCCCTATAATGTCGAATCGACTTGCACTTGAGTTGTTGTGTAGTCGACTTGAAGTCGACTTGAAGTCGAGTTGATGTTGAGTTGTGTCGAACTCTACAGTGGTGACAGCCAGCGAAATGAAGCGAACGGTCTGACGAAAATGACGTAGGCGCCGGCGGCGTCTGTGATTGGTTTACTCTCCGTGTAAATTGAATGAACAGTGAAACGTCAAACTAGATTTCCAAAATTAATTGCACGATTACTCACAGTTCCTTGAGTTTCTCTGTAAGTTGTTTTGGACAAGCGATCGCTCTACACTGCTTATCCAGTTTGATCACGATTTGCGTCGCAAGAAACTAAGTTTTATGTGGTTTTCAGTAAAAACTTCAGGACGTAAAATCTGCGGCGAGTGTGAAACGGTGCTACCCGATGACAATCTCGCAGATGCTAACAGGGCACTGCCTGCTCAACAAACACCTTTACACTCTTGGGATAGTGGAAGATGCCACATGCAGGGTCCGCTTGCGGGTGTCCAGCATTGACTATCAGGAGAGATAAAGTAATAGCTATGGCCGATTACAGGATCTGTAGGTTGGGAGTACTGACAGGTGTAAGGATAAGATACAATGGTTCGAAAGACTAAGTGCAGGTAGTCAGACGACTGGCCACCCCCCAGTTATTATTATCCCCATCATCCACCAGAATCGGGTAGCCAATGGAATATTTCTCAGGATAGGTGACAACAGGTCAATGCCAATTTCGATTCTTAGGAATCCATACATTTCCAGACCCTCTGGTAACTTGCCGGTTGCATAAAATTAGCACTGCATGACATTCGCAGCCGCCCAGAGCTTCCTGAGACGATTCCTTCGGCGCACTGTAGATTCCAACTGTCTACAACTGCATGATACAGCTGCAGACAGAGTTCATTGGGCCCTTCCGAGGTATTTCATTCTATGAATGGAGAGTGTGGCAAGACAGTGGTGTGGTATCACACTTCACAGCGGAGCAAAACGACTGTAGTAATTATTAAACTATGACAGACCTGAGCACCCTCCGCAACGTGTGGCAAGACAGTGGTGTGGTATCACACTTCACAGCGGAGCAAAACGACTGTAGTAATTATTAAACTATGACAGACCTGAGCACCCTCCGCAACACCGATGTAGCAATCCAGAATATCCGCTAATACAGATGAATCACTCAAATTTGCAGATGTGACTCTCGATAGCCGTCCATTTGGAGTGGCAGTTGTGGCGAGCAGGCGATGTCTAGTCTCATCTTGAAAGGAAAACCCCAATATTAGAGCAGTGATTCTCAAACTTACTCAATTGATCTTAGTTACACATTAAAAAGTTTTGCAGATGAAAGATTAATAAAACAAACTTATTCAACTGAAATACCGTATTTGGAACTGATGACATCAGAAGGGCCTGGATATCTAAACTTCATCTATGGAAAGATGAATAGTGGACAAGCATTTAGAAATTTTTAATGGATTTCTTATTTCTACACTCTAGAGTGAGTTTCTAAACGGAGATAGCATTTATAAACATGATGATTTATCCAAAATAAATTTAAAAAACTTTAAAGTTCGGAATATTTCTATACTATGATAGCTTGCTAACTCATCTGACCCAAATGCGATGAAAATCTGAAGGCTATAAAGAAAAGACTCCAAAAATAGATAACTCAATAAAAAACAAACTGATTTTATAGTCTATACCACGAACAAAAGGACGAAACGTAAAAATCAGAGAAAAAATAACTACCTACCATCAGCATAGGCAGCTGCCCGGATGAAGGCACGATACAATCCTTTCCTGACTTCTCCCGGTATTCGCTCTGAGTCTCGTTCCCAAGCGACCATTGCCCATAGTGCTTCACTGCTGGCAATACGACCCTGCCTATGACAATCAAAGAGAAAAAGTGGAATGAACAATCAGTTAAGGCAAGTTTCTAGGCTCATAACTATAGCGCCATATTATTATTATTAGTACAATGGACAAACAAATTAAGCTGATGTGCCCATATCGATAAATACATATGCAAAATGTCACTCACTAGATTTAGAAACTCGTTCAATCGGTTTTTGAACTGAACATTGATTCAATCACTTCCTGCGGTAGGCGTTTTCAATCATCCACAACTCGATTCAAGATAAAATGCTTCTGAGAATTTTCATAAAACGCTGTCTTGACCAGTTACAAAGGATGTCCACAAAGATTGGTATTGGCAGTAAGGTGGAGACATTAGGGAGGTATAATGCAGCTATAATGTCCTTGTCATTATATGTCTCGATCAGGTCTCATTTGCTTTGACCTAGCTTTGTAGTGAGGGCAATTTCAACGTTGATTCTCTCCTCGTATTCCATATGCCTTAATCCCCTTAGGATTTTGCTGGAACGTCTCTGCACTCCTTCCAACAACTGAATATCCATGACAAAATATATTTTTTTTAAATTTTGAAACCATATTCTAATAATGGCTTTTTATTTATAATTAATTAGTTTATAATTTATAATAAGTAGAAAGCCTTTTTAGTTTTACATCAAATAACTCCATGAAATATTATCTCTATTACGGAAGACTGATGTAAATCTGTTGCTTTTTCAAATAAAGAAGAAAAACAAAAGAAAATGGCCTAATGTCTGTTTTGTAGATTTGAAGAATTAACTGAAAATGTGTTAAATTTCCAAAACCTTTTCTAATTTAATAGGTTAAGCTGTTTGCTCTTTTCATAATGGCTGAGAGATGTGGTTCCCATTTCGAGTGACTGGATATGGTTACACCAAGGTCCTTTTGCACTGTCTTTTTTTTCTCGAGTGTGGCTCCATGCAGTGCTTAGGTATTTTTAGGATTGCGTTTCCCAATATGAAGGACTGTGCAATTGCTGGCATTCAGATTTAGTAGCCAATTATTTGTCCAACTCGTGATTCTATCGAGGTCATCCATTAGCTCGAATGAATTGCTGAGTCTGAGTCTCTTCCTATTTTACTAGCCTCATGCTCACGAATGACTATAGAGGGCTGCTAGATGGTTTAGATGTGTATTGTGGCGGCCTCGTCCTATCTAAACTTAGGCTGCCAAAGCCGAATCAATCAAGCGATGTGTACCTTATGACACTTCAAATTACACACTGCCTATGGTTACTCAAGGGTCGATATTAATAATGGTTGGCGTTCGAGAAAATTACCTTTTCCCGCCAAAGTATTTATAGGCTCAATTTTTACCCCTGATTGGAGTCTACTGGCTTTTATCTATATCTTCCTGAGGGGGTGTGGTCTTACATCTTAGATCTATGGTCAACAGGCGCCCTTGCAAGTAAAAAATGACACATTTTGCATTTAATTTCTAAATTCCTTATTTTTAGTATTTTTTCAAATCTAATATATTCAGAGTAAGCCAAACTAATATATTCAGTAAATGTATGTATTAAAATGCTTAATAAATGAATCCAGACCGTACAGTTCCTGGGATATTTCTTATTGCCTCTAATGCCAATACAATAAGGGATATACATAGGAAATAATGAGACAACATAAGACCAATGTGGTAAAAGAAATCATAGACAACATTTGGCATTTCGCCCCAATTTAGGTTTATATAATGGATCTTTTCTCAATAAACAGAGATTGCTTACTTGTCTTTGATGCCAGTAAGTGCGGTCATCATTTCAATGGCTTGCGTTCGTGGTGCTGGCTCGGCAGATAAATGACTAAGGACGGCCAGCACTCGAGTCATCAGATTATTGACGATCCAAGCTGCTCCAAGTGATTCGCGACCCCAAGCTGCTTCCCAAATAGCACTCACCTAAAAAAGAAATGCAGACGTGTTCATAAGCATCGATATAGAAAACCATGACAAATTAATTGCTCAGATGATGATGAGGCTAACGAGAGTTTTCATAAAATGATCCTTGAGTACAGACGGCTCTCTAGAAAGTTTTCATACAACGGTTACTAAAATGGCAATTAAAAGGAATTGTTTCACTACAAACTTTTATTTAGGTCGGTGATCACAGATAATAAAGGGCATTCAACTTTTCTGTGGCGTAATGGTTAGGTTGTCTGATCTTCCATTGTAAGGCTCCGGGTTTTATTCCAGGCTGGGTCACCATTTCTCCTTTGGGATAAAATTAACAGAATCAAATTTGAATTCAGTCGGTTGAATGCAATAATAAGACATACACTCACGCACACGTTATACACTCACACACACGTTATACACCCACGCAAATACCTAAACTTCATAGTAGGGTTGGCGTATGATTGTCGTAAGATAATAAACCTACCCATTGTGAACTTTCACTATAAAGAGTAGTAAAACAACATTGAAGGGATGTCCCATATCGCTCAATATGGGTAATAACCGCTTATCATCATCGTCATCAGCTTTGATATTCGATAGATTTTGAGGATGGGTTCAACGCTGTTGGAAATCAGTGTGAAACCCTACCGTTCCATATTCCTTAACATCTGGCATGAGGTAGGCGCTCAGCCAATGGCAGAAGAACCAGGAGATAGTGGCGCTTAATTCAGGGCTGAGGGTTTGAGCTGCCGCTGATCCTCCTGCTTGTAGAGCGCGAGCCTCCAACTCCGAAAGCCTCAGGACGGAGGCTACTAACCTGTGGAGTAAAAAAAAAAGATTAATTTATTACTTCAGGAGGTCAACAGCTGCAGCGGATGAAATTACTGGGATGGAGACCATGGCTCCCCAGCTCCGGCGAATCACCACACTTTTCTGTGATAGTATCTATTACTGAGCTTAAAGATGCTTTTAATATGGTCAACTTGCTGTTTAACTTGTGAAGTTGTCACCAGTTCCGGATCAAGCTTTTCTGGATCGATAGGCTATTTTTTTTATTTTTTTATTTAATTTAATTTAACAATTCATTTACAAGTGCACAAGTATCACTAATAATCATATCAATAAAAAAATATATATAATTAAAATTAAAATTAAACACGGCCGATATGAGCATTAGCATTTAAGTACTGCTGCTGCCCAACTAAGTGCCAGGACTTGTTCCAGGGCAGCTAGCTCTCTAGTTTTTATATCACATATATTCGGCAATGAATAAAAAAAAAATAAAAAGGAAAAGAAATATATATATTCCCGTCACCATTACAAATTATAACTAATAATCACTAACTAATGATCACAATAGGAAATAAAACACAAAAATAAATAATCGTGTTAATAAAATAAAAATAAAATAAAATGTCAAATGATATCAAACAATAGTCACCAAAATTTATGAATAAGTAATAGTAATAAATAAAAATAAAAAAAGTCAAAGAAAATAATAATAATAATAAGAAATGTCAGGGATAATTGTCTCGGTATA
This sequence comes from Micropterix aruncella, assembly GCA_944548615.1. Classification (NCBI taxonomy): domain Eukaryota; kingdom Metazoa; phylum Arthropoda; class Insecta; order Lepidoptera; family Micropterigidae; genus Micropterix; species Micropterix aruncella. The sequence goes on along the minus strand of OX155957.1, from coordinate 18,497,271 downwards.
TTAATTTGTGGATATTTTGCCGGGCGTCATATTTTAGCCAGGAATCAATTTTGGCTTTAAAAGAAGAAGAAGACTTCGGCACATACATTTTTAAATCTTCATCTAGCATATTAAAGATCCTGGGGGCTATGTACACAAAATGCCTCTGCCCAAAAGTGGTCTGCATTCGAGGGACGTCAAAATGTATAGTTCGGGATTGCCGCGTGCAGATTGTTTGCTGGGTTCTTATTGCGGTCTCTAAATTAGTTTGATAGTCACAGAGCGCCGTTTTCACGTATAGTTGTGGTACATCTAGCACGTTATATTCTCTGTAGAGATCATCTGAAGAGTATCTCCAAGGCTTTCTCTTTATAATTTAAAGTATTAGCTTTTGAGCTCTAATCAAGGGCTCCATATGAATTTTCGCTGCACCTCCCCACCCTATGATCCCATAGGTTAGGATAGATTGGCACATAGGATAGATTAGTAAACAAGAGTCAAAATATGATGATTGAAGGGCGGCCCAAGAGAAGGGTTAATTTTTATTAACAACGGGGAGAATACTTAGGACGCTTATTGCAAGCGCAAGCGGACAAGTGCCACAAGTTAGAGGTAAAACGTCCTTATTGCGTGGCGCGAAAGCGCTGCGCCTGGTCCATACTTGTATTCTTACTCAAATATTACAAAACAGGGGGTTTGGAACAATTTTCGATTAATGAAATATAATTGTTTGTTACTGTAAGATTCATTTTTAGTAAGGGGCAGTGGTCGGGGGATTTAAAGGACATCTGCGATTGGCCTCAAAAATCTGATGGTAATAAGAGGCTGGGCGATGTATCTATGCCAAATTTTATATTGATAGCTTTTGTCTTTTTATGCCAAATATTACATTGATAGTTTAATCTATCTATGCCAAATTTTATAATGATAGGTTTAATCTTCTATGTCACCGAGGTAATGAATTGTTGGTGACATAAGACTTAATTAGACTGACTAACAGACAAAAAAATGACACCCAATCGGCGAGCCCTAACTATGAATTATATAACACTTTTATGTCAAAAAAAAATTTTAAGAGTTATTCAGTTTTTGAAAATATAAAAATTTAACAAATACTTTAATGTATGTATAAACACCTTGACGCTTTCCAAAATGAAATGAAAGTGAAAGCTGAATACTTCTCCAAAACCGTGAACCTATGCTTGGCTAAATCATTATGTGGTAATTAATATGATGGCAAGTGGGTAATAAACCGGTCAGAAGCCATTAACCTTTTTGATCAATTTTGTAAATAAATACTAACAATATCGTTTTTACATGTTCCCTTTTGTTAACTAGTAATTAATCCTGTTAGTCATGTATAATATATATTTATATAATATATATGGGGGCCGGTCAAAACGGCCCGTTTGGCACCAAATGCCAATAGGCATTGTTGGTGTCAGACCGGTTAATATGACATAGCTGATTTGCGACGAACCACACAAGTTTATAAATTTGCAATAATTCAATTTAAAAACTGAGAAATATTCATTTGCATAATTTCACAGAATTGTTCCAACAAAATAGTTTAAATATGTTATAATGTAGTTATCTGGTTGTAAAATGTAAAGTACAGTAGAACTCCAATTATCCGAACTCCGACTTTCTGAATCGCTGATTATCCAAAATTAAAACGGAAAAAATAAATATAAAGGATATGTACTGATTGTTGATAATGCACCAACTCATCCCACGGGAGCATTGTTGGAAAAGGGAATGGCCAGTTTTAAAAATCTTTTTACCGCCAAATGTCACAAGCTTGTTGTAACCAATCTGTCTGTAATCGAAACGTGAAACGCCATTACAGAAGGCAACTTTTGGTAGAAAGCGGAGACGAAGAAGGTGTGTTAGCTAACCATAAAAAAATCAATTTAAAAGGTTGACCTTAATGTCAAAGTTGAAGCAGACACAGGACAAACAGCTGTTTTTCTTGAAAAATAGTTTTTTCTTCCATTTTCAACATCCAATACAGTAATTAATTAAAATAGACCCTTTTTATGGAAAAAATCAATTATCCCAATTTTTGATCTCAATTGATTCGGTTAATTGGAGTTCTACTGTATGTAAAATGAAATGTAATGTGTTTATAATAAAAATTGCAAAGAAATAATAAGTAAAATAATTTAAGATCTAAAATTGACAATAAAATTGAATATTAATAAACAGAATTACCAGTTGAGGAAGAAACTAGAATATAAGTATATATATAAACTCAGAGAGGTCCAATCGAAACTTGAGAGTGGGAGTAATGGTATTCGTTCCTAGTTCCTAGGCACAATGCTCAGGTCAGAGTTGCGGCAGTACTTACAACACGGGGTGGGTGTCAACACTAAACTCAGGCTGTTGTCAAGCTCGCTCTCTGGCCTTGCTAGATGCGATGATAATGTTTTCGGCATTGTTAATGTTGTGATTAGATTATTAGTATAATCTTTTTTTAAGTATTAGCTACTTTTCAATTCAGGTTCGCCTAGTAGTAGTAGTATTACAGTAGTAAACGGATAAAGGGGCATGTTTCCAGCCCTTGATGTCACCTGGATCTAAAAGATCTTTTGGAACTATCCACTTTGTGGTTGGGTCAGTGGTCTGCTAGTAGCCCAGTACTGCTTACCAGTCCATGCAGATCACTGACGTTCAAGTTGGGCAGATCCCTGGGTTCGAGAGTCTCATCCCAGTAAGCTGTGTCTTTTTGCGAAGAGGCCTGGTCAGCGACCAACGATATGTATGCTGTCTTCAAGTTCTTCGCCACATATTCGGCAATCATTGCTCTCGGTCAAGCCAAGCTTGAATAGATGTGCTCTAAGGGTCGTGTGTCCGGTGAGGAGACCGATAGTGGTTCTAAGGTTCTTCTTGCTCATGTCAAGTAGGGCCTTGGTTTTCTTTGGAAATGGTTGCTCCGTCATGGCTTTTGCTTGGCGACATCCTTGGCTCTGTTTCCAGGATGCCCAATGATCCTGCTTCAAGCAGTCCCTGATGATTTTCTTACCTATAGCGAAGGGGACCCCAACAACTGGCTCCACCGGGCATTCCAGTGTGCCCCAGGTTCGCCTAGCTATGATATCATTAATTTAAAAACCAATTTTTTTTACTAATCTCAAATTAAACTAAAAGTTAAATGGATATCTTCGTATTTTTTTTTAATGAAATATGAATAAACCAGGAATAATCAAGCATAATGTGCAAAATGTACAGAAAAGTGGTTTTTGTTACACTGGCTTTTCGATTTACAAAAATATTAAAAACTTACGCTATGACTAAATCAGCATCATCCGCATGTGATATCTCTCCGACAAGCAACCTGAGCGATCTGTCAACGGAGGATGTGGCATTCGCCGATGAGGTTAAAAGCTCAGGCGGCATCGTGCTGGTCTCACCGGAACACTCGGAGCGAACTATGTAGCCTGTATACAGAGAATTCACAGAATAGTGTCATAAAAAGTTATCATCAAGAGAGTAATCCATGCTGAGCGAAAAAACAACTCTCTAACCGAAATCATTGATTATATAAGCAAATAGATTAATCAATGTTGTACTACAACCAGAATTTTACTATGAAAAGCAATGTGTAAATGGCATTCATAGTTCCAAAACTTGATTTATCTTCTATTATTATGTTCAATATGGCCAATTTGGTGGTATAACAGTATGGAGGCTCACTATAGATAACGCTTTAAACATGCCTTTACGGTATAAAATAATAATATAAAAATCAATGAATTTTTAAATTGATATAAAGGTTTCAATACGTAATAATTATGCACTTTAATGTTCAGATAGACCAGGGGTCGGCAACCTGCGGCTCGCGAGCCGCATGCGGCTGTTTTGATGTAAAGTTGCGGCTCTCTAGTTCCATACCCAAAAAAATAATAATTTATTATCAAAATCCTTAAAAATAAGAAAATATTTTTTTAAGTACCTACCTAATTTCTCAATAGCTTCTATTTTCATAAACGTTAATTACAAATCGCTACGCTTAACATAACCGTAAAGAGATAAATTTAAACTATTGTTTTGTTCTTAGAGATGAGACTTTTATCTTTCAGCTAATTGCATTCCATTTGCGTCTCGCCCGCACCGCCACTGTCGCGACCATAATGGCAACGCCGCGTAATGGCATCTGCTGGTCGCAACGTGTTGTCAGTCAGTCAGTCGTCCTCGGATAGAGCGAAAGACATTCAACTGGCTTCTGCCTTATCACTCTATAGATGAGTCTTGCGGCATAAAAGACACGGCACAAGTTACCCTTTTCGTGAGGTATATGTCGTCTCAAGGTCCAAAAGAAGAACTGTTATGATTGCTAAGATATAACAAATGCTGTGCAAAAATGCCTGGAAGACAATGGAAACGATATAAATAAAATTGTTTCTATATCAACTGATGGAGCCTCAAGTATGACAGGAAAACATAGAGGGGTAACATCTTCAGAAAGAAATTCTTCAGAAAGAAATAAACCACAAAATTCTAACGTTTCACTACATAATTCATCAAGAAGCGCTTTGTGCCCAAACATTTCCGGCCGAAATAGTTGAGGTTATGAACTTGGTAATATTAAGACTGTTTACAGCATCGAGGCAAAAGCTCTCTACTATCGCCAGTTAAAAGATTTCCTTGAAGAAATTGATAGCCAGTTTTCTGACCTACTTCTGCACAATAAAGTGCGATGGCTTTCCAGAGGTAACGTATTGCAACGTTTTCCTTTGGTGCTTGAGTAAAATAAAAATATTCCTCAATAAAAAAGCCATTGATTATCACGAATTGGAAGAAGACAAATGGCTGCAAAAATTCAACTTCATGGTAGACAATGAAACTAAATGAAACTGCAAGGAAAGGGAAACCCAACGAGATCAACATTGAGCCATTTGGAATTGATACTGGATCGCTTCAAATGTAATTTCTGGATTTGAAAACCAAAGACTTGGAGTAGCAAGTTCACAGAACTCAAGAGCAAGTTGGAAGAGTTGGAGGTCCAGAAATGCATGCACATCGCGCAGCTCAAGTGGTCAGCTCTAAAATAAATGCCGCGATTGAGGCCCTCATATTCGGCGCACGGATTAGTGTTCCAGAATGCTACAGTGAGGTGAAGAAGTTGGAATATGGAGTGCTGACGATCTTCGGGTCGAAATATTCTTGCGAGCAAGCGGTCTCTTGCATGAATATAATAAAAAGTAAAGTTAGAAACCAACTAACAAATAAAAATCTAGAGTCGTGCTTGAAACTTAAAACATGTTATAAGCCAGATTTAATCAAACTTTCAAAAGGCATGTAAAGCCAATGCTACCATTGATGTAACTAACTATATTTGTGTTTTTATATGAATAAATATTATTTAGCATTTAAAGCCGTTTATTTTAAAACAAAAATGAAATATATATAAGCAAATACTATAATATTGAAACAAATTTTTTTAGTGGCTCTTTAAAAACTGGTAAATATTGTAAATTGTAACTTTTGACTCTTCCGTTTCAATAGGTTACCGACCCCTGAGATAGACTAATAGATAGCATTCTATCTCTCCATAATATATCTGTAATGTAATCAGCCTATATAAAAAATCTAATAGATAGCACCTATAATGTTATTTTTCCTATCATTGTTTAAGTTATTGGGTTTTTATAATCCATCAGTCCTTTATAAAAAAACATTCATAATTATCAATTTATTATAGATGGCCAAATAAATTGCTATTAGTTTGGCCGTCATCGTTATGAGCGCCACCTGCATTTCTAGTTGAGCAATCTAATACTATATATAATCAATGCCGATATATATATATACTAAAAGGTGTGGAGCTTCAATAATAACGGTTCAATTGAGAGTGGCTTACTAACATTAGTGAGTCCATATTTGCAAAAACTTTCCTCAGAGACGTCTATTATGCTGTTACTAAATTAAGAACGGGTAAATATCGATATTAACTTTCCGTTGTTATGTTAACAACAGCACCTAATGAGCCTCTAAGGCAATATGGGAAGTATATTTTATACTGACCGATCTCAGAGAACGATGCCTGCATTCAATTGACTTTTACCCCATGGGTTGTTCCATAGGGAAGTTATCTGATTGGCTTAGGATTTTCCATACATATTGAGAAACAGCCGCCTCGATTAATCAGGCACCTGCCGCGTGGAGTGAGGCATAGTGAGCATAGTCCATTGAATGCAGGCATGAACCTTTCGGAAGCCAGCTTTCGCGCGCAAAAACGGCGCCACACCTTTGTTGGCGTCCCAACGGTTATGTGTTAAAAAAGAAGAACCACACCGTATTTTGCTACCACTTTCAATTTCCTAAGTTTTTATTGCTTATTCTGATAATTGCAGATAAGTAATGCGTTTATAAAATAAAATTATATATTCTCAACATATTTTGTGCATCAGCAAATTTTCTCCGTATTTGGGATTGGTACAAAACGAATATTATAATGTTTAAAAGATTATTTAACCTTATGCTACCTATATTGCCTAAATAAGAACTTTGAAGATATCAATATTTTTATTTTCAAGAAGAAAACTGGTATTAAAGCCTTAAAGTATAGGCAAAAATCAAAAATCTATTAAGTTTACACTGCTCTTCACCATTTTCAGTTGTGGTTGTTTTAAGATATTATTTTTAATTGGGCTATTTTCTTATTACAAACTGATTTGTCAATCTATTAGCAAGTTTTTAAAATCAATTATCAGAGAGAGAGGTTATTCTTCAAATAAACACGGAATTGCATTTTAATATTGTTATTGTGCATTTAAATGCATATAAACACTTCATAGTAGGGATGGTGGTAAGAAATTGTCGTACGATAATAAACCCGCCCATTGTGAAATTTCACAATTGAGTGCAAACAAACTTTTTGAACTAGGTATTAACCCATAAAAAACCAACCATGGGAATAGAACTTACGACAGCATGTTTTCAACCCTCGAGAAATTGTTTTCAGGGGGTGGTAGTGCATTTATACTAATATATAAGCTTATTCAATGAAGGCGACTTTTACCGCTTATAATTGCATAAATATGGAGATTGTCCGTCTGTGAATTGTCACAACAGAAAAACCACCGATTGGTGGTATTGGCTTCCCAGCGGTTAGACAGCTTTTTTGACTGATCAGTGTTATCTTTGTCGAATGAATATGTGATTAACTATGAAAATCAACTAACCTCCTATCATAATGAGCCAATGAAGATCATCAAATAGATTGAACATTTGAACACGTTGAGATATCTGTACAGACTGGAGTTGTATTTGTTGAAGATGTGCTTCCAATCTAAAAAAAAAATAAAAAATATATATTTCTCTCTCTATTTATAACATATGTATATGTATGTATGTCTGTGCCTGTATGTATGTATGTAGATAAGTACGAACGTAACGTAAGAGCTATATGTATGTATAGCTTTGGTCAAAAGAATTATGGTCTCTTATAGTGGTGGAAAAAAATATTGCATCACCTGTTTTTTGTTATAATTCGAACTTTAGATCCTCATTGTTTAGAAACCAGTTGATGTAAGTGGTTCGTTCTTTTTTAAATTATAGGCTTATTTATCTGGCAATCATTTAGTCGTATTATTCATATAGCAACACTTACAATTAGTTGTCCAAGTCAATTTGAGATTCTATCCTTAAGCACGTGTTTTTCACTTGCGAAAGTTGTGTAGAGAAAATGGGGAAAGGAGTATAATTAACGTCTGTTAATTATTGCATTGTCAAGCGAGGGCCTCAGAACGCGTGAAATCACTTTACGAGTGGGTTTTAATCAATCCACTATTGCAAGGCTTCTCAAAAAGTACCAGGAAACCGGTTCTATAGAACAGGTGAAGGGTCGCGGTCGGAAAAGAGCCTCTACTGGGGCTGAAGACAGGATTTTCAAAAGAAATTGTCTCCAGAACCGAAGATTGACATCTGTAGAACTCAAAAAGGATTGGCAGGACGAGTCTAGAGTGATTGTAAGTAGTAGAACTGTCCGGAACCGACTCATTGATACGGGTCTAGATGCACGACGTCCCAGAAAAAAACCGCTCTTGACCTTGAAAATGAGCCAACAACGACTTGAGTGGGTTAGAGAGCATGTAAATTGGACGCAAGACATACGGGATAAGGTATTTTTTCGGACGAGTCTAAATTTAACCTGTATGGGTCAAACGGGAAGATGTTTGTCCGACGTAGAAAAGGGGAAGAATATACTCCAGAGTGTTTAGTGTCCACAGTGAAACATCCTGAGGGACAAATGGTCTGGCGATGCATCAGCACTAGAGGAGTTGGCTCTTTAAACTTTATCCAGGGTATGATGAATGCCGATATGTACATTGGCATCCTCGAAAACCACTTGCTACCCATTATAGAAAGGCAGTACAAGAATGTGAGAAATTGCATCTTTCAAGATGACTGCACCATGCCACAGAGCCAAGAAGGCAAGTATTTTGAGTTTTTTTTAATTGATTATTGTTTGATATGTCCTCTAATGTTGTTATTTGTCGCCAGGTTCGAGTTCATGAGGAGGAAGAATGTGACTCCCCTTAACTGGACCGGGAACAGCCTTGATTTGAATCCTATCCAAAATTGGTGGAGGAAGATTGGGAATGAAATTGCCAAAAAGAAGCCCAGATTGAAACGTGAGCTTCAGGAATGCATTCTGAGAGTGTGGTACTATGAAACCCATGTCGAAAAATTTAAAAAAAATAATCCATTCGATGCCTAAAAGGTGCCAGATTGTTGCACGAGGAGGGGCCACAAAGTACTAAAAGTTAAAACAATATAATATAAAAAGTACAAAAAATATTTTATTATTTGTTTAAAAATATTAGTTGTATTACATTAATTAATTTATAATTTTAATTATGCCTATAATTTAATTTTTTAATTTTAAAAAGGCATTTTTTGGTGTTAGAAAATTACCATGTAAAATGCCATTTTACTCCTATGTGCCCTAAACCTTATTATTAAACAACCCGTAACATTCCACATCGACATATTTTACCATTAAATAATAGCCAGATAACTGAAGCTATAATTTAAGAAAAAACGAACCACTTATATCAACTAGTTTCCAATCAAGAAGGATCTAAAGTTCAAAGTTTAAAAAAAAACAGGTGATGCAATATTTTTTTTCACCACTACATTTTTGTAAAATTTTGGCAACTATCCATGCAGTTACTTAATTTTATTTTAGTTTGTTTTAATTATTAAATACATACTTTTGCGTCCGATCTGTGATGAGACTGGTGAGGAGAGGAATGCAATGATCGACGGCACGACGAGAAAGTGTTCCCACCACCTGTGACAAATCAAATACATTTATTTAAACAGATGATACTGAACTAATTGCCCAGCATGGAAATGCTCCAGCTCCTCATTGACAATTTTACAATAGTATGTGTGAATATGGGTTGAAGCTGAACACCACAAACACTAAGTACATGCTAGTAAAGTGCCTATACACATACCTACAGTTACAGCTTTCAACAGAATTCAACTGAAGAAGACTGATAACATTATTTACCTTGGCTGCAATAGGAATAACAACTGGGATATGATCAAGGAGATAACAATCTGAATTGAAAAATCCAGAAAACGATTAAGTATTTTGTGGACAAATAAATAAAATAAAAATAAAACACAAACAGAGCTGCCATGGAATTCACCGACCAGCCCATCATAATACTATTTTTCACACTTCTGGGGGTGAGCAGTGGATTCTGGACTAACGACCGCTTGTGGTAGGTTTAGGACAGCTGTCTTGCCACATGTAAGCGTTCACCTTACCATTCATTCACTACCCCTTCCGAGCCATAGAATTTGAGATGCGCAAATCTCGGTTTTAGATAATTTTTCTAGGAAAGAGTTGATTATTTCTCTGGAAAGACCAAGATCTTTAAAGAGGTGAAATAGAGATTTAGCTGGCAGGCCACGAGCGTCAACTTCCACCGCTAGAAGGTGAACAGTGAAGCCGTTCTGGGAGATGGCATTTGCGAGATCATGGTATTTATTTAATTTGTACTCGTGGTCTTTTGGCATATTTGATTCCCATGGAACATTTAATTCTACAATAAGGGCCACCTTCCGAGATAGAGAGTAAAGAGTTTTAGGGAATTTATACTGCTTAGAGACCGAATCGACCTCCAGAATCCAATCTGAAGTGAAGATCCGACTTCTAAGATGCTACATTTTTTCAATATTATTTGATGGAAAGCTGGGCTGGAATGGAAAGGAAAGCTTGGATGGAAAGCTGAGCGCTTAAGACACGCCAGTAAAAAAGCTTAAGGTTGACAGTCAGGATTGAGGATGTCCTTATGCGTTGGAGCAAAATCATAGAAAAAATGAGGTTAATAAGGTTCTGCGAGTTCAAATACTTCTTTTATGTCATGAGCCATCCCGAAACATATTATACATCCAAAAATTTAAGGCAAAATTAACCAGAAGAAGTCCGGAACGGAGAAGAACATCTTGGCTCCGTGATCTAAGGGAATGGCCAATAAAGTAGTAATAGCCAATATAATAGCCAACGTTTGGTAGCGGACATCAGTGTTGGGCAAAATTTAGTCGACTAACGATAGACGATTGAATACGTTAATCGCAATTGACGACTAACGATTGATTAGTTTCAATCGTTAGTCATGATTGACGATTAAACGTTTGCGATTGATATTCTCGACAGCGATCAATTTCAGTTTTGCGTTTTTTTATCGGTCGCTGCGGCTGGTGCGACGTGACCGCAAAAACGCGCCCGTGAACGCGACCGACCGACCGGCGAGAATGAATTGTCGGGTGGTATCTAAAAAGCAAGTTAGTCGCGATTGATGATTGATGATTAACGACTAATTGATTTAGTCGCGATTACTTCAATCGTGATTATCGTTAGTCGCGACTAAATCAATCGTGATTGATTAGTCGATTGATATATTCAATCGATTGACCCAACACTGGCGGACAGGGAACTAGAAAAAATTGATTTCATAAAATGTAATACTTCGGGCATGGGAAAACAATTTCTCTAATCCTATGTGTCATCAACCCACCTTAATAAGAAATTAACCACTATAGAAAAGAGTCATAATGATTTATTTTAAGCTGTATGCTTCATATTACATTGATCAGCCTCTATTCTCCACTGTCATTCGCCATCCCTAAGTTTGGTCTTGAGTTGGTTTGGTTAGTAACTCAACAATTTATTTGTTTCTCCATCTAAGCTAAGGCCTTCCCCAATATTTCAATTACATCAGTAATCAATTTCATGTTTGATACAGCAATATGTCATGTCAAAAGAGCGGTTTTGGCATTGCTGATGCAATATTATCCAATTTCCTCATTTTTACAAGATGGCAATAGACTATTTGTTAACACACATTGTAAAAGCAGTTGCAGACAATGTTACAATTTTTCAATTTGATTTTATATAGGACATGTCTTTCCATTGGATATATTAATGACATCTGATATATTTCAATGAAAATTATTATTTTTGTTTTTATCAATTAGTGTGTTAGTATATTTTTGTATGTATTCATGTATGTATATATGTATCTATGATTACTCTGTCCTGAAAATGTGACTTTTCTAACATACAATGACATATTTAAATATCAATGATGTTTTATTACAAATCCTGTAATTTTTCAATTTTCAATAGTCTAAAATGAGAAAATCTTTTCAGCAAATAAATTCTTCACTGCGAAATTTTTACTTTACAGATCACTGCCATTCTACATCATTCACCCTCCACCTATTATTATAAAAGCACTGAAATGATTTACTTGAAGAGTCGATGAATGCCAGGACCGCTCATCTTCTTCTTCTGCTCCGGCGCCATCACCGCCATTATCGTCGATACTTCTAAAACATTAATATTTCAAAATAATTTAGCAAAAACATTAGAAATCAAGATGCAATCACAACGATGCCCACAGCACAACAGGCAGAGGAGAGCGAAAAAACCCTTTTTTGTCGGACTGTTTCACATTTTATTTATTCTATCCTTATAGAAAACCACAATTGCAGTAAATCATTTAATTAACTATTCCTAACGCTTGCAAAAAGGAAAGGAGTGTAAAAAAGATTAATATACGAGTATATTAATATGAGCTGATATGAAAATCTCAAATTTGTATCAAAATATTACTCAATATTTATTACAACAAAAGATTTCTTTGTTTACAGTTCTTGATCACATTTAGATGTAGTTTGCCAACCCGAAATGAGGCCAGTAATAAATTAATTATCTTAACAGGAAACATTTTAGGAAAAACATTGGTTATCAGTGCAGGTGTGCAGTTTTATGAGCAGGCAATGCTTGTTTCTTGAAATAATAACCAACCCAGAAAAATAAAGGATGACATGAATTTATCTGTAATTAGTTGATTAGTTTAATACTCTCCCCCACACCTCATTAATAAGATCATAAATTAACAAATAATAAAATATAAAAAAATATATATATTTTGTGAACCAAATCCCCGCCCTGTTAACAGACATAGAAGGGGAGACTATGAAGGCAGTATATAGTCAGCAAAAGATTAGAAAGAAAGAGATCGAAAAGAAAAAGTGAAGAGCAGCAGTTGTGTTTGGGTTAGTAACGAACCAATCTCCTTTTGGACAATAAGAAAACTTTCTATCAGTCTTATGGACAAAATATTGAGCACTGTAACATATATTTATGGACATCCTTGAAAAAGATGATCTTTTTAAGAGATTTCTGGATACGCCTCTTTGTGCAGTCCCATTCTAGGGCTAGACCTTTGCAAAGTATACATGATAATATGTACATTTAGATTTCTAGTTACATCATTAATATTATTATATAAAAATCATACATTTTAAAATGAAACATAAGTATTGCTAACACAAAGCACACTATCCAATTATTATTATTTTCGTTGATAAAATCCACATACTCTTGAATAAAAGAATATAAATGTACACACCAAAACGCACCAAACGCACCAAAAAAAACAAATTTTATACAGCTCTAAACCTTTGCGATACATAGCACAATGTGCAGTATGAATTCTACAATAATATGACCAAAGGCACATTTTCCACTGGACAGTGCAGCGACTCAGTTCACTCAGTTTATATTCACTGAGAAGAACTTTACCTCGACTCTATGGATGCCTCTGATAGGCAGATGTGATGTGATAGAGCATACAATTTTGAACATTTTGGTATATTTACATTGTTTCAATTACCATTTGAGATATGTCTGTTTGGGCTGTAGACGATAATAAAAAATTGAGATATCAGCAGGTATACCATTTTATGAGCATACAATTCTCTGTTTTCAAAACAATAACAAAACTGTTTATGGAAATAACAAAACTCACAATACTAGAATCTGAGGTAAATCTCAAAGTTCTGATGCATTCAATGTTCTCAAAACATGCAACTAAAACAACAACTGGTAATTTTGGACATTCAAATGTTAGTAAACAAAAGAGCAAACAGGATTTCTATTTAAAATGAAAATAAAAAGAATATGTTGCAGACATTCCTAAACGAACCGCGAAGCGATTGTTTTGGCTTCTTTGTTATTGTAATTTTTGGCGCATAAATTGTCTAATAGTTTAACCATGCCTTCAATATTGCTTTTGTATAATATACAAGGAAATATAAGTTAATAATAATATCGTTATATTTAAAAAATTATATACCTCGTTCCAGCAGGCGGTGCGAGTCGACATTGAAGATATGTATTGAAAACTTCAATGGCAGAGTCTCCCAGAGGCAAAACCCTGGAAGGTTCGCGGTCTTGCAGCAAAGATCCCCAGGCATCTAAAGTACGTCCAAGTGCGTCTCGGCACATACTGCTGCCTTCCGATAATTGCTAACAAAAACAATAATAATTTTGGTTAGTTTCGGTAAGTGTGCTCTCATGCATTTTGGTAAGTATCAAAGCACACAGTGAGTGGCTATAGTGAATCAAATGATTTAGCCCTAGATTTCCACACAAAAAATGTTGCTGGAACCAGCCAAAATGGCGCTGATCTGGGGTATGGCAGTAAAACCATGAGCGATGTGGACCTGAAGAAGTCACTCATGAGAGGAGATTGTGACAGCAACAGTATGTCCCATGCTGTTAGCCTTCAATGTCAGAGTGACTGAATAACAGCTGGGGACTTTTGGATTCTCCCTCCAATGCACTAGAAGATAATGTTATAGGACTGAATACCAGATATGCTGAAATTGTATTTAAATGCCTTCCAGCATACACTTAGAACCTGCTGCAAGTAGGTCCTAGATGAATTTCAGTACACCCACCGCCATGACAAAATCATTGCTGTTATTCACAAGGTAATTAGCATCTCAGTGGCTCATGCCAACATGGGTCTGACAGTACTCTCCAAACCTCCAATAGTTTGTGCGGGATAGCTTGAAAGGTAGAAACATTTCACTCTAAAACTCTTCTCAATAATCGAGAAAGCTTCAGACTGGATAATGGAGGTTTGTTTGTTTGTTTATACTCTTTATTGTGAAAATGTCACAATGGGCGGGTTTATTGTCATATGACAATCTCTTACAACCAACCCTACTATTTCGTGTTATATGTATGTGTTGTAAAATGTCTGTAAGTGTGTGTCTTGTTATTGCATTCGATCGACAGAATTGGAAATGCAATTCCGTTAATTTAATCCCAACGGAAAATGGTGACCCAGCCGGGAATCGAACCCGGGACCTTACAATGTAAGATCAGGCGACCTAACTACTATGCCACCTGGGCCGTGTCAATTTGGTCTTTAAGCAGTATCATTACCTTGAAAGTCTCGGATGCACAACTCTCCGTCCAAACATAACTCTTTACTCCCTACCTCTGAAGATGACCCTATTGTAGAATTAAGAGTTTCGTGCGAGTCAAATATTCCCAAAGACCACGAGTACAAACTAAATAAATACATTGATCTTGCAAATGTATTTACCCGGAACGGCTTCGCTGTTCACCTTCATGCAGTGGAAGTTGGCGCTCGAGGCTTGCCTGCCTAATCTCTAGAAAAAATATATAGAACCGCAATTTCTGCATCTCAAATTTTGTGACTTTGACAAAATTGCTCTAAAAGCAAAGTTAAATAATTGAAATTTCCCACTTTATGTAATTAAAATTTTTCCTGTCCATGTCTTACCCCGCGGCATTTCGTCATTGGCTGGATGGCTAGCCATCGGCAACAATGTCACTAGACAGGTAGAAAAGACTTCACTTCGTTTTAGGGCATCCGGCTAAGCGCTCAATGGCGTGATTACTCCGAGTCAAAATTAATGTCATCCACCGGACGGTGAAAGAGATTTGTGCAAGACATCAAGAGGGCAAACCGCATCCAACGCAGGAGTCAGACTTGACACAACAACGAAGCAGAGGACAAGTAGCCGCAGCACCAGATGAGATATAGTGAGATATAAACAGCATCAGATGAGATATGCGCCAAATATAGTTTCTCTTCTACCAGCAATATTAAATATGGGCGAAAATCTCTGCACCTTCTGCGCAGGTAGTGTACCTAACGAGGTGAATGCTGACATGTGGCAAATAAGCTGTTATACACCTACCCTACCACAACATTATTCCAGAGTACACTGCTCATTTCCCAAAAGTGTAATAATAACATTATGATGGGCCCAACCCCGGTCAGTGAATTACATGGGGGGGGGGGGGGCTTCGTTTGTATTTATATTTATTATTTATATATAAATTAGGAAGGATTCCATAAGCGCAATTTGGATATAGAAAAAAAAACTACTCGTACAACAAAATTTTCAAAATTGGCATGCTAATAATTATAATAATAATAAATATAATTCGATTATAATTTCAAATACTTTTTGATGATATTTTAATTGATTTTTTTAGATGTTTATAAAAAAAGACATAATTTAGAATTTTTGATATTTGTTTGTGTGCACAGGTAAAATATTTCCTGGTACACCTGCCTTAGTATTTGATATTTTTTTGTGTGCACAGGTAAAATATTTCCTGGTACACCTGCCTTATGTACTAAGGCCTGTAGGCCTAGGCCTAGTTAGGCGGTGTTGACAAGATGCTGCAGTGCGCTCTATTTCTCGCTACTGGTCCAAACACATTTTTTTTTGTAATGCTGCAGGAAATTATATCTCGTGCTTTAACTTTAATAAATAAATAAATAAAAATAATAATGCAACATACCTCTTCTTCGAGAGCTGAAGCTCTGATGCAATGGCAAGTGAACGTCGTCAATTGCGTCAGCATCGCCTCGGGTAGATTACTTTCCAGGGAATTAAAGTTGAAAATAGGGAAGAAGAGTAAAAGTTTTCGGAACATATCGCTGACTCCTAGCATCTCCCTCTCGTTGAGCTGAATGCTGGAGAGCATCTCGAGGAGAAGACGGATGTAGTTCTGGTAGTAGTCTAGCATGGCGTTTTGACCGGATAAGACGCTGCCGCTGAGACTTGCAAACTGAAAACCAAATAGGCATTTATTTATGAATATGCTTCTTTTTAGCCCAGCTTTTATTGCACAACTAGCACAGTGCTACCAGATAATGGTTTCAGACTGTTGCACCCGTCAAGTGTCGTGGCACCCTCGTGCATATGCCGCTATACACCCATGGGTTGCAACACTTTTTAAATATATAGATTTTAAAAATGTACCTCAAAACAATAGTACCTCCCTGGACAGCAGTACTTAATTTGCAATTAGTACTGCTGCTTAAGTGCAGCAATAATTAAACAGGAATTAACAGTGCAATCTAGGTGATTTTGGAGGACCTCAATAGTTGCCAGCTGTACTAGGGCTATAGTTTTATACAGGGTGGGCCAGAAAGATTTGCGAATTTGAAAAAATTATAATAAAAAAACTAAATACAATTCACATACAATTTTTTATTTCAATTAAAATAGACATCTGGGAAATTCATTTCTTAAAAATAACGATTATAGGCTTCAAATTGTTGCAATTGCGGAAAGAAAAAATCCCTTAACATGGCTATGTATCGGTCAGAATTTACAGTGACAGATTGCCCTTATTTGTTTTCAAAGAAATAAGGTCCTATAATTCCGTGCGCTGATATGGCCGCCCAACGGTTACTTTCGGCGAATGCAGAGGCTTTTGATGTTTTGCACGTGGGTTCTCTGCAGCCCACTTACGGCAATTCTGTTTATTGACATGCCCATTTAAGTGAAAATGGGCTTCGTCGGAGAACAGAATATTGTTGAAACTCTGAAAGCATTCCAACATTGTTTCAACAAAAGCTCGTCTTAAAATTGGATCATTTGGCTGTAATTCCTGCACAAGTTGAATTTTATACGGGTGCAATTTCAGATCTTTCAACAAAGTGCGACGCAAAGATGTTCTGGATACCACAAGTTCGGCTGATCGCTTGCGAGTCGATAGACCAGGATTACGTTGAACTGAAGCTCTAACTTGTTCGATTGTGTCTTCCGTTCTTGTTGACCTTGGGTGTCCCGCAGGCTTCTGTTTGACAGTCGAACCAGTAGCTTCGAACTTTCTGACCCACGAACGAATCACACTTTCCTTCGGACATTGATTTAGGTCATGTAATCCAAACTAACGCCGAAATAATCGCCGAACAATAGCGCACGAATCGCTATTTTTATAATAATGTTTAACGCAGAATGCACGTTGCGCTCCGGTGAAGAGATCCATCGCGACTAAATTTCCGAGAACCGAGCTTCTAAACCCCACCACCCGCGCAGGCCCCTCTCATAAGGTCCAAACGCAAGAGTGTTTTTAAAATCGTACGCCTTTCTGGCCCACCCTGTATTAATATTACTAGTGAGAGCCTGAGCTTGCATCTAACAAAAAGCCAGTGCTTTAGAATTTTTTTACTCAGCGACTCGATTAACGCTATTCAAATTTTATTACTTATATCATCAAAATGGCATTTAAAAGATCCTCGCAATACTTTTTCCCCGCCATTGCATATTTTATTACATTTCTGTCATTATAATATGCCCTCGAATAAGATAACACTTTTGTCATTTATTTCTAGGTGTATGATTGATATAATAATTTCTTATAAGAAGTCATATATCAGCCAATTTCGAGCACTGTTTGTATCATTTGTATTCAGAGGACACTCAGTTCATGTACCCCATAAATCCCGATCAACCTGGTTCTGCCGAGAGACAGATGTTGCTAAACTCTACCCTTGGTACAATCAACATGGTTTGCTAATTAATCAAATCAAACCTTGTTTTATGATTATTGGATCCAAGACGGCCAGGGCTACAATTAATGTAAACAATTCTCTTGGAATCATGGTTAACGGATTGCAGATTCCCCTAGTGTCAACCGCCAGAAATTTGGGACTACTCTTTGACCCTAATTGGGGTAAGGAGAGATTTGGGTGGTCTTCACTCGTCTCAAGGTTCCTACACGTAGTTCGGGAGTACCTCAGCATCAAAGTCAGAATCCTTATTGTGAATGCCTTAATATTTTCTATTATGGACTAGGCTGACTGCGAGTCTGTGCGTACGACTATGGTGACAGTGCCTGTATAGCAAGACTGAACGGCAGCTGCAGAGAATTGAAAATGCTTGTGCTAAGTTCTGCTTCGATATTCCTCCTTGTCATTGCATGTTCCCATTCCCCTTCAGGGCATCGATGCTAAACATGAGTCAGTGATGGCTTTTTCACCTTTCAACCTACGTGCTAAAATTACTCCAGTCGGAGCTAACACGAATACTCCTATCATTGATGAATTGGTCTCAAAACTTGTTGGAGTGAGTGAACACACTCCACTCGAGCACGTGAGCATCTCGGCATTATCCCTAAGTTTAAACTAACAAAGTCTAAAGGGAAATTTTCCTATTATTCGATGGCTGTAAGGAATCGGATAAGAGTGGCATTACAGTAAACTTTATTAAGTTGCTTCTAAACTTCTTTAAACTATACTTTTTCTACATCTTTTTAAAGCTGCAAAAAAAGAAGACAAAGAGGACAATGAAGGTCCAATGATTCAGACATAAAATTACCACAAATTATTTCGATGTACCTGGGTGATATAAAAATATTTACAAATTCAAAGAACTCAGATCTTTGAATCACAGCAAAAAACTCAAATGTGTAAAATTTAAATATAATCCTCTCGAGAACATTCTGCATAATAGAGTGGTGGACATGCGGAATAAAGTGATTAGTGCAAGCTCTTTCAAACAATTTAAAAACAAGTTCGATTCGTGCTTAAGTCGTTAATATTGTTTATATTATAATTTTACAAGATCTTATATGCTGATATGTTTGTATGTTTGTTATTTGTTTCTACTCTTTATTGTGAAAATTTCACAATGGGCGGGTTTATTGTCATATGACAATTTCTTACAACTTGTGATATGTATGTATGCATTTATATGTATGTATGCGTGTAAGTGTGTGTCTTCTTATTGCATTTGATCGACAGAAATGAAAATGCAATTCCGTTAATTTGATCCCAACGGAAAATGGTGACCCAGCCGGGAATCGAACCCGGGACCTTACAATGTAAGATCAGGCGACCTAACCACTATGCCACCGGGATCGGCAAAGCCGCCTGGATAGTGATAAAAATAATAATTGGCTTCTTTTTTATGGCGTAATAGTATTTTTGTAAAATTTTTTTCGATACTTTTATATATTTTGACACGCGTATGGTCTTGGCAAAAAATATATCTAGAGTACGCTAAAAATTGTTTCATTATAATATTGCTATTATTTTGTATAAAATCTATAAGAAAAAAAATAAGTTTAACAAAAAATAATGTTAGATATTGTTTATATTTTGTCGATATATTGCCTCGCAGCATCGCGGCTATCTCGGGACGGCCGCATCGCTCGACGGTAGCCCGCACCGTACGGTTTCCGACTATCCCTCGGGCGAGCGGTCGAAGCCGGTCGTCGCTCGCCTCTATTTCATCGCAGAGCTCGCTCGATGCGGCGGTTATGCAATACCGATATAATATTCATTTTGTAAGTTATCATAAATGCGGCAATGTGAATATTTTAGTTTATCGGGCGAGGTTCGTAGATCGCTCGGGGCATCCGGACGCGACGATGCGACGAGGTAGCGTTCTAGCTACCCGCCGTAGATAAAAATAGCCGGGATAATCACCTGCACGAGACACGTCAAGGAATGATGAACGAGACGGGGATGGGTCCGCACGGCTCTGTGCAGCTCGAAGAACATGGCCAGCAGCTGCGGCTCCAGCAGCGTGTCGCGCCAGTGCTGCGACAGGCGCAGGGCGGGCGAGGCGTCCGTCTCGTGCACGGCCTCCAGCGCGCCGATGAGGCGCTTGGGCAGCAGCGGCGACACCTGCCCCCAGCACAGCACGGCCTCCGCCACGCACAGCAGCTGCGCCACCAGCGCACCCGCCGCGCCCTCCAGCGGCTGCCGGCTGCGCACCGCGCGCTCCAGGGCGCCTACGGCAAACCTGGAACAAAATCAAAAGAGCATTATGCACTTTGCTCTTATCCATTTTTGCAATTGCGGCCATCTTGAAAAATAGAAAAAAAAACGCTCAAGTACACACTTCATTTTTGCATTGATTTGTTAAAAAGGGTGCCACGTGAGTCGACCGCATTCCCGTAAAATCTTACTTTGGCAATTTCTACTCGAACAAATAATCCAGAATAAAAACTTACATAACTATTATTACCGCTATTATATACGTCTCCGATGAATTACCTTTCCCGAAATCAGTTTTATATAATAGTTATTAGTCTCGGAAATTTCACGTTTTTACATGTATTTTAATGAAATTACAAATAATAAATAAAATCAGAATGAAAGAATACATTTTTGACTATTTTATTCGAAACGAGTCATGGATAACTTTATGGAGATTCGAAATAAATTCATAGAGGAATTTTAATTACTCGTATTAAAATAATGGTATTGTACAAACGATGGAAATACGAATGGAATCGGATACTAGCCCTCTAAACGAGAAATTTAAAGCCTTCTACGATAGGAATATAGCGAAGGAAACTGTAGCGCACCTAATGCTCTTAACCGTGTGAGATTGTAATAATCACCATTCATACGCCGCTCTGGATGCGCAAATACCTACCGACATCTGGAATTATTATACCTGCCTTGAATATGGTGTTCTTAACGGCTCCTTTCTACGACTGAGAGCCCCTTAATAACTTAAAAACTACGATAGTCACAAAATAGGTTTTATTTTTCCTTTAATCTTAATCATCTATGTCTAAAGAAAAAAAAAATTTTTTTTGGACTAGACATTTCGGGGACACAGAGGGGGGAGGATTTTTTCTCAAACTATGAAGAAACTTTGAAGAAACTTTGAACAGAGGGGTATCAAAAAAAATCCAGTGTTTTGAAAACAGAAAAATGAGCCCTTTTAAGACTGAAAACAAAATACTTAATCGGATATGGCCACATTAACTGCAGCTGTTTGCCCGTTGATTAATAATAATTAATAATAAATTGTCACGTTAAAGACCTCCTCACCTGAATATAGTCTTTAGGTCACTTTTCTCAAACTGTTTCTTCAACTTGAAATGTGTCTCCCATAGAATACCCACATCGGAAGACTTGACGGTGACCGCAAACTCCTGCAGGAGTGACTGTATGAGTCCGCAGGCTAATTGCTGCCTTTCCGGAGTCGAGGTCATGATGATATCGGCCAAATCGGTTAAGAGTTGATGCCTATCCTGGCCTTCATCGTCGATGCTGCCTCGTTTTACTATTATGGAAATAGTCTGCAAATTAAAATCATACATTGGTCGATACTTCTAGGTAGGACAACAGCATCCTTAAAAAATCTATTTAAAAAAACCATCTCCATGGCATTCACCCACAAAAAAAAATAGGCAGCTCTATAACACTAATTACTGCATTCTATTTTGACTCGTTTTTATATATTTATTTGCATGAAAATTTACCGCTTTTAGATCACTTTCAAGACAATATACTTGTCGCCTTGACAATGACAATAGACTAAAAATAGTTAGCTTTAAAATAAGTGAAAGTGACACACATGTAAATGATACGAATAAGATTCATATTTTATTTTATTAGCATTAAGTACGTTCATTTTTTAATGTAAATATTATCAAAGGGGTGGCTTTCTGTACCGACTAATCCTTACTAATGTAGCACATAATGCAGCAGATATATTAACATATGGTCAAAATGGCCACTAAAGTTGCACTGAAAGTTACCCTATCATAATCTCCAGCAGGTAAGCCTTAGGCTTGGTTGGATTTTATACAAAGCTGTATTTAAAAAAAATGAATATTAAATAAAAAATAAAATAAAAAACACTTCTACCTTGACAATACTTCTAAAAGCGAGGTCCTACTACAGTAGGACCTCGCTTATCTGAGGTAATGTGGACCGGATAATCGAAAACTTGGATAACACAGACTCTGTCGTAAATCTAGGGGTAAACATACGGTAAAGTTTAAAATAAATGAAAACGTAGTCGATGAAGTAAAAAAAAACATCTATTACATATTTAAATGTAGTTAGTTACATACATTATAAAATACATTACTGCATAGTATAATTGGAGTAGAGGGTAACATTGGGGGGTAAAAATATGGCCTGGCCGTGGCCTTTTCGATCTCGGTTAACATGGAAGTTGGTTAATCGAGGCTCGGATAACCCCGGCTTCACTTGTAAAATATACTTGTTGTTGTGAATTATGTGACAAAAAAGTTACGGATTTGTTGTGAATTGTCTAAAATATTTTGGATGGGTGGTTTATGTGCGTCTCACCAATTTAAGGAATAAGAATATGGATTGGAGAACCATTCGCCTAATCTCTACAATGACAATACCTTCAGTCATGTCATATTCTTTGAAAGCAGCTATGATAAAGACCAACCTATCGAGACATAGGAATTACGAAAGATACATGCTGAGGAAAATGTTCAGTCAAGTTTACACTCTTGTCAGTGTCAAGTCTATTGTCAAGACACGATTCTTATGTTTCTCCTCTGGTAAAGCATACCCTACACTGGTCTTAAATTAGAGACACTTGAAAGTCTGCTGAATAGTGTCTGGTAATAAGTGTGTGTATCAAGATACATGTATCAAGTTGTATCAAGTTGCATACATGCCTCATATTACTTTTAAGTCTGGACATTACTATGGAATAGCATGCCTACTGGACCCAGTGGTATAGTGGGTAAGTCCTCTGACTACATCGTAAGGTTCCAGATTCAATTCCTGGCCGAGTTGTGTATTCCCAAACCACGGCAGTTGGAAATTGTAATTGAATATTAGGAGACTTTCTTTTACAGGAGATTATTTTATACAAAAAACTTACTTGAAAATCATCTACAACTTTTTGATGTAGTCCTGAGTTATCGAAGAAACCAATATTGAATATCTAAAACATGAATATATGAGAGGCGACTGGTAAAATGGCAAGTAGTGAAATAAAGGGCAAGCGGTGTTATTAAATTTTTATTTTTCTGTTTAAACTATGACAAAAACCTCACGATGATATCAGAAAGGCATAAATTACCGAAAACATTAAACATGCATTGTCTGATCTGCGATGGCGAATTTCACTATTTAACCCCTTGAGTATGATACGACCAAATCTGGTTCTGAAACAATTATCCGTTGAGTATGATACGACCAGATCTGGTTCCGCGTTTTTTTCACTTCTTTGACGTTCTCATATTTATTCATAATTATCTAATTGTTTTACAAAATGATATTTCAATATTCTATATTCGAAATTTCAATGCAATCATTGTGCAGTTGTTCTTTTTATGATTGGTGTAGTAGTTTCGTAGTTATAGTACTTTAAGGTCGATGTCGCCGAAAATCCTGCAAAAGAGACAGATGCATCCATGAAAATACCCATTTACTCCAAGGGTTAGTTAGAAATTTAATGACTGCACGGTGCTCAATCTTTACCAGTTTACTTTTTCCTTGGGACATGTTAAGAGACAACGAACTGCGCACGGGGAAAAGCGGGGTGGGGGGTAAGGGGATTTGTCTACTTGCCGGGAAAGCGATTTTATATATTTAGCATTCAAGGCCACTACTTTTAATAAAGGTTTTTAGCTGAGATGTTCTTTGAATTCAGTACAAATATAACTTACATTAAAGAAAACGGACAATTCACTTTTTACAGTTTATTCATTCCGTAAAAGCATTAGATATAGAAATACTACACGTACTGTAAGATTTTCAACAAATTTGGAGCCGCTTCACTGTTAAAAAAGTTGCACTACATAGATTCATATTAAGAACCTAAAAGATTCATATTAAGAACCTATAAGATTCATATTAATTAAGAATCTTAGTTCCTACTTATTGGTTGTCAGCCCAATCTCGAGCGATATTACACGTTTTTTTATTATCTGGTTTACCAAAATTTTTTTGACCGGACGGACATAAAGAAAAACTTACTGTTCGGTCGAAAACCGGACATCTGGCAATCCGGATCTACGTCTGATATCAGCCACAGTACCTAAGGAAGATTCAAATTAAAATATAGGATCACCTGTAAAATTCGCTCCCTTAAGTAGGGCTGCAAGTTCCGCTCTAACAGATATTGAAACAAGAACTGTCGCATCGATAGTATGTCTGCCTTCGAGAGAACACTCCATTCTCTCATAAGCGCACTTTTCAAAAGACCCACTGCTTCAAACAGCACGTAATCGGACGAGGACCTCTCCAAAATATCTCTGCACAGCTGGTAGGGGGTGGGTGTTTTGCGAAAATCTAAGAATATTGCCTCAGCCTCTTGCCTCTGCTGCGATGTCACGGCCGACGGTGGCGCCTGCAAAACGTACAATTTTCTTAGGAAAACATCCAAAAATAAAATATACCATAAATTAAACCAGTCAAATACGGACCATAAAAATATGCGCGGCCGTTTCCAGCGTGTGTATAGCTTGATTTTCCATTTTATATTGTGAATTAAGCTAAACGATATAAAACATACAAATTCCAGGGGCACAACTCATGGTTCATTGTTTACGCGACGAGGAACGGAGAGGATCCATTCTGAATAGCTAAACTACATATTTCGTGTTAGCGCTATTAATTTTTACCGAAAAATAGCTCCGCTACGGCAACGACCCAACGACCTGCGGCTCAAGAAAACCGAAAAGAAGTAAAAAAACAGCCGATGAGGTTGAAAAAATTATCACTATACCATAAACTACAGACTATAAAGCAGTTGTCAAAAGTAGTGTTCGCCGATACGCTATTTGGGAGCGACACGACTTTTCTTGATTCTTTGACAACAAAGTAATGAAAATTCATATTTTCGTATTATTCTTATATTCTTCGTATTAACATAACCACGAACTGCATAACTTTCCAGGCGGCAGCATCATATGCCAAATGTTTGCATAACACATTATCCCTTCGTCATTGTTTATTATATTTTGTAGGTATATACACTTGCGAGCAACTAAATCGACTCACCCCCTCAGTTCGGATAAAAACTAGTTTTTTTCTAAAATGACTAACCGGATGTACATCAAATATATACTTTTATGAAAGCATAATTATTTAGCTTTCTAATGACACCCTTTTTATAAAAATCGGTTCAGAACTTTTGAAAATAATAATAACTGAACGGAAGTATTGGAAAGTACGCTATTCGTCGCAAAAAGTTTTCGCGTCTTAATCACTCATAAATTCCCCCGGAACAGGTTTATTTTTAGCTGTCACTTATCAGTAGTTGACGCGAAAAACTCTCCGTAAGCCAACCTCATTATTATCGTAAAAGTATGAATACTACACCAAAAAAGACCGCTAAGGGCATTGCTTTATTGCAGCAGGGCCTTAGTCAACGTACAGTTGCTCGTCAAGTAAAATTTAGCCAGTCTGCCGTCTCAAGAGTAAAAAGGAGGTTTGAACAAACTGGTACCATCAATCAGAGACCAAATAGCAGCTGGTCCAGATGCGATTCTGAGAGAGATGACCGTTACATCGCTTCGGCGTTACTGCAGAATCGCGACCTCGCTGGCGTTAATGTACAGCAGGACCTGAGACAAGTTCAAGGGGTAGCTGTCAGTCAGTGAACGATCAGAAGACGCTTGAAAAAATCCAACCACGTTCCAAAAAGACCTGTCACAGGCCTTAAATTGACCACACGCCACCAGCAAACGCGCCTTTAATTTTTTCGAGACGACGTCAGTTGAAGCATATAGCAATGGCGGTCAGTTTTATTTACTGACGAAAGCAGAATGTCTCTGTATGACAGTCACAGAATAGGCTGGGTCTCCAGGCGTCCAGGTGAGTGATTTTCGCAGTGCTGCTTCGCTGAAACAGTCTGCTACGGCGGCGTTTCCTGCATGGTGTGGGCTGGCATGTCTTTAGAAGGAAGGTCCAACCTCGTTTTCGTGCCAGGGGAAGGTCGGAGAGAAGGCCTGAATGCTAAACGCTATATCAAATTGTTCTCCTGGATCATGTTATACAGTATGAACGGTTTATTGGAAAAACTCTGTTTAATACATGATCATGCACGGTGTCACACAGCGTGCATCACTCGGCGATTCTTAGATGAAGTTGGTTTGGAGACGATGGACTGGCCAGATCTCAGTCCAGACATGAATCCCATCGAGAATTAGTGAAACGAGCTGAAACGAAGAGTCCGAGCCAGAAATCCGGTAACTTCTAATACCTACGAGCTCAAGACAGCGTTGTTAGAGGAATGGGATGGTATTCCTCAAGACTTGACCAAAAATCTGATCAGGACGTTGAGGAACCGCATGCGAGCTGTCATCTGAGCAAGGGGGGGTAACACTAAATATAAATGTATTTAACGTTCCTTCTTAGGTTTGCATTTTACGTTTTAATTTCATTTTAAGTGTCTCCAGTTTTCTACTCCTGAACATCCATTTGACTCCCTTTTGAACATCCATTTGACTTTTTAAATATTATTTAATAAAAAAAAACCCTAAGCGGATTTTCATGATTATGATATTATCGGACAGCTAACAAAACAAGGGTTTTAAAAAATATATAATTGTATGGATCTACCTAGCTATTTCTGAAAAAAAATAAGTTTTTTTCCGCACTAAGGGGGTGAGTCGATTTAGTTGCTCGCAAGTGTAGGTGGTTTTTGTAGTGACTGCTGATCCAAAAAAATCCTAAAATTATAGGCACCTAATTTATGGTGTTGCAGAATTTAGCCAAAAATGTGATTTGTCTTACTCCCAATATTATATTTGTAATAAACTGTAGGTAATAATTATACACACTTTTTAAAAAATAATAAAGTTTTATTATTTAAACCCAGTCTGGATTACAAAGCCAAACAATTTATTTACACATCACCTCTACGTTTGTAAATTAAAAGTGCATCAACTTGCACTTTATAACGCTTATTGGTTGAAATGATGCGAACAGTGCGTATCGCCTGATAAAATTAAATAAATTGGGGCGCTTTAGTAAAATAGGGCACCTTCGTAGGTATATTACTAGATTGTTTATGTATTTTTGCAACTATTTTGCAAATTTTTTATGTATTTTTGCAAATAATAATTGAGTTTCTATTTGGTTATACCTACAACAATTCGAGAGGATGCTGAAGTAATGAGTGTAGGTAGGTTCATGAAGTGATTAAGGTAAGTAGATAAATATATTTATTATCTTTTTTTTTCATAATGTATTTCCTAGAATGTAGGTCGTAGTATTCGCTGCCGACTATTCCAATGATCCGATAAAACTTGATTTTTCTCAGTTGAACAGCACTGCGTTGTTTATGGTCTCAGTCTCCATACGCGGCTGTCACTTATTTTTCCTTGCGTCATTGCGCTGCTTTTGTTTTCAAACAATTTTTGCGGCTTTTTGGTAACCTTATTTATATGATCAGTGTGTAACCGGTGGCATGGACCGGAATCAGCGAAATCCTGATGACAATTGGTCGAGCTCCGATAGTTGTTCATCTCAGAGCTATTCAGATTCAGACAGGTGAGTTATCTTTGTAAAATCTATTTATTTCTTGGCGTCGATGGAAAGGCTTGTTTCCCGCATTCTCCTGGAGCCAATGTCATCGTAGCCATCACGTAGCCATAGTATAGGTAACAGCCAAGAATATATGCCGGAGTTTAGGGGAATAGTCTGCATTGAGATGTTTTAACATCACCCGACTTTATTCACTATACTGATTCCGAATCTGTAAAAAAATGCCCGGACTTTATAAATAAAGGAGATACCTACAGGAGATTAAAGTTTGCGACTATAACAAAAATCCGACATTTGACACTTTCAAAAGAATTTATGGTATTATTGCAGTATAGGTACCTCTTCTAGATTGTTGATTTTTTAACGTCACCAGACTATATTCACCACGCTGATTCCGAATCTGCAATAATATTTATTCGGTCTCAATAAATAAGCGAGATATAGGCATTCAAAAAAGCGCCAAACCCATACATTTTGGTAGTTTTTTTTTAAAATAATACATAAACACCTATTTGGCGGTAGGTTAGGTTAGGTTAGGTTAGGTTAGGTTAGGTTAGGTTTTTTTAAAACAACCTTAAAAACTGAGGTAAAAAAAAAATTTTTTTTTTTTTGTATGTAAATTTGGTTTCGAAAATTTACGCGTCCGAAGCTTTTTTCTTTCACATTTAGCATTACAATGATCTAACCTAGTAGTATTTCTTTGTTTTTTCGATTTCTGAGAAAGGTACCTATACTGCAATAATTCCGAATTTATATAGTATAGGAACCTTGTTCATCTATAAAAACTACTAGATTCGATCTTTGTAATGCTAATCTGATAGAAAATAGCCTCGGACATGCAATATTTCAAGACAAAAAAAAACAAATTTACTTACTATAAAAATACATGGTATTATTGCAGTATAGGTACCTCTTCTAGATTGTTGATTTTTTAACGTCACCAGACTATATTCACCACGCTGATTCCGAATCTGCAATAATATTTATTCGGTCTCAATATAAGCGAGATATAGGCATTCAAAAAAGCGCCAAACCCATACATTTCGGTAGTTTTTTTAAAAAATAATACATAAACACCTATTTGGCGGTAGGTTAGGTTAGGTTTTTTTTAAACAACCACCCCTCAAGCACGTAACATCCATTTGGGGACATGTATGGCGGCCGCCTAACAATCCGTAACATCCGATTTTGGATATCGCGCTCGCCGCTGCGAAAAATGCAATTTACGATTCGAATCGTCGTACTTTAATGCTTTCTGACCGCGGGACGACATGGCCAAATAATCTTTCATTCGCCGGCCAACGACGATAACATCGACCGCCGATTTAAAAACTCAGCATTAGACGTCAAAACAGCAGTGTCGATCGGCCCCCCCGCGGCGGCGTATAGGTTCCGCGAAGTGTTTGTTTTGTGAAGTGTTTTGTGGATATAAGTGCAGTGTATACCGGATAAAAGTAAGTAATTTCCCTTTTTAAGTAGTTTAGCCATTAGGATTATTCAATTTCCACAATCAATTTGCTGTTTTTCACGAATTTTCGAAGAAAACACTTTGTCAACAATGGCCAACAATGTGAAAAAATGGCCGTTTTTATTTTGTAATGTTTGTGAAATATCCCTATATATCGCAAAACATGACGTAATGTCGCTTTAATTTACTAATAAAATAGGTATTGCTTCATTTACATCCTAAGTTATCACATAATTAGGCGTATTTTGAACATTATAATGTTGTTTTTCTAATATGGCTCGCGAAAATGAAACTTGTTTTGATAAACTATGAGAGAAAAAAGTGCTATTTTCCATAGTTTTTCGATGAAATGTGACTCTTTGGAGTATAGTAATTAGTTATTAGACATATAATAAGTCTATGATAAGACAATATAATTGAAAAAATCTAACGAATTTTATATTATGGGCATTCAAAGTTTATTATTAGGTTCGAACGCGGAAACTCTCAAAACTTTAGATTTTTCTATAATATCAGACAAAGGTCAAAGTTCTGGTGTGATTTCTAAGAAGAAGTGATGTAGTAATAAAGTTATTTTGAAAGAATTTCATATAAAAAAATACCATAAGTAGTCACAAATTAAAAATTAAAAAAATTTTTTTTTACGAGAATAAATAAAATTTTTCTTGGCTGAATAAATAAATATTTTTTCCGTATTTTTGTATGCAAATAAGTAAAAAAAAAATATCGTTTTGGTAAAGCATTTAATAAAGAACATAACTGTATTTACAATTTTTGATATTTACAAAAACTGTATTTACAAAAAAATCGAAATGATTTTATAGGCGAGTTTTTTTCAGTTTGCCAATTTTGTAATATTTATTCATTATTATCTTAATTGTTTTACGAGATAAGGTTATAATGTTTTATATGTCAAATTTCAATGCGATCATTTTTCTCTTTATCTTTTTTTATTCCGTTTAGTGGTTTATAAGTTATGATCGTTTTTCTCAAGGCCGTTGACTCGCGTCGATTTTTTGCGCGCGAATATGTCGCGCGCAAAAGTGATAGGTGTTTTTACCTCGCAACGTAAGGGGTTAAAAACTGAGGTAAAAAAAAAATTTTTTTTTTTTTTGTATGTAAATTTGGTTTCGAAAATGTACGCGTCCGATGCTTTTGTCTTTCAATGAGCTTTTTTCTTCAACAATGATCTAACCTAGTAGTATTTCTTTGTTTTTTCGATTTCTGAGAAAGGTACCTATACTGCAATAATTCCAAATACATTTACATACATGAAAAAATATATTTTTTAGGTTAGTTTTTTAGATGGCCTGGAAAAAACTAACCTAACTTACCGGCCATATAGGTGTTTGCGAATTGTTTAAAAAAAACTATTACAACCTATCGAAATATAGGTGTTTGACGCTTCTTTAAATGACTATATGTCGCCTGTTTATTGAGGCCAAATAAAGATTATTACAGTTTTGGAATCGGCGTGGTGAACATAGTTGGGTGAAATTGAAACATCAATAATGTAGAATAGGTTTCTATTATACGTTAATACCGTTTCGGGAAGCCGCAGAGAGACTTCTTTAGTCCAGGTAAAAGGTTGATTGTTAAAAAATGCTAGATTTAAAGCTCTTCGGTTTTTTCCCTAAAGATGGAAATTTGCAATATAATAAAAATGGTGATATTTTGCGATGTTTTTTCAAAAGTATCGTATCATCTTTGGCCAGCCGCGCATGTGCTGAAGTTTTGCATGCGAATAAAAACTTTGCACATGCAAAACTTTGCACATGCGCAAAGTTTTCTGTCAATTCAATCGATTTGGCAATACCCGACCGCCAGGGCTGCCATTACCGCGTCAAGCTTTTCATTTCTTTAAAAAATTGATTTATTTCAAATTCAATCGATTTATCATTCACCGAATATTGTAGCGCCGGTTCTGTTCCTAATTAATGTGGTATTTGGTTCATATGCTATATAGGTATATTGTATTTTTCAATATATCTTAAACTTAACCACGTATTATGGTATGTAATTTTGGGTTTTTTAAATATTAAAATCGTTTTTATTAATGGTAAAATCAGTTTTTAACATGTTAAAGTTGGTATTTAAAATAATCAAATCAGTTTTTTTAAATGTTAAAACATTAAAAAAACTAAAATTACATACCATAAATGTATTGGATTAGGTCCATTTGGCGGAAAGAGCAGATCAGGTTGAACTTCGGCCGCACGAAAAGTGACAAGGTCTCCGAAATACTGCAGAGCGCATGTTTTAAATGCTGTTCAAATATGTAATGATGCTTGAGTTTATGCCTGGATTGCAGAGACAGTCCAGGCCAGGGTGCCAGTGCAGCGTGCAGACCCAATATGACGGGTCAAATCTCGTGACAGCACCGGTACCTCGAGATAGCGGAATACTATCATGACAAAAGAAAAAAAGAATAAGCTAGGAGCAGCTCGAGAATATATAGCTAGCTCTGGGGAAGAAGATAGGCTGCTTAGTTAATTGGGTCTTAAGGCGTGGAAATGCTTATGTTCAATACACGCGCTTCTGGTCTGTTGAATAGCAGATGGGAGCTAATGGGCCTTTTAAAACTTCCTGAGGTGACGGGTTCACCTGTTGTAGTTGACAACTCTAGTTGTTGAATAGCAGATGGGAGCTAATAGGCCCTAATGCAATTTAGCCACTGAGACCTATGTGTAGGGTCGGCCAAACGCACGGGTCAACACCCATCTGGCGGCCTCCACGCAGAAGCATGAGCCCGGGTAGGACTCTGGCCTACGGGCCAGTTTCCCCTAGGAGTCAACCTTCGGGTGCTGCTGGATGTTTTGCCCACCGTACGGCGTTAGCCTATTTATTTATTTATTTATTTTATTTATTTAAGAATTAATTACTATAAAACATTGATTAGCTTACAAAAATCCCGAATGGCGAAACCTTAACCTTTTGCCTATTTGTTTTTGTCACCCAACTGGGACTAGCCCGTTCTAGGGTGGACAGGACTCCAATATTACAATTAAGTTTGCTTGATTGCTTGGTTGCTTACAAATGTACAAGTTTTAGTAAAAAGCTAATGACACTAAAATTGCCCTAAAATGTGGAGTCAGAATAAAATAAACAATAATAATAAAAAAATATAATAAAAGATAATATAATAAATAAAATGCAATTCCATTATTTAATCGGCAATAAATATAATATAAAATTCGATTAAATAATATAAATAAAGTTATATGTGAGAAAAGAAAGAAACAGTCATTAATATTTAATATATGTTAAGTAATATAGGATTTAATATAAAAATACCTTGTCTAAAAAATATAATTCATTGTCAAAGTCAAATAATTTTTGGTAGTTAGTTGAATGTTAAAATATACTTAACATATATGTTTAAAACTATGTTAATAATTTGTGCACCTAAGTTTTATTATACTATTATTTCTAACATTTGATGTATGGTTAATCTGTCATGATTCGATAACCATTTCTTTAATTTATTTTTGAATTCCCTAAATGTCAAATTCATTTTTATTTCTATATTGATCAGATTGTAAAATCTCGGCGCAATGAAAGAGTAATGTCTTTGTCCAAATGATGTTTTCCTTCTGGGTATTATTAAGCTATTTTCTAAAACTTGTCTCGTTGGTCGCCGGTTCTGAATTATTCCTAAATTTGAGTTATTGTTCAAAAATAGCCTTAAGAGGGAAGTTTTTATAAAAAGTTGCCTACAATCAAGAACTTTAGCTTCCTTATAAAGTTCATTAGTGGGATGGCACTAATGAACATCTCATTAGTGGATGGTCTACGTAGAATAATTTTAAATATAAATTTTTGCGCAACTTGCAATGGCTCTAGCAGGGTTTTACCACATCCACCCCATCCAATTATGCCGTAAGTAATAAGCGATTCACATAAAGCATAATAAACAGTTTTTAGTGTTTTGGAATCCAGAATATTCCTCAGTTCTTTGAAAACATATCCAAGGATTCGCACCTTCGTAGCCACGTTATGTATATGAGAATCCCAACGGAGAAAGCAATCTATCGATTGTGCATTCCGATTGACAGCTGGGGGAGTCTCGAAACAGTATTGTTTCCCATAGAGCAGGGGTAGTTGTTAACCTTACGGCCACTGCTCTCAAAACGACCATTCGGCTACCCGATTCCGGATCAACAGCAGGGCAAAGGATGCCATGGTCAGCGATAGATTCGGTAAACACCGTATCACCGCCGCGTAAGAAATAGGACCGCGCAAGCAACCTCGAACCTGTTACTAGTCGGGAGACCGGAGTAATCTGGTTGCAACTGGAAGTAAGGGTGTGAGTGTCGGCTCCCTGGTCCATTAACTTGGTTGTCGAGGCATAACTTGTCGTGACAGTGGACTGTTTTCGTCCCAAGTCTTCTACGCTCACCTCACGGGAGATAGAACAATCTAATATCATTAAAACTTCCTGAGGTGACGGGTTCGCCCATTGTAGTTGATAGCTCTAGTTGTTGTATAGCAGATATATGTATGACTGCCTGCAAGTTCCTGGACGATTCCCCTAAAGTTTGTTCTCCTCATCAGGACCCTACTTGACAAGGCATACTTTTATTAATTGCTTTACAAATTTTCAGCTCGGTGCCCGAGTGGGATTCGTCAATCACTTCAAATGGTCAGCTCGTCTATATTAAATTGAACGAAACAAAACTGAATAAGAGTAATTTACTCAATGAAACACCGGGCTTCGACAAGGCAAGGAGTAATTTTAAGAGACAATCGACCAGGCGAAGTTCACGAGGTAAGCCTATTTGGCCTGTTGTTATCTGAATTGATACCACAGGTTTTTTCTGAGATTTCTCAGACCAACATATTTTTTTGAAACAGGTAAACCTGGAAATTCAGCTAAAATCAGAAACGTAAAACAAACACGGACAAAATCGCTAAAGTTTCCTAATAACTTGGTTAAGAAACTACCGGAAGTGTTGAAATTTACCCCAAAAAATGCGACAGATTTGGTGAGTAGTTCCAACAGGGTGAAGTTCAGCGAAAGCCAGCATGGAGAGGTGAAACTGGTCACCATTGAGGTAATTATGCCACTAATGACGTTTGTTTTTTATCATATTAATAATCAACGTAAAAATCATTTTATTAATTCTATATTGTCTTCAAACATTAGAATATTTCAAATAGTGAAAGCAGAATATTTGAAAAAAAAATGTAGCTATAATCATAATTAAATTAAGGAATGTGTCAAAGTACCGGTATGTTTTTAAAAATAGCAGACAAATGGGATTTACTTGTTATAAAAAAACTACCCGCTTTGTCTGCAAGTACAAGTTGAAACGCAATAATAAAAAAATGCAAAAGCATGGTCGAAAATAAATAATAGAAATATACAACTTTGGGCCTAAACCACTAGAGTCAAAGAAATAATTTGATATATCATATATATCACATAAATAGTCAGAAAATATTAAATAGTGAAATATATACTTATATAAGTATATACACCGTGTCGCTGATAGAAAAGCAAAAAGTGGAACAGACTCATGTATGCACTGACGAATTCTAATATGCGATAACTAGCTTTTATTGATTTTTCATGCTTTTATTGTATATTCTGAATGATTAAATTGATACTGATATTGAATAAGTAGTCCAGAATACTTGAGTTAAAAAATATCTACAACTTTTTTGGGTTTAGGTCTTTGTTATGGAGGAAAAAAATTGTTAATGTTCTAATCTCGAATATAATTTTTTCTTCTTGGTAACAAATAGGATCGAAAAAAAGTTGTAGATGATTTTCACCTTAGTTTTTTTAACGTAGTTTAGCTGTAGAATAATCTTCTGTAAAAGAAAATCTTATATTCAAATGTTTTTTTTTTAATGTCGAATTAAAAATTATTTTTTGAAAATTTTCTTGACTATTTAAGGTTACACGGGTCTACTTTTTCATTTTCGCTTTAAAATCCTAGAAAAATAATCAACTTCTTTCTAGAAAAAAGAAATAAAACCGCGATTACCACTTCTCTAATTTTATGGCTTCAGAAGGGGGGGGGGGGGGGGGGGGTTAATGGTTGGTAATGTGGATGCTTGCATGTGGCAAGATAGCTGTCCCAACTGCCACTGCTGGTCGGTGAATTCTATGGCATCTCCGTTTCTATTTATTTATATATATTGTAATCATTTTTAGTTTTGTAGCTACACATTATTTATTTCTGGTCTTATTTTAGTACGATCCTCACAACATCACGCAGTATGGAAGAAAATACAGCCAAATCGAAGTATTATTTGGGATAACAGTCAATGCATTTGAGGATGGCAAGCGTCTCATGGTGTCGGGTGTCCTTCCGGAGTTTCAAGCCGCCAGCGAACCCTTAATAAAAGTGGGTTACTGGCTCAAACAGATCGACGAAAGAGACGTATCGTCAGAAAATCTCTCACAGGTCCTCTCGTCATTAGGATATGAAAAGAGAAAAATAAAGCTGACTTTTCAGCAATTGGCTGACGTAGATAACACGGATAGTTGTTATACGTATAAGCTTATATGTGAGTATTGGTTTAAAATGTTTATTTAAAGATTTCATGTACTAAATACCATTGATTATATGTATAAAGTATTAGATTGCTTAGATTGTTAAAAATGGCAACTCTTCTGAGTCGGCAAAAGACTAATGGCATTGTCCGCGAAACTAATAGTAATTTATTTGGCTATCTATAATAGCAGGTATAATAAAGGGTTTTCAGACAGGTTTTTACATAAGTTTCTTTAAAAATCCCTGCATTAGATACATATTTGACCACATTATTAGCACACAACCACGTTACGGAAATTGATTAGGACTCTTTTCGACATCTTCGGTGGGCTTTGAATTAAGAATGTAGTAGCATTATTCATAACTCCGTTATTAATGGAAAACAAAAGTGTTTTAGAATTATGAGGATAACGCCTCTAACTTTATTGTGAGTCATTTCCTAATGTCTTTTGTGGTTTGCGAGTTTAATAATCAAAATTTAAAAATGTTTTTGGTGTTTGGATAAAGGTATTTGAAAGTCAGTCCTGAAAGTTGTAATTATTACAGTCGATAAAAAACCAATTAACTCAAAGAGAAGAAAACATAACAGTTTGAAAATCTAATGCAAATAAATTATCGCATTTAATAAGCCAATTACTAGAACATCCGCGCATTGTATGCCGCTTCATCAAAATATGCAATGATAATAATAGCAATGATAATTTATATAAAGATCTTTTTATATAGTCTTTGGTTACCGAGTATATATTTTCTATTAGTTTTGATGATATTATACACTTTTTCCAGATAAGGATTTCGTGGGAACTTCTCAAGCATTCAACAGCGACCACGAGCTGGTCCTGGCGCAAATCCTGAGAGATTTACCGGTTTCAGTGCTATATTTAAATTGCAGTAGCCGCTCTGATGGTTCTTTATCAGAGAGCGATGTAATCTACTGCTATCCAACACCTCGGGACCAAAATGCTTTGTTTCTGACGAGGGGAGCTTTCATTACGCTGGATCATCTTATTCCAGAAATCCTAAAAGGAAATAACCCTACGGTTACATCGATCATAACCAAGGACTGCTTGATGCATGTCGTTTATACTAAAAGAGGTAAGCTCTAGCTAGATTATCATCATAATTAATTCATAATTCATTTACTTATTATTATATAAGTTGAATTTTTAAGAAATGACAAACCATTGCAGGTAGTGAAAAATAGTCAGAGAATTTTGTAGACATTAATAATGACGTTATTACTTTTTCTTCAAAAGAATAATTGCATATTTATTTTCAAATTGTACCGTTATTATTTTGTTATTTAAAATACGACAGCAGCAATTAATGGAAAATCGGACTAAATAATTAATTGTTTCATTGTAATTATTAATTAATTAATATTAATTAATTCATTGTACTTTCTTTGCTTCGCAAACAATGATTAAGTATTTGCCCTTTTCTACACTGTATTATTTATGTCAACATTGTAAATTTTTATATTGGATTTAAATAAATAAATAAATAATGGATTCTCTCTACACCAGTAAAGATGATTCCTTCTATTGAATATATCTGTAATAAAAATGGATGAAAGCGAAAAGTGGCAGACGACTCTCATATTCTATTTTTAAATTTTGCATATTGATTTTCATTGTGGTTTTTTTTGTATGTTATAAAGAAAATCAAATTTGAGCGATTTATAATATTTTAAGACAAATGCTGCATTTTAATGATTTGTTTCTAATATGAAGTTTGACCGATTGACATCAATTTAATTTGTTTTGTTGAGAAACGGTGATTTTACCGAAAAAAATATGGAGTTTCCAAAAGAAGTAAACATACCATTTCTAATTTCTGTACAATCCGTCTCTTAACTCCCTTTATAATTTTTACCTATCTGCGATGGTTTTGATTTTTCTTAAGTTGACGATTTTTAAAAACCTACTTGTCTGGGGTCTGGGGTATGGCAGTACAAACCATGAGCGATGTGGACTTGCAGAAGTCTCTCTTGCGGGGAGATTACGACAGCAATAGTATGGCACACGCTATTGGCCTTCAATGCCAGAATGATTGGACAACGATTGGAGACTTTTGCATTCCTCTTCCAATGCACTGGAAAGTAATGTTGTATGACTGGACGCCAGAGATGCTGAAATTTTATTTAAATGCCTTTTAGGATACACTTCCAGACCCCAGTAACCTCGCTTTTGGAGCTATGCCGAGGATAGTTCATGTCCTCTTTGTAGCAATACCCCTTACACAGCTAGACATATTCTAGCTGGCTGCAAGGTGGCCTTAGATCAAGGACGGTACACTTACCACCACGACAAAGTCCTTGCTGTAATTCGCGAGGTAATTAGCCTCTCAGTGGCTCGTGCCAACAAGGGTCTGACAGTATGCTCCAAACCCCCAATACAGTTTGTGCGGGATGGCTCTAAAGTCAAAAATACATTTCACTACAAAACCTTTCACAATAATCGAGAACGCTTCAGATTGGTTTCTGGAGGTCGACTCGGTCTCTAAGCAGTATAAATTCCCTGAAAGTCTCTGATGCACAGCCCTGCGTCCAGATATAGCTCTTTACTCTCTATCTCGGAAGATGGCCCTTATCGTAGAATTAACTGTTCCATGGGAATCAAATATTCCAATAGACCACGAGTACAAATTAAATAAATACCATAATCTCGCAAATGCCGTCACCTGGAACGGCTACACTGGTCACCTTCACGCGGTGGAAGTTGGCGCTCATGGCCTGCTAGCTAAATCTGTTTCCCCTTTTTAAAGATCTTGGTCTCTCTAGCAAAATAATCAACTCCTTAGAAATATCGCATCTCAAATTCTATGGCTGCGAAGGGGGAGTGAATGGGTGGTAAGGTGAACGCTCACATGTGGCAAGACAGCTGTCCTAAACCTACCACACCCCTTCGTTAGTCCTGAATCCACTGCTCACCGCCCAGAAGTGTAATAATACTGTATGATGGGCCAGACTTCGCTAGGTGAATTCCATGGCAGCTCCGTTTGTATTTTATTTACAATTACAATACGATTAACCAAGGATTGATGGACTTTTCACGATTAATCGGAACCGTCGATTGTTGCCTAGTTTATTTACCGATTACCGATGGAAACTAAAGAATGACCTGCCAGCTCTAAGTTAAATTAGATTGATGTTTTAGTATTAAGGCGCTAGGATAGACCAAACTGCAAAATAGACCTCTCTTTGAACGCGAATTTCTCCTAAATGGATGGTCCAAATACATGAAAAAAAATATATATGGTATGTGTAATATAATCAAAAATAAACTTGATGTCTCGTTTGTTTATTATTACTGTTAGTTTTGACAGAAAAAATCGTACTTCTCCTATTATTTTACGAAAGAATGTTAAAATTTTTTTTAAACGCCTGAAGCGATTTCGATGATTCTTCCACCAAATTATAGAAAATTTAATGATTTATAAAACTGTTGTTTCAAAATTTTCATCAATATTTATATATGTAGTATATCAATAATATTACTTAAATACGCGGTCAGTAGCGGCCGCCAGCCAGTTTTGTCCTAGCATTTGCACCGGGAGGTCGCGTCATTTGTTATCTCTGAGATCGCGGAAAAAATTGTGGCACAGATTAGCTTGAAGTGAAGTGCAGCACAAGATGGGACGCAGAAATCAGAAAACTTGGTATTACTTGAATAAGGCTTTGCATATGAACAAACTACGGTAAGTACACAATTACTTATAAAATTATTTGTACTCAGAATAAAATATAACAGTACCTCTTTTGATCTGCGTATGTATGTATAGGTACAAAAACGATTACTTCACTTTTAGTTTCCCGAAAGGAAAGTATTGAAATCGCGTTAAAAAAATCGAGATGAAGACGGAAATATACATTTTGAGCCCCCCGAGACGATTAAGACCATTTCCAGACCGATCTCTGTCTGTATATCTGTGTGTCTGTAAATCTATCTGTGTGTGTATTTTTGTGTCTGTCTGTGTGTGTGTGTGTGTGTGTGTGTGTGTGTGTGTGTGTGTGTGTGTGTGTGTGTGTATTCTTCCACGATAGCTAAAATTTCCTTCGCCAATCGATAGTTATGGTCTGTAGTATCTAGGTTTTCAGATTTGCACAGTAGGGTGCAACCGAGCCCGCCTTGCTAGGAGGGTCTGGTTACCTGGTCGCCGATATTTTTATGAAAATCTGTTATAATACTTTTTATATAAAGCTGACTATTATGACTATATAATATTATAATGCATAAATTAGGGTTAGCTCCTCCTACTACTAGTGTTTTGTTTTTCAGGGGATCCAGCATAAGGCAGGCAGAGCATGCGGTGGAAAATAAAGAAGACGAAACTGGGTAAGACGTGTACAATTTGCTTTCCTTATAACCTCAGGCATGTAAATGTAAATAAATTTAAAGTAACTTCCAATCCGCAAAAGCAATTAGTGAGCCTGAAACCACATTAGCATTTCGAAATAAAGTCGCGACCGTCCGAACGCTTAATGAAGTTTGTTGCGAAATAGGGCATCAAATTTGGCAAAAGTGTCGTTAAAATGTCATAAAATGTCGAAATCGAACTGTTACGGTTACCACAATTAATAGACCTAATCGGTTAGCTACTTACCACCTATTACGGCATTTACTCACCGCTTTTGGCTAAATCTAGGAATTTTATCTGTCTATCTAATTTTAGCACGTCTTTTCATTTTTCGGATTAATATATAGCCTATGACACTCACAAATAATGTGGCTTTCTATTTGTAAAAGAATTTTCAAAATCGGTTCAGTAGATCCAAAGATTACTTCCTACAACGTCACAAACTTTACCTCTTTATAATATTAGTATAGATGTATAGATTCATATGAATTCATAATTAATAAAATATAAAAGTTAGGCATATGCTGTCGCTGACTTTTTTGTAGGCATTATCAAGCTCTACAACTTTACTCTAGAACTTAATCATAATAATATATCTCTCATCGTTAATGCAGTGTTAGTTAGAAACGTTTTTGTTCGACCGGTTATTCTCCGACTTACTTTGCAAATCCGACTACCACGAAAAAGTCTTTTCATTTTTCGGATTAACATATAATTTATGACACTCACAAATAATGTGGCTTTCTATTGGTAAAAGAATTTTCAAAATCGGTTCAGTAGATCCAGAGATTACTTCCTACAACATCACAACATCACAATATATATATAGACAAACTAATATTTTTATCAAGGTGGAAAAATAGCTTTTGCACCCCTTCTCTACCCAGGTTAGGAAGCCAAGTATGATATTTTT
The DNA here is from genome assembly GCA_944548615.1 of Micropterix aruncella. NCBI lineage: Eukaryota > Metazoa > Arthropoda > Insecta > Lepidoptera > Micropterigidae > Micropterix > Micropterix aruncella. The sequence goes on along the minus strand of OX155957.1, from coordinate 18,456,153 downwards.
TTGAAAAAGTCCACAAAAAACAAAGTTCATACAATATATATGTAGGATACCTACTGTGGTACTAAAACTGGTTTAGTTAATTTCCGTCCGTGTCGGTGTATTTAGCAGCTATGCCTATTGTTATAGAACAAGAAACCTGGTAATGTTGCTTGATGGGCAATATTTAGTATTATGTTTGTTACAGAGTCACTGTGACACCAATATCTCATAAAAACAGAAACAATGACAAGAGCAATGATGAAATTCAGGTAACTATTTATTTACTTATTTTTTATATTTATTGTTACAATTTTATTGACACGAAACTAAATAATAAATAGGTTATGTTTAGATCTTATAGTGTAGGTGCATGGTTTAGACAGATCAGATTGACACAACATATGTGTCAAGTTATGTACCTACCTGAAACATTGAAACAGAGGAAACAGAGGAAAACAGACAATTTAAAATTGAAGGCCGACGAATCGTAGAAATTAGCCATTTCTACGCAAAACTGCAAGAGGTTGCTAACCATGGAAATATGGAATGTGGTTTAGGTTGTGTTGAAATCGTAGGCGAAAAAAGAACGGGATTACATTCGTTGTTTACCTTAAGGTACCATCAAGTCAATCGTTTTTTTTTTCAAATTGATAATTTTGCATGGCAGGTTTGGTATATTTTAGGTGTCATCAGAGGAAGATCTAAAGCGGCGGAAAGTTCTTGAAGTTGCCAGTGTTCACCGCCAATAGCGATCATTCCAGCTACAGCATAATGATTTTTTTCCATTACATAACTTGCACTGTAAAATTTTGATAAAAGTCCTACTTCTCGTTCTCCTACAATTTCGACATAGTCCAGGCCGCAGTTCATATTACCATAATTAGCAATTTCATTCAACTTGGTGAAGAAATGTGTAATAGAAATGACTATTGAATTTAGTAATTTTTCATAATTAATTTTATATTTTTATTTCTATTTTTTAAACTATTGATTATTTTCATTTTTAAATGTAATTATTTTGATAACCAGAGATGGATTATTATTTTTAAAATGTATTACCTATTTTAATTGCGTAATTTTATTGTTGTATTTTTTTATATTTGTAATATTTTTAATTTGACTATTCTATCATTCGATCATTCTATCATTCGACATTCGATCATTCGTTTGTATATTTTATATCTGTATATTTCATTTATACCTATTCAGGTATTTTAGCAGCCTTAGTTATTTCTTAAATATTTTATATTTTTTAATATAAATTCTATTAATTATTGTTTTCAAATTTAAAAAATAGTCAATTTGTACGCAAATGAACCTAACAATGAATTATTCTATCCATTTGACTATACCAAGAGTGGGGATTCCTACCGATTGGCTTATTTAATTAAAATTAAGATTTAAACTTTTAATTGTATATAAATTGTTTTCTATTCGGCATGAAACCTGAAATAAACATGTTTTATTGATATTATTTTTTTTTCATCTGTCTCGAAGAATATTAAAAGGGTGTCTTCATTTCATTCTTGAAAGGATAGTGATTTTCTATACTACGTTATCTCAACGTTGAATCAGTCAAGAATTATAGAATCAGTCAAGTCAGAACGGCAGAATGCAGAATGCAGTACGCATCTGAACGATCTATGCAAACTTGTATTAAATTGTGGTTGTTCGGTGAGCCAGCCCCTTTTTCGGTGAGCCAGCGGAGCTCGCCTCAAACCGTCAAGGTCGTTCGGCTATACTATCGCCTTAACCCATTTGACTCCAACCACGCCGCCTCCATAATGAAAAGATGAAACAAATCACCGCTAAATTGCTTATTTTCCAGCCAACGAATTAATGCTTCTCGCCCTGCCGGATCAAAAGTGTGGTTTGTATCAATCGAAATTACTGAACGCAGAGCTGACAAGAGTTCTGGAGTTCACTTACGGCAGCCTCAAAAATTGCTTCGGACCTCCCGACAACGTGCACAGTTTAGATCTGCTATTTGCAAGATTCTTCACTATGCTTCTGTGCTTTGGCTATGGCTGCGAAGCCGAGGAATCTGTGAGGATAGAGGATGAACCCGGGAGTATTATTGTGAGTATGATTATTGTATGAACCGTCTTATAAAAAGGTGGGTAGAAGCAATTTTTTTATATACTGTTTAGGTCTTGTGAATATAACCGACATAAACCCGACATAAACCGTAATAAAACCGACAATACCATTGATTATATATATATATATATATATATATATATATATATATATATATATATATATATATATATATATATATATATATATATATATATATATATATATATATATATTATTATATATATATATATATATATATATATATATATATATATATATATATATATATATATATATATATATATATATATATATATATATATATATATATATATATATATATATATATATATATATATATATGGTATTAGATCGTTCAACTGCATAGTACGATTTGGCAATCTTTCGGCGCTGGTGAAATGCAGGTAGCGCTAATAGCATTGACGGCGAAACTAATATTGATTTATTTGGCCATCTATAATAACATTAATAATGATATCAAATAGAAAATCATGAATGGAAAATCAAAAGTTGTTTATTTGCTCATATCTGATTCACCCACTTTAAGGTAGTCACTTTATTAAAATTTCATCCTGTATAATCAAAGACAATATGCATTTTATGCAATTTTCCCTCTGAAACATTCCGATTTGAATGAAATGTGTGATGGTCAACTAATATCATCATTGACAAGCATAAATTTCCTTAAGTTCACTCTGGATTCTGGACTACATTGGGATAATCACATTGATAAGCTGTGCGACAAGCTTATTCACACATGCTTGAAATCCTACGACAATGTTATTTTACTTATGTCCACTCTCTTTTGATATATGGGATGGAGATGTGGGCATGCGCAGCGGATCGCCAAAGGGTATTTACCCTATAAATGGAATGACCCTCGTATACGGATAGCTTCCATACTTATTTGGATAACAGTTGGGAACTTGCATTCCTCTTCCAATGCACTGGATGGTAATGTTGCATGACTAAACATTGTATGACTGGACTGAAATTTTATTTAAATAGCCTTCAGCATTCACTTCCAGACCCCACTAAGCAGGAGTTATTCATAGGATAATCATGTCGCCTCTGTAGCAATATACTTTGTACATATTTAAGCTGGCTGCAAGTCGGCCTTAAATTAATGCCGGTACCTGTTTTGACAAAGACCTTGCTGTTATTCGCGAGGTTATTAGCCTCTCAGTAAATCATGCTAACAAGGGTTTGACAGTAGTCTCCAAACCTCCAATTCAGTTTGTGCAGGATGGCTCTAAAGCCAAAATACATTAACTCCAAAACTCTCTGTAATAATCGAGATAGCTTCAGACTGGATTCTGAATGTCGATTTGGTTTTTAAGCTGTATAATTTGCCTGCAAGTCTCGGATGCACAGCCCTTCCATTTAGATTATTGTACAGTTAACAGTTACATGGAAATCTAATGTTTCCAAAGGCCTCAAGTACAAACTAAATAAATACCATAATCTTACAAATGCTGTCACACAGACTCACTGTTCACCTTCTTGCAGTGGAAGTTGGTGCATGTGGCCTGCTGGCAAAGTCTGCTTCTCATATTTCATGGTGCAAAGGTAAACGTTCACGTGAGGCAAGGCAGCAGTCCTAAATCTACCACAGCCTGTCATTAGTCCAAAATCCCTCCCTCAACCTCCCAGAAAAGTAATAACAATACTATGATGGGCCCGACTCCAATTGATGAATTCAATGGCAGCTCCGTTTGTAAACTGAAAGATGTTTTGGTTTTGTAATTACCTGTTGTTATTGGAATACTTAGTATTCGGGTTGTGTGGACATTAAAATATTTCCCAAACATCTGTCTACTGCATACTCAGCCAGCTGAAAAGAATTATTGTATTCGGGTTGTGTGGACATTAAAATATTTCCCAAACATCTGTCTACTGCATACTCAGCCAGCTGAAAAGAATTATTCAGCCTGGTAATTTTATTTTCAGAAATTGCCAACAAAAGTAAGTTTCGAGCAGTGTATGCTAGCCGCACATAGTATACCATTGCCGAAAGAGGCTAAATTGCAAGTGGATGATGCACTAACCGAACTCGAAGCCGCTGATTATAGAGAATGGGTAAATATGTATTTCTTTTTTAATTCAAGGCAGTGGTTCCCAACCTCTTTGTCTTCTTTATTACACTGTGGGGAGTTAGGCGTTGTTGGAAGCCTTTCCCTCTGGCGCAGCATGCAATTTATTTAGATTATTAACCATTTCTTGAGGATTTTTGCAGTAAAAGTTTATAAGTAAAGCTTCAATCCTCTGGTTCCCCATGATTACACCACTGTATTTACAACCTAATAACACAAACGTTTACTTGATATAATCATTAGTTCGGATGCAAACACAATATTTATAAATATAAAGAAAAGACAAAGTGTACATTGTTCATACTACTACTAAACTAACATAACCTTAATATCTCGGAGACGAAGAATACTAGCTTATTGATATAAAAAGTATCTTATAGACTATTTAATACTACTCAAATAAAATCAATAAAACTTCTTAGTGGCTGTAAAGTAATGCAATCAAAAGGCCTAAAATTAAATAAATGATTTTTTGTAAATCGAACTACGAATTCATCGCATTTGTTTTTGTGTCTCACAGAAATATATAAGAATCTCCTGATATTAGTATTTAATATTCATTATTAACCCCTGGATGGCCACCCACGCCATTCGGCGTTTTTGTATTATCCATATTATATCTATTTATACAATTATCGGCTCTATTTCTCCCTCCACTGTGCTGAAAGCCTGTCATTGTAGCCTGGCATTGAATAAGCCACTGTTATATATTAGAAAGCTTCCACAAACCTACAAACAAATTTTCGAGGGTTTCGAAAATTTCGCGTGGAATGACTGGCTTCCGAAAGGTTAATATAGTAATTATTGAATTAGCTAGCATTCTTAGTTGCCGGGATATTCATGCGTTTATGTTGGTAACCCGGATTCATTGCCCTGATTTTATTTTATGCAAATTACGCATGTAATTAAAAACACGGACAAGTACTTTGAAGCCATTGTTAAACAATTGAATCATTCGTAAAATCCTGAAGGTGAGCCGCTAATGCAACCAGTTTTTTGCTGTTGACAGTGATCTTGCTTATACAAATCGGTGACGGTTGTTGTATGATACCTTACCTGAATTCATTATTCGTATAATGTCCGATAGTATACCGCTGTCGTATATTGGCAATTAATATTTTTGGGAATTTTCATTCTATTATAAAAAACTAAGTGCATAAATTAGGCCAATAGTTCGAAGTCATATAAAATTGGCTCCTAATTGTTTTTAACTCTCACCCCTCAATCAACTTAATTCGTCTACTAAGGAATCACTGATTAAGAGTCTTAAAATATTTTTCATTAATTACTCACAGCATTGATTCTTCTCCTTCTGTTATAGAGAGATGATCCTTTGGACACACAAAGAATGTACGTGATTATAGGATGCTGTCTGTACTACTCCGGTCATTTGTTGAGTTCTCATCTCCAGGATTCTGATCTAATCGATATACACGCTTTCCTACGATTCAATGGCTTTCTAACTTTGACGCGGAATAACACTGTTGATTATATAGTCACATGGCGAGAGGTCTATATCGAAAATTTGAGGAAAGCAAGCACCGCTGGATCCAGAAAGGATCAGTACAAGTAAGATTAATTTTCGTTTATCGACGATGAGGCGATATACAATGGCGACACAATCAGTTTTTTTTTTTTCATTTTACAGGTCGCCGACAGGAAGGTGCTTTTTATTAATTGTTGGTAAAGACAGATTTCTGCTTGCTGCGCTTTTGGAAGCTGGGGGATGTACTGCCAAGGTTAGCTCACATTATATAGAATATACAGAAGTGGAGTTTTATTTCACACAGCTCCATTTAAACTTTTAATACTATGTTATAGTATAATGAAATAAATATTGTCGGCGGAGTAAATGACTGGAAGGCAGCTGCAAAAAAAAAACACCAGCCAGGTTTTGACTCCATGTTAAACCTAGAAGCCTCATTTCTCCATTTCTATACAAACATTCCATCCTAAATATGTCCCACCCTAGGCTACTTCACTTTGATAAACTCACCCTAATAGTATTGGAAACAAAACCTCAACCTACCAGGGTGTCTGATGGAAAATGAGCCTACTCTATTTGCAGAACTATAGTTGGTAAGCTTACTCTCTTATTGTTAGCAACTCTTCAGACATAATTAAAACGGATTTTGACAAGTTACATATTAGATCCAGTCACTAGTCGATGGTGAGTAAAGTATGTCGCACCCTGGAAGAAATGCCTAAATTTGAGTACCACTCAGTGATAAAAAATCATCTCATCCATTCAGAAATTCATTTACATTTTTTTTATAATAGGAGTCCATGGAACTAGAGTTTGACTGATAATGTTTGTTTTTCTAACCTTTAAGTACCAATGTGACGTCTGCTAGACCACCAGAACTTTACTAACGAAAACTTTTATGTTTCTGGATACTTTTCTAAAAAAAGTGTCTATGTATTGTTAATATATCTAGTTATTGTATAAGTAAAACCAAATATAGAAGTTTTAACATTTATACAAAATTTGGGTCGATATCTTCGGAATCGGACTCTGAGCTAAAATTTTGCTAAAATTTCTTCGTGCCTTTATTTTGAGGCCTCGTTTGATATTTTTTTTTTTCTGACAGGAACACTTTTATTTTCATTTGTGGCTCTCCGTTTCATGCCAGAAGTACCTGGCTGATCCATTTTTATAACTAACTGAAAATAAAATAGAAAAACGATAATAATCTGAAAAAAATCATATCCAAAAAAAAATGTTACATAAGTTCAGACAAGTAGTCTGACAGACCACTCGTAATCTTATAAAAATCAAAACTCAGTGGAATCGCACGCGCCAACACAACCACTCGCCACGAACGCTGCCGGGTGACTGCTCGAGGGCTAGAGAGGAGCGCGAGGGGATACGTCCTCCCTAAGACGGGTGTTACACGTTCAATCTGGCATCAGTTCAGTACGTGATGTTGGTCGGACTGACGGGAATCTGATAGTTTATTGCGTTGACTGATGGACTGAATTGATGGATTGTCAAACATTTTGATAATTTCTATCAGTTCTTCAGTTAGTTCATGATCAAGATCGCGGACTGAACTGATGCCAGATTGAACGTGTAACACCCGTCTAACACATGTCATTAGAGTTTTCAAACTTTTAAATTGTCTGTCAGACCACATGTTACTTGAAGGCTAAACGGGTTTTTCTTTTTTTTCAAACATAAAATACTCTTTCAAAAACCTTCATCCCGATCCCCTTAAAATTCCTGCACTATTTCTGCAGCTATCAACATCTTAAAATTTTTGTTCTCCCAGATTTTCCTTTTATATCGGAAATACATAGAAATCACAAGGGGCAATGTCCGGTGAGTATAGAGTATATACTTCAATGGCAGCCATTTCAACTCTGGACCCGTGTGTTGGCTGGTTATCTTGGTGAAACAAAACCGTTTTAGTAAGTTAGCCTCTTCGTTTTTCACCTACATATATAATTTTGTTTTTTTAAATTTGTTTAGCATATACAGCCCCCTTTATATAGCTCCATGATCAACGCATTCAATTATTACAACCCCTTAACTGTCCCAGAAAATAGAGCCCATGATCCTAACGGCGATGATGATCATTTCCAGGTCATGGACTGTTGTTTTGTTTCAGGATCGTAATGGTGAAGTGATGTTTCGTCCATAGTTATGAATCGAGCCGAAAAACGGTCTGGTTCCTATTGTAACAAATTCTAAAAGTGTTGGAAAATCTTTAGTCTAGTTTTTTCTGCTTGTCCGGAAGCATTCTAGGGTAGGCTCGACCCAGCGTCTGGATACCTTTTTCATTCCTAAACGATCATGTCATCGTTAGTTGAAGGTCTTCCATGCTTAAACTCAGCACACCAATGTGGGTGAGCATTAACTCCTCGTAAGTCTGGAAATACCGGTTACGTAGAAATATTTTTCAAGCACAGGTATTTAATTACCACTCAAAATTATGTTTTTTTCATTTTCGCCAACACACTTCGACAGGATGCAAACAAATGACTCTTATTTTAAATAAACAAAAGTGTTTTTTAGAACATAATAACAGATTTATGCCTGCCAGTATTTATTTTTATATGGTTTCAAATAGTGTAACTCATTATCACTTTTATTTTTGAACGCCCCTCGTAATACGAATTTATCTCAAGAGGATTGTTGCACAACTGTTGTCCAGGTTAGACGAGGTCAATTTCGCAAATGGTTGATTGCCGAACCAGCCAAATCTATTCGCCAAAAGCGGGTAATACTGGATATTGTGGAATAAAAGGCTCCCATCACCACACCATCCAAGACAGATTAGTTTGTTAATATTCTTAAATCGCAGGCAATTGGAAATCCACCTCCGTCACCTTTCTATGTGGAGGAATGCGAGAGCTGTATTGATCTCCTGATCGACGTCGGTTTGGACTCTTTCCTTGAATATTGGCTCGAGAGTAATGTTAAACCAGAGATCGTAATAAAACCGGAGTCTCTTATCCAAACCGCAAAGAAGGGCATCTTTTTAGGTTTGTGAGGAACGAATACGTCAATTGTTTGGAGTTGGGAAACACTGAATTCTTCAAGTTATGCTCTTTTAGTAGTTCTAATAGTATTTCTGTACTAAGATAATTTAATTATACGCTTACTAAACGTAGGAACTCGTAGGGGTAAATTGGTTAGATGGTGGTTGGTAACGGATAATTATCTTCTTTTTATTAATCTTATAATTCACGACTGATGTCCAGAACTTTCATACAACTTCGAATTACATTATTACAAAAGCAAACCCAGCATGACTTTCATTTTGTGTACTATATCGGGTGTAATGGCCTATTTCTCAGATCCGTATGTCTTAACCCCTCACGTTGCGAGGTAAAAACTCACCGCGCCCAAAAACATCACTTTTGCGCGCGACATATTCGCGCAAAAAATCGACGCGAGTCAACGGCCTTGAGAAAAACGATCATAACTTATAAACCACTAATCGGATTAAAAAAATATAAATAGAAAAATGATCGCATTGAAATTTGACATATAAAACATTATAACCTTATCTCGTAAAACAATTAAGATAATAATGAATAAATATTACAAAATTGGCAAACTGAAAAAAGTCGCCTATAAAATCATTTCGATTTTTTTGTAAATACAGTTTTTGTAAATATCAAAAATTGTAAATACAGTTATGTTCTTTATTAAATGCTTTACCAAAACGATATTTTTTTTTTACTTATTTGCATACAAAAATACGGAAAAAATATTTATTTATTCAGCCAAGAAAAATTGTATGTATTCTCGTAAAAAAAAATTTTTTTAATTTTTAATTTGTGACTACTTATGGTATTTTTTTATATGAAATTCTTTCAAAATAACTTTATTACTACATCACTTCTTCTTAGAAATCACACCAGAACTTTGAGCTTTGTCTGATATTATAGAAAAATCTAAAGTTTTGAGAGTTTCCGACTTCCGAACCTAATAATAAACTTTGAATGCCCATAATATAAAATTCGTTAGATTTTTTCAATTATATTGTCTTTTCATAGACTTATTATATGTCTAATAACTAATTACTATACTCCAAAGAGTCACATTTCATCGAAAAACTATGGAAAATCGCACTTTTTTCTCTCATAGTAATTATCAAAACAAGTTTCATTTTCGTGAGCCATATTAGAAAACAACATATAATGTTCAAAATACGCATAATTATGTGATAACTTAGGATGTAAATGAAGCAATACCTATTTTATTAGTAAATTAAAGCGACATTACGTCATGTTTCGCGATATAACGGGATATTTCACAAACATTACAAAATAAAGACGGCCATTTTTCGAGAGCCGTTTGGTTTCGCCAAAGTGTTTTCTTCGAAAATTCGTGAAAAACAGCAAATGGGCTGTGTAAATTGTTTAATCCTAAGGCCTAAACTACTTAAAAATGGAAATTACTTACTTTTATCCGGTATACACTTCACTTATATACACAAAACAATTCACAACACAACACGTCGCGGAATTATACGCCGCCAGCGGTGGGCAGTTCGCGACTGTCGTCAGAAATGAGGTCACCGATTTTGTAAGGGATGTAGTAATTCATATTTCTAACATCGCATGCGGCAATCGAGCAATTTCATAGTGTTGCATATTTGGCTATATTATGGCATCATTCGATAGAATATACAATCGCATTTCGAAATTTAAACGACATTTTCTTGAGCGGCGAGCGCGATATCCCGTATGGGATAGTTTGGATTTCAGCCGGCCGCCATACATATCCCGCAAGGGATGTTAAGTGCCGAGCGGGTTAACTGGAAGCACACGATGGTTAAGGTGGTCCCATACTTTTGAAATATATTACACCAGTTGATTATGTGGGAGGATATCCGATCGCTCAGCTGCCCGCATTTAGTTATATTTTTAGAGCCATTGTGGCTTACCCATCTACACAAATCTATTGGCTACCAGTCTATATCATATATCCTGCACTCAGCTCACTTGGGAGACCAGTTGGAGAATCCATGATGAACACAGGCCACACACATCAGCCACAGCAGCCTTCGGTTGTGCATTCTGACTATTTGCTGAAGGAGTTTGGAGACTATGGAAATATACTGTCTCCTAAGCAGCGGGGGTGGATGTTGACCTGTTGTCATGCCACTCTTGAAATGACCTATAGGCCACCCGATACAGGCAAAGAACGCCCAGGTCCGCGATAAATTCAAATTGAATTACCGCTGTAATACAACAGATAGAGGATGCGTAAGCGACCTTCGACTGTCTCTAATGGGCTGTTGGCGGGCTAGACAGTAGATTGTCTTATATCTAAGTCTTCTACGCTCATCCCACGGCTGAAAGAATGATTACATATCGTAATACCAGCCTGGGGTGACGGGTCCGCCCGTTGTGGTTGATACCGTCCTACTAGGCAAACAAGGTAGGTTCCATAAAAAACAGTTGACAGTGCCCAGTGCCCAGTTTCTACACTTGGTATATTAAGATTGAACTTAGCTGGCATAACTTTAGTTTTATTGCTAATGAAAGTAGCATAAACATAGAGAAAGTACTTTGAAGTAAAATTGTTTGAAATTTATTATATCCTGACTATGGCTGATGACTTACTTTGGCTCCTCCATCCTGCGGTCTCTCTGTCTTATGGATTCTGTGACTTATCTCCCAGGTGAGTTGGTCGAAGGATATATAATATGGACTGGTGGGCAATAGATATATAGGTGGGGGGCCACAATGGCTCTAAAATTTGGGCTAAGTGCAGGTAGCCTTGTGGTTGGCTCCATACAATCATCATAATTAACCCGTTCAGCGTGCGGACCAAAGACGATATTACTTTCATACTATATAGATCCTATTTGACCAAGATTTTTACTAACGCCAAGGTGCATATCGGCATATTCTTGAGTTTAATTAATATGCAATTTAATTTTACTCAGGTGCATCTAGAACGGATCTTTTGAATATATCGGCGAACTCACAGCAGAGCAAAACGAACACTTCCCCCGAGATACAATCAATTTTGAAGAGAAGGCATCATTCGCACGACCACATAAACGTACCACAAAAAGATTCATCTCCACTAAATGCAAGTCAGAGCAGCCAACTGAGGAGCTATAAACAGAATACTGATACCACCTTCTCGGAGGACTCAAACAGCCAACTAAGTAATAGGTACCACAATAGTTTCTAGACTCTCGTCAGTTTGAAAAAAAAACTTCTTATATTTTTTATTATATACTACGCTGTTCAAGAAGTCCAACCTTTGGTCAGCAAAAGTATAATTATTCACGTGAAATAATTTTGCTCCTATAAAGTGTCCTATAAAGTAGTCCCCTTGGTAAGGCACTTACTGTCCCCAGTGGGTGGAAAATACTTCTGAAATGTTGTTCAACAATGTCTGTCTTCTCTTTAATCCAATCAGTCCTTTTTATCGGCATATTCGAAATGGATCCTGCATGATTCAAACAGCTCTTCTACTGTGAAACACATTATCTGCTTTGAACCAAATTTTATAGGAGAGCCGGAAACATTTCAAAACGCTTCACAGATAAAACTGTTCAAACTTTTGGACTCATTTAGTTGCATTATTATACATATTTTCGGAATCTACAGGCTACACAGGAGTAACATTCACTTACTTTGTTTTTCTCTAGAAATCAGCCTATGCACTTTGTTTTTCATTAGATAATGCAGTTAAAAATGTAGTTACTGTCTTTTTCCAACCTCTAAATCTCCGACTTCCTAAAGGATTTTTCAGTTACTAAAAATGTGTTACAGTGACTGATTCCGAAAATGCATAAATCTCCATTTTGAATTAATTGTTGGTTACTGTATTTTACCTTAGAACAGCTGCTAAGTCCATTCTTGGTAAATAACATTGTCATTTCGGCTTGTTGAGGGCCTACTGGGACATGGTTTGCTGTCCACAGAATCGCGGCTATCTTTGATTCGGTTGTTCTACTCCATCCATGAGCTACTCACGGCGTCGTCTTTAAAAGCTTGTTGCATTTGGTGAATGGTTTCAGTTTGTAGTTTGTGAATGGCCATCGACTGACGCTAGCGGTGCACGATTATGAGACTTTTTAATTGAAGATTCTTTAAAGGTCGTTTTGACACCTTTCGACCGTCACCGAGATCGAGATCTTGCACGGCGAATAATATTTTTGATGACCGACCGTGTCATCCGTGTAGTGTAGTCGGCCAGATCCCACGTCTTGGTAAACCTCTCCGAAATCCAAAAATTACTTACCATTTTTATTTGAAATAAACAATAGAGTAGGGTTTATTTTTTTTTCTGTATTACTTCTCGCCAGGTCCTGTGATAAATGAGAGCGGGCGGGTACGCCAACCAACTGGTCGCTGCGGACAATTGCAATCAATGTTGCATTTAATTATGCGAAAAAAGTCATCGAGTCCATTCAAATGAGGTCTAAAATAGATTAAAACATTAATTCTTTGAATAATCGCCCATTGCTAATCATAATCAGTGCACCTAATTGGTTTCGAAATGGAGCATAACAAATTACCTATCTCGAAAACATTGTTTTAGATCCGCTTTGCCTCTTTAGTCTAGTGGTTCCTAACCTTTTTTTGACTACTAGATGGACTACCAAGACTGTTTTGTTCGGTGCAGAGATTCCAAGGTTCAAAATAAAACTCCAAGAATTTTAAAATCATTTTTAATCTTTTATTTTAGTAAATATTAAATTTACCTTAACCCGTTGAGTATGATACGACCAAATCTGGTTCTGAAACAATTATCCGTTGAGTATGATACGACCAGATCTGGTTCTGCGTTTTTTTCACTTCTTTGACGTTCTCATATTTATTCATAATTATCTAATTGTTTTACAAAATGATATTTCAATATTCTATATTCGAAATTTCAATACAATCATTGTGCAGTTGTTCTTTTTTTGATTGGTGTAGTAGTTTCGTAGTTATAGTACTTTAAGGTCGATGTCTCCGAAAATCCTGCAAAAGATACAGATGCATCCATGAAAATACCCATTTACTCCAAGGGTTAATATTTGAAGATAATTAAGAAGTATATATTTCAATAATCAAGTACTTTTAGCTGTAAATCAATTCGATTTTTCAGCTTGCATCCTGTTTACAAGTTTGCAATTCTAGGACTGATACTGTTGCTCAGAGCTACACGAATATCATCACTTGTTTCCAATCGATTTCTGGTTTTGTTCTTAATTATGAGCAAGGACTCTTGTTTACATTGATAAGTTATGGAGTAGAGTATGCGATGTCGCAAAGCAAAACTCCGAACTGTAGGATATGAAATTGATTTTTTGCACTAGAATTCGTCAAGAGAAACTGTTTCAAACGCATTCTTACAGAGCGTATCGTTTTGGAGTTCAATCCGCTCTTCCTGGGTTTCTTCTGCACCCACTTCAATGGCGATACCAAAAATATTGCATATCAACTTATGGGCATCAGTGGATCCAGTCTGTTTGGTGCAATTCATCGTCCAGTATTCGCAGATGTCCCCTAATTTTTTCTTTCATATTCTCGGTGCTTTTTATGTCACGAATGCAGAATAATCGATTTTGACAACTTAACCTCTTTTCGCTCGAGTGGTGGAGTGGCGGCCATCTGAAAATGACGAGCTTGCGCGCTTTGTTATCTTAAGATTATTTCCTCATTATCGTGAACTTTGTATCGCGGATCCTAGATTTAGTTCTCGCGGACCACTGGTTGGGACCTACTGCATTGAAAAACTTGACTTGAAATAAATTGAAAAACTATTCACCTAATGTGTTCACTTTTGTGGACAAACATCAAACATAATTCCTCAATAATAAGAAAAATGTTCTTATTTCAGCGATATCCACGAGGAATTTCGTATAGTTGGCAGAAGAGAACGAGAGCAAAAACCTAAGCGGGATTCTCTATCATCATGCTCTGACTCTGATTGGGACGGAAAGGTATCTATTATCTATGACTTAATTTTAGCATGCGGCAATCAATACCGAGCATTGACTATCGTTGCTATAATGACTTTTGGCTACTGCTCGAAACAAGGATAAGGTAATTTTATGAATCCAGTCCCGTAGACCAAGAAGCCAAGATGTTCTTCTCCGTCCCGAACTTATCCGACTATTTTGCCTTGAATTATTAGATGTATAATGTTGTATTCTTCGGGATTGTTCATGACATGAGAGAAGTATTGGAGTTTGCGAGTATTTGTTGTCCTCGATATTTCTATATTTTTGCTCAAAAGCTTTAACCCCTGGGTGGCCACGCAAGCTGATCGGCGTTTTTCGTATTATCCATATTATATCCGTATTTATTCAATTATCGGCTCTATTTCTTCCTTCACTGCGGTAAAAGCCTGTCATTGAATAAGCCACCGTTATATATTAGTATGCTTGCACACACCTACAAACAAATTTTTGAGGGCTTCAAAATTTTTGCATGGAATGACTGGCCTCCAAAAGGTTAAGACAGCGGCTGCTGGCACAGTATCATCTGCATAATTTATATTGTTGATGTCTATGCCTTTAACCTCGACCCCTACTTTCGGATTTATTTAGTACTTCCAAAATAAACATGGAGTAAAATTGAAAAGCAGATATGATATTTTGCAACCCTGTCTGACTCCTTGCCGTTTCTCTACCTAATTGGAAATATTCTGTTCAACCTTGATATGCGCTCTTTGGTGCCAGTAGAAATTAGTAATGATAACCAAGTCATCCATTTTCAGTTGAATCAATTTTAAATGTTTGATAAAATTAAAATAAAACCTATTGAGCAATCTAAATTCTTGTCATTTTATTTTAGGATGGGAGTCATGGCAGCAGCAGTTTCGATTGCTCAGACCTCAAAAGGTCTATTATGGAGGATATTGGGGACATCGAAAGTTACAGGTATTAAGTAATTTAAACTAACTTTGGGAGTTATTATATCAGTGGAATGTGAATGAATGAATCGATAAAATATTTTTATTGATCATCTCAAAACTAGCTTAACATGAACAATTATTGTCTATTAAATTATCAATCATATGTAACTTCTCTCACTATACCGAAGCTGCTGATTATCACGGATCATAATGTTAGAAATGAGAAGGGTCTGTAACGATGTCATATTTTATTCAAGATATTGAATCGGACTATTGACTGTTCTGAACTTCTTCAGCTCGTAAAGTTCCGTATGCCCTCGCATTCCTCACGCCAAATCCTATCACGGCATTCATAAAAATTCAGAGATTGTTAGACTTGAGTAATCGTCAATTGAGTGTAGGAAATCATTCATTTTATTTTCTATTTTATTTCTAGAATTTCATCAGGCCCGGACAATGTACTATTTCATTTTGTGGAATTAGAAGCAGAGAGAGGAATATTCTTAGCACCAGCTTTAGATTTACAGAGTACAGCGAATGCAAATCCGATTTATGCATTCATACTTTCATCATTTCGGCGGACCGCACAGATTATTCATGAAATTTTACAGAACACAATGAGGTAATAATAGCCGATTATTGAAATACTTGCTTTCCTCTCTCTTACGTAGTCTGCCGTGGCTGCAGTTCTGCAATGAGAGACGTCCAGCTTATGTAGGCACAATTTTGAACCCTATTGGTAACCCCAATACTGTCCCTTGCCATATTATTCGAACCATCTTGCCCTTCACTTTTCAATATTTGTAAACTTTTAAATAATGTTTTCCTTTTAGTGTTTATGGTTATTCATTGAACTTTTTTGTCATGTGTAAATAGTAACACATTTAGCCACTATATTTATAAGAAATGGATCTTACCTCATGAATTAACAAAATCCTTAACTTTTTGTCAGAATTGCATTTGTTGTCTTCGCAGGGAGAACGTTGAAGGTAAGATTGTTTCTCATTACTATTATTATATCAAGCAACGATAAAGGTCATATGTAGCTCATATTAATTTTGTATATTTATATTTATATTTATACACTTTTCTTTCCAATGTATCGGTAAATGTGAATTTTGACATACAGAAATATTGGTGCAGAAATATGGGTATTTTTTTCTTTTCTTTATATGTTACTGTAGTTTTGTGTAATTATTTTAATCTTAAACTTTATTAAACCAATCTCCTGGGCTTGGCGGTGACTAAATTGCTAAATTTTCTTTTACAAATAAAAAAAAAACATTTTTTATAGTAAAATTTTGTTTGATTACTAACTCCATGGGGGGGGGGGGAATAATTGGCATTTATCCCCCCCCCCCCTCCCCAGAATTCTGGCATTTTCATTCATTTTATGGGCAAATTAAGGTTGGATAGGTGCCGCGCTCTTTGTTCAAGGAATATCCCCCCTCCCCCCAGCCTAAAGTCTGGATACGCACCTAACTGATGCCACCCATGCTAATTCTAGAACTGATATTGAAAGGTAAATTAGTGAATGTTAATTAAAATAAACAAAACAGACACCTGAAAGTAACAGTGTTCAGGTACAGGTTATTGTAAAGTGTAAATTCGTACTGAGTTGTACGGTGACTCTAATAATATGGCAAGTAACTGTATAAATCCTAGTTTAAATAATTTACAGTATGAATGAAAACAAAAGAAAACGTGACATTGTTTTTTTTATTAAAAAATTAACAGAATTTGTATTTTCTACACTTAAACTTTAAAAAAGACTAATTATTTTTCACAATCCAAGATTCAGTACTAACAGCCCGTTAATAATTGCATATTTTTTTAGTTTCAAGAAAGTCCAGTCACCCACGAGTGCGATTAACAAGTCTTTGGTTGCTATCAAGGAACACGGTATTTTACTGCAAGTTCCACTTGATGTCCTATCGCACAAACAGCTTGGCAAGAGAAGCAGTGACTATTACTGCTATTGGGTGGTTGGGTAAGGAAATAAATAAATTCGTAATACGAGGTGTGGCCATTTAGTTCCGAGAATTTAGTTATAACTCGGGAACTGGCAACTCCATTAGAGGTGAGGGATATGGAAAATAGAGGAATAATAGAAAACAGGAGAAAATACTTCTACATTTACGTAAATATTATAACGGTAATGGCAGTTTTCACAAACCACAGTACACTTACATGCATAATTAGTTCTTTCCGTGGTTTATTTCTTGATAAAAACAGAATTACATTTAAAAAAAAGAGAAATAAAATTTTAGCTCCACATGGACCGCCGTCCAATGTATCGACGCAATGCATCGAAGCCATTATGAAGCTAATGAAAACTGGCGGTTAACAGAAGGTTTTCGGAGAAAAGAGTGCCGGGAAATAGAAGTTCTACTCTTTGTCCATTAAAATAAAGAATTATAAGGATCTGTTTTTCCACATGAAATAATTAATTATATTCAAATATAGGAAAAAATATGCTAGAGAAAAAAACATAAAAATTCAATTCTTTCTGCATTTTCCAACACTTTCATATAATTTCAATGAAAAAATGAAGGGATAGAATCGTTATTGCATTAAATACCACATACTTACGACGTGTGTTCAGGAAATAATGGGAATTTTAGTTTTTTGAAAAAAATATTTATTTATTTATCTAATGTTGTCACCTTCAAATTATCCCCATTAGATATTATGCACTTGTGCCAGCGCTTCTTCCAATCCTCGAAACACTTCTTAAACTCGATCTTTGGGAGAGCCTTTAGCTCTTTCAGCGATGCGCTTTTAATGTTGTCCATGCTTGTAAAATGACGGCCCTTTAAGTTTCTCTTTATTTTTGGAAATAGGAAAAAGTCACACAGAGCCATGTCTGGCGAATATGGAGGCTGGGGCATCATTACAGTATTGTTTGATGCTTCGATCTAAACTAAAGCTCCGAAATAAAGAAGTAAAAATTCCTTTGTCATTTTACCTCGATCATTCTGGTTATTGTCTGCCTTTTTGCAAAATACGTATATGTAATAAAAGACTGTCGCTGTTGTTTGACATTATGAAAAGGTTTAAATACGAATTTACAGCGTGAATTTTGTAGCACCCGACGGTTTCGGCGATGTTGTGACGTCGTTGACCAGGGTAGACTGAGTCTATCTACCTAAACGTCAGGTACTACAAAATTCACGCGGTAAATTCGTTTTTAAACCTTTCAATTGTTCATTTTTAAACACTATTACTCATATAACATTTTTAATTTCAGGAGGTGCTTTTGTGATCCAGAACCCAGAGAGGTGTACCTTTGCTACCATGAGTCTATACCGCAGGATACAGTTGAATTGGCTTATAGATTGTCTTTTATGGAATAATTGTATAATAAATAAATATGAAAATAAATTATAATACAAATTGATTTTTGTTTTTTTTCTGCATCAAGGGGGTCATAATCCTGAATATAATATCTACCTAGGTTAAGAATATTAAATCATAATATCTGTGGATGTGTTCAAGAAGGGCTAATGTCAAGTTTGGGTTAAAAAAACCAATCCAGTTTTTTTGCTAAATTTTGGTTAAAAAAATGGCCCTTCAAAAGCGAGATATGAATAAAAGCATTTGGCAGTTTGACGGCTGATGAGCTGAGAACCTCCCGTCCGCCATTTTGAATCGGTTGTGATTTGCTGATGCGAGTGATCTCGATTTCAGTTGTGTCTATGGTTATGTTCTAATCTTCAAAAATGTATTTTGTGGACTCCGACGGCGTTAGTTAACTGGGACGTCCAACTATTTGGTGCAAGCTGACATAATTTACCCACTGTTAAATTGTTTATCGTGGTTAGCTAACCACGGTTAGCAGAAATTAACAGGCCGGTTGGTGCATGTCACCCATAACATATATATTTTTAGAATTTGGCATAGGTCTAGATTGCATGTTTTTATTACTAAAATTAAATCACAAAAAGGCCAATGTCTGACTTTGGCCCTTGTATGTTTGTTGTCTCTTGACGTATGCCTATCAAAACTTTAAAGAAATACTGGCAAATATGAAAGTCAGTATGAATCAGTATGAAGTCGAAGTCGTAGTCAGTAGTCAGTAGTCAATCAAAATGAACCGTCCATTTTTGAGGAGCACTTGTATATATTATACAGTATTATTGAGGAGCACTGAGCACATATGCACTTGTGCCAGCGCTTCTTCCAATCCTCGAAACACTTCTTAAACTCGATCTTTGGGAGAGCCTTTAGCTCTTTCAGCGATGCGCTGTTAATGTTGTCTATGCTTGTAAAACGACGGCCCTTTAAGGTTCTCTTTATTTTTGGAAATGGGAAAAAGTCACACAGAGCCATATCTGGCGAATATGGAGGCTGGGGCATCGTTACAGTATTGTTTGATGCTTGGATCTCAACTAAAGGAAAAGCTCCGAAATAACGATTCTCCTCAAAATGAACCGTCCATTTTTGAGGAGATGGTATTGGTATACCATCTCCTCAAATAAATCTAGGGCGATCACATTGCAGTGAACGGTTTTTAATCGTCCTGTACCATAAAGTTCCGTAGTTTAAGATTCTGAATAAGAACGAGTTGATGTGCGGCGAAGTATAGTCATTCTAGAAACACAATCTGAAGATGAACAAATGCTCATTCACGAAACACCATGAAAGGTAAACAGAAATAAGCTTAAATCAAAAGAAACTAGAAAACGCACCTCAGAAAAGAAAAGTAAGCAATTGATAGGGAAGAGTAAATCAACTACATACAAGTGATCATTCATCCAAACTTTTGCCAATTCGGCTCAACCTTTACTGAAGAAATTAGACAAGATTTTTTAACGCTTTCTACAAAATATCTTCAATGGATCTACAACATTTCCTACTGATTACATGATAAATAATAGCAAATGAACTGAAATTTGACAAAAAATGTTCCCAAATACATTGGTGATGGATGATCCTGATAAAGTTAAGGGTCTTGTGTATAGAAGAATTTCCACATTGGGAGTGTGTCACAAGTCATAATCATAGGGTACAGTGTATACTCTAAACTTTAAAGTATACATACACTGTACCCTATGATTATGATTAAATAATTGGTATCATGAAAAAAAATACTTAAGGTACAGCACAATAATCATGTTGTCATAGTTAGTACTACCATTGATTTTAATTACACTATAAAATTAATGGTACTATATAATATTTTGAATTTGCCAAATTATAAACCGGTTTGTCAAACACAATATAAACCGGTAAATGGACGAGGAATTCAAACAATTTATGTATTTATTAATTTAAACATGTTTAAATTCGGAAAATAAGGAAAAAGAAATATAATCACATTCGGCATGTAAACTATAATTACGTCTGGCATAGTAAAATAGACATAGTAAACTAATCGGAATAAGTCATAATTTAGAAAAAGCATAGCTACCTAATAATATAAATCTAATACAATGATAACAAAGATTTGAAGCCTGTTGAGGCTTTAAAAATAAACTATTACGTAGATACATTTTTTTTAAAAATATTTACGAAAAATAAATGATCATTTGAAATAGTCAAAGGCACAATTTGGAGTAAATAATCAAGGAACCAAAGTAGCATCCAGATGGTGGCCAAATTATTATACTCGCGCATACATTTCAATGCTAATTTTCATTTTCAAAATTATTATACTTTTATACTGTGCTTACTGTTAACGCTCGGTTATTTTTATTGCAACTAAGGGGCCATCCACATATTACGTAATCACGTTTTTGTGATTTTCAACCTTCCCCCTCCCCCATGTCAACAAATGTAAATTAGTGATATCGGCAAATGTTTCGAGCATTAAAATTTTCTAATGTATGCGGACGATTTAAATCTATAAAAATATTAAGTCTCCGGAAAATTGTATCCTCCTTCAGAAAGATATACACATGGATTCTTGAAGCCATGTTAACATATAAGCTTCACTCGAAATATAAACAAGATTAATTATAATTACACTTATCAATTTGACAATACACTTATAGCAAAGTGCTCCTTTTGCTCCTGGGAGTGATTTTGGATAGCACTTTAATCTTCCCCGCGCACATTAAATCCATCGCTGAGAAAGGTCACTAAATGTTAGGGTTCGTAATCCGCATATCGAAATCTTTCAATGAAATTGCAATAATGAAGCTACTGTATAATTCATTCCCCCTTGAGTATGATACGACCAAATCTGGTTCTGAAACAATTATCCGTTGAGTATGATACGACCAGATTTGGTTCCGCGTTTTTTTCACTTCTTTGACGTTCTCATATTTATTCATAATTATCTAATTTTTTTACAAAATGATATTTCAATATTCTATATTCGAAATTTCAATGCAATCATTGTGCAGTTGTTCTTTTTATGATTGGTGTAGTAGTTTCGTAGTTATAGTACTTTGAGGTCGATGTCGCCGAAAATCCTGCAAAAGAGACAGATGCATCCATGAAAATACCCATTTACTCCAAGGGTTAAGGTCATAAATGGAGTTCGCATCGCTAATATGGTCCCCGCACTACCAGATACACATTAAAATGTTACAGAACATTCAAAAAAATTTGTGCGACACCTAAACATTAAAACAAAAAGCTATTACAACAAGTTGTACTATTTAAAATGGATCCTCTTTTGCATAGGCGTAATTTAAATGACGCTGTGCACATTTTAAAATACTCAATGGTATATTTAATTGTAGCGATCTTGTGAGGGAAATAAGAATTAATGCTCCATCAAAAACTCCAAGAAATTATGACTTGTTCCGACTTTCTCGTTTCGATACGATTACAACCAGGAATGGAATTATTACTCGCTGCTGTGATCTTTATAATAAACAACTAGAAATGTTGATATATTCAATATATCAATTAGTGCATACAATATGATGTAATGGTCCAGTGTGAAAAAGCTCGAGGTAAACAATATGCTAAAAGCCTTCAAGGTTGAGCTTTCAAAACCTGAGCGCTGCAACTAGCGTCATGAAGACCACCCCAACAGAGGGATTAGATGTGGCACTCTGCTGCCCGCCTCTGGACAAGCTCATAATTCACTCCGCCAGACTTACAGCATACAGACTGTAATGTTTGGGCGAGCGAAAGCGAGGAGAGCCCAATCATCCTGAGCTAAACCTCCTCCACAAAAGTCCATTCACCCTGACCTAGGATCGACTACTAATGTTTTTTTTTGGTAGACAGGTCCTATAAAATCCTAATCCCCACCAGGAAAGACTGAAAAAAATCGCATTCGCATTCGTAATGCGGACGCCTGGTTCACCGATGGATCAGGAACAAATGGACGTTTTGGGGCAGGCGGGTACGGACCCAAAACCAACCACAGAATCAGTATCCCCCTTGGACAAGATGCCACGGTTTTCCAAGCCGAGCTGTCTGCCCTATTGGAATGTATAAAACTCCAAAGTCGACTTAAAGTAAAAAATAGAAAAATCCTCGTC
This sequence comes from Micropterix aruncella, assembly GCA_944548615.1. Taxonomy (NCBI): domain Eukaryota; kingdom Metazoa; phylum Arthropoda; class Insecta; order Lepidoptera; family Micropterigidae; genus Micropterix; species Micropterix aruncella. The sequence goes on along the minus strand of OX155957.1, from coordinate 18,433,204 downwards.
TGCTCTGACAGCAGAGCAGTATTGGACGCTCTGACTAAAGCCACCACAGAATCTTCTGTGGTCTGGCACTGTATGCAAGAGCTCAACAAATTGGGAAAATCCAACAAAATCACCTTAACATGGATACCGGGCCATCAAGGCATACCCGGCAACGAAGAGGCCGATAGACTGGCAAAACTGGTCGCATTGGAATGCTCGGTGGAGCCAGTTGTTGGGGTCCCCTTCGCTATAGGTAAGCAAATCATCAGGGACTGCTTGGATTAGGAACATCAGGCATCCTGGAAACAGAGCCAAGGAGCCCAGAGCCAGGCAAAAGCCAAGATGGAGGAACCACTTGACACGAGCAAGAAGAACCTTAGAACCACTATCGGTCTCCTCACCGGACACACGACCCTTAGAGCACATCTATTCAACCTTGACTTGACCGAGAGCAAGGGCTGCCGAATATGTGGCGAAGAGCCTGAAGACAGGATACACATCGTTGGTCGCTGCCCATGCCTCACCGCAAAAACACACAGTTTACTGGGACGAGCCTTTCTCGAACCCAGCGATCTGCCCAACTTGAAGGTCAGTGATCTGCATGGACTGGTAAGCAGTACCGGGCTACTAGCAGATCACTGACCCAACCACAAAGTGGGTAGTTACAAAAGATCTTATAGATCCAGGTGACATCAAGGGCTGGAAACAAGCCCCCCACTCCGTTTACTACTAATACTAATGCATACAAGCAATCAGTACCTAAAATCCTGTTAAGCCATCTGAATTAAGAGAATATTATTATTTTTATATCCTTAGGATATAGGATACTGACTCCAATTATATTTAGTATGGAGATTTTATTATCTATTACTATACTTTATTTATTATGTAGGGTAGATTGGGTACGGTTGTGCCAGGGTAGGGTTGTGACAGTCGTCATATTAGCGAACTATAAGGAATACCTGGGAGGGTGCAAGGGGAGAAAGGAGCTGCGTGCCCGTCTGCATATGTTTCACAGTATTGCGTCAGTCATCGCGCGCCATTAACGCTGGCAGAGGCCTACATTTCTCTTTAATTGTCAAAAGTAAGTAATTTTATTAGATTTCTTTTAATAATCTGTTATATGTGTACAGTTAGAGTACTGAATATTTTTCCTCGGTAGTTAAATTGCTGTGATTACTTTTTACTTAGATTATGTTGTATTCTCATGGCGATTTTTTTTGCGAAGGAGTGCGTTGGGTACGGTTGTGACATATTTTCTGGGTGCGGTTGTGACATATTTTCTGGGTGCGGTTGTGACATATTTTCTGGGTGCGGTTGTGACATATTTTCTGGGTGCGGTTGTGACATATTTTCTGGGTGCGGTTGTGACATATTTTCTGGGTGCGGTTGTGACATATTTTCTGGCTGCAGTTGAGACACAAGTAATCAGGGCTGACGATAAATCAAACGCTAAGGAAAATGTGAGCCCTGGTCTCACTTCGAGTTCGCAGGTGGTAGTCGCCATTACATTTGGCATAACATAAGGATTAATTTTATATTTCTTCTGTTTTTTGATATTGTATGTTGATACGTACACAAATGTTATTTTTTTCTTGAAGACATTTTCAGTTTTTTGTTTCAATGATTTTGATAAAACATTTATTTGTTTGTATTGTGATACAGTTATCGTAATGTATAATTAGAAATGTTTAGTTATCTTATTTGACTGATTGTAGTATGAAGACTGTATAATAACTATAGATGCTACAGTGCCTCATCAGTAAGGCGGTGTCGACTACTACGAGCGAACCAGTCACCCCAGGCTGGTATAACGATATGTAATCGTTCTTTAGGCCGTGGGATGAGCGTAGAAGACTCAAAGACAATACAAATCTACTGTCTAGCTATGCCAACATGTCCGACAGAGGTAAATGCCTTACGGCGAGGCACCTGGAAAGATAACCAGCGGGCAGCCTCGCCCCTGTCTACCAGTTTGAAAGGATACCTCCGTCCGGAATTAACCATCAGGATACTTTCTTCCTCCCGACTGTTTAAAGGACCGAAGTCGCTTGCGTGGCCTCTACCTGTTGTATTTCAGCGTTAATTCAATAAGAATTTATCGCCGACCTGGGCGTCACATCAAAAGATGTGTTTTAAAAATTGACAATTCCTCTGTTCGAAATTTATTTTTTTAGATTTGATGTCTTTATCTTTAAAAAAGTAGACAATTCGTTTGTCGAATATTTAAATTGAGAATGTTTTTCGGTTGTTCGAAATTTGACATTTCGGTTGTCAGAAATTTGAATTTTTAAAATTGGCGTTTCTCGTCCGAAATTTTATTAATGTCCTATCATTGAATTATATATTTTTATAACGACTGTTGAAATTTGCACACAGTATTCCAGAGAACTAACATGTGCTATGTTAGGAATAACATTTTTTTCCCCGTCACTACAAATATTATTTTTCAGTACCATTTTTGGAAGTCGCTGCAGCGTTGCCTGCAGCTGTATATTTGTCGATTTTCTTTTACATTTTCCAACTAAAGTTCCTCTCTCGATGCTCACCTTCCCAGGCGATTTGCAGATGTCTTCGTCGTTCAGTCAGTTCCGATTCGAAGGACTAATTTATTTTTTTTATTTATATATTTTATTGAAAACATACATTTTTCTTTATATGTTATGAAACTATCAAAGCAAAATATCAAATACTAATAAAAGTGTCATATTTTGACAAAAAAAGAATATAAAAAATAACACTTTTACAATATTTTTTTGCTAACGTTTGTGTGGATTTTATCACCGCACTAGATTTTATATCGTTTCTGGGATTTATTATAACTATATAATTAACAGTTCTAAGGTGAGTGTTAAAAATTTTTTTTGATTCATTTAGATTTCTCATTCATTCTTAAAAACTGCAAAAGATTTATTTAAATAAAAATATTAACCGCCTCATATTAAATATATAAATAGGTGCTTCAGGAGCTTTACAGGCGAATCCAATTCGATCTCGAATATTTGTTTGTTTAATATTAAACCTAGAAAGGACAATCACATAAACGGACTTACGTAAGTAAGCTAATACTGACATAATTTTTTATATATAAAAAGCTCATTAAAACAAAGTAGGATTTATGTTAAAAATTAGGTATAAGGGAGTTGCCTTATTAGCTGAAGAATTAAGAAGCGCTATAACCCTCCCTACTGGCCAGTCTACAATTATATTTGCTGATAGTACTGTGCCATTGATTTACACTATAAAATGACTGTACGTTAAACATTAGGTGCTACCTCACCGTTGTGTAATTTACAAGTGCGCACAATTCAAATTACATAGTACATCTGGTAAATAACAATTTTCTTGGATTATTTTAAATGCTAATATAATTAAGGTCAACCTATTTATATTTCCCTTTATTAATATCTATTAAAAAATGTATATTTAAATATAGAACCTCTCATTATAAAATTTGATATGAAAACAAAATAAAAACATCTACTCATACCTATTTAAACCGTGTACGGAAGGGAATTCTCGACGATTAACTATGCTATCGGTCGGTAGATAGCAATCCACGCCGCTTTCAAGCGCTCAACGCTGGATTAGTTGTGCTGTCGGATAGTAGATGGCGGTAGGTGTTCCGGAGAATGACCGAGTCGAATATTTTGCTAGTGAAATGAATTCAGTTTAAATAAGATAACAAAATAAAATAAATTAAGTGAAACAGTCTATTTATCTGAATTATTTCGCTTTTTATTTTTGATTGCATTTTTTGAAACCAAAAAATAAAAGTAGCCATGAAAGGAAGTGTACGAAGGTTTCATTTATTTAGTTAGTTTATTGATCCGAAATTTCAATATATAAGGTACAAAAAAATCTTATCCTACTACTCTTTTTTATATTTCACTTATTTATGTAATTAATCAACACATTTACAACACATATTTATCTTACTAATATTCATATCCATTAATGATTATTACATTTATTGAGATAATAAAAAAAATAACACGGCCGATATGAGCCGGCCGGCATAGGTGTACTGCTGCCACCCAACTAAGTGCCAGAACTTGTTCCAAGGTAGCGAGCTCCTTAGTTTTTTTAGCAAGTAAAATAAAATAGTACCATAATCATTACAAATAAGTTATAACTAATAATAATAACCAATCGTAACAATAGGAAATAATTAAAATAGAATACGGAAAATAGATAAATTAAAATAGAACACGGTAAATAGATATTCGTGTGAAAAAAAATAAAATGATAAAAACCATGCTAATATTAGTAAAATGTTAAAAATCTAAATTAAATTATTTGAAATAGTCAAGGATATTAATGAGAATAGTCAAGGACTATATTTAATATTAGAAACTGTCTGTATATATTAATTTGTGTATATTTCCCCGGGTGTCTTGGTTTTTAAACCATTTGTATTATTTTCTGTCTATCTACTTATTTAAATTAATATCATTTTTATTTCAATCGGTAGGTACTTAGAATTACAGAGAAACATGTGTGCGGACCACGGGCTCATTCGCTTCGTTCGTTTCCCCCGTAAAGTGGCGCCGCGGCGGCAGCGAGTGGAACCCGCGCGGACGCGGCGCGGAGTGGGGGTCAGAACGGTGGCGGCCGCCGTCGCTGCGCAAGCCTGCCAGTCGCCGTCACACAAGGCTGGGGAGTAGTCGCGCGCCGTGCGTTTGCCGACGACCCGATACGCGCATCGACCGTCCCGCTCGACATAAACATAGCTTCGCGCGGCGCGACCCGCGAAAGTAACGGTTCAGTTTCGTGAAGTAAATTGGGGACGATTTTCGAAGTGGATATAATGAAGAACAGTTGACGTCCGGGAAAACTATGTTGTTTTTAAATGTGCTGTTTTTGTTGTGGGGGTTGGGTGCGGGGGAGAAGTGCGTGCGGGTGGAGGAGGCGCGCAACGGCGGCGCGGTTTTGTGCAAACCGCGGACGCTGGACGCCAACGGAGGAGCCGTCGAAGGCGTCTCCGAGAACACTGCAGAGCTGACGGTGCGCTGCAGCCAGGTGTTGTTCTTCGAGAGTTCGCTGGCGGCTCGGTACTTCTCGCGCTTTTCGCACTTGCACGAACTTCACCTGGACAACTGCAAGCTGCTGCGGATACCGACCGACTCGTTCGACGGCTTGCGAGATCTGAAGAGGCTCACTCTTCGCTCGCACAACGGCGACTGGGGACCCGCCAAAGCTCTCGAAATATCCACCGGGGCTTTCGCCGGGCTCAGAGAGCTTCAGACTCTCGACATGGGAGATAATAATATAAAAGCGATCCCGGACGACGTTTTCTGTCCGCTCGATAACCTGCACACTTTAAACTTGACCAACAACCGAATCCGCTCATTAGAAAGGCTCGGTTTTGGCTCTGGCTGCGGGTCAGCTGTGCAAGCACTGGATCTCAGCCGAAACGAACTCCGAAATCTCGCGGAAGGTTCAGACATAACGCGCTTGAGGCGCTTACAGCGCCTCAGCCTACAATACAACAATATAACGGACATATCAGGCGAAGCGCTCAACGGACTCATATCTCTAAGAATCCTCAACATATCGCACAACAAGCTGAGCAGCCTCCCAGAAGGAATATTCGCAAGCTCCCGCGAACTTCGAGAGATATATCTGAGCCACAACGCCCTTTACGAACTGGCGAAAGGCATTTTCCACAGATTGGAACAGCTCCTCGTTCTGGATCTGTCCAACAATCAGCTGTCGAGCAACCACATCGACGACGGCACGTTCGTCGGTCTCATTCGGCTGATCGTGTTGAATCTCTCGCACAACGCGCTCACGCGCATCGACGGAAAGACCTTCAAAGACCTCTTCTTCCTCCAGATCCTCGACCTGCGGAACAACTCGATCGGATTCATCGAAGACAACGCCTTCCTGCCGCTGTACAACTTGCACACGTTGAATCTCGCTGAAAACCGACTGCACACGATCGACCAGCACCTATTCAACGGCCTGTACGTCCTTAGCAAATTGACCCTCAATAACAACTTACTCGTCAACATTGACTCGATGGCGTTTAAGAACTGCTCCGATTTGAAAGAACTAGATCTCAGCTCGAATCAAATCACGCAAGTTCCCGAGGCGCTGTGGGAGCTGTCATTTCTGAAAACCCTCGATTTGGGCGAGAATCAAATATCCGACTTCAAAAACGGATCTTTCAAGAATCTCGGTCAGCTGACCGGGTTGCGCCTGATCGAAAACCAAATCGGGAACCTTTCGAAAGGAATGTTCTGGGATATGCCTAACCTGCAAGTGTTAAATTTGGCCAAGAATAAGATTCAGAGCATAGAAAGAGGCACTTTTGATCGCACCACCCAATTAGAAGCGATCCGCCTCGACGGAAACTACATTTCTGATATAAACGGCGTATTTTCAACGCTCGCCAGCTTGCTATGGCTCAATCTATCAGAAAATCATCTCGTTTGGTTCGACTATGCCTTCATCCCTATCAATCTGAAATGGCTCGACATCCACGGAAATTTCATCGAACACTTGGCGAATTATTATAAAATGCAAGATGAAATACGCGTCAAAACATTAGACGCCAGCCACAACAGAATCGTTGAAATATCCCCGCTCGCAATACCGAACAGCGTGGAACTGCTATTCATAAACAATAACTTCATAAATAACATACAAGTGAATACGTTTCTGGATAAGAAGAATTTGACTCGTGTGGATATGTACGCGAACGATCTGGTCCATCTCGATTTGAATAGTTTGAGGCTGGGTCCGGTGCCGATGAATCGAACGCTTCCAGAGTTCTATATAGGGGGCAATCCGTTTCACTGCGACTGCTCCATGGAGTGGCTGCCGCTGATCAACAACACGACGGCGGTGCGGCAGTATCCGCGCGTGATGGACCTCGAGAATGTGATGTGCAAGATGACACACTCGCACAAGGGCGCCTCGCACATGCCCCTCACCGCTATCAAATCCACCGATTTCCTGTGCAAATACGAGACGCACTGCTTCGCGTTGTGCCACTGCTGCGATTTTGATGCTTGCGACTGCGAGATGACCTGCCCGCAGAACTGCTCCTGCTACCACGACCAGACCTGGAGCACCAACGTGGTCGACTGCTCCGCGCAGCGCATCTCCGACATCCCGCACCGCATCCCCATGGACGCTACAGAAGTCTACCTCGACGGCAACGACTTCAAAGAGCTGCAGAATCACGCGTTCATCGGCCGTAAAAACATGAGAACTCTATACGTCAATGCGAGCGGCATCGAAAACATTCAAAACAGAACATTCACCGGTTTGAACGCGCTACAGGTCCTGCACTTAGAGAGCAATAAGTTGAGAGAGTTGCACGGTTATGAATTCGAGCATTTAAGTAATCTAAAGGAGCTGTATCTGCAGAATAATATTATCGAAACGATCGGTAACGCCACGTTCATTTCTCTGCATTCCTTGGAGATTCTGCGATTGGACGGGAATCGTTTGGTAGCTTTCCCTGTATGGCAATTGGGCATGAATGCCCATCTCCAGGAGCTATCCCTGGGGAATAATCAATGGTCGTGCAGATGTAAATTCCTCCAAGAATTGACTTTATTCGTGACTGATAACGCTCAGAAAATCGTCGACATTTCCGATATGTGGTGCTGGAATAACGAATCGAAACCGCCGCACAAACGAGAATTAAATTTGAACGGGACCGCCTGCAGCGATTTTTATGCCGGCGGATCGGTCATCGATAAAATGCTGATTTCTGATTATTTGCCGATGACAGTGGTGACTCTGGTCGGGTTTCTCCTGATTCTGCTCGCGCTGGTGCTCCTCTTTATCTTCAGGGACCCGATACGCGTGTGGCTGTTCACGAATTACGGTCTGCGGCTGTTCAGCTTCGGCGGAGGGTACGAAGAGCGGGAGAAGCTGTTCGACGGATACGTGTGCTACAGCCCGAAGGACGAGGAGTTCGTGGTGCAGTCGATCGCGGCAGAGCTGGAGAACGGGAATCCTTCGTTTCAGTTGTGTTTGCACTATCGCGATCTTCCGCACCGGGGCTCGCCGTACGCGCCGGCCTCGCCGGACGTGATAGAAGCGGCGGAAGCGTCCAGGCGCGTCATACTCGTTTTGACTAGGAATTTCCTTCAGACGGAATGGTCTCGGTTCGAGTTTAGACAGGCGCTGCACCAGGCTTTGAAAGGGAGGATATTCAAGCTGGTTCTCGTGGAAGAAGGGCCGATGGTGATACCGGAAGCTGCTTGCGATCCGGATCTCAGGCCGTATCTCAAGACGGGGTCTAGGATAAGGTGGGGAGAGAAGCGGTTCTGGGAGCGGCTGCGGTACGCGATGCCGGACGCGAGTCAGCGCGGGCACAAGGCGAAATCTAGCCATAACTACAGGAGGAACATCAACACGTACACGCTGGACTCGTCGGTGCCGAACGGCGGCGGGCACAGGACGCTGGCGTACCCCTGCGACGCGATGAAGTCCCCCGGCGTGCAGCTGCAGAGTGCGCCGCCCGCGTACTGCGGCCAGGAGTGCAGCCCGCGCGCGCAGCACACGCAGCTGCCCGCGTACGGGCCGGACGGCCGGCCCCACTCGGACCACATCTACTCCTCCATAGACTCAGACTATTCGACGCTGGAGCGAGGGGCGTCGGGCCAGCGCCGTTCGGGCCACCGCCCGGACCCTCGCTGGCCCGCCCAGGCCTACCTCGTCTGATCGCCCCGTGCTAAGTGTTGTGATACAATAAAAGTGATAAAGTTATAAAAATACGCGGATAAGAACGAAACAGTCATCCGGTAAATAGCGCTAAGTATTTAATCTCTGATTCCTAAATAATTGTAAAAATGTGTATAATAGTGTAAATAGATAATTTAGTTAAAAAAAACTAGACTAACAGTAAGTCATTTTACCAAAATTTCGCTTAAGTTAGTCGTCGAATCGCTTGGAAGAGGGTAAATATAAAACGCGCCCGATGCCGCTGAGCAATGCCATAGTAAATTCGAAAGCTCTCGGCATTTTTCTAATTTTTGTATTCAGTCTAAAAGAGAGTAAAAGTTTGTATCCTGTTAGGTAATAAAAGCGAGGCAAATAATATGTTTTGTATGAATGACTGTAAAAAGTACATATAATAATTTTGAAATGAAAAAGACTGCTGTTACATATGTAAATATCACAATCTAATCTATATATTACTACTGCGAGTATACTATTTATACCTGAATAAAATTATCGTGGAAGAATTACAAGAAAGTTTTTTTGAGCCTCACCTTTTTCCTATTACACGTGACAGTATGCTATTAGTGAGCTAAAAATAGACGTTTCGATTGATAGTCAATATTCTGTAATTGAAGACCTGCGGGGCTCTAATCTATGTATCGAATTAGACAAATGGAAAAACTTGCTAGGTTATTTTTGACCATTATAATTGAGTTGAGTTAAATGCCAAGGAATTTCGTGAAATGAATTGTTTTTACAGCTGATTCTGATTGTATTAAATTGGTCATAAAAAAGTCGAATAGAGTTAGGAATGCGTAAACTAACATCGGTTTATAAATATCTCAAGGGTATAAAAAGGGTTACTTCGATCAATATTGACGGATTATCCGCCTTACCAGCCATACATTTCTGTGTATTTTATATGAGCCCATTCAATCCCCAAGTGATAAAAATCTATTCATACAAGTTATAGATAGTAATAAATGTTTACACCAGCACCAAATTATTTTTTAAAGAGTTTTTAATGAAATAAAATTTCATTGAAAAACAGAAAATATTATGTAATCAATTATGAGAAACAAAGTAAAAATGCATGTTAACAGTAGGTAGTGAGGCACAAAAGTTAAAATTCAATTATGATTATACTCCTCCTTTTTCGATAATTAAAATTAAAAGACAATTGATAAATGAAGACCATTTTAAAAATATAAATATATCTACATTATACCTAATATGCAAGTCAAAATCTAATTTACCAGAAAAATTAAAGCATAAAAAAATATATTTATAGACTTAATTTAAAAACCTCTTGTTCATTTCATAGTAGTTGATACCATTTTCTTATATTTTATAAAATTATCCTATATAAGTTATATATTTTGTCAATTTTTAAAACAAATAATAATTCTGTTAAAACTTTTCTTTTGCGAAGCAGATGCGATGTAATTATCCCCCCAATAGATTTTATGTCTCTTCTGTGGTAATAGTATTTGAAACCGCGACTCCTATTTTATGTTTTTTTTTATTTTATTTCAAATATATTTCATCTCATTTATTAATTTAGATCGCTCATTCATTCGTAAAAACTAATAAAGATTTATTTAAATGCATAGCTAAGCGGCAAATATTAAATATATAAATAGGTCAATACATTTCTTAAATTGATATACTTCACCACGTGATTGTCATTCTATTTTCTCTTTTTTCTTGATTTGCAGTACAAGCATTTTCATTTAGCATTACTCCCTGTGATCGATTCTGTTGATCCAATAAGCTAGAAATGAAGCCATAGTACACAAATCGGGCATTCGAATCGGTATTTATTTATCCATCGTTTAATCTTTTAATTTAACTAATAAAAACCTATCATTTGCACACATCAATTTTCGGCATGTTTATAGACAGGTTTGATTCTAGTTATCATTCCAGTACATATGTGTATGCGTTTTTTTTGTTGATTTCTTTAGTATGTTTTTTGCGTAGTTAACTATCGCTATTTTTATGATAGACTACGAAATAGTACGCAAAATAAAAAAAAAACTCAAATTGTTAAGAACAACTAAAATATGCCACAATTTACGATGAAAGTAAAAAGTATCACCGTATCATGCATCAGCTGATCTCACTAATCTTTCAAAGCCACTCGAGCAAAATTTTTTATAATGACAAATAATGTTTCATATTATTTTCTCTGAACCTAATTAACAGGATTTTTCATGACATATGCTACATACAGTTCTGTTTTCAATCCCACTTTCATTTCATGTATAGATCTTTCATGATTTAGTTGATAGGGTGATTCTGACTGTATTCAGAAAAAAGTCAAGTCTTTGCGCAGTCGACTGTTAGAGCTGTTTACTGCATTTCTCGCATCTTTCTATTAATATAATGTGGTCCGTACCACCAAATAAGATTACTGATAATCGGCCAATCTTCGAGTTTAAATTGTTTGTATAGACAGACGTTTTTTACATTCCGTGAAATAAAATTCTAAATTTGCACAAAATTCAGCCAAGCCCAAGGCTTATCTGCTGGAAATCAAGTTGCCTCCACGTACCTGCAGCACAATATTTATTAGCACAAGTCATTAGTGGTTAGAAGAAATAATCATCGCGATATGAAAAACATTATTTTTTTACAAAACAACGAATAAATGTAGTATGTATGTATGCACCGTTAATTTTCATGAAAGTCAGTGACGATTTTTCGTTTTCAATGTTAGTCAGTGTTTCTTATTTGGAATCTGGTTGAAATATAGTGAATCAGATTTAATTAATTTATTTATTACATGGTTTGCAATAGGCGTAACACGAAACGTAGGTAATATATGTATACTTTTTAAAATGGAATAGAAACGTTTTAAACGTAGTAACAAGTGAATATATTAAAAGGAATAAAAAACACGACTGCGGTTACAAAAAGTGAACTGCTGTATTTATAATTATTATTATTACGTTTTTTTTATAAAATATTTGTGGTTTATGTATTTATTCATATAGTAGATACATAATATGTTCGGAATGTACTCAATTTGACGATTCATTTGACACTAAACACTATATATTTATGGTAATTTATTGACATTTGGACATTTAGACAACCACCCACTTGCTATTTGGACAGTTAAGGTACCCTATGATACTCGGGATGACATACCTACTAGTTCTAACAATACCACACACTTCTAAATCGGGCCACGCGTTTAGAAGTCATGGCGGAATAAAGAAACGGAAAACATACATAGATGAACCATGAAAACATTACACTCCGTTTTTGTTGGGAGTAATAGATCGACTTGGTTCAAATTTGGTATGTGTGTTTCTTCTAGGTGTCTCTTGGAGGTTTTGGCACAAAATCATCGTTTTAGTCCTGGGTAAACCATAGAGGTTTAAAGTTTAAAAAAACCTAAAACGACCTTAACGATTATGTTGAAAATTTGTTTAAATATAGTGTTTATGGATACCGATAGAATTTGTCCTTACTGGTTGTTCCGGAAAAACTGTTTTTTCAATCCATATATACTGGTATATGGGTAGTTTGTCCGAATAGTGTCCGACTGTTTATTTTGTAATTTGGCTATGCACTTTTTGTATTATTTCCGCGAAATACACTTATCTTTCTACTCAAATCAATATGTTATTACTTCTAATGAAGTGGACCGATTTAGAAGTATGTATGTGATTGTTAGAACCGTTGTCATTCCGACTGTCATAGTGTACCTTAACTGTACAAATACCAAGTGAGTAGCTGTCTAAATGCCCAAATGTCGATACATTACCATAAATATATCGTCTTTAGTGTCAAATGAAAGGTTTGATTAATTATAGAAAAAACATGTACCTTATTGTCCAAATATCAAACTAATGGTTGTCTAAATGTCCAAATGTCCATAAATTAATATAAATATATCGTGTTTAGTGTCAAATGAAAGGTCTGAAAGAGTACCTTCCGAAAATATACATATATTTATTTGGATAAATATATACATAAACCATAAATGTTTCATTAAAAATAGTTATGAAATAATTATAAATACAATAGTTCACTTTCTGTAACGGCAGTCGCGTTTTTAATTCTTTTTAATACATTTAATTGTGTCTGTACGTGGGCAGGTGACCTCGCGGACAACGGACACCGGTCACATATTTTTTTAAACCACTTTTTGGTTTTCTGGGACCTCAAAAAGTGAAGAGCCACTGAAATCTCGAAATCGATATTTCGAACGATCACAAAATTCTCCTAACTACTACTTATATGGGTAGAAAAAATAAATCAATAAGGTGAAAAGGAGTATCCTCAGACTAAATGTCTGGTTTACAGTATCGATACACGCGAAAATTATATTCTGCGTATGTTACTGCAAATATAATAATGATTATATAAATATAATACATGAATTTATTGGATATCAGCTAACCCGTACCCAAAATATATATTTTTTTAAAAGCTGTCATCTTTCAGTTTGTCTATCTATTTCCAGATGATCATTCTAAACTGCTGTTTTGATACATATCATTATTGTTACATTGCTTTACAGCTATGCTCTGTGACTAAAATATGCTTTATTATACCTTCTTCTTAGTTGTCATGGTGTATGAACACAAATGTCAGAAGATAGTCTGGTTGAAAGTTTTTCGTTTATATTTGTTCACTTTAAATTAAAATAGGTATATCAATCATTGCAAAAACGAGTAAAAGCATTATTTTAATTATTTCATTTCATAAGCAAATCAACATAGCAGTTTAGACCGATCCGTTGAGATGCAATATAAACATAAATATAAAAAATACCATTATTGAAGTACATACAAAACACGTTTAAATAAGCATAAAATACAAATACATGCATTGGGATTAGAACAAAATATATACATAACATAACGAACAAAAAGAATTGATCTTATTCTGACATAAACAAGTAGCGCAATGCCCATACCTTGAAAAGATATGGGCTCACTGCAAAAATGTCAAGGTCTGTCGCTGCCGAACATAGCGCATTTATGTGCCGTAAAGCACGCGTAAGCAGAATCCATCGACTTGAGTCGGTGCGCGAGGATGGCTCCGCAAATAGATTATGAGAGCGACTACCGCGATTATAATCATCCGGATCAATGAGACAAACCTTCGCTAGCATGCTAGGATTATCAACTCTGCTTCGGATCAGCTTTAAAACGTAGGCCATGGCGAGCATTTCTCTACGCAGTCTAATAGAATTAGTCCACCTATATCCCACCTTATTATAGCAAAAAACTAGTAGGGTACAACTACGGATAATATCCGTATTTCTTAAATCTCAAATTTCGATTGTATATTTTCAGAAGTATATTAATTTTATTTATTTCCAAGATTAGACTACTTAACCCCTCAAGCCGCGAGATTTCGCGAGCGCATGTCTTTGAAAGACTATGTATACCTAATTATGGAAATTTTACATTTATTATGGCGGCCGACCAAAATAATAATTTCTCCCAAACCGTTGTTGCACATTGGAATTGTTGCATATTAGAACTTTAGAATACTAACTTTAAAGTCCGATCGGTCCCAACGAGGCGCAACTGTGCTTTTACGTTTGAGTCCGATCGGTCCCTCTGAGGCTCGAGGGGTTAATTTACATACTAACTTTAATATTCTAAGGCATTATTTTTACGAGACATCTATTTACAAACTAAATAGGCAATATTACTATACAAAAATGATAGTATCTGATAATATTCATAAGACATTACAATATATATATATATATATATATATATATATATATATATATATATATATATATATATATATATATATATATATATATATATATATATATATATATATATATATATATATATATATATATATATATATATATATATATATATATATATATATATATATATATATATATATATATATATATATATATATATATATATATATATATAGTAGAATTTAATATTTAGAAACTTGCACCTAGATAAACTTCGTAACGTCCGTAGCTGCGTTGAAACACTAGTTCCCGTCAGATCCCCGAAGCTAAGCAGCGTCGGGTGTGGATGAATGAACGTGGATGGATGACCGCCTGAGCACTGGCACGTGATGTTATGAAAGCCAGTCGCCTGTAAGATAATGCTAGTTAGACATTAAGGTGGGCCTTTACCGTAAGGGGTAAAAAGGCTAAATAACGTTATCTGAAATACATCTAGATTTGGCGCCATTGATAGTAGCGCGTTTAAGTGTCGAACGGTTCTCGCCACCACCGGTGTCGTCTGCACAGGAAGTGCGTAAGAGCAGCTCCATTTTACACGACTGCCCAAATCAAGAGGAGTGTAATGTGGTTAAGGTTCATCTATGTATGTATTCCGTTTCTTTATTCCACCCTATGACAGTCGGGAGTTAAAAGGTATTTTAACTGTCCAAATTTCACATAAGAAGTTTTCTAAATGCCCCAATGTCAATAAATTAATATAAATTTATCTTGTTTAGTGTCAAATGAAAGGTTTGATTGAGTACTTTCCAGAAATATATATGTATCTATATGGATAAATACATAAACCACAAATATTTCATAAAAAATCGTAATATATTTTTTTTCTGTAATGGCAGTCGTGTTTTTTATTCTTTTCAATATATTTACTCGTTTTATTTTATTTTAAGTATCAAGGGTATTGATTTCTATCTTTTAAAAAATGATGTAAGACTGAAATACCATGTCACATTGCTGTTTTATTATAATTTCCAAGCAAAAACATTCAAAGGTAATTAAAACACATCATAATTAGTAACTCTATTTATGTTCTCATATTAGCCCGAATATAATGCGTAATTTTTACTCAATATATTTTTTAAAAAAACAATCGCGTTATATTCGGGGTTTAGGCCATGTTGTTAGATTTAGGGATGTATGATGAAGGAACTGGTTGTAAACTGGTTATATGTTGTAGGGGTTAGCTTTCTGGGGTATTACATAAACCTCGCAACATACTTGTACTTGATGCATTTCGAGGTTAATTATAATTCCAAGAGTAATGACTTCACAGTTGTAAGATTTAGATATATTTGTCAAGAAACCATTCAAAGGAAATTTATGAACGGAGTACCTACAACAATTGGGTTTCAGCTGGAACTCATCCTCTGACCCCTACAAGGAAAATGAAGAAACCATTGGTTTCAGTCTTAAGGGAATGATCCTCTGACCCCTACAAGGAAGATAAAGACACCATCAATTTCTTCGACGTTAAGGATCACGATCGCCTGGCACACGATTAGTGAGACTTCTATTGAAAAAGTTTTAAAATTGGGAATGTTGCATTTCCAACAATCTGGATGTAAGTGAGGATGAGATTTTATGAGAAGAAAATGGTGTATCGATTAGTAATCGTTTAAGCGACACTAATGCTAATTCAAACATGTCTGAATAAAAATGACACATTTTTATTTGACACATATTTGAATTTTTCCCTTCATTCCTGCTTCAAATGTGAATGGTGATTTTTAAAATAAGTGACATCGTTGAAGTGAGTGAATCAGTATAAACATATAAGTACCTTTTTTGTTTTTTTTTTTGGAAATGTGACTGTTAAATAAAAGTTTGACGGGCGTTGAGCGCGCTGCGCCATCTAACAATAAGTAAAATATTGCGAATAAACAATATTCGCGATAGTTTACCTACTGCTAGACGGCGCAACGCGCTCAACTCTTTATACTATTATTCAAAACATAAAAACTCTTTTTTCAAAGTTGCTTAGTTGCTAGTATTGAGTCACCCACTTCAAGAATGTCTTTAATTAAAAATCCTGTATAGGTCACGTTATATTCGAAGCCGCTCTATATTCCGGATAATACGGTATTTTACACTCTCGGTAATATTATTTATAGTTGAAATTATATCGCAATCATTTAAGATCCGTGTAATTATAGGGAAAGGACAAGTTACCGTTTTATATATCATAGATATAATAATTTTATTCATTAGTCAAGGAACGTGGCAATGGACTTCCTTCCAGTTCTCGTTTGATAAATGTTTAATCCTGAGTAGTTTCTATTCTGTCTCAAGGCCAAAGCCAGAAAAAATAGTTAAGGGTTTCGATTTTTTAGGAATACCGAAACGTCTTAACATCATAAATAACTTAACCTCTCTGTTACTTAAAATAGTGATTTTAGTAAGATTTTAAAATCTGCATTGAAGAAGTTTTACTGTAAGCAGATAAAGAGATGAAGATTTTGTGAGTTGATCTAGGGCTTAAGGAGTCCCGCTTTTTATAAGTCCCAATTCAAGACTTTTATAAATTGAAAGCAATATTTTGAAAATATAACTTTATTAATATTTACAACAATTAGATGTGATTGACATGCAGGGAGCAGACAATATAATTTCCGGCTCTTCGAACCTTTAGGGTTCGAAGGCTGATCATCAAAGTATGAAAGGCAGTTCAAATAGACGTCATAGCGGTTATTTTCAAATCAGGATCTCGATCACACACATTCGAGGTGTCATATACAATGGGCGAACCCGTCACTTCAGGAGGCTACACTGAGAAAAATTACGGTTTTATACAGAATAACGATATGTCAACCGTAATTTTGTTGAATTACAAGGAATTTAGTTGAAACTCCATTACTCGATTATATGTATCAACATTTTCCTTACGGTTAATACGGAAATAACAGTATACTGCAGTTTCAACATGATTCATGTATCCGAGTATAACTGTACTACATGCTGTCATGTTAGAAGCGAGATCTCAAGGTCACGACGTAATGAAATAACATTATGTATTAATATTAAGACACGGTAACTGCCGTCACGCCAACACAGTTACGCGTCATGTATGGACCACAGTTCGAGTTATATATGTAGTAATCCCTGTTGAAACATGCATATTTCCGTGTATTACATCGTTATATTTTTCTCAGTGTCTAACAATATTAATCGTTTCAACCTGGAGCGAGCGTAGAGACTTAACTCGCCCCGACTACTACATTTGGGCGGATTTCTCCGTCCTCAGCCTGGCCGCGGGTTCGAGGTCGCTTACGCAGCCTCTACCTAACGTAAGCGGTTATTCAGTTTGAATATTTTGCGGACCGAAGCGCCCTTTGCCCACCGTGGTCAATCGGGCTTGGGTGGCCAACGGATCGATGCAAGGGTTGAAGACGCCAGGTCGTCAGGACGCTGTGATTAGGAAACATAGGTCTCAAGACCCCCTAATTATTAGCAGGCTGGGCATCCTACACCTATCAAACGAGATGGTCCGCCCAGTTTCGCCCGAGGTATTCCCCCGAATCAGCGTTTTTCTGATCCCAACCGCCAACGGCTGCAGGATTAGATCCGTGGCAGAAGCTACAAGACGGAAGTTAACCCGTGAGATGGGCAGGCCTGATGACGTAGAGTTTGGCCGACAAATGCCAAGCTGCACGGCCCCATTGACAACCTCTCAATCACACAGTTTGCACTGTGCCCTGTATTGGCCCTGTGAGATCTGTAATTATGAATAACAGTCCAATCAAAATCGCACATTGTATTTTTTTGGTAAGTTTTTGATTCTCTTGGTTCAGCTTCAGCTTCAGAAAAAAACAATTTTTCTAAAGACCCCCCCCCCCCCCACCAGCCCTAGCTACGGACTTGTATGTCTGGCCGTATAAGAGTGTGAATGTGACACAGCTTTGAATAATTTTACATGTTATTTTACATTTACATTTTACAGTTTTATTTTAAATAATAATAATTTTACATAATACTACATCATTTTACTTCGCCAATATGCGACTCGACGGTTAAATATCATGTGTGCCTACATTACATCATACAACCTACATACATTTTTTTACTAACCAACACACTCAACCTACTTTATTGCTACCGTGCAATAAAAATATATTAAAGAAACAATATAAAAAAAAACAATAACGAGGTTTCGGGGATAACCGAGGGATATATATTTTTTTTTCTAAATATTGGAGGGGAGGGGGGATTTAGCGTCTGCAATGCCCTCCCCCCCTCCACCCCCCGCACTAGCTACGGCCTTGCCTGTCTGGCCGTAGTTGAACACGAGAGACATGATCTTCGATAGCTCGGATCGTCTCATGTCGCATTCGCATATTACCGCCCCTCATTTCGAAGAAGGGACTCGGCGATTATCATCAGTGGCCGGGAATGTCTCATGTTTAGTGAGTGCATGATTTAAATATCTGTCTCAGAGGTAGCAGCTACTCAGAAGCTAGCCAGCGGCGACCTGCGCGGGACAACGGTGTTACCGTACGAGTAGCCGGTACAAGTAATACTCGTTTTGTATACAAAAATGTACCGCGGCGCAGGGCGCGGTGCGAATGCACTGGACCCAGAGCCGGCAACATGAAGATGTTTCCAATTACTCGAAGACCCAAGTAGGTATATCATTTATACTGGTGTATCCTGGTTGTACCTACTTGTACCGCTTTCATTTTATACCTAATATCATTGATTATATGTGGTATTAGAATGCTCAGCGCTATATCATCGTGTCATCATCATCGTTTTAGCAACCATTCTGCGCCTGCCATGTCAAGTGGTGCTGGTAGTATCGTCCGGCAAAACTAATAGCAGTCTATTTACCATCTATAAAGTTCATTTTAAAACTTATGTTTTGTTTTATAAAGGACTGCTTGATTATAAAAAACCCAATAATTTAACTAATTTATAACAATAAAAATATTCAATAAAAATAAGGTCTTTTACAGGCAAGCACGAGAGTTGGCGTAAACCATGGGGTTTCGACTAAAAGCTATAATTATTGAATTTCAACTAATAGCTGTACTGTGTTAAACTAATAGCTGTACTTATTTATAACTAGTTCAGCATTTGAATATGGTTGAACTACTCAGAAACTCTAAAGCCAACTCTATGGTAAGGCATTGCCCTAGTGCCATAAGCTCGCATTTGTACAGATAGGTACTATTTTGTTCAATAAATAATTTGTTATTAAAAGTGAGGCTTTCTGCCGAAGTGCTTCGATGAGGTCCAGCATCTGGCATCGATGATTCAATATGCTTTTAAAAAGATGTTCGAAAATCATGTTGACCTTTTTTTGCCGTTTAGGGTGAAGTGGCCTAAATATTATTTTTTGTCCCAAAATGCTGATGACCGGCGCTGATGACTATTATATTGAATGACGCTAGTACTATTTAAAATAAATGTATTTTCCATTAGGTTGCCAAAAATCGGACATACTGTTGTCCGATTTTCTGGTTTATGCAAAAAGGTTAAGTTTTTAGTTGAAGCAAAAATACGGATTTTAATGTTTAATCCGAATTTGTGTCCCCGAGCTCTGAATAATATTCTGATTTTACTTTTCTGTCCGACAAATCAATTATATCCCTTGTATTGTGGTTGAAATCTGCCACTAGAAGGCGCACTAGGCGTGTCATCCTCGCAAATATTGGACTTAAAGACTTGAGATTTGGATACACAGATGCATTGTTGGGCCTGAAATCACATTGTGAAATTTTGGTTGGCATAATATATTTAGCTGCGCAAATAATATTTAAATTCCAAAACACAAATCTATGGGGAATTCAAATAATAAAATTTGTGGTGTCGCGCGTTTGATATCGCGCGGCGATATGAAACGGCGATATGTTTAACGGCGAATTTTACAAGCGAAAATGACGAAAGTCTTAAAAAAAATCTTTAAAAAAAAAACAATGTCATATGACATGGAACCTTGACATCATTTTGAGACTCTATTGGGGAGGGTTCAGACAGAGGCGACGTGACGCGGGCGCCGAGCGTGGACGAGGCGCGGACGGGACGCGGGCGCGTTTTTTCGGCGCCCACGCAGTCAATTGGTGGTCGCAAGCGACGTGTAAGAAAATGCATGACGATATGGAATTCAACATTGATTTTTGTGAGTCAGTCGAGAAATATGTATAGAGATAGGGGTTAGAACATAAGAATGCATCCACCTAGTCGCCACTTCGCCTCTCTCAGGATAATTAAATGGAAAAATAATTAAAAGATAATTGAAAATTAAAAAAAAAAAAAATAATTTGAAAAGACCCCCTGTA